>CP054671.1:12048766-12648766 GCA_013348765.1 Carpinus viminea | reverse complement strand
ATAACCAAGTAATTGATCAAATGCCATTAAAAAGTGCCATTATTCCAATGCCATTAAACTTGATTTTTTTTGTAGTGTCATGCATAAATCACATCTGAAAAACCCTATGCAGACTCCAAACAATTGTTTATCACAATTTATGCGAAATTAAACTATGAAGCAATAAACAATTCAATCAACAAAATATCAAAAGCAATAAAGAAGCAGACACATATATTTTGGTTACGAGAGAAACCAATTAGAGCACTTCTCTAATTGTAAAACCTCTCAAGCAGTAAACCAGAAATCACTATTAAAAGAAAAAATTACAAGATGTTCATACAAAACCTTTGCTATGACACGATCTTGTAAGACAAGACAAAAGATCGACAAAGCCTCTCGATTCATCCCTTTGCTCACAATCTTCTTCAACGTGATTTCCTTTCACGGAACTCCGGTTGCTTCTCAATAACGCACAACAATTAACATTAAACTAAACACTCCAGAAGAGAGAAAATAAACTCTCAATATCAAAGCTCTCTTGGCACCTGACGGCAAATTCTAGATGTAGAATTAAACCTAAAGATCAGAGAGATCTATTTATAACACCTAAAGACTTCTAGTCTCAATAGAACTCAAATACAATGTATTTTAGACCTAGAAGCTACGGGCCGTCCGACGGTAAGTGGGCTTCCGGACGGGCTATAAAAACACGGGAACATGAGTTCATTAATGGGCCGTCCGGACGGTAACATTAGCCGTCCGACGGTGCTAGAACAAATGCACTTTCTCCTTTCTTTTCGCGGCGCGTTGGGCGTCCGGACGGGCTGTGACGGACTTGAGCGAACGAGCGAGCACTTTCGGGTTTTAATCTGGAGTTCTTAAGCGCATCACGTCCAGGGCGTCTATGAATCCGTCGAGCAACTTGGCTCTTTTCTTTCCATTTTGCTCACGAACATTAGCCAATACTTCAAACTAACAAACTCCCCTTTGGCAATTTAGGAACAAAATCATCTCCCAACAAACTCCCCTTTTGCACAAATTATTAAAATATTTCCAATTTCCTAAAACACTCAACAAAAACATCAAGGCATGTGTGGAAAGGAAACAAAACAAATATATATATATATATATATATATATATATATAAATAAAATTCATGATCAACCAATGAAGAATTGCATGTTAGAACACAAGATCATGAAGAACAGAAACTCCCCCTCAAAATAAGACTCAACAATCAACAAGAAACAAAAAAAATTTCTCCCCTCAAAAGTCAAGAAAACACACAAGATGCATACATCAATAACTCATGTAGTCAAGCAATGAATATTCCAAATTATCAAAAAATTTAAAATATACATGAGATGTATAGCAAAACAATAACACTCTCTGTCTAACCCAAGCAATACCAAGAATTCCATTCAACCCATGCTTGTATTGTGTGTGTAAGCCAACCATTGAAATAAAACAAATTTATAAGTTAAGTAGGAGGTTTCACTACGATAAAGGTTTTAACAAGCAAATCAAATCAAAAGTCAAACCTTATCATACTAGGGCCTAGCCACTCTCATCCAATGCATTCCTCTTTTGAAACAAAGAAAGCTTGACACTGTGAATTTAATTCCTTTGGAATGTATTCTTTGAATATCTTGTTTCACAATTTTTCTTCATGAGAAGGTGTCTTTAAACATTTTGTGCTTTGAGAAATGCAGAAATTTTTAAGCCCTAGGTTCAACTAGCGTATGGTCAATTTGATAGATACAACTAGTCAAAACCCTCATATAGTTACCTCACACAACTCATGTAAAAAAAAACTCAATTTAAGCTTAAGTGTGCACAAAAGTTTAAAGCATGAGCAAAACGTACAAATTAAGCTTAAGCTTTAGGTAACCACAGAAATATGTCCATTGAAATAATATGACAACTCATGCATATTGAAAATTTTTTAAAACACAAGGAATTAAATCCATGGAAGAAACATGAGTACATAATGGACACTTAAGGTGCATCAGACAAAAGAAGGAAGAAATAAAAATAACCAAATTAAAATATTCTTGTTTTTTTGAAATTTTTCAAAAATAAAATGCACACACAAAAAATAAAATAAAATAAAATAAAAGATAAATAAAAAAACAAAACAAAACAAAACATGCTCTAGGATATTCAAAATAAAACAAGACAACCAAACCTAGGCATGTGGGTGACTCACCTAATCCAAGGTGAGATCACCACCACTCCCCCTCAAAGGGTGAGTGGTATTTTCCTTCTTAACCCAAATTTTCTTTATTTTGGGAATATAAGTGTAACTCTTAGCCAAGTCATTTAACTGGGTGATAACACCCTTCACCATGTTGAATAATTCATCATGACTATTTCTAGAACGAAGATAGTATCTTTTTGACTCATGATTATTCAACTAAAAACAGTTCGGGCGAATATGCCCAATCTTACCACAATGATGACATGTAGGAATGAACCTTTGAGTAGGTTGGTTCCTTGGCATATTAGAACGAGACACATAGGAATCAATTAGAATTCCCTTACCTTTCTTTCCTCTTGAAACTGAAGGAAGCATTTCCTTCTTCTTAGCCAAGTTTTCTTCTTTACACACAGGTTTCACAAAAATCAACTTTGAAGGAGAAACAACATTAGTAAAAGAAACAACAGATTTATCAAAGCCCAATCCAGTTCTATCAAATGAATGTTTCTGATTATGCAACATGTGATTAAGCTTTTCATTAGAGAACTTTTTCAAATGATTTCTTGAATCATTAAGATCATTCTCTAAGGATTTCACTTTGGCAATTAAACTGTGATTTTCAGATTTCAAAGTGTCAAGAATAGCATGTAACTCAGTTAAGGTACTAGACAGTTTATCCTTTTCAAGATTAACTTCTTTAAGTTTCTGCAAGTGTTCCTTATTCAACTTCTTCACTTTCTTGTATTCCGAATACGATGGTTATAAGCTTCTTGTAGATCACCCTCTCTTGATTCATTATCACAAATACCATAATCACCATCAAGAGATTTGGACTCACTAGCATCATCCCGACTATCATAAGAAACCCCAAAAGCAACATAATTTGCAACATTTTCAGCTTTTCTTCTTGGTCGATTCATCACTTTGAGTCACATTAAAAGCCCTACCTTTTGACTTGATCAAATTTCCACAATCGACGTATGTGACCAACACCACCACTCATAACACTTAACCTCACGACTAGGATTCATAGAATTTTTGACTCCTACTTCTAGAATTTCCATTGTTTTTGAGAAATTTCTTAAACTTCCTAGCCATCATAGCCAACTCTTCATCATCTCCAAACTCCTCATCAAAAAAATCTACAGGTCTACCTTTAGTAGTCTTGATCTTAAGAGTTAGATTTTTGAATTTGAGGGCTTAGGTAGCAAGAGCTCAAAAGTCCAAGTGAACCTACAAGTTCCTCTACTCTCATGGTTTCTAGATCTTGGCTTTGTGTTATCGCAGCAACCTGAGGTATAAATCTAGAAAGTAGTGATCTCAAGATTTTCTTGACCATCTTAGCATCAGTCATTTTCTTTCCAAAATTAATGGTAGAGTTTCTAATGGTGCTAAGCTTAGAATAAAACTCATCAAAAGTCTCTTCCTCTTCCATCCTAATCTCTTCAAATTTTGATACTAACATCTGAATTTTAGAGGCTTTCACAATTTTAGATCCTTCATGGGTAATTTCCAAAGTTTTCCATGCTTCTTTAGCTATTACACATCGAGAAATTCTTCCAAATTCTTCATGGCACAAAGATGTATAGATGGCATGTAACGCTTTGTCATTTGCAGAAGAAGCAATTTTTTCATAATTTGAAAATTCAGCAATTGCCTTATTAGGATTAATCCATCCAGATTCAACAATATACCAAATGTCAATGGATTTGAGATATGCTTTCATACGAATTTTCCAAAACGTATAATTGGATCCGTCAAAAGGCAGAAGTGAGTTAGGTGCAACGTGTAGAGACATATTAGGAGTCTGGATCACACTCAAGAAATTAATCCTCTGAGTGAACCCGCTTTGATACCAATTGAAAAACCCTATGCAGACTCCAAACAATTGTTTATCACAATTTATGCGAATTAAACTATGAAGCAATAAACAATTCAATCAACAAAATATCAAAAGCAATAAAGAAGTAGACACAGATATTTTGGTTACGAAGAGGAAACCAATTAGAGCACTTCTCTAATTGTAAAACCTCTCCGGGGCAGCCAAACCCAGGAAATCACTATCAGAAAATTATCCAGAGATTACAGACACTAGGAACACTTACAACCATTTGCAAGACCTCGGCTCTGTAAGATCGACAAGCCTCCGACTCGTCTCCTTACTCACAATCTTCTTCAACGTGATTCTCTTTTATTGGACCCTTCTGACAGGCTTCTCAATAACGTTCATAGTCAATTAACAAAAACCAAAACACTCTAAGAGAGAGAAAATAAACGCTCACTATTAAAGACTCTCTTGGCACACGACGACAAATTCTAAATTCAGAATTGTAACCTAAAATCAGATCTTTTATAACACCTAAAGACTTCTAGTCTCAATAGAACTCAAATACAATGTATTTTAGACCTAGAAAACGGCCGTCCGACGGTAAGTGGGCTCATCCGGCGGGCAATTAAAAACACGGAATAGCCTTTTTTAACGGGCCGTCCGGACGGGAGAATTCACCGTCCGGGCATACTAGGGCAACATCGCATTCTTGATCCTCATGCGCGGCGCGTTCGAGGCGTCCGGACGGATGCGAGCGGGCTGCGTCGTCGTAACGGAGCACTCGGGTTTTAATCTGGAGTTCTTTAAGCGCATCACATCCGGACGGCTATGAATCCCGTCCAAACGGTTGTACTAGCTTGGCTCTTTTCTTTCCATTTTGCTCACGAACATTAGCCAATACTTCAAACTAACAACATCAAATGAACTCATGGGTGATTTAAAAATATTAACCACAAATAATGAGGATATGATGTAATTTTTTTTTACATGTCTACACAAGGGAAGGAGGAGTGAAATTCGAATTAGTGACCTCCGTTTTATGAATTGTGGTACATAGCCAATTGAGCTACCTCTTGGGACAGGATATGATGTAACTAATCACTTATTAATACAAAAGTAAGACTCCAATTTCTTATTATATAAAAATTGAAACTTAAATAACATATAGAAAAGAAACTAAGCAAAGCAATTAAAAGAAATGCTATATATATGTGGGGAAAATATTAATCACCTTACATGTATATGATAAATAATAATCATTAAAAACATACATGCAGTGGCCGGCAGAGCCACATATGCCTTTGAGGTGCCTAAAGACTTTATTTTTTTCACAAAATTAAAAAAAAAAAATTCCAAGGATGCTGCCATGTATGGTAAAATTTAATAATGCCGAAATTTGATACATACGTATGGTTACCAAAAAAATCCTTATAAACTCTAATATCCATATAATTGTTTATTTTGTTGTTTAATGTTTATAAACTTTGATTGTCTTTTATGGGATCGTGATTTAACTTGAAAATTTTATGTTTATGAATAAAATTTAGGTTTATGAATGGATTGATTTAACTTGTTGAGAGTTTTGATTTAAATTCAATAAAATAGTCTAAAAAAAATCCTTATTTAATACATATATATTCTTCGATTTAATTAATCACTTATTAATACGAAAGTAAGACTCCGTTTTTTTTTTTTTTTTTTTTTTTCGGCTCTTGGAATGTAGGGAGTGAGTCTGACAAGAGTTAAATTTAAAGTAATATAGGGACTTTGTTAAATTGGTATTTTTAGGAGTTCTGTTAAATTTTTAGAAGAAAAAAAAGTTAAACGTAGAGAACCCATTATGAATGCTTGAGAGGCCCATCTTAGGCCCTCACGCAAATTATAATGATTATAAGGAAAAAATCAAAGACCATTTAGAAGTAATAAATTTTAACGTGATAGTCCGTGAATCATTTTGTCCAAAATAATAATCAACATTTTAAAAAATCATCGTAAAATTATTGTTTAAAAAATTTAAAAGATGCTAATTCCATTAAAACACATGTACCCGTGAAGAATAAGAAAGAAAAATGTAAAATGGCCAAAGCTTAGCCCAATGGGTCATAGAATCTACTTTACATAATTACATGCAATGGTTATTGGGCCCTTTGCGGGATAGTTTATGTTTGTGATGCTTCAATTGGTGAAACCTTTTAACATTATACAGGAGATAGAGACGTCGGTCCATTTTCACTTTTGTAGGCCGTAGCATCGATTCTGTGTGAGCGGTAGGCGGAAAAGACCAATTGTAATTATTCTATTTGAGCGTAACCATGTCTAATATTTTCTTGAAGTTACTGAAACCACCACCAATGATGGTTTGTTGATGGAGTTTTCGTTTGCCTAGAGGGGGACCATTGAGTTTGTTTATAATAATAATAATAAGAATAATATATGATGATGATGATGATGATGAAGAGATGTGGGTATTGTAAGAAGGGAAGTTGTATTGCAAGTCTTGTGGTTGGTTTCCCAAAATTTTCAAATGCACTGATGCAAAGGAGATGCTCATTCATGCACGCACGCTTCTGTTATGTGCAGCTTTAGAATAAACTGCAAATGATCTTAATGCGCAATGTTCTGAGTGGAATATATAGATTTTGATGCCACTGGCCGGGTGGGGGGGTAACCTAGCTAGGTAGCTAATTAGGAGTGTATTATTGTGATATCGACACCGTAAATACAATTAAGGCTCAATAATTGCATCAAATAAAATTGTACTTATCAAGTTTGAAATAAAACCTTTTGTGACCTGCACCCACGAGCTTAAAGTCTTTGTGCCAATTAGAGGGCCACAGGCACATAGAATTTAATGGTGATGAGTCGAGAGGGCTTTCATGGAGGACAAGACATTGGAAGAGATAAGCAGCTCATCATGATTTGATAGGCAACATGGAGGGTGATATAATGCCTGGAAATTGAGAGAAGGATGACCACCACACACACATCAACCAAGAAATGAATGGTGAGGGGATTGTCCGACCCATCTTCCCCTACTTCTTGGACTAAT
Source organism: Carpinus viminea (assembly GCA_013348765.1). Lineage (NCBI taxonomy): Eukaryota > Viridiplantae > Streptophyta > Magnoliopsida > Fagales > Betulaceae > Carpinus > Carpinus viminea. The sequence goes on along the minus strand of CP054671.1, from coordinate 12,641,707 downwards.
TATTCATTCACATCTACATCCTCCTTCATTCATTCACATCAAAATGAATCCATTTTATTACAAAACTTCTCTCTCTCTCTTCTTTTTTCTAAGCTTGAGGTCCATCGAGTCTATGAGCTATCCAATATAAGATAATAACTTGAGAAAGAAGAAAAAAAGGATTCTGAAAATGAAAGGGTCTTTGGTCAATGTGGTTTAACTTCGTAATCATATATAAATGACAAAGTTTTCCTTCAAACTGGTTCCTCAACCTAGTCTATAAAAGTGACATATGTCTATTTTTTTAATAATATGTAAGATGCACATGAGTTTTTAAGAAAATTTATTTCAACTTTGTTTTTACTATTAAGAAAACATGAGCATTTCATATGTTAAAGGACATATGTCATTTTAATAGATTATGAATAAAATTCCTCCAATCCAGTTTGGAAGAAAACTTTGTACATATATAAATCCTTGTAGTTTAAAAATGAACTTATAAATTCATGTAGTATGCTTACTTCTATAACGACAGAATATATACTTTGATATAAATTTGGAAAAAATTAAGAAAACTTCCATCAAATTCTACTAGTTTTGATTACCTCCTCAAATTAAGTTCAAAAATCCTCAATTTAGAGTATCGAACTTTCTATTTTTTGTAAGGGGTTTGCTTGAGGTTCTCCCCATAATGTTCTTCTGAGCTCTCCCAAACTTATGTAAAACATGATTTAAGAAAAAATAAAATTGTAGTACCATTTTTTTGCCAATAGATTAATTTTTATGATTTAATATTTAGGTTCTAATGCTTTAAAACTTGTTTTTGGATTCAAAATTAAAATCTAAATGTGGAAGGTTAACCCTTTAGGGATGGTATTACCAAAATTAGATTTGATCATCCTAAATTTAATGCTAATTAATGCCTCAAATTTGGTACTAATGCCTAAAAAAATCGGTGGTAGAGACCATTACAATTTTATTTTTTCTTAAATCATATTTTACATAAGTCTGTGAGAACCCATGATAACACTATGGGGAGAATCCCTAATATTTTCATTTTTGTAATGTCTCCCATCTGTTAAGATTTTTAGTCAAATATTTTCAAAATTCTCAAAATACCCATTATTTCAAAAGTAAATAAAAAAATTGCAAAGATTCATGTGTAGATATTTTTGCAAATTTTGTTACATCCGGACCAAAGATTAATATTTGCAATTTTTTTATTCTATTATAGAAAAGGGGGTATTTTGGAAAATTTGAAAATATTTAATGGAAAATCCTAACAGAGAGCGACATATATAGCAAAAAATTGAAAGTTCGTTTATTTAAATTGAGAGTTTTTGAACTTTGGAAGAGTAATTTTAAAATATGTAAAAGTTCATAAAGGTTTTGCGAAGTTTTCTTTATAAATTTTGGACATTTTTGTTTTTTCTGAGAAAGTCTTTATGTGTTTATATATAAATAATAATAATAATAATAATAATAATAATAAAAGCGAGAAAGAGAGAGAGGAAAAAAAAAAAGGGAGAAGGTTTTGGCGAGGTGGCTACCCTTCGTGCAGCTTCCAATGGGTAGGTACTATTATGATGATGCACAAGTAGAATAGATAAAGTTATTTATTTATTTTTTAAATCCTCTCTCAATATTAATTATAATGACCTCATGAATAGAATATTCAAGAATATTTTTAATAGGGTGATCATATTGGACGGCAAAGATCGAGCATGCTATCAATTAAGGCCCTGAAATATATATATTCCTATTTATTCACCACTTTTGGCTCCCCTTGATCGTAATGGGACAGAGGGAAACAAAAATGCATTGAAATCTAGTTCACTAGATTGAAGTCCTTGTCATGGAATTCATTTCTCAATCAAAAGGAAGGATTAGCTCAAGTCCTTTTCTTCTATTCTAAGATGAAAAATATATGCATGTGGTCCAAACAGTTGCATGCTTCAATTGATCACCCATCTTTGACTTTTATTTAATTTGTTGAGAGGAAGATTTACCAATTACGTACCATTACTCTTATTGGTTGTGTGCTTCCCTAAATTACTTGGGTCAATTGTTTTACATCACAAAAATTAAGAGCTAGGTCAAGAAAATAAAATTTCAAAGAAAAAGGGGTACACCATCATGGTAAAACCCTCGTTTAATTAATTAATTAAGTTCATATAAAAGCAAGTAAGAATGAAAACAACATAATGAATTAATATATCCCACGTACATGTTTTACTAATTATTAATTATAACAACCTTTTTTTAATCTTGGAGATCCCTAAAGTGGGCTCAATCACAACATCATCATGGTAATTAATTAAACTCAATCAAACGGAAGCATATATGTGAGATCTACACACTACAGTTGTAATTATTTACTCATTTCTGTGATTGATGCATTGGGACCCATGATAAATGTTGACATCAAATATATATAAGTATAAAAACATGGAACAGCTAGCTCATGTTCTTTGAGACATAGCAGTCAAACACCAAATCTCTATTATGATATCTCCGTTCAGGACAAAAAGAAGAAGATGAGGAAAAGTAAAAAAAAAAAAAAAGAAGAGAAAAGGACATGAACATGATCCCCTTTAATCTGGGAACATATAACTGAGTCATTTATACATGCATGTGAGCTAGAGAGGTCGACATCAGTACCCATATGTAGTGCAATACATGTAGGAAGCGTTTAGGGTGGATGATAAATATTCCCACAATTGGGAAGAAAATCCAAAGAGAAAAACAAAGAAGAATGAATTAAGTGAGAGAATGCATTCGTTGTAGGATATGGATGATTCAGTGTGGGGATGACCATGATGATGATCATCCATCAAAACATGTCATCAATAGATGATGGAGTTACTTTTACTGTGGTAGATGCTAAAGAAAACGACGTGAGGAAAGGTTTGTCGCATTTTGAAAACCAAAGGACTCAAAAACCATGCCTTGAAACCGGATAAAAATAAATTAAAAAAAAAAAACGCCAGGAAAGAAAAAGAAAGAAAGAAAGAAAGAATGGGGTCTCTCTCAAAGCCGGGAAAAAGCAATAAAGTAGAATGTGGGAAGAAAAAATCAAATACTCCTGCTGCTGCTGCTGCAGCTGCTGCTACCCTTTGACAGTTGACTGCATCTGCTGCATGCCTCGTAAATCTTATGTTTAGGGTTAAATAATGTTGGATTGAGGAGGGAGGGATATATGGGGGGTTTGGGAAACAAAAAGTAAAAGCAAGAACCAAATCTTCTTGGAGTTCTTTTATGTTTTTGACCAACCTACCTTCTTAATCAATCATATCTTTTTATATATATATATATTCCCATTTCCCGCCTCCAGGAAGAAGATCCATCGAGCTGTGAAAGTTACAAGCGGTTAGGATCTGGAATGTTTTGTTTTTCATTAATTTTAAGGCAACAAATGTACAACAATATTTGTCTTTTGTGTTTGTCTTTGTCATATACATGATTGGATTTTTGAGGAACACATAAGAGACGTCCGGCCTTCTCCTGATAAAAATAATAATTAAAATTCTCCATTATCCCATGTATTTCAAATGTCAAATACTATTTAGCATTTTTCTTTTAAAAGCAAAAGAATTAACAAGGAGATTGCTTAGTAGCATTTATGGCATTTTAGAGCATTCACATTCGACTCACCAAATATTTGGCTAAATTTTAATCAAAAGATCACATTTTTCTATTTTAGCTACTCACTTTTTTAAAGCACCCACATGAATCCAGCTTATCATTACATTTTACTTTTATTATTTTATTTAATTTTTTTTTATCATTTAAATATTATTTCACTATTATTTCTTTATTCTTTTTTCAACATCAAGCATTCAAGAAACATAAAATCATTTTTCAATTAGAGAAGAGAGAATGAACAGATTTTTTATTATATACTATGTACATTGTTGATCTATGATCTAGCTAGAGTACTCAGCAAATTTGCTGAGCACTGTAGGTCCTGAACAGATAGTTGGGTATTTTGTTGAGTTGGGTGGAGTGATTTCTATTTTGTTGAGTCGGATGTTAATGCTCATAGACAACAAAGAGCGAGGTAAAGAAAAACAGATAAAATAACAATAATTGTACTAAGTTTTTTAGCACCTCCATGAAACCGGGAATAAATAATGTTATATATCATATTTTTATTTCACAATGCTGATGTGACAAAAGGTTGGTTGAGTCTACCACATAAGTATTGTAAAATGATTTTTAGCATTACTCTTAATTAACTGTAACCTAATAATCAACTTACCAAATTGGGATTCCATACAATTAATTGTTTGAATTGTGTGCAATTTTAACACATTCACATAGAGGGGGTTATGTCCGGGGCTCATTTTTTTCCCATGAAGGTTGCCCTTGTACCTTGGGCTGCTTGGAGCAAGTAGGCCCCATAACTCCTCTTTGTGATACTGCCTCCAAATTGCATGCAATTCGAACACTTAAATTGCAAAAGATCCTTATCCGAACTTCCAAAGAGGGTACTCAACCCTAGATACCATTTCAATCTTTTTCTTCTTCTTTTCTATTTTTTTTCTTAGTTAAAAATAATAAGATTCCAAAATTCATTATGTCCTCATTGAATCCATGAAGGGGGGGTGCTCCATTTGATACCCACTTTGACATTGAACAGTAGTGTTTCGTTGAAAAATGGATCAAAATTTTCCAAGGTATAGGATCTCTTGTATGATGTATCTACAGCAATTTGGATGTCATAGTCATTCACCAAAAGGACCCATTGTCCATTATATTTAATTATGTCTAACTCAATGATCGTCTTTTTTTTCCAAAAATGTATGGCTGATTTTTAAAGATTTTTTATTCCTTTCAAACATTTAAATAGATAGTTTACCATTTGAATTTGAATGATCATTCATTAGAAGCTTCTTACGATAGGAATATATTTTTTTAAGGGCAAAAAGTACAATTATAAACTAAATAAGATAAAATGAATTGTTTGGGATTGTGTTTTACCAAAAAAAAAAATTGTGATTTGAAAATGCATATATTGCTGGTAAAAATGTGTGTTTTTTTTTAAAAAAAAAAGCAGAATTTTAAAAGCTAAATTGTGATTTGAAAGGCGGCCAAAACATTGAATTACATTTTTAAAAATCACGTTTTCGAATCACACAATCTAAAATCTCTATTTTCTAATCGAATTTTTTAAATCATAATTTTTATTTTATTTATTTGCATACAACCAAACCAAATTAATGAAATACAAAACATTCTTTTTGATATGCTTCTTCAATTCATCTCTCTCTTTCTCTCATCCGTACAAGGAAGCTTCAAGAAAATGCGCATCAAAATTTCCCTTTTCATTATGTCCTCGTTGAATGAATCCAAACATATTGGTTTCTCTTAGATACCACTCATGAAATGCTGCATCAACATTGTCAAAGAGTGAGGGAAAAAAAAAAAAGAAAAAAAAAAGTATTTTGTTTCAATTTGTAGGGCCACCTCTTGTGCCCCTTTAGATGATCCAAATACCAAAGATGGCCCATTGCTCTTTAATTAGTGATCTTTGATGCAATATATCTTTCACTTTATAATTTCCTTTGTATTAGTTCAATGCTCACTTTTTCTCCTCCTTATTGCTCCAAATCATTCTCTAAGACCCACAATTTTAATTAGATGAGGCAAAACACAGCCGGCCATTAATTTTGTTCCAAAACTCATATCATATATGCATATATATATATATATATATATATATATAAAGTAAAAGGAAAATGTTCACCTACCATTTCATGAAGGTAATTAATCATTTTATGCTGATTAGATAACCTTGATTTGGACAAAATGGAAGTCCACTCACTCAACTCAACATGTTTAGAAAAATACACAAGCCAACAAGCATTTCACTTGGTCTCCCATAATCTGCGTTTTTATCCTCTACACTCCAACCCCATGTCCCTGGAGAATATACCAGTATCTACGTATGTGTGATGGGCGCATATATATATATACATCTTCTCCATGGCCGGTGGGTTGTCATTTCAAAGATGCTTGCTTATAACTTATCTAAACACTCGTGCTACATGAGTTGTCGGCCTAGTGGTATTTTTCTCAAGAGCCTTGGATCGAGTCAGGTTTACGCTATGTCAAAACATAGATATAAGACAATGTTCGCCGTCAATCAAAATTCGACCCATTTAATTAAATAGGTAAAACCTTTGAACCTTAACTAACTAATTTCGTATCGAGTTTGTAAACTGTGTAAAAAATTATCAGCCTTAATGTCGTGTGTCAGGTTCGAGACGTATCAAGATATGAATATAAAACTATATATGTCGGTAGATTGTCAACCCTAACCCAAACAATTTAATTAAACGGCCAAAACTCTTCAACCTTCCTAATTTTTTGGTGGGTTTGCGTTAAGTTCGAGGACATATAAAGCCTTAATGTCGTGTATTAGACTCAACGTCTTATTAAGACATGATTAGAAGACTATATAAATTAATCACACTTGTTAATTTTAATATAAAATTCGTATTGGTTCGCAAATCGTGTAACAAATTGCAGGCCCTACTTTAAGGAAGACTTAATCATCTCTGTTTGGAAGCAACCGGCTCCACTAGGCACTAAAACTAGCATATAATTTGGTTAGTGGGGCTCATGAAGTTGTTAATGATTTCCATTTATAATGTTGATAGTTTGGTTTGTGGTTTTGTGGCACCCCCAACTTGGAAATTGGAATGTTCCGCCGTCAGCTCAATATTTTTTGTGTGAAAAAGGTTTGCCTAATCGATGGCCGAAAGACCCTACAATCATGAGGATTAGGATCAGTCCAAATATGACAGACGGCCTCTTTGCCCTTTGGTGCTCATTATATATGCGTTAAAGACTGGTCAAATTAAAGACTTCAAACTTAGGAGCGTTATATTGGTTTCTAATTTGGGAGCCTTAATTTGTTGGCAGCCCGAGGAGGCAGCGTGGGCGGCAGGCGGCGGGGCACATCAAACTATAATTGTGAGACCAAATGAGTGAGGGAGAAGGCTCCTTTCCTTCTGCAAAACATCCACATTAACCCATTTAAAAAGATAGGTTTTTTTCCTTCTTCCCAATAAACAGAAAAGAACCCACAACACCCTGAAATTGGGACACTTGCCTTTGTTTGCAAAGACACAAGCCTAGATTAAGCCCCCCCTCCCCCTCCTCTAAAAAAGCCTTAAAAGTTGCTTGAAATTAAACACTACCCACATTCCACTCCATCCCATCAATGATATGAATATGTGGGAAATGACACACAGACAGATTGCTCCACAAAACCAAAGTTGAAAAGGGGAAAAATGACAAGAATGAGTTTTCTTGAGGAACAAAAAAAAAAACCAATCAAAACGCAAAATCCTAAAAAACACAACAAGAACTTGACAGAAGCCAGAAAAAGAAAGAATATAATAGAAATGGTTTTTTGTCAAAACACTGTACCTTCTCCTGCAAACATTCCTTGTCCAACAGAAGAAGAAACAAAATAAAAAGAGAAACAAAAACAAAAAAAAAAATATAGTACGACTACTACAACAACACATACATGCCCTTTATCTTTTTGGCCATTCTTTAAACTGCTTTTACTTTGAAGGAAGACTAAAACGGGAAGAAGGACACAGCAATAGGGTATGCTACCTTCACTTTGCTGACCAGGTGGGCAGCCTTTGTCCAGCTGCCCGGGTCGTTTTATGTTCAGAAGTTTAAAGGCTTAAACAACTTGCCCGTTGCCCCTTCCCTGCTTTGCATGTCTTGTGCTCTGGGGTAAAATTATTAAAACAATTAAGAAAAAATAAAACAAAAACTAAAGGCCCTTGAGACAGAACTCTCTCTCTCTCTCTCTCTCTCTCTCTCTGCACTTTATTCTGTTCAAATTCGATACTTTGCTGTTGTTACTGAGACCGAGGCCCTTTGTTCAAGGAGAGAGAAAGAGAAGCTCAGGCAAGCAGTTCTCTCTCTCTTACTCTTTCTCTATTTCTCTCTCTCTCTCTCTGCCGCATTGTCTTGTTCTGCCTCAGAATCTCGTCTCACTTCCACGCATTAAAGCATTGTCTCTCTTTCTCTCTCTTTCCAGTCGTTGTGGGTGTTTTCATAATTTCTCTGGTTTCTACTTCTTTGCGCCTTAAGACTTCCATATAGTGCATTTAGTAGCACCACAAGAGAAAAGCAAGAAAACCCATTTGCTGCTTGGTCTCCTTGGTTGAGCTCTTGAGCTTATTTTCATTGCTTTGGGAGTTGCACAGGCTACTGAGGCTGTTCTTGTTCCAAAGCCCAATATAGATAAAGCCCAGGAGTTGGGGTGAGGACTGAGGAGAATCCTCTGCTAATGTGGTTCTATTCCTTGTATTTATGACATCTTGGGTTTGTTTTAAGCAAAACCCAGAAATCCAGAAGTAGCAGAGAATACTAGGAGAGCTGTATGAAGTGGTAGTGACAATGAGAGATGGGAATTCCAAGAAAAGCAAGGTTTTTCCCTTTCTTCTGCTAGAAAACAAATTCTCTTCTTGTGTTAAAAAAAAAAATGTATTTGTTTCTGGTTTCCTTTCCTTTTTAATTATTGGATGTTGTTAGCTGATTCTTTGTTTGCTGTTTGGTAAAGCTCTCATGGTCAAAGAAAATGGTCAGGAAGTGGTTCAATATCAAGAGCAAGACTGAGGATTTTCAGGCAGATGATGTTCATCACGGTGGTGGGTATCATTATTCTCTCTGGATTCTTACTAGGCTTGTAACTGTTAGGACTTTAGGATTTCTTGTTCATGTTGTCACGGTTTTATGAATACTATGGACTTGAGAACTTAGCCAAATAGTTGAATTTCTCAATTAGGTTGAGGCTCTGTTTTCCGCACAATAAGTAGTAAATCATTTCAAATTATAAATTCTATGTTTCTTTCCCCAAATTTTCTCATCAACCAAACAAAGCATTAAAACTCTTTTGATCAAGTTTGTTTTTAATGCTTCTAATACCATCTTAAGTTCTTGTTTTTATTATTTTTCTTTATGCACTATATATCCTATTTATTTTAATTAAAAATAGGACTGATGAATTAATAGGGATTCCTTTATCAGGAGGTGATATGGAATATAGGACTAGCTTCTCAGAGAGGGAGCCATGCACAATCAAAAAAAGCAAAACAGGTTTAGTATAACTAGAACACGATTTAAGACTTTATTTATAATGAATATCTTGTAAGAAGGTTTTTTTTTTTTTTTTTTCTCATTTTTTTTTTCACTCTAATGCACAGAAAAATTTAGCCGAAACACAGAGCAGGTCCGGCGAGGAAGAATGAATCTTGACCACCCTCGGATTATAGATGTGCAGAACTATAGGTATCATTTTCCTTCTTTTGTTTCGTGTTTTCCTTCTTCTTACCGATGTTGTTGTATTGATTATGAGAGCTTTTGCCTTTTAATTTGGGGGCAGCATATTCGTAGCTTCATGGAATGTGGCTGGAAGATCCCCACCAAGTAATTTGAATCTAGACGACTGGCTTCAGGCCTCACCTCCTGCTGACATTTATGTTCTGGGGTATGTTTTGGAAGCTTATATTTCTACAATTTTCTGTTCTTGAAGAAAACTCTGAAATTGACCCATTTCTAATGGATGCCATTCTATTCCTTGCCTCTTTCAGATTTCAAGAAATTGTTCCATTGAATGCTGGGAATGTTCTGGGCGCAGAAGACAATGGTCCTGCCAAAAAATGGCTTGCTCTCATTCGAAAGACTCTAAACAATCTTCCTGGGACCAGTGGAGCCAGTGGATGCTATACACCATCTCCCATTCCTGAGCCAGTTATAGAAATAAATGCTGATTTTGAGGGATCGGCTAGGCAGAAGAACTCATCTTTCTTCCACCGCCGATCATTTCAGACAACCCACAGCTGGAGAATGGACAATGACCCTTCAATCCCACAACCACGACTTGATCGGCGATTCAGTGTTTGTGATAGAGTAATCTTTGGCCACAGGCCAAGTGACTATGATCCCAATTTTAGATGGGGTCACAGGCCAAGTGACTATTCCAGGCCAAGTGACTATTCCAGGCCTAGTGACTATTCCAGATGGGGTTCATCCGATGATGATAATGGGCCAGGGGATTCACCAAGTACTGTGCTATATTCACCAATGTCCTTCGGCGGATCTGCTTCCACTGAAGATGGATATAGAATGCCAGGCCGTTCAAGGTACTGTTTAGTTGCAAGTAAACAAATGGTTGGCATATTTCTCACAATATGGGTGAGAAGTGAATTGAGGGATTCTGTTCAGAACATGAAAGTATCTTGTGTTGGCAGAGGATTGATGGGTTACCTTGGAAATAAGGTATCATACTTGTTAATCATGGTGGTTACCATGTATATAGCTGCTTTTTACTTGAATTCTCAGATATAATTAACTGAGAAATAAGCATTGTTCTCCATGTATCTGCAGGGATCAATTTCGGTCAGCATGTCTTTACACCAAACAACTTTTTGCTTCATATGTAGTCATCTGACCTCAGGGCAGAAGGATGGTGATGAGCTAAGAAGGAACTCTGATGTCATGGAGATCCTTAGGAAGACTAGGTTTCCACGGGTTCATGGCTCTGGCGATGGGAAGTCCCCAGAAACAATCCTTGAGCATGAGTAAGACCCTTTCTTATCCTCCATCAATTAAATAGGACTCTCATAACATTCTATGAACATAAATTATAGAGAAGATTAGGGGAAAGTGCAGAGTAGTGTGATCTGAAAACAATATGAAATACTAACTGTTTACTTCCCTTGGGATTTGACTTTAATTTGTTATATTTTAGATGGGGTTTCTAACATTATATACACCAATTGTATTCTGGTTTTGTTCTAATGAATCTTTTGTTTTTCTTTGGTTACCTAAGATCCCTCTTGAAATTTAAAGGCTTAGCATCAATTTGTGTGGAAGTCATGCACACATATACTTGTGCATGCTAACATTTCTGTTTCTAAGTGGCTCACAACCCCTTTATAATCATCTTTGCTCGATAACATTTTTTCTTCAATATGCTAACTATGTATCTTCTTTTTATAGTCGAATTATTTGGCTTGGGGATCTGAATTATCGTATTGCCCTCTCTTACCGCTCTGCTAAGGCGCTTGTTGAGATGCAAAACTGGAGGGCATTGTTAGAGAATGATCAGGCATGTTTCCTCTCCTAGAGTTCTTCTGTCTGTTTCTTTTCTCTGTTACTTACATATAGAAGAATTCAGTCTAAATTGTTGATGGTTCTCTTGGCAGTTACGTAGAGAGCAGAGACAAGGTCGTGTTTTTGTGGGATGGAACGAAGGGAAGATTTATTTTCCCCCAACTTACAAGTATTCAACTAATTCAGACCGATATGCAGGGGATGATATGCACCCAAAGGAGAAACGTAGAACACCTGCTTGGTAAGATCATCTCCCCTACCCTACGGTCAAAAATATGTGAAATCATAGCTCAAATGCAAAATAGAGATGGTAAAGAGATGATTCTTTTTGTGTGTGGCTGATTTAATTGTCTTTTGTGTGAAGGTGTGATCGAATTCTGTGGTATGGAGAAGGCCTCCAGCAAGTTTCTTATGTTCGTGGGGAATCTAGATTTTCGGATCATAGGCCTGTCTACGGAATATTTTGGGCTGAGGTTGAGTCAAGCCACAACCGATTGAGGAAAAGCATGAGTTATTCTAGTTCCAGGATTGAGGCAGAGGAGCTTCTGCCTTATTCACATGGATATACTGAGCTAAACTTTTTCTAAAGTGAAGGAGAATAAGTTCGATCCACACTGATCCGCACTCGAGTATGTTCTCTCTCCCTCTCTCACACGCGCACACACACATTATATGTTTCCCTTCAAGCATTCAGGTCGTCGCAAGTACAAAAGTGGCTTAGTATGCTAGTCTTGTTAATGACAGTAGCTCCCAGCCTTCTGCAATCCTTTGTATAATAAGCCTGGAGGATATACTATACTTGTACATGCCTTTTTCTCAGCCCTATAGTGCATGAATTTTGTGAGAACCCATTTGCAAACCCAGCTCAGAAACAGAACATGCGCTTTGCATAATGTTAAAGTGCTTCACATTTACATTCTCTTTCCCTTTTCTTTGTGAAAGTTTTCCTGAGCAGCAGATCTCTCCTTCCTCTTCTGTTCCTGTTCTTATTAAGCATTTGGTCCCCAGTTGCAGGCGGGAATCTCTTTGAAGCAACTCGTCCTTGAAGGGTGATGGAGACATTCCGTTGCCCACAAAACGAAAAAGGTTGGTCTTCCCTACCTTTTTTTTTCCCCACTTTTCTTGGTTTTGCTGTAGCTCCAAGTTTCTTTGTATAATATTAACTTTACTTTCTCTGATAACAGGTGTTTCTTTTGTAATTTCCTTGCCAACACATTGTACTTTTGATCATCACATCTTCTTAGCTAACAACACACCAGTTCAGTATGTTGCATAATTTTGTTAACCGATTAACAAGCACACTTTCTGGCATCTAATAGTTCCGTACGAGCATCTGCAGTCCTGCATAATGATGTATGTTAACTAGCACTTACTTCAATGCTTAAACTATAATACTAAATATAATAAGTTGTCCAGATGCTTAATATGAGAACTTTTTTGCTCTGCAGGATGAACACGACCTATCAAGAAGTGCCAAGTGGGTAGATGACGATTTTTTTATTCATGATTCTTTAATTTGTTTAGAGAGTACATAGATGATGACTGAATGACATTGAAAGATGGTCAAAATAATCATCCGGGTTTCTAACTTTTTGTTTTAAATGCAAAGAGAAGTAAAAGAAAGATTCGATGGATACTTATTGCCAAAAGTGATGGAGAAAAATGTAGAGAAAAAAGAAAAAGAAAAAGAAATGAAGTTGATGATAGAAATCAGAAACCTCTTCTGCTCTCTCTGTTGTCGTTGATGATTCTACTGAAAAAAGGTGGGTTTTCTTGATACTCTCCCACCCCCACTGCTGTTTGCTTTTATTTTTACTGTTAGATGTTTAACAAAATACAAAAGCACAAGACAGATTCCCAGCTTTGCCAGAATGAGACGCTATGATTTAGAAACACCTCCAATTCCACTTTTGTCCTTTTCTGCTTCCTCTCAGTTATAATATTAATAATTACTTTACCCTAAGTACTACCACAAAAAGAGACAATCCTTCATTTTTTTTTTTTTTCACGGTCAGAATTTAAAGTTGATATTTTTAATGGTACATAATTTTACATTACTTAAAAGATATTTACACATTTAATTATTTAAAATATTTATATTTATTATTAGATACATTAACTTTAAATTCTTTATGTCTTCTTTTGCTAAATAGTTAATCGCTAAAACCATCGCTCAATATAATTTTCATGTGGCGAAAATTCCCAGCTATATATTAACTTTCATAATCAGTAATTAAATTCTAAAATCCATCTATTGCTTAATCATGACTTACCAAAATGTTTAACTTAAAAGTTTTATCACGTAATTGGCCAAAACTCCAGGGTTCATAAGGTGTGTTGATATTCTATCAGAATTTGCAGACCTCAATATCACTTATACTAGCTACAAAACATCCAACAAATTCGATGGACATTAATTTATTGATATTTTTCTGATTATCATGAAAGCACTTTATTCAAATCCTAGCACCTTAAAGTTCCGTTTACTTCGACGTAAAATGGTTTTTGTTGAAAAATATTTTCAGGGAAGTTATTTTTCTAAAATGTTTTTTGTCAAAAACGTTTTATAGCATTTACTGTGCACATGGAAAATCATTTTTAAATATTTTTTCATTAAATAATATTAAACTCTAAATTACGAAAATGGCCTCACCAAGTCTTAAAGGTGTCCAAACTAAGTCCTGCAAGGACCTTATTGTGACTTAGTTGGGACCCAATCAAGTCCCAAGTGGGTCCTAGTCAAGTCCCGAGCGGGTCCGAGGTAGGTCTAGGCAGGGTCTTGGGCAATTTTCTGGCGGGTCTCGATCAAGTCCTGGGTGGGTCCTAGGTAGGTTCGAACAGGTCTCGTTCAGGTCTGTTCGGGTCCTAACAAGTTCTGGGCGAGTCTTGGTCAAGTGCCGGGCAGGTCTCGAGTAAGTTCTAGCAAGGTCCTAGCTAGGCAAGTCTTGGCAGAGTCTGTCAATTTGAGACTGAGAAGCTCAAAGTCGAAAAATTAAAGAAGAATTTTCAGTCAAAAGGAAAATATTTTCTATTGACTATTATTTTACGTCGCAGTAAACATCATAAAATGTGGAAATCATTTTCTAGAAACCATTTTACTTAGAAGTAAATGGAGTCTAAGTTTAAACATTTTTAGCAACTATAATTAAATATTCTTTTCTTCTAGCAAAACGGATCATGCATTAAGGGTGCATTTAGGATTGTAATTTTGCAAAAATAATCTATGTTTTTAAAATATATCGCAAAACGTAAGGTATTTGGCATTGCAATTTAAAAAGTACTTAATCTAAAATAGGAAAAAAAAAATCTGCAATTTCTATAAGCAAGTTAGGGAGAACTTATTTGAAAAAAGATTGAATTTAAACAAAAATCACTGCATAACAAATATTTGATAAAAAAAATATATATATTTTTTAACATATTTTACTAAACACCTTTGCAATTTTAAAAAGTAACGATTTAAAAAATGTAATTTTTAAAATTACATTCATTAAAATTAATCCCAAATTAATGAGCCCTAAATCTTTAATTCATCTAAATCTAACTTAACTCTTCTAATTATAAATTTTCCTAAGTGACAAGAGTGATTCATCCTTTCTCTCACTATCTTCCTAGCTGCTCTCATGCTCTAGCTTCCTACTAAGAATCTACAAAATCTTATAATTAACCTTTGCTCTAATACTGTCACACTCCAATCCCAAAAAGGGACTAAGGTGGAGAATATTTTTTATCAAATGTGTAGAATAAAATATTTTAACTCATAAATTGATACCAAAAATTCACTTAATACCTTTATTGATGAATAATTACAGGCTGGGGTGTCACACTCAACCAAATGTTAATACAACTAAGCTTAGAAGATGAGCTGGATTAAGATAGGCTTGGATACCAACAGATGTACAGATGGTGTAGTGGGTTTGCAATAACAAAAAATAATAGAATCACAACTCTTTTCAAACCAAGATTTAATAAAGGAATTGAGGCAAAAGTGATAAAAAAAAAAAAAAAAACTCTCACTGAGTGTTTCGTATTGATAAACTGATCAAAATACATAAACTGGGAAACTGCTCCATTCAAAGAGTCTTTGGACTCAATTTGAAAAAAAATATCTCAAAAACAAGCAAGTGGAGGTATTGAAAATAGCTCGACCATAGGGAGAGGAAGAAAAGCCGTAGTGCGCTAACGAACAAGCAACGGATTGAGCTGCTAGAAAGCCGTTGCTTGTTGGGGTGAAATTCTTTGGTGTGCTACTTGAATACTGGACTCCTAATGGTCTGAGTTAATGTCGCAAGTGCAGTAGGAAGAAGGAAGTCACCCTCAATGCCCTTCATCTGATCATCTTCTTCTTCCCACATTGATGACACGAAAGAGAACCCTCACCTAATGAAATGACCTCACGCCAGCGCTACCCTTAAAAAGGTTTTGACAAAGCTTAATCACTCTTCCTTAGCACAAGTGTTAAGCAATAATAATTCCTGCGATTCTTCTTTTTAATGAGAACAACACGGAACTAGACTAAGGAAGTCATCTGCTGTTCCCCTTGCACTTCCTAATGGGACTTTCCCTAGTTGACTTGATTGCGCATAGCCCTTTCATGCTTCTTTGTAGCATACTTAAGATGCTGCGGGATAAACACTCAAGGTATTGAAAGGTAAATGAATGCTTATCCTGTGGATGCGGCATTAGCGGTCTTAGCACTTTCCCTCTTAGAAGGAGGAATCCACCTAGGCTAGGCACCTTATTCAAAAGGTAGAGATTCACATTTCAAATGGCTAGTGGCCATTGGACATGGTAGCAATCCGCTAACGGAGCGGACCCCATTCACCCCCTGGTCAAACGGGAGCGAGCCCTTCCCCGTAAGCTACGTTAGCCTGTTCCTCGAGCGTGGGTATTTAGTATTCGGATCTATCTCTTGGCTTTAGTTTAAGGTTCAAGTTTACCTTTAGGCCATCTTATCAAGCTTATATATATGGAACAATAAATTCGAAACTCTAAAAATAATAAATAAATAAATACATTTTGCAATAGAAAAAAATATTTAACAACAATTTTCCCCTAGTAAACATGCATTGGAATTAAAAAAATGTTCATGAAATACAAAATTGCATGTAACCCTCAAAATAATCTTTCTAACACCACCAAGTTTGTCTCAATTTGATGTCGGAATTAGAAGATATGATTTTTTTAAAAGTAAAACAGGTATGATAAAGAAAGGGTAAAATTGGCCTGCATCACCCTTGTACAGTTGTACAAGTCCCATGCCATGAACATTTGCCCCTTACTTGAAGGACTTTCGTCCATGCTTGCACCTTGCACCATGCCCCACCTTGCACCTTTGCCCCTACTCTGGGGATTTTTGTTTGTACATGGTCACTCTACTATACTACACATCACCATCAACTTTAATACTATTTGTTAAAAAGATTGATACTTTAGAGAGTCATTTTAATGAACCACGTCACTTAACTCAAAAGCTTAAGGTTTATGCGTTAAGGCACAATCATCACGAAACTAGAATTTGGATTTGGGGAATTAAAACTAAAAAATTTAGGGGGGATAAAATTTTTCATTTTAAAAGGATTATAAGTGTATTTGAAAAAAAAAATGGAGAAAACATTGTGGCTTGAGGGCTTCAAAATGATTATGGCATCCGTTGTGAGACTGAAGCCTTACTACACTCACATGTGCGAGTGCATACTCAACAAAATAAATTAAATTCATGTCATTTCTTTATCAAAAACTTTCATAACTTTCAGAGAACCCAACATACAATATTACATGATCATGGTCAGATTTTGATCGACAATTAATGTATGAAACAAGCCCATAAAAATACTAAAAGAAACTGCCGATCCAAGACCCCGATTAGACTTTGAATGGCAATATATATGCTCCAACGTAACAAGGCAAACCCCCTTGTCACACTCCTCAGCTGCTGCACTCAATCGCACCCAATTGAAACAAGGTAGCAAAACTCTTTCTTCATTTCCACCACAATATCTGCCACTTGTCAAACACATCTCCTAGAAAAGCCAATCATTATGAATCTCTAATAATGGAAAACCACATGACATTGAACTCCCCGCAAATACATAGTACCATGGTGGTCTGCGATGAATCACCCATGCATGGTTATCCCTGTCCCAAATTCGCCACGTGCTTGTCGAGATTCCACTTTACGGATGAGTTTCGCCGCGTCCCACCATGTCCTTTATATCGCCTTGCATGCAAACAAGCACGTCAACGCACGGTCTGTGCATGACTCGTGTGACGCGGGTGCATGTTTGATGTAGGCCAGCCACGTCGATTTGTCACGTAGGACACTCGTCATCTTGCATGTCAACGTGCCAAGCCAAATGTCCATGCTTGTCTTGGCCGTAGTAGCTATAAGTACGTGACCCCCTCCGAGCCATATCTTCACCTTTTCCTCTTTCAAGCAAAAGCAAAACCATGGTGATCAAAGATAGGATTCCTTTGTTTCTGTTCCTTTCGGTTCTTTTCCTAGCCTCGGTCTCTCTTTCTCTAGCTCATGACACTCATGAGGAGCCGAGGTATGAGCTGGAGCCTTGCCTGAGCCTGTGTGGAAGGGATAGCGTTGACATGTACCATTATCTCTCATGTAAGAGGCACTGCGAGCTGAGACAAAAAGACGACCGTGACCCTGAGCGCCCTCGGAGGGAGTTCCAGCAGTGCCAAGAGCGTTGCCAGCGGGAAGAACGCGGACAGAGGCAGCGGCAACAGTGTCAGCAGCGCTGCGAGGAGCAGTGGAGGGAGCGGGAAAGACAGAGAGAGCGGGAGGTCGACGATGTGAATCAACAGGAACCAAGACGGCAATATGAGGAGTGCCAGAGACGATGTGAGAGGCAGGAACCACGTCAGCAACAACAATGCCAGAGAAGGTGCGAGCGGCAATTTGAAGAGCAACAAGAAGGAGAAGGAAGAGGGCGCCGAGGCAGCAGGGACGACGAAGAGAACACGCGAGAGCCACGAGAACAGTTCCAACAATGCCAGCAACGTTGCCAGAGGGAAGCGCAAGGCCAGAGACAGCAACAACAATGCCAAAGGAGGTGCGAGGAGCGTTATGAAGAGGAACAAAGGAGGGAACGAGAACGAGAACACGAAGAGGGAGGAGGACGCCAACGCGGAAGAGACACTGAGGAGTATGAAAGAGACCCTCGACAGCAGTATCAACAATGCCAGCAGCGTTGTCAGAGGCAAGAACAAGGCCAACGTCAGCAACAACAATGCCAAAGGAGGTAATTTCTTTGATTTCTTAAGGACCTTAAGGGATAATCAGTCAGGTTGGTAGTAGAGAGACCTTTGAGCTGGTAGAGAAAATCTAAACTTTTTCACAAACATATGGTTTGACGATAACTTTTGTCATTAACTTTATTGATTTCAGAAGAGTACACTCATGAACCTGAATAACTACGTACTAACAGCACTACATGCTGACTCTTTATTGACTCCAAACACTATCTAATTCTAATCCCTTTCTGATTCCTATAACAAGGTGCGAGGAGCGTTATGAAGAGGAACAAAGGAGGGAACAAGAACAAGGAGAGAGGGGACGCCAAGGCGGGAGAGGGAGAGACA
This sequence comes from Carpinus viminea, assembly GCA_013348765.1. Classification (NCBI taxonomy): domain Eukaryota; kingdom Viridiplantae; phylum Streptophyta; class Magnoliopsida; order Fagales; family Betulaceae; genus Carpinus; species Carpinus viminea. The sequence goes on along the minus strand of CP054671.1, from coordinate 12,622,981 downwards.
CTATTGAGGATTATACTAGAGACCCTCGACAGCAGTATCAACAGTGCCAGCAGCGTTGCGAGAGGCAAGAACAAGGCCAGCGCCGCCAACAACAATGCCAAAGGAGGTGTGTTACCATGAATAGTTTCTTAATTAAATGGTATAATTTGTTAGGTTGGTAGAAAAAACATAGACCTTTAAATTCCTACGGGAACCTACAACTTAAAGCTTTTCACAAGCACACCATTTGAGAATAAGTATCTACCTATTCACTATTGATTGATCAAGGTACGTACAAATAGAAGAATACACTTAAACTGAAAAACTAAATCTAGAATAATAACTAAACTATCTGATGGGATAAATTTAATTTTAAAATACTAAACAAAACTAATGTAAAATAAAATCTAATCCCTTTATATTTCCTGTAACAAGATGCGAGGAACGTTATGAAGAAGAACAAAGGAGGGAACAAGAACAAGGAGAGAGAGGACGCCAAGGCGGGAGAGACAATATTGAGGAGTATACTAGAGACCCTCGACAACAGTATCAACAGTGTCAGCAGCGTTGCGAGAGGCAAGAACAGGGTCAGCGCCAACAACAACAATGCCAAAGGAGGTGCGTTACTATGAATAGTTTCTTAATTAAATTGTATAAATTGTTAGGTTGGTAGAAGAAACTGACATTTAAGTAGTACTCTACAAACACATGGAGACCATACTTTTTGTTGTCTTCAGACACTATTGATGAGATAAATTTGATTTTAAAACACTGAACAAAACTAACACAAAGTAATGTTAAATAAAATCTAATCCCTTTCTATTTTCTGTAACAAGGTGCGAGGAACGTTATGAAGAGGAACAAAGGAGGGAACAAGAGCAAGAGAGAGAGGACGCCAAGGCGGGAGAGACAATACTGAGGAGTATACTAGAGACCCTCGACAACAGTATCAACAGTGTCAGCAGCGTTGCGAGAGGCAAGAACAGGGTCAACGCCAACAACAACAATGCCAAAGGAGGTGTGTTACTATGAATAGTTTCTTAATTAAATGGTATAATTTGTTAGGTTGGTAGAAGAAACTTAGACCTTTAAGTAGTCTACAAACACATGGAGACCATACTTTTTATTGTCTTCAAACACTATTTGATGAGATAAATTTAATTTTAAAATACTGAACAAAACTAATATAAAGTAATGTTAAATTAAAAATCTAATCCCTTTCTATTTCCTGTAACAAGGTGTGAAGAACGTTATGAAGAGGAACAAAGGAGGGAACAAGAACAAGGAGAGAGAGGACGCCAAGGCGGGAGAAACAGTATTGAAGAGTATACTAGAGACCCTCGACATCAGTATCAACAGTGTCAGCAGCGTTGCGAGAGGCAAGAACAGGGTCAGCGCCAACAACAACAATGCCAAAGGAGGTGTGTTACTATGAATAGTTTATAATTTGTTAGGTTGATAGAATAAACTTAGACCTTTAAGTTTCTACACTAACACAGGGAGATCATAGTTTTTATTCTCTTCAAACACTATCTGATGAGATAAATTTAAAACTGAACAGAACTAATATAAAGTAATGTTAAATAAAATCTAATCCTTTTCTATTTCCTGTAACAAGGTGTGAGGAGCGTTATGAAGAGGAACAAAGAAGGGAACAAGAACAAGGAGAGAGAGGACGCCAAGGCGGGAGAGACAATATTGAGGAGTATACTAGAGACCCTCGACAACAGTATCAACAGTGTCAGCAGCGCTGCGAGAGGCAAGAACAAGGTCAGCGCCAACAACAATGCCAAAGAAGGTGTGTTACTATGAATAGTTTATAATTTGTTAGGTTGGTAGAATAAACTTAGACCTTTAATTAAGTTTCTACACTAACACTTGGAGATCATAGTTTTTATTGTCTTCAAACACTATTTGATGAGATAAATTTAATTTTAAATTACTGAACAAAACTAATATAAAGCAATGTTATATAAAATCTGATCCCTTTCTATTTCTTGTAACAAGGTGCGAGGAACGTTATGAAGAGGAGCAAAGAAGGGAACAAGAACAAGGAGAGAGAGGACGCCAAGGCGGGAGAGACAATATTGAGGAGTATGCTAGAGACCCTCAACAGCAGTATCAACAGTGCCAACAACGTTGCGAGAGGCAAGAACAGGGCCAGCGCCAACAACAATGTCAAAGGAGGTGTGAGGAGCGCTACGAAGAGGAACAAAGGAGGCAGCGAGAACAAGAAGAGGGAGGACGCCAACACGGGAGAGACATTAATCAGCAGCATAGTAGAGACCCTCAACAACAATACCAGCAATGCCAACAACGTTGCCAGAGGCAAGAACAAGGCCAACGTCAACAAGAACAATGCCAGAGAAGATGTGCAGAGCGCCACGAAGAGGGAGAAAGGAGGGAACAAGAACGAGAAGCAGGAAGACGGCACGAACACGGTAGAGACATTGAGGAGGATGCCAGAGACCCTCAACAACAGTATCAACAATGCCAGCAGCGTTGCGAGAGGCAAGAACAAGGTCATCACCAACAACAGCAATGCGAGAGGAGGTGTGAGGAGCGCTATGAAGAGGAACAAAGGAGGGAACAACAAGAAGAGGGAGGACGCCAGCACGGAAGAGACACGGAGGAGAAAATAGAGACCCTCAAAAGCAATATTATAAATGCCAGCAGCGTTGCCAGAGCAGACAAGGCCAACGTCAAGAGCGATGTCAGAGAAGGTGCGAGGAGCGCTATGAAGAGGATCAAAGGAAGAAAGGAGGGGGAGAAAAAAGAGGACATGGTAAAGACAGTGAGGACACGCGAGACCCACAACAGCAGTATGAGCAGTGCCAACACCAGTGCCAAAGGTATCAGAGGGGTCAGGAGCAGCAATTATGTCGAAGAAGGTGCGAGCAACAGAGACAACAAGAAGAAAGAGAGCACCAACACGGCAGAGACCAACATGGCTCCTCAGTGGCATTGACAATTACCGCTTGGTCATATTGGAAGCAAATCCCAACTCCTTTGTGCTCCCACACCACAGCGATGCGGATGCTATTTTTGTTGTCGTAATGGGTAAGTAACACATTTTGTTCCTCATAATAACGTAATTTTATGTGATTAAAATACTTGATTAATTAAATTGTTGCAGGAAAGGCGACCATCAACTTTGTACGTCAAGAGCAGAGAAATGAGAGAGAGTCCTTTAACCTTGAGTGTGGAGATGTGCTTATGGTTCCTGCAGGAACTACTGTGTATGCCGTTAACCAAGACAGTAATGAAAAGCTACAAATTGTGAAACTCCTCAGGCCCGTCAACAATCCTGGCCAATTTAGGGTAAATTCATGTCTCCTATTAAATTTTTTTAAGTATAAGTTTGTGTTGTTAAGGTAGACATCTATGTAGTTTTGAATCTTTTTAAATTCGGTGTAGGAATACTTTGCAGCCGGTGCTCAAAATCGTGAATCATATTTAAGGCCATTCAGCGAAGACATCCTCGAAGCCTCTCTAAATGTAGGCCTTTTTTATTTTTTCATGAAGTTGAAAACTTTAGTTAATCTTGCTATTAAATGGTGCACCTAAATATATGCTTAAATGGGTGTCATATAATTATCATGGCAGACCCCAATAGAGAAGCTAGAGAGGGCGTTCCAGCAGCAGGAGCAGAGGCAGGGAGTAATCATCAGAGCCTCACAAGAGCAGCTGAGGGCATTGAGCCAACGGGCCATGTCCACTGGCCGCAGAGGCCGCCAATCCTCTCGAGGTCCGATCAGTCTAAGAAGCCTGAGCCCTTCCTACTCGAACCAGTTCGGGCAGTTCTTTGAGGCTTCCCCCGAGGACCACGTGCAACTCCAGGACATGGATGTCTTTGTCAATTATGCCGAAATCAAACAAGTAATCCAAAAATCTACTGCATATCACCATTAATTTCTCTTAAAATTTATTGTCGCCAACAAATTCAGGGCTCTGATTTTCTTTTTTTGATGAATTTTTAATTTTTTTGGATGAATGGCTCTGATTTTCATTGTCACTTGACATTTGTGTAATAGTCTACTATCTCGTGGCTTGGGCATTTGTCATGCAGGGAGCTGTTATGGTGCCGCACTACAACTCGAGGGCCACCGTCGTCGTCTTCGTGGTAGAAGGAACCGGAAGATTTGAAATGGCATGTCCGTATCTTTCAAGTCAGAGCCAGGAGCGCCAAGGGAGAAGAGAACAAGAAGAAGAAGAGAGCAGTGGAGAATTCCAAAGGGTCAGCGCTCGTTTGTCACCGGGAGATGCTTTTGTAATCCCGGCAGGTCACCCGATTTCCGTAGTTGCCTCCGAGAGAGAGAACTTGCGGTTGGTCGGGTTCGGAATCAATGGCCACGACAACCGGAGGAACTTCCTCGCAGGTAATCGATCGAGTCAACTCACCTTTTCAAAACAAACAAAAGTTTGAAATTTTAATCACTCTGTGTTTTTTTTTTTGGTTTTTTTTGTTTCCTCTTTGGTGCAGGGCAAGACAACATAATAAACCAGCTGGAGAGAGAAGCAAAGGAGCTTGCCTTCAACCTGCCACAAGAAGACATAGAGCAGATATTCGGAAGCCAGAGGGAATCTTATTTCGTGCCAAAGGAAAGGCAGAGCCAGCGGGGGCAGGGGAGAGACCACCCATTGGCATCAATTTTGAACTTGGCCGGTTTCTTCTGAGCATGTGGAGGATGGAGAGGGAAATGCACGTTTTGTGTACGTAGTATCTAATAATCTGAAGCCTTTATGTTAAAAGGTGGCGAGTACGTAGTTAATGGAATGAGCTTTTGCATGTATTTAAGCTTGAGCTTTTTAGTATGAACGAAATAAAAGAGAAGTTTGTGTGCCCATTTCTCCACTACTACAAATTTCTTCTTATATATGCTTGATTTTGATTTAATTACTTGATTGGGATAGTAGGATATGTATTATGATAGGATTGAGCCAGTTGATCGACAAGTTGAGACAAATTACATGAAATTTAACTCTAACGAGTTCGCTCAGTGACCCCTATTGGACTGAAAGTTCACTCAATGACGCCTATTGGACTGAAAGTCCTTGAGTAACTGTAGAGGTCTGCGGTTTAAAATTCACTTAGTTGCAAATTGCTTTTTGGGGCCACACCCCTCTCAGGAATAGTTAGTGAAATTATCCTGTTTTTGTATAAGAAAATTTTCGGGAGTACAATGCATGAAACTAAAGTTTAAAGTTTACCCTACAAGGTGTATAAGAAAATTTTCGGGAAACTAAAGGTTACCCTACAAGGTGGGTTCGAAGGGCTTTGCTTTATGGGTTTTAATACATTTTTTTTTTTTTGGCGTGGGGGGGTGGAGGGGTGGGGGAACTTAGGAAATTTTAACCTTTTACCAAATCCAAATTTTTTTCAAGTGAGTTGAGAACTAATTCTAACACGAAAAAAGAATATAATATCTATATATAGAAACAAATAGTGATAAATCAAAAAAAAAAAAGTGATAAATCAACTCTTTTTTGTCTTTAAAATTTTTACAAATTAAAATGATAGCTTGGCCAACTATTAAATAATTAAATTTAAATATGTTAACAAAAATAGTAATAACATTTAAAATTTTTTTTTTAGTTTCCAAATATTAAATAAAAATTCAAATAATAAAATTATATTATCGTTGGCCTAAATTACAAATCGTTCTTTATGGTATAAAGAATAATATATTGATTAAATTGTTATTTTAGCCTACTTTGAAGACTTTTAAATTATTTTTTATTCCCATATGCTATTTTTAATTTAGGCCACCTCCAACCATCCTTTTTTAAATTGATTCTTTTGTTTTAAGTTTGTTACGAGGCATTTCTTATAAATGATGTATTAATAAAGTTAATTTATTGGTGTCAAATTTTATTGAATATGATTAATTCATAACCCATCACTTATCACTATTCAGAATAAGAAACTTTATAGAAATAATACGATTACTCCGATAACCAAATATACTCTAGAGATAAATTCTTAAACCTTAGATTTAATAAAAAGTTAAACCAATATTTTCTAATAAAAACCCACGATTTATATCATTATCTACCGCTTTAGAGGGATTGAGCCTCCAAATAATCAATTCTAGAGAATCAACCTCCAAATGTTTCTCTGAGGACATCAACCCAATAAAAAGTGTACGAGCAAATTCGTGGGTAATACAAGAGTTTTAAAGAAGTATTTGTAGCGGATTTACATAATTAATAGGATTTGGCTCAAGTGCCGTAAAAAAACTACATCATATGTTTTGAGTGCACGTGCTTGGCCATCTTGACTGTCTGGTTACGCAATTTTCAAAATTAAAAATTAAAAAAAAAAAAATCCATAGAAAGGGGGGAGGTTAATTATTATTGTAATTGGTACTTAATTGTTACTTGTTACACATGAGAGGAGATACAATCTTCATGACACCATTCTCAACTTCCATCAATTGGGGCTCCATATATATATATTATGCGTTCAACAATGTAAATCCTTGTAGGACTCCATCAGACGTGTCAACGGGGACACCTGCAACTCCAGCGACACTGCGTTTCTCAAAGTCAAACTTCACACCAAGTTTTGCTGCATAGATAGAAACACACAAATTACGATTGAGAATTACATGAATTTTAAGCCTATATGAGTAATTCTACAAGTTTCTTTTACGTCCCTTCAAGAATGATGTACCTCTTAAAATCATCATTTGATCAAAATTCAATAATGATCAATCACAAGGTCAATGATAATTTTAAGAGATATAAGGTCTAATAAGTAAACTTTTCCCATATATATATATATATATACACACAAGGAAATGTAAAAAAGTTAACCAATCCAACATACAAATTTACCTTAATTAAGAAAATTAATTCAAAAAATAAACTTTATATATTAAAAAAGAAGAAAAAGAAAAAAAGGTGACCCATGAAAATTAAAGTGAAACTTACAGAGGTTTTCTACTGCTGCACATTCATCATCGCAGTACTTTTCACAAAGTGAATTGCTTTTCTTCGCTGTAATACAGGCCGGGGAGCAAAAACTGTAGCATGGATTGTAAACCTCTGTGGCCTTCACTGCCGCGACAAGGACAAGGCACATGACCACCAACAGTGCAACACCTTTGTTTGCCATGATCTTCTCCTCAATCGACACTGTTGGTTGGTGTATATATATATATGTATATATATGTTCTTTTTTAATTCTGTGTTCGTACCTTTCTTCTCCCTCCCTCTGGAGGCATACTTAATTAGCTGCTGTATTTATAGGGCTTAATAAAACATTTAGATGAACGGCGAGCCTTCTTGAACGGTGTGTGAGTGGTGCATATGTTTTTCTTTTTCTTTTTCTTGTTAGTTCCTTTCTATATCTCTTTGACCTTTGTAACTGAGGAGCTTGTTTAAGACCCTTAGCTGTTCAAATAACCTCTTGCCTTCATCCAATGGATATAAATAGCCATCAAGTATAAGCTATTTACAAACTAATGTGACAGTTCATAATTAATAAAATAATTTAAGTAAAAAATCAGACTTTTCAACTTTATCAACTACTAAAAATCATAATATCCTAAATATTTTTCATAATGATTCGTCTGCCATGGTTGAGTAAATTGATTGTCATCTAAGTCACTAAAAGCGCAAAAAATGTATGTTGTCAAAGCTAGAGTTGATCAAGTATTATTTGATTAGCGCGGACATGTGACCTTAAAAAATGTCAAAAAAAAAAAAGGGCTTAAAATGCAAACTCAATCTTAAACATGTTTTTGTTTGTTTTTTAGTAAGCCTTGACCCTCTTTATCTTATTATTATTATTTTGTATGCAAGCCATATATGAATTTTTAATTCAATAAACTTTCATAAATTTCACATCTGCATTGTTAACTCCATATATATGAATAGGCTATTTCAATTAGCGTTTGGATACCAATAGAAGATGTTGGTGAAATTAACAATTTACAAAAGCTATAATTGAAACGAAATCAAATTGGAAAGATGTTCAGAGATTTCACTATCTTTAAGGAAATTCAAGCACTCTGCAAACCTTATCTTATGATTTAACTTATTGTTAAGTTTTAAAATGCCAAATTCAATGACAAAATACATTTATATGCAATCTTGTATGCCATGCATACATACGAGATGTTATGCATGTTAAGTGATGAGGTTGAACTGAAATTCGCCTTTTACATTGAACGATGATATGAGGAATTAGAATGTGATGTCAGGATTCTACTCAATAAGCCTGGCTTCTAACAATATGTAATCACTTGCTTTTCAGTTACGGGTATACTTTTTTATTATTATTATTTATTCAGTTGTTTTTATTTTTAATAATTTTTGGGGACATTTAGTGAATTCAAGTGAAAATATTTATGTGTGGTATATTTGTAGCATTTTCCATCCATTTACATGCCAAATGTTAACAAGTAGTAATATAAGAAATGTGATGGTAGTTGGATGAGGTCAAATGTCACAATTTAAAGTTTGATAGTCAAAGTGCCAAAGAGTGATACTGTGAGAGTTTAAGGTGCTAAGTGTATTTTTTTATAAATAATAAATATTATGCAAATAAATTTTAAATATTTATAGAATTTTATTTAATAAAAGAGAAATGTTATATACCATTTTTTTTATTTCATAACTATCTTAAAAAATTGATATGGTACTGCTAATCAATTGTTCTTGTTCTTGTTGGTTATATATATATATATATATATATATATATATATATATATATATAAGGGAAAACTTCACTGAAAACCCCTAAACTTTCATCCGTTTTGAAATACCCCCATAAATTTAAAAACTCTCAATTTAGTCTCATGAACTTTCAATTGCTCTCAATTTGGATCACTCCATAAATTTTAGCCTTTAAAAATATAAAAAAGACCAAAATATCCTTGATTTTCATTTTAAAAATAAAAATGTTTTGGAAGTTAGAATTTATACAAAGTCAAGGGTATAAAATCATGTAATGTTTAAAATCTTACGAATGGATTTAAATTGAAAGCAATTGAAACTTCAAATGACCAAATTGAGAGTTTTTTAAGTTTAGGGAAGATATTTCAAAACAGGTAGAAGTTTTGAGGTGATCTTCAGTGAAGTTTCTCCTTTTTTAATAACAATGATTGATCTCAGAATTGATTAGATTTGAAACTGCTACACCAACATTGTATGATAAAAATATAATTTCTAATGATGCTTTATTTTTTTTTAAAAAAAAAAACTTTAAAAATTGAGTAATATAATTATATCTAACAACTAATGTGGCACTCCGAATTAAAAATGCTAGGTCAACCATTAGCATTATTAAATAAATATCGGAGAAAATTACTTAATTATAAGTATATAGCATTTTTCTTAAAAAGTATACACAATCAAGGCTGGAATATAGTGAGGCAAGGCATAGATATAGGGCTGTAATCGAGTCGAGTTGAGTTGAGTTTTAGGATTTCAAGATTGACTCGTTGAAAGCTTAGGTGAGCTCAAACTCGTTGAGAATGCTATTTGAGCGAGCTCAACTTGAGCTCCAACCCAATAAACAATCTCTTGACATTTATCCATAGTATAAATATATATTACGTAACTATATAAGACATATTATACAATATATCATATAACTATAATCTATAGGTACCAAATTAACAATATATTATTATATATAACTAGATAATATAAACTATAGTATATGTAGAATGTGAGCAAGTTATAAATATAGTATACCATGTATCACTAATTAACTATAGTACAAATATAGTATAAAATATATTGAAGAAAAAAGAATAAGCTAGTTTGGCTATTCTGATGGAGATGAAAAATGTCTCATAATAGTTAAATTTGACTATTGCAGATGCTCTACTAGCTAGTTAGTATGTGTGTGTGTATATATATATATATATATATTTGAAATGAATAGAGTGACTTTTATAAATAACTAAACAATATTGAGTACAACATTCCACATGATATTCGAAATACATTTGGCTGGGGATTTCCTCAATAAAACCTTGCTCCACGGGGAGATCAAAATGCTTATTTCACAAGGCGATGGGTTGCTTCATTGAGGTGTCATCTAACATGATTGACATTCCATCTTTGTAGATAATTTAACATCCCTCAAGCTTCCTCAATAAGATGTCCATAGTGACTTCAACTCCTTCCATCTTTCCGAATGCTTGTACCACTTGTAGAGTACCTTTTGAAAAACGCTAAGTAGACTCCAAACAATTGTTTATCACAATTTATGCAGAATTAAACTATGAAGCAATAAACAATTTAATCAACAAAATATCAAAAGCAATAAAGAAGCAGACACAGATATTTTGGTTACGAAGAGGAAACCAATTAGAGCACTTCTCTAATTGTAAAACCTCTCCGGCAAAAACCGAAATCACTATCAAAAGATTATCCGAGATTACGACACTAGGAACACTTACAACCTTTTGCAAGACCTATTTGTAAGATCGACAACCTCCTCACTGCCTCCTTGCTCACAATCTTTCTTCAACGTGATTCTCCTTTATCGGACCCTTCCGATAGGCTTCTCAATAACGCTCACACAATTAACAAAGACTAAAACACTCCTAGAGAGAGAAAATAAAACGCTCAATATCAAAGGCTCTCTTGGCACACGACGGCAAATTCTAGATGTAGAATTCGTAACCTAAATCTGTGAGATCTATTTATAACACCTAAAGACTTCTAGTCTCAATAGAACTCAAATACAATGTATTTTAGACCTATAAAGCTGGCGTCCGGACGGTAAGTGGGCTCGTGCGGGCTATAAAAACACGGGGAACATGAGTTCATTAATGGGCCGTCCGGACGGTAACATTGGCCGTCCGGGCGGTGCTAGGGCAAATGCACTTTCTCCTTTCTTTTCGTTGCGTTAGGCGGCGTCCGGACGGGCTGACGGACTTGAGCGACCGCGAGCGGAGCACTCGGGTTTTAGTACTGGAGTTCTTAACTGCATCACGTCCGGACGTCTATGAATCCCGTCCGAACGCTTGGCTCTTTTCTTTCCATTTTGCTCACGAACATTAGCCAATACTTCAAACTAACAAACTCCCCCTTTGGCAATTTAGGAACAAAATCATCTCCCCCAACAAACTCCCCCTTTTTGTCACAAATTGACAAAATATTTCAAATTTCCTGAAACACTTAACAAAAAACATCAAGGCATATGTGGAAAGGAAACAAAAAAAAAAAAATAAAATAAAAAAATAAATAAAATAAAATAAAATTCATGATTAACCGATGAAGAATTGCATGTTATAACACAAGATCATGAAGAACGAAACTCCCCTAAAAAATACCAAACAATCAACAAGAACCATTTAAAAAATTTCTCCCCTCAAAAGTCAAGAAAACACACAGGATGCATACATCACAAACTCATGATTTCAAGCAATGAATATTCCAATTTATATAAAAAATTTAAAATATACATGAGAGTTATATAAAACACGAACACTTTCATTTAACCAAGAATTCCATTCAACCCATGCTTGTGTTGTGTGTGTAAGCCAACCATTGAAATAAAACAAATTTATAAGTTGAGTAGGAAGTTTCACTACGATAAAGGTTTTAACAAGCAAATCAAATCAAAAGTCAAACCTTATCATACTAGGGCCTAGCCACTCTCATCCAATGCATTCCTCTTTTGAAACAAAGCAAGCTTGACACTTGAATTTAATTCCTTTGGAATGTATTCTTTGAATATTTTATTTCACATTTTTCTTCATGAGAAGGTGTCTTGAAACATTTAATGCTTTGAGAAATGCAGGAATTTATAAGCCCTAGGTTCAACTAGCGTATGGTCAATTTGATAGATACAACTAGTCAAAACCCTCATATAGTTACCTCACACAACTCATATTAAAAAAAACTCAATTTAAGATTAAGTGTGCACAAAAGTTTAAAGCATGAACAAAAGCGTACAATTTAAGCTTAAGCTTTAGGTAACCACAAAAAATGTCCATTGAAATAATATGACAACTCATGCATATTGAAAACTTTTTAAAACACAAGGAATTAAATCCATGGAAGAAACATGAGCACATAATGGACACTCAAGGTGCATCGAGAAGGAAGAAATAAAAATAACCAAATTAGAATATTTTTGTCTTTTGAAATTTTTCAAAGATAAAATGCACACACAAAAAAAATAAAATAAAAGACAAACTAAACAAAAAAAAAAACAAAAACAAAACATGCTCTAGGATATTCAAAATAAAACAAGACAACCAATCCTAGGCATGTGGGTGACTCACCTAATCAGGTGAGATCACCACCACTCCCCTCAAGGGTGAGTGGTATTTTCCTTCTTAACCCAAATTTTCTTCGTTTTGGGAGAGTGTGACTCTTAGCCAAGTCATTTTGGGTGATAACACCCTTCACCATGTTAAATAATTCATCATGACTATTTCTAAAACGAAGATAGTCTCTTTTTGACTCATGATTATTCAACTGAAAACAATTCGAGCGAATATGCCCAATCTTACCACAATGATGACATGTAGGAATGAACCTTTGAGTAGGTTGGTTCCTTGGCATATGAAAACACGTCTCGGTGTAGAAACGAGACACATAGGAATCAGTTAGAATTTCCTTACCTTTCTTACCTCTTGAAACTGGAGGAAGCATTTCCTTCTTCTTAGCCAAGTTTTCTTCTTTACACACAGGTTTCACAAAAATCAACTTTGAAGGAGAAACAACATTAGTAGAAGAAACAACAGTTTATCAAAGCCAATCCAGTTCTATCAAATGAATGTTTACGATTATGCAACATGTGATTAAGTTTTCATTAGAGAACTTTTTCAAATGATTTCTTGAATCATTAAGATCATTCTCTAAGGATTTCACTTTGGCAATTAAATTGTGATTTTCATATTTTAAAGTGTCAAGAATAGCATGTGAATCATTAAGGTACTAGAGCAGTTTATCCTTTTCAAGATTAACTTCTTTAAGTTTCTGCAAGTGTTCCTTATTCAACTTCTTCACTTTTTGTATTCCAAAAATAGGTTATAAGCATTTTGTAGATCACCTTCCTCTTGATTCATTGTCACAAATACCATAATCACCATCAAGAGATTTGGACTCACTAACATCATCGACTATCATAAGAAACCCCAAAAGCTACATAATTTGCAACATTTTCATCTTTTTCTTCTTGGTGATTCATCACTTTGAGTCACATTAAAAGCCCTACCTTTTGACTTGATCAAATTTCCACAATCGCACGTATGTGACCAACACCACCACACTCATAACACTTAACCTCACGACTAGGATTTATAGAATTTTTGACTCCCTACTTCTAGAATTTCCATTGTTTAGAAATTTCTTAAACTTCCTAGCCATCATAGCCAACTCTTCATCATCTCCAAACTCCTCATCAAAAAATCTGAGTCTACCTTTAGTAGTCTTGATCTTAAGAGCTAGATTTTTGAATTTGAGCTTAGGTAGCAAGAGCTCAAAAGTCTGAAGTGAACCTACAAGTTCCTCTACTCTCATGGTTTCTAGATCTTGGCTTTGTGTTATCAGACAACTGAGGTATAAATCTAGAAGGTAGTGATCTCAAATTTTCTTGACCATCTTAGCATCAATCATTTTCTTTCCAAGATTAATGGTAGAGTTTCTAATGGTGCTAAGCTTAGAATAAGAATTCATCAAAAGTCTCATCCTCTTGCATCCTAATCTCTTCAAATTTTGATACTAACATCTGAATTTTAGAGGCTTTCACAATTTAGATCCTTCATGGGTAATTTCCAAAGTTTCCCATGCTTCTTTAGCTATTACACATCGAGAAATTCTTCCAAATTCTTCATGGCACAAAGATGTATAGATGGAATGTAACACTTTGTCATTTCGCGGAAGAAGCAATCTTTTCATCCTTTGAAAATTCAGCAATTGCCTTATTAGGATTAATCCATCCAGATTCAACAATATGCCAAACGTCAATGGATTTGAGATATGCTTTCATACGAATTTTCCAAAAACGTATAATTGATCCGTCAAAGACGGGAAGTGAGTTAGGTGCAACTGTAGAGAGATATTAGACGGATCACACTCAAGAAATTAATCCCTACAGTGAACCGCTGATACCAATTGAAAAACGCTAGTAGACTCCAAACAATTGTTTATCACAATTTATGCGAATTAAACTATGAAGCAATAAACAATTTAATCAACAAAATATCAAAAGCAATAAAGAAGCGGAACCACAGATATTTTGGTTACGAAGAGGAAACCAATTAGAGCACTTCTCTAATTGTAAAACCTCTAAAGGCGCAAACCGAAATCACTATCAAAAGATTATCCAAGATTACAGACACTAGGAACACTTACAACCTTTTGCAAGACCTCGGCTCGTAAGATCGACAAACCTCACTTCGTCTCCTTGCTCACAATCTTCTTCAACGTGATTCTCCTTTATCGGACCCTTCCGATAGGCTTCTCAATAACGCTCACATCAATTAACAAAGACTAAAACACTCCAGAGAGAAAATAAACGCTCAATATCAAAGGCTCTCTTGGCACCACGGCGCAAATTCTAGATGTAGAATTCGTAACCTAACAGTCTGTAGAGATCTATTTATAACACCTAAAGACTTCTAGTCTCAATAGAACTCAAATACAATGTATTTTAGACCTAAAGCTACGGGCCGTCCGGATAGTAAGTGGGCTCGTCCGGACGGGCTATAAAAACAAGAACATGAGTTCATTAATGGGCCGTCCGGATGGTAACATTGGCCGTCCGGACGGTGCTAGGGCAAATGCACTTTCTCCTTTCTTTTCTTGGCGTTGAGCGTCCGGACGGGCTGCGAACGGACTTCGAGCGGACTGCGAGCACTCGGGTTTTAATCGAGTTCTTAAGCGCATCACGTCCGGACGTCTATGAATCCCGTCCGAACGCTTGGCTCTTTTCTTTCCATTTTGCTCACGAACATTAGCCAATACTTCAAACTAACACCTTTCAAGACCACCCTATAAAATCCTAGCTCATGACATAGACAGGCTGCTCTCAATGCTACAATTGCCTCTGAAATATCTGGCTTGGTGATGTAATCTCTTGGCGATGACAGAGTTGCCAAGAGCTCTCCCATCCTATCTCTAAGACTCTAACTATCACCCCGATCCCCATCTTCATTCTATTTATGTCCATAGCGAAATCCCAATTTACTTTAACAAAGTTATTATTAGGGGCTTCCCATCTAAGAACAATTGTATTTACCATAGTGACAACTTCATCTTTCCAAGAATTTGCAGCTTGATAAGCCTCCAGTAAATCTGTGGCACACTCGACCATCTTTTTATACTAGCCTCTTTGTTATGACTAAAAAAGAGCAATGTTTTTTCTTTATTTAATCATTGCCCCAGCACTTTTTCATATTTTTCTAACACCATATGTAGTTGTGACCATTCTTGAGAGGTTGCCTTGCAAAAAAAAATTATCATCTGCAAAAATAAGTGATTAGTCTTGACCTTTCCACGTGCAATATGGACACCTATAATTTTCCAATTCATTTCGGCCATTTGCAGCATGGCACTAGAAGCCTCTGTGCACATAATGAATAGGTAGGGGGATAAGGGATCACCTTGACAAATACCATAGGATGGGTTTAAATGACCATTTAAGCTCACATTAATCAGAATTGAGTGCGAGACTAAGCTTATACACTTCATTATTAAAGAAATCCATATGCTCGAAAAGACTTAATCTACTCATGACTCCTTCTACAAATCTCTATTCCACTCGATCATATACTTTACTCATATCAAGTTTCAATGCCATCAAACCCGTCTTCCTTTCATAGAAATATATAACACACATATCATACATATATAAGCTGAATTTTTCTCAGAAGTGTCTTAATATTGTGACATGTGGCATGAACCCTTTTTTTTTTGTAAGGATAAACCAGTTTTTTAAAGCATAATTTTTGAACCGGTTTTTTAAGAGTGAACCAGTCATTAAATTAGCATAATTAAAGACATTTAATTATATTTCAATTATTTTCCTTATACGTGATTTCATTAAATTCAAACATTTATTGCACAATATTAAGTATTATTAATGTCCAAATCAAATAAGGAAACAAATAATACAAATCATTATTATGTATTAATACTTTGTCACTTTAATATTTTTAATTAAAATTTAGAAAAGGCTAGAGAAGACAAGGTTTTTTTTTTTTTTTTTTCCTACATATAATTTGTGCATGTAATAGATAATTTATAAAATAAGAATTGTTTTTTTTTTTCTTTCTAAATAATAAGCCATTGAAAAACAATTTGATTAATAATAGATTATCTACAAAATAATAAGGCCTAAAAAATAAAGATCTCCCAATTATTTCAGTTTTTTTTCTCTCTCTCATTGATTTAACTTTTTTTTTTCTTTCTCTCTCTCTTCCCACGTCTCTCTCTCAACTCTTCGAATATAACAACCTAAAAAATCAACTTGAAGTAATTTTTCTTCTTATATTTCATGTGTATGTTTTTTATTTGAGAAAAATTATAATTTCAAGAATTAACTTCTTCTTTTTTCCCTCTCTCTCTCTCCACTCTTCGACAATAATAACCTTAAAATTCAATCCTGAAGTAATTCTTATTTGTAACCTTTCAAAAACGCAATTTTTAAGAAAATTAATTTTTAAAATCTTACTTATTAAAACTACAATCTCAAGCGAACCCTTAATAAGAATAACACAACTCTCTCCAAACAATTGTAATTGAGTATTATTAACTATATTTGTAGGTTTTTATTTTTAGGGTTCTTAGAACATGATTTAAGAAAAAATAAAATTGTAGTACCATTTTTTTGCTAACAGATTAATTTTATGAGTTAATAGTTAGGTTCTAATGCTTTAAAACTTGTTTTTGGATTCAAAACTAAAACCTAAGGGTGAAAGGTTAACCCTTTAGGGATGATATTATCAAAAATGGATTTGATCATTCTAAATTTGATGCTAATGCCTCAATTTTGGTGCTAATGCCTTACAAATTTGGTGTTAATCCCTCAAAATTTGGTGTTAATGCTTAAAAAAACCGGTGGTGGAGGCCATTACAATTTTATTTTTTCTTAAATCAAGAATGCTAGAGAGCCTAGCATTTTTCTTTTTTTTGGATGAAAATTGCAACTTTTGAATTAACATAATAAATTGTTTGGATTTTAGTGGGCCAATGGAAGATAATAATGTGTTTATTTGATTTTTGTGCCAAAAAAAAAAAAAAAACCCATTCAAAATACTAAAGAGATGATTGAACATTGAACTGAGAAGATTTATCTGATCACATTAAATGTTGAGTGTAATATTTTGTTTTATTAGGTACTTATAAAATAAAAATATATTGTTTATTTTTGTACTGTATTTGATTCAATATGGGGTTTCTATTTAATTGAAAATTTTGTTGCTTGGATTTATCTTTGTGTATCTATGTATAAATTTTTCACGGTAGTAAATTGATTATTTTTATGTTTGTTTCTCTAGAAAGTCTTTTTTTTTTTTTTTGAAATATAATAGGTATCACATCAATAAGATTTTATGTTTTAATTCATTTGAATATTTTATTGGATTTTTTTTTATTTTTTTTATTTTGTGATTTACTCGCATTTTCTAACATTTTTTTGAAAGTGTTGAAGAGATTTATTTTGATAATCAGAATTTAAGTTTTCTTCTTACTATTTTTTTTTTTAGTACTTTTCATTAAGTACATATTTGGTATACTTCAAAAAAGAAAAAGTACATGTTTAATAATGTAATGGTGTATAACATTTAATATATATTTTCATTAAAAGAGGTTTGATAGATTTTTGCATATACCTATTTTAACTTATAATAAAAAGTAAGATGGGATGCGTTTAAGTTTTTAAAATTAAATTATAATAAAGAATTCTATGCATAGCACGAGTTATGTGCTAGTATATAATAATATAAATAACATGCATAGAAATATTGAGTAACCTATAGTTAATTATATTTATTAAGTTACTTATTAACTTAGAGTATGTTTGAGATTGAGTTTGAGAAATAGAGCTTTTAAGTCAAAAAGAGCTTTTTGGCAAAAGCTTTATTTTTAAGTTTTTGCTAAAATGTTTTTGGTTATTTTTAAACTTTTAGATCCTTATAAGCGCTTTTAATTTTTTTTTTTTAACCAAATGACTACTTTTTTTCTTCAAATAGGCTTTTTGAGTATTAAAAGCACTTTTAAGCATTCCAAACGTAATCCCAAACAGGCCCTTAGTATATATTAATTAACTAGATAATGTTTTATTTTATGAACTAATTACTTAGAATGTTAACTAATACACACATATAAACATTAAGTAACCTATATGATATATATTACTTAAGGGAAATGTTATGCGCTTTCTTGGTGTTTTCCTAGAGTCCTCCTGTTCTAGTGGATATTATTTTCTAAAAAAACACAAAACGAATTGGCCCTTATTTCTCTCACGTAGTTTTTATAAAATAATATCCAGTAGGAGTTTAGGACCAGAAGACCTTATGAGAACACCTAGCATTCCATATTAATTAATTACTAATATACATATTTAAATTTATATTACTAATTTTTGGTAATATATTAATATATATTCATGTATATATATATACAAGATATATGAACGAACTAACGAGTTAAATAAATGAGCCAATTGAGCTTCAAACAAGCTGAACTTGTGAAGCTCTTATCAAGTTTTTTTGAATAAATCGAATATGTATCATTTACTAATTGAACGAATTTTAAATTTTTACTATAACAAGTAAGTTTATACATTATTGAGTTCGAGCTTGGATCGAACTAAACTATATACTGATTTATTTACAACACTAGATACATAATGAACATACCCATTTGCAAGTAAAGTAGCCCACGCCATCTTGAGCCTGGCCCAGGGCAAGGTTAAAGAACAGTTGAATGCCTAAACTGCCCTTCTCCTCCCACAAATTCCCCAAAATCCCCCTCTAAAACTACTTGTTCTTCAAGGCGCTGTTTCATACTAAAAGAGAATCAAGCAGAGCGAAGAAAGCGAGAATTTAATCGAAGAGGGCAGATCCGGATCAAGAAGTAGATCGAGATGGAGTGCGTGTTGGACTGGTGGGCGAGGGGTTCTCCATAGTGGCGGCGGACACATCGGCGGTGCACAGCATACTGGTGCACAAGTCCAACGAGGACAAGATCATGGTTCTCGATTCCCACAAGCTCATCGCCGCCAGCGGCGAGTCCGGAGACAGGTCCTACTTTGATTCCCATAACATCAAACAAAAAATGGATAAACATTCACTCATTTTTCATTTTGTGCTTCTAAAAGTTTTGGTCTTTTTCAGAGTTCAATTCACGGAGTACATACAGAAGAACGTGGCGCTCTACCACTTCCGAAATGGTATTCCTTTGACCACCGCAGCCGCAGCTAACTTTACCCGAGGCGAGCTTGCCACCGCCTTGCGTAAGGTACTCTTGATTAATTGATTTTTTTTTTCCGCTTAATTTTGGGTTATATTTTTGTTTATATCAAATTTTAGGGTTATATCTTGATTTGAGGTTGGGAGTCAAGTGGGTTTTTGGTTTATCGGAAGGTATTACAAATAAGGGTTTGTGGGTTTTTTCTTGTTGTTGAGATAAGGTATCTAATGGGAGTATTTGTTCTTAATACGACGACGTTTTTGGGTCGGATGAGCAGAGATTTTTTCTTGTATCGTCTCTTATGTGGGTTTTTGTAATGTATATCCATAAAAGATTAAAGTCAAATTGCAAAAGTAGTGTAAATTATAAACATTGTTGAACCTGGACAAGATATTCCTAAATGAGGAGTCTTCTATGAAAAGAGCTTTTGAGTATTCATTCTGGGTCTCATATAAGGATTAGATTTGACCCAAGAGTGAATTCGTTGTGTTATTAAACTTTGATATCTTGTGCTGTTTAATCCTTAAGGAGATTAGGCTATTTTTATTAAGAATGTGGACCGTTGCATTAATCAAGATAGAAAAGATGCTTATTGTCCCATTACCTATAAATATCACAGTGGATAAGGGATTTGGAATCCTGTTTTGAGTGGGATTTATTAGGCGAAAATTCAATTCAGGTAGGGTTGTGGAGTTTTTTTATTACTTATTTCTAATTATGCCCATTTTTTTAAATTTTTTATTTTGGCATGATGTGTGTGGGGATCAAGCTCTCAAGGCTTTTCTTCCAGACTTGTTTAGGATTGCCTGTTTTAAGGATGCTGCTGTGGCTGCCCCCATTTAGAGCTTTCTATTGACTCACTTCAGTGGGATATTAACTTGCTTAGAGCAGCTCACGATTGGGAGATTGATATCTTTACTCCTTTTTCACTTTGTTGTATTCCATTAAAGTGAAACGGGTTTGTGAGGATAGACTTTTTTAGATTCCTTCTGGTAGAGAGTTGTTCAATATTAGATCTTACTATAATGTTCTTGTCCCTCATGATAACACTCCCTTAACTTGGAGGAGTATTTGGTGGAACAAGGCTCCCTTGAGAGTGACTTTCTTTGTTTGGTCAGCTGCTTAGGGAATATCCTCACCATGGATAATCCAAGGAAATGACATATCATTGTGGTTGAGTGGTGTTGCATGTGTAGGAAGAATGGAAAGTTCATGGACCATCTTTTACTCCATTGTGAGACCACAAGTGCACTTTGGAATACTATCTTCAGTAGTGTAGGGCTGACTTGGGTGATACCTAGAAGAGTGGTAGATTTCTTTGGATGTTGGAGAGTGCCAGGGGGTAGGTTTCAACTTGATGCAGTTTGGGAGATGATCCTCCCTTGCCTTATGTGGTCCCTATGGTGGAAAAAAAAACAATTGTAGCTTTGAGGACCATGAGAAGATCTTGCTGGAATTAAAGGCTTTATTCTTTAAAACTCTTTCTTTTGGTAGTTGCCTCTGATTTTAGTATTTCAAATTTTCATGTTTTCTTAGATCTCTTCTCCACTACTAGCTAGGCTTCTCATTTGCATACTCTCTATGTACTTGAGTTACGCCTTTGTACTTTTAATGAATTTGTGATTAGATATAAAAAAGGAAAAGAAAAGAAAAAAGCCTCTCTGCATTGTTTGGGTCAAATTTATTAAGGGCTATTTTATAATGTTGGTAGAGCTTTTAAAGTTTATCCTCTTGTAAATCGAGACACTGGCAGCTTTTGAAGGGACTCTTCACTTTTGATTATAATGAAACTTAGTCTTTGCTTTAAAATTCTTTTTTTATTTGGCTGTCCTGGAAAACGTGTTCCCTGTGTTTCCAACTAAGAAACATAGGCTTTGATTGAAGACCAAAGAATAGCTTACCTCCCTCTGCTCTTGACTGCACCATTTTGTGTCTTTTATTTGTGAGGATAGAATCTGTTTGAGATTCTCTCATTTCTTGGTTGAATCTTTGTTTCCTTCCTAAGAAGCCAGTGCCAAGGGAAAGGTATTTCCTTTTGTCTGAGTATAAATCCCTGATCTTTTTCCTAGCTTAGGATGATATTTCTTGGACATACAGGATCCCATCTTAAAAGTGGGGGACAGCTCTTGTCAGTGGGTCATCTATCTCACATGCACATCAGCCTCTTCTTCTTCTTCCTTTCTCTCTCTGTTTGTCTGTCTGTCTGTTTACATAGGCATGTATTACCTTTTCAGGGTTCTGCAGATTTTTGGTTGTGCTAGTTAGAAATTGGCTGGATTTCTTTGGCTTGGATATCCTCTGCTACGCCTTAGTTGGCAGCCAGTCCTGCTAGGTCTAAAGACTCTTGTCCAGGTTTCCAGCGTCATAACTTGGGAGGAGCTCTATGTAAGGCTAGAATTCCACAGTTACCTGGCCTTGGACAGCCTGTAATGAGTTGTTTTTTTTTGGGGGGGGGGGTGGATTTCCTGACCCTTGCGGCATTCGAATTTGATGCAGCTAGCCTGTCAACAATGCTGATTGCATCTCAAGGACTTTCTTGATTGGCCAAGTAGAAAGAACTATCGGAGGTGTACAAAGGTGAAATTCCTGAGCATGGGTCATGTGATGTCAATGTAATTAAGGTTTTGGTTTTCTAATTTCTATTTCTCATTTGGAAATAGCGGTCAATGCTATATGGCAGTTGGTGTTGATCACTTGATGGTTAAGCTGAAAGTTTAGTTTAGGTAGGGATATAGGGTTTTTGCGGGATTCATGAAAGATTTTTATCGTTGCCTTTTCAAGACTTTCTTATAAAGAAAGCTGGATGCTCTTCTTTCTTAGTCGCAACTCAATTCATGTTATAAATACCCATATATTGCTCGTGTTGTGCTGGAATGAAACTGTGCTTTGTCAATTACTTTGCCCATTGCTGTGCTCTGAGGGTTATGGCAGGGGGGTATGGTGGTACTGGAGAAACTTGTTCATGTGCCTTTTAGCTTCCAAGGTTTCTCTTTTCGTTCCTTCTTGGTGCTTCAACTATGTTTCTTTCAAGTTATTCCTTAAGAGATCTTCCTTTACAGAAAAAGAAAAGCACTCTTAACTTTGATGCTCAGCGGTCTCTAAAGTGAACTATTTGATTAAGAGGTAATACTTCAAGGCAGTTAAGGTAGAGTTAAGCTTAGGTATGTTCAGAAGTTGTAACAATTTTTTGTCTGTCTGTACATGTGTGTAAGAGGAAAAAGAGAAAAAAAAGGGGGGGTTTATTGTATGAATAAATGCGGTTGGATAGGACCTGTTCTGTTCTTGTTCCAACTTTCTTTTGAGTTAGTCCCACGGAGTTGCTGTTCCTAACGCAGATGCCAAATTACATCCACATGTGGTCATATGCATGTCTTATAAGCATAATTGTTAGGTAGTGATACTTTAGCTGCATGACTTGATATAATTGTGAAATTTCGTTTTTCAGAACCCATACTTTGTGAATATCCTTCTGGCTGGCTATGACAAGGAGACAGGCCCATCTCTTTACTACATCGACTACATTGCTACACTTCACAAAGTTGACAAGGGAGCATTTGGTTATGGATCCTATTTTTCCCTTGCGACGATGGACCGACACTACCACAGTCGCATGTCTGTGGAAGAAGCCATAGAATTGGTTGACAAGTGTATAATAGAAATAAGGTCCAGACTGGTGGTGGCACCACCCAACTTTGTAATAAAAATTGTTGACAAGGACGGAGCAAGGGAATATGCTTGGCGTCAAACTGTCAAGGAAGCTGCAGATGGTGCAGATGGTTCAGCCTGAATCCTTGTCTTTGTTCCTTTTTAGTTGGGTGTTTTTATATCTCTCCAAAAAACCGGTTTGTAATACTCAGTACTGCTTGATAGTTGTATTGTTGGATTATTAATGCGACTCTTTTGTTAGGAGAGAGGTATTTCACAATGCCTTGATTCAATTCTCTGAATTCTTACCACAATTAACATGGTGATGAATTATTATATGTTTTTATCGTTTTACATTTTCAATGAAGCAGCAGAGAAAGGGTCTCATTGCTAAACTTCACCTTATTTTGCCATTCATGCATGTTGATATCTCAACAGTTTTGATTACTTACCTGTTGAAATTTAAGGGTGAAGGAAATTTGTATGTTATGCATGCAGAACATAGCAGGCTAATATTGTGTCGATTGCATGAATCATCCAACCAAGTTAATCTCTTTCTCTTATGATGAAATTCGAGTCTTGGATTATTTCCTTTCCACTGGTAGGAGGGACTTCGATTATATAACAAAGAAGAGAAATGGTAATTTAAATGCAATATTTTTCCCCCTTCTTTCCTACCATACAAAGAAAGAAAAGACCCATTTTTTAAAAAAAATCTTTCAAGTTACCCATTACTTCTACCAACCAGACACAGAATTAAATTCTCGATCTTTTGCATAATTTATTTATCTTTTTAGCTATCCTTCTTTTCCATTGTTTCTGTTTTCTGTCATTCTTACCTTTTCTCTTTCCTCATTTTCCCCTCTACCAAACAAAGTTCTTTGGGTGAAACATTTTATAAGGTTTCGGGAGCAGTTCGAGGCGTGTGAGTGGAGAAAAGACATCCCCATCTTTGAAATTCGGATCAAAGAGGGTTCCGAACTATCATTAGACAGTATCATATCTACTGTATGGATGAAAAAAAAAAAAAAAAAAAAAGAAAGAAAGAAGAAAGAAATATCCTCAAGTCAATATCATTTGGCGTAACAACATATTTATCTTTAAATTTGAAAATTGTATTTAAACCATAAAACAAAATGGATTCGTCCTTTCAATTTCATTTGAAAAGAAATGATCTTATTCCCTTGTCTTCACTCACTTATTTAGAGAGAGAGAGAGAGAGAGAGAGACTTCAGTAGGAAGTTAAGGTACTGAACAATGGGATTTTGGCACGTCTTCAAGTCACTTTCTATAAACCCACCACTTTCCAGCACAGGTACTGCATGATGAGAAATGCTGACCATACTTCCCCTCTTACACCAACTTGATAATGTAAATCAGTTAGATTTTAGGATACTGCATGATCAGAAATGCTAAACATACTCCGCTCATTGACGTGATGATAATGTAAATCAGTTAGATTTTAGATAAATGACTATTAAATATTTAAATTTAAAATTTAATGGTACTTTTTATAACCAAATTAAAAAAAAGGAAAAATGTGGGTGCCCACTGCGCACCGTAATTTTTAATTTTTAATTTTTGAAAGCATAATCCCAATAATGAAAATGTCACTAAGCTTCTTTTTCTTTTTGTGGGTTAATCTTTTTAATCAGCGTTTGAGCCCTGTTTCTTACTTGCTTTTCTGGGTTTAGATTGAGCTTTGATCGAAGGTGGGTTCTCTCTCTTTCATCAGAAGCTTTTCTACCCATCTCCTTCACGGTTGTCTCTTAACCTAACCCTGCATTTTGCCTCTGCTTTTTTTTTTTTAGCAATATTTTATTATATTTCTTTCTTTCTTTATTTTTTGTTACTTTAGTATATTTTAATGTGTCTGTGTGCGCTTTTGTTGTTGACAACGTTGTTGTGGGGTTTTAATTCATATATTGGTTTTGGGCATTGATGTTTGGTTAGCGGAACATGAGATAAGGAATGCCCGTGGACTGTTTGTTATGCTGTCTTACTGGATGTAACCGTCATGGTGTGCTTTGCTGCAATACTTGATTCTCTTTAGTCTATGGTGCTTCAGAATGTGGGTTTACTGGCTATTCTAAATCTTCTATGTTTGTGTTGAAGTTTCGCAAATTTCATTTTTTCATTTGTAATGTTGCCCGTGTATCTTCAGTGGTTGGGTGTTTATTTATTTTACTTTTTTTAAGTTTCATTATTTTTAGAAGCGATCTGTGTACCTTATTATTTTTTTTTCATGGATTTGTTTTCTTCTTGGGAATTTCTGAGTAGCATTGAAGCTCATATGGTGTTTTCATTTTAGTCTCTGCTTAGCGATGGATTCCATTGATGATAAGTGGGGTGATGAATGCTCTACCATTGGAGACAAAGGAGAAATCGGTTTTATTGATTATGAGGATGACAAATCTGTGTGTAGTTACAACACAACTGAAGGGGTCCTATTGTTATTTCTGCCCCATTTGCTTTTGTGGAGGGAAAGCCTCAATCAGTAGCGGTAGGAGAAACTGCTGCAGATTCAGTTACTATCAAGAACACTACTGGTGATGAAGTGAATCTCTGGTCTGTTATAATTTACGCCTCGAACCCTGAGAACTCTTTCAAACTTTCTCTGATGAAGCCTCCATCAGCAAATGAAACCACCAGCGGCTATGTAGACTTTTTCTCCTTGGAGGACAGGATGCTTCAGCCAGGGGAGACTTTGACAATATGGGTCTCTTGCGAACCAAAGGAAATTGGCTTGCACACTTCAGTTGTGTACTTCGATGTGGAGAGTGAAAGGATAGAACGAGTCGTTTTTCTTTTGGTTGATGATAAGATCTCAGAGTCTTTGGTTTCTAGAAAGCCATATTCAAGAGGCAGAAGGAAGACGCAGTTTGCTGACAATAGTGCGTTTGTTACCGGTGTGCGTCCTGCAAAGGCCACAGACCGAGTTTTCAGAAACAGACTTCCTCGATATGACATACCAGAGAAGATAAGAGAATTACTTGAGAGCAAGCAGATACCTGATGTTGTCCAAGAAGGTCTTACGATGGAGAATTACTCTTCTTTCTTCGAAAAATTAGTGATCATGGAAGAATTACAACTGGAGGTAACTTCTTATTTGTGAACAAAAGAATGGTAATAGTGATTGAATGAGATTCCTGTTTTCCTTTTTGTGCTAAAATTGGTGAATTTTGGCTTCAGAAAGACATGAGAAGTCATGACATGGAATGTGTCCCTATGAGGAGGAGGGGAAATCAATATTTGTCTCTTCAGGTCCCTGGCCTGGCTGAGAAAAGGCCTTCACTTGTCCACGGCGATTTTATTTTTGCCAAGCTTGCCTGTGAGAATGGAAATGACACGGCTTGTAAATATCAGGTTTGTCTAATTATGCATAGTACTTTATTTGTTATCAATGGTAATGGTTAGAAGTTTCAGCTTGATAGGTTCCAAATCCTATAATTAATGTGTCATGCTAGTTGCTATAACATTTAAGAGGAATAACTACTGAGCTGTTGTGATTTACCAAAGGGGGGGCTGTTAAGATTCTGTTGAATAAAACATAGCAAATCATTCTTATCACATACCTTGTTCATATAAGGAGATTTGGTTGGAGTTTGGCCTAGTTGGATGCTCTTAGTAGCCCATCCCACCTGTTTGATAAGAATTTCATTTTACATTTGGATGAAACTATCATCATCATATGTTTTAAAACATTAGAACATAATTGGAGGTTTCTTGCGTCCTTGGATGTGTTCTGTGTTAGGCAGTTAACAATCCAACATGAATAGTTCTCATTTCGCTCATGTATTTCATCTATGTACAAAAATGACATACACAGATGCATGAATTGATTGTTATCTACTATTGGCTTTGTTTTGTACTCGAGTGAATATTTAGAATCCTGGAGCTTTTTTTTTTTAATTTTTAAACCAGAATTGAATGCGTTGTTGCACAGGGTTATATCCACCGTGTTGAGGCTGATGAAGTATATCTGAAGTTTGCTCCAGAGATGCACTCACACCATAAAGATGGGAATCTCTATAATGTTCAGTTTTCATATAATCGAGTTAACATGAGAAGGTTATATCTAGCCATTGAAGCTACAGATGAATTAGCAATAGAGTTCCTATTTCCGTCTGAGTCCTTTAACAGGAGGGTCATTGAAACCACTCCACTGGTGCCTATATCTTGTAATCTCAATCCAGAGCAGATGTGTTCGATTGAAATGATCCTTGGCTGCAAAGGAGCCCCGCCTTACGTGATTCACGGGCCTCCAGGTACGGGTAAGACTATGACAGTAGTAGAAGCAATCCTTCAGCTCTACACAACTCGAAAGGATGCTCGGATACTTGTGTGCGCACCTTCAAATAGTGCAGCAGACCACATTCTAGAGAAACTCCTCAGTGAAAAAGCTGTTGAAGTTCGAGAGACTGAAATATTCAGGCTTAATGCACCTTCCCGTCCATATGATGATGTCTCACCTAATATTATCCGCTTCTGCTTCTTTGATGATCATATCTTCCAGTGTCCTCCACGCGGTGCCATCATGCGATATAGGATCTTCATATCAACTTATATGAGTGCCTCTCTTCTTCATGCAGATGGTATTAGGCGAGGCCACTTCTCTCATATTTTCTTGGATGAGGCTGGCCAAGCTTCAGAACCAGAAACCATGATTCCTATATCCAAACTCTGTCAAAGAAATACAGTTGTTGTTCTTGCTGGAGACCCAATGCAGTTAGGGCCAGTAATATACTCCAAAGACGCAGACACTTATGGAATGGGGAAATCATACTTGGAAAGATTGTTTGAATCTGACTTTTACTACAATGGGGATGAAAATTATGTAACAAAATTGGTTAGAAACTATAGATGTCACCCAGAAATTCTTTATCTACCTTCGATGCTGTTCTATAACGGAGAATTAATTGCATGTAAAGATGACACAAGTTCCTTTGTGGATGCTGTGAATCTCCTTCCTAACAAGGAGTTTCCTGTTCTTTTCTTGGGTATCCAAGGTTGTGATGAGAGGGAAGGAAATAATCCATCATGGTTTAACCGAATTGAGGCAAGCAAGGTAGTCGAGGTCATAAGGCGACTGACTTCTAGTGGGAATCTCGGTGAGGAAGATATTGGGGTAATAACGCCTTATAGGCAGCAAGTGCTGAAAATAAAGAAAGCCCTTGAAGGTTTGGAGATGCCGGATATCAAGGTTGGAAGTGTTGAACAATTTCAAGGACAAGAGAGGCAAGTCATTATTGTATCTACTGTCCGGTCGACAATCAAACACAATGAATTTGACAAGACGTATTGCTTGGGATTTTTGAGCAATCCAAGAAGGTTTAATGTGGCTACTACCCGTGCTATATCTTTGCTAGTCATAATCGGGAATCCGCACATCATCACCAAGGTAATGCTTTTTCTCTTGCTAGCTGTTATTTAAGATTAATTGAGATAAATATAAAGAGGCCCGCACATTGCTGAACAAAACCTGATGAGAACAATGTCCTCTAAAAGATTGTTGTGTCTTCATGAGATCCAGATTCCGTGCACACAGAAATATGTACTCTCTCCATCCCAAAATAGATGTCAGTTTGAAATGACTAGATGAAAAAAAAAAAAATGATAATATTCCTAAAGTTTCATTTACTTAATATTCGAGGTGGCCCAATTTTTAAGGTTATATAGAAAATTGAAGAAGTAAGAACTACTTTTGAATTAGACATGTTTTTGGGGCGACTCAGAGAGAAAAGTAGGAGCATTAGAGTTTATATATTTTTTGATAGGAATAGTATAGTCGAAAGTTTCTTATACAGTGTAGGTGGGTGCTTATGAAATTTACTATTGTCTAGTTGGACCTGATACTCATTGTTCAGGTGCTAACTTCAGTTAACAAAACTAGCATCATCTTTTTGAGATTGTTCGAGTACTATATGTATTGAGAGGCTTAATGGAGTTTCATCTGGAGTATTACCTGCAATTATCAGCCTGGAATTCCCATATGGGTGCATTCTCTGAAACTTGCATCACATTTAACATTATTTATAAGTGATATGCGAATTGAACTGGGGTTACTGAATTTTTATAAGAACCTTATAAGAAGTTTCATTCTGAAATTCTTATCTGTGTGTGTGTTGAAAAATGTTTGGTACTGGAAGTTACTAGTTTTTTCACTTTATTTATTGCTTTCTATTTCTTTTCTCGTTCCAAGTATTCATTACAGTATGGAAAATCTGGTCGTACTAAATTCAACTTGACAATTACATGAATATCATAATCTTGTATATTTGCTGCTTACATTACTGGCTCCTTTGTCTTTTGCAGTACCTTCTAACTCGGAAATGACTTTTTTTAGATATCTTGCGATCCTCCTGTACTTTTTGTGGTGATAATTGGAAGTTAACTTCCTAAAACTTTCTAAATGAGATCTTGGAATGAAAATAAAAAGGTTCAAGTGTGTGTGTTATTTTTTTGACAAAAGCAATGGAGAAATCAGGATTTCTTTTGGTAGAATAGGAATGAGGAGGGTTAACAGAAACGTATTCATGAACATGTCAAACAGTTAGCTATGATTAAGACAATGTGTTGTGTTAAAACAATGTCTTAGTATTGTGTTATTCGTTTCATGAAGTAATAGAATGCATCGACCTTTCATACCCAAAAAGCCAAGAGTTAGTTTGCTTTGCTAAGGCCCAGTTATCTGCAATTTTTTGGGCAGGACCGGTACTGGAGCAAGCTCTTATGGCACTGTGTTGACAACAAGTCTTATCAGGGTTGTTCTCTCCCGGACAGGCAGGAATTTGTTGATGAGGACTGCACACAGGGTGATTACTTGAACCATGATGAAGAAAACACTCCACCCCCTCAAGAAGGTGAATGGGTTCAAGATTCTTGGCAAGAAGATTATCCTAAACCTGTTACAGATGAGGCTGAATGGTCTGATGGTTGGAAGTAACTTTGATCAACATCTTGCGACATAAAGCAACTGGCATGTGTTCCTTTTTTATTTTTATTTTTTTGTTTAGTAGTTTATATCTTCACAGATAAGGTGTTGTATACATCATTCAATTAATATTAGGTTGAAACATATCTTGCTTTTTGTATCCCATGAAGCTACGGTCCACATTCAGTTGGACGTTGAAACAGCAACCATCATTTGGTTCAGATTTGCATATGTCATGAAATTTGATTAAAAAGTCCTTATGCTAATTTGCTTGATATTCTGGATGCTGGGTAAAGGAAATTACAGGAGCTTCTGTCTACAATCCTAATATGCCAATGACTGCAGAAAAAGGTAATCATAAGGTGTTTGATGAGTATAAATGAGCGGAGATAGAAACAAAGAAAATCAGTATGCCGGGTGGAAGCCAACTGTTGCTGCTGTAAACTTGTTTGGAGGCTGATGAAGCCGTAGCCGGTTCTACTGGTGAGTTCCCTGTTTTGGGTGGTTTCTTCTTAGCACACTCTGGTGACGAGCATGGCGTTGCAGATGAATTCTTCTCAGGTTCTAGTGGGGATGCAACATTATTAGAACCTGCAATAAAGCGATTCGAAATTTCAGGGTTCAGAGACCAAGACCATGCTTCCATTAGCCACTGATGCTCCTGTCTTATATATAAACCTGTGGTTCTAATTATACATTTGGGATTTAAGGATAAGCCAGTTTTGCCATGATTACAGTGTGTGATCGTTGATCAATCTATGCTGATATGATGGTTATGATGTTAATAAATTGCACTATAAGACTAACATTGCTACATATGCCCTGCAGTTACTTTTGACTCTTCTGTGAAATTAGACTATCCCAGAATGAAATAAGCACTAATGATTATTTTTACTCTGAAAACTAATTTCTGATTACTAGATGCATGTTTGTGTTTTGCACTCAAAATCATGCCGAGATATAGTTATAAAACTATATAGGTTAATCATAATCCAATTAATTTAATTAAATGGATAAGATCTCTCAATTATAACTACTAATTTCATGTTAGGATTGTAGTTGTATAAAAAATTTTGGTCTTTAAATGTCACGTGTCGGATTTAAATCGTGTTAAGGCATAAATATAAGACTATATAGATTAATCTAACACAACTCATTCAATAAAGATCAAATTCTTCATCCGTAACTCATTAATTTTGTGTTTGAATTCATGAATAGTGTCAAAAATAGCGAGGACTAATTGCATGAGATGCTAAGATAAAAAAAAAGTTCGAGAAGGATTATATCATTCAAAGCAGTAAATACGACTATGAAACCTCGTGTGGTGTGGCAACATATTGGAGATTCAAAAAATAATATGAATTAAGGGAAATGAAATTTGGAAAATAGTTGTGCAGAGATCGTAAGTTAAGAGGCCAGATACCTGAACCAGAAGGATGGGTAAGCCCTGAGCTTGCCGGGCTCCGGAGAGGAGGCAATGCTGGCGACCCTGTTTGATCATATTATATAATAAGAAAGGAAAAATAATCCCATTAGTCCATTTCTCGTACATTGTACAGAAAATTCCAATATTATCTAATTTAGTGATTGATTTTCTTCTCAGGAAAAAGATAAAAGCACAGAGAAAAGAAACACAGTTGCAAAACCCACCATGAAACTTTCATCTTTATCCAAGTTAAACCAAGAAAAGATCAAGACTCAAGAAACCAAGAACTGGGTTCGGATTTTCGAACCTGAGCAAAGCGACCCCAAAGATCCCTTCTTCGTCGAACTGCCATCTCTCGGCAGTGTACAGACCGAAGAAAGAGAGAGCACTCTTGTGCCATTGACCGGAAACCCGAGGATTGAGGGCTGCTGGACGAGGTAACAGAGGCAAACGCCATTGTTGCTAGAGTTCAGAGCTGAGGAGAAGGCGTGGCAGCATCCCTCGGAGGGTGTGGCGGAGAGGTTGTTGGGTGGAGCCGAGATGTAGGGCAGGCATGGCGAGAACAGAACAAGCTCCTCTGTGCAGGTCGAAGGCGGTGGCGGTGGCGGTTGTGGTGGTCCCTGGTGGTGGGGCTGCGGCAGAGGCAGCGAGGATGGCCACAGAGGCAAGGACGAGAACAATGAGTGGAAGCGGGGCGGTGGCGATCATGGTTGATGGGGGCTATGGAAATCTTTAGGGAAGTCTCAGAGTGATCAACTTGGTAAACAGTTATATGAATGGTTGAGTGGCGGGAGAGTTTCTGTTTATAAAGGGCCTGGATTGCCGTGAATGCCCTTTGGTTTTTGAGTTATTTACATCCATTTCTGAGTTATTAACTGTTTTGCCAGAGACCATTTTAGTTTTAGCCCCAGATATCTTTTCAGCTAGTTGGATCAAACACATTTTTGCAAAGAAAAGAAGGAATAGGTTATTTCAACGACTCTGGCGAGGCATGACACTCGGGCATTGCTGATTCTTTGCGGGGGTATAACGGGACAATTGGAATGAAGTGGCAAAGTGGTTATCCTCTGCGCCACATCTCCCTTCGGCTAGTTGGTTTGCCCGGCTCATCGGGGTTTGTGGTCTGGGTTCTATTGGCTATGCCCAAGTCTACATTCTCGAATTTGGGCCGGTCGGGTAGATGCTTGGTATATCGAGAAACATCCATGCAGAGCCAATAATTGCAGCAGAATTTGGCACACAAAATGTCTTGGCCTTGTGGCCCCTCTCTTGGATGCATTCTATGTGGGATCATCATCTTTGTTCAATTGTGACTACCTTGCGACTATATAGACTTATCATCCCATGTCAAGTTCTGGGGAACCTACACTTTGTATGGAAGTGTAGGCTCCTGTGAGCTGCAACTGACATTGGAGTTGGAACTTTCAGAAGGGAAAAGAAAAACGTGAACAAAACTTATCATATAGAAGAAGAAAGGAGGTGGAGGTGTAACAGGTGCAAAAGAGTTGTGTCCAGCTTGGATCAATTAATTCACCATTTATTTCAAAAGTTTAAGCCGAGAAGAAGGGATAAATTTAATCAATACTTTAACACCATTTCTTACATCCAATACATGAAATATTTAATGAAAACGGGAGGTGAATTGATGGATACAAATTCAAACTCAAAACTTTTGCTTTAATACTATGCTAAATTACTACTTGTTTCAAACATTTTAATCCATAGAAATAGATAAATTTAATCATTTAATCAATACTTTAACATGACCATTAGCTCTTTGCAGCAAGTATCCATCAATGGTAATGGAGCCATTTCTTTGACTGAAGCACAGCTCAAGGTCTATACCCTGCATGGAGTAGCCTCCATACATTTTGGCTTTTAACCGAAGGGGCTAAAACACTGAGCAGAAAGGCCAACGACCAAGTAAGCCTGAAGGAAGCAAGTCCTCTAAAACCCATCTTTGCAAATGGATTTTAAGAAGAATGTATTTTGGCATATTAGTCAATAGCTCTACTTCTCTGCCTTTGCTCAGCAGGGAAGTAGAGAAGTTGGCTTTAGAAGAACGTATTTTGGCATATGTTTTCAGACAACTTAGATATGATAACCATTTGGACTGGTATTCACCAAACCGCTTACCAAAAGTCTCTTTAAACAATCAAATCTTTATTTCCTCTGATACATACATATGTATTACAAAGAATGCACTCTCAAATCAATAAATAATCACACACAATGTTGCTCTCAATGATCAGAGCAATGGATAAGCTCATACACATACTGGGAAGACAATAACCTAGCAGTACTTCAAAGCAACAAATCCTAACACAAGTAGCAGAAGAGATGGTGAGAGAGTGTAAGAGGGTATGGCAGCTGATGGGGTCAGAACTGGGCGGCTGCCTGTAGTTGCAGTTGGAGCACCGGAATCTACTGTCGGAGATGGTGGCGTTAAAGTTGGTGTTGTGTCAGATTCTGGTGCCTGAGCAGGTGTTGGGAGTTCAGGGACAGAAGAAGCTGCTCAAGAAAACAAAATAATATGATATTAGTATCAAGCATAAGTAGCACCAAAACTCGAACCATTATTATACATATAATTTACTAAATACCGTTACTCTTTACATATACCTTTAGGACTAGGAGATGGAGAAAGTCCGGAAGAAGGTGATGGGCCTAGCGAGACCGGACCTGCGAATCAATTTCAAACATGTAAGTGGACTCAAAATTTGATAAATGAACTGAGAGAAAATTCTATATATCTTGGTAAGCTCTGGCCCCTGAAGTGTGAGATAAAAAAATTTCATTGATACCAAGTAGAAATAATGATGGTTCAAAGTAGGAAAGGTACCTGGAGCAGGAATAGGTGCACCAGCGGCTGCAGAAGTACAAAAAATTTGCATTAGTATGTCTATAGTTTCATAAAAGAATGCCACAAATGAAGTATGTTGTACAAAAGTTGTACCTTTGCATTGCAGGGGAACACCAGGCATGTTACAAGCACGAGGGAGAGAAATGGCCAAGGTTCGATTGATGGGTATTTGGAAGGGAACGTTTCCAGTAACAATCAGGCACATACAGTCCTTGCTACCGCTTGTGAGGGATTTCAGCGCGTTGCAGCAGCCAGCACTTGGTGAGGTACCATTTGCAGTACTATTTGTCAAAAAGTTCAGGCAAGGAGTGAAGCTGGAAATCATTGAAGCACTGCATGAAGTACTGATCTGGCCATAAACGGGAATACTAATGAAGAACACAGCCATGGCCAGTATCGGAACAAGGCGAGTACAACTCGAAAAGGGCGCCATTAATGGAGTTGGGGAAGGGAAAGAAATTTAAGGTGTTGAGAAAAAAAAGGCAGCTGTTTCAGGAACTTGGATTTGAGAGTTTGATGATGTTTGGGGGAGAGAAGGGTGTAGGAATTTATAGAGGTGAGGGGGAAGACAGGTGACAGAAGTGGAGGGAAAGTAGGTTGAGTTTGAAGTTGGTTTTGGAGTTCAACCACCTTAACTAATCTCAATGGTCAAACAAAGCAGCTTAAGTAGGTGAAACGGTCGGCTTGTTGTGGCATCTGTGTAGGCTTATGTTGACTTTAATTCTGTGTCAGCATAACATCAGCCGATTGCTAAGCTAAAGAAGTTCCTTCATGATTCAGCCAACAGGTGCCATGGATATCTCAAAGCTGCTGATTCTTCTTATAGCAAATTCGTTGGCTTGAAGTTTGTACTTGCTCGGTGAAAAAATGAATCATTGACATGGTTGCCACGAGGCGTAGGTCAACGTGAGCTAGATACTTTGGCTAAAGATTTGATTAGCTATTACTGATCACCGTAACTTAACAATGCATAACTTATAATTAATAAATTAAAAAAAATGTTAAAAAATAAAATCAATATATATAATTCTCTTCTTTTTGGGAATAGTAAAAATACAAATGGATAAATAAATAATATTTTACTTGAAATAATAAAAATTGATAGCTAAAATGCTAAGTTGTACATATATACTTTAGAAAAAGTGAGTAGTTTTTTTTAAAAAAAATAAAAATGTGTTAACTAAATATTTATTGAGCGAGATATAAATGGTCTCTCAAATTGCTCCCTTCTTATTACAATATCATTTTTGTTTAAGGGAACACAAACCATTCAAGCTGGTGACTAATAACAACCGTCGAAGATTTCTTATTTATCTAAGAACCTAATTGAAATTGTGTTAGGACGCTTCAAAAATATTTTTAATACTTAAAAAATTGTGTTAAACAAAGAAATGCTATGTTTGATATAAAATTTCAAAATACTTATTTGACTTTTTTATTCTAAAAATAATCAAAATGCATTTTAAAAAAAGAAAAAGAAATAGAATATAAATAAGCCCCCAAACTAACATCCGTTTGTGATAGAGCCCAACAATGTTCAAAAGATACTAAAGTAGCCCATCAAATTACCAAAAAGTATTAAAAATGCCGGTTATTTTTTATATTCCTATAATACACCTATTCTTTTAACAAATAAAATAATAAAATAATTGTAAAAAAAAAAATCCAAACAATTTTTTTTTTTTTAAAAAAAAAACAATGGACAAATAAATACAAAAAAAAAAAAAAAGTTTTTGGAATAAATAAATAATTAATCATTGTAGTTAGCCTAAATTACAAATTGTTTTATGTCGTATAAAAGTAAAATCAAAGGTTCTTGAGATATTCCAAAAAAAAAAAAGAAAATTTAGTCTCTGAAGTTGAATTTTGTTAAAAAATTGTTTGAATTTTTTTTTTTATAATTATTTTATTATTTTATGGGAAAATAAATAATAACACCTTGGGTTTGCCTTCCGAAATTTTAAAATGCTTAGGTTTTTTTTTTCGAAAATTTACTCCCTGGGTGTAAGGAAACTAAAATAAAATCTCTGCCGTCACACTTTTGGTAACGGCCGTTAAGGGATCCAAAACGCACCGTTTTGATTGATTAAAATATTAATTTTTGAGAATTTAATTTTAAATTTTTTAATCTAAAAATTATAAATAAAGAGGGTGGGCCACCCCTAAACTACCCTGGTGGTGGCGAACCACTAATGGCATAGTAGTGGTTTCCACCTATTAAAGGAAAAAAAAAAAACTTGAAAGAAGAAGAAAATCGTTTATGGAAGCTCGAGACTTGGTGATGGCATTTCTTGATCCCTATTTGAACTCACCGAAGGCTCGCTAGAGGAGCTCTGGGCTCGTGAAGATCTTTGGTTCCCCTTTTTTTTTTTTTGTGTGGCAAACCACCTGGCCATTGGGGTGGCTCGGCCACCACCATGGCCTAGGGTCAGGTGGATCGCCACCTTTATGTTTTTTTTTTTCTTTAACAGGTGGTCACCACCCCTTAAACCATTAGTGGCTTGGCCACCACCGGACTAGGTTTGGTGGTGGTGAGCCACTATGGTTTAAGTGGCCGGCCACCTTGTGGTGGATCGGCCACCAGTTCTTCTTCTTCTTCTTCTTCTTCTTTTTTTTTTTTAAATTTTAAATTAAAAAATTTAAAATTAAATTCTCAAAATTAATATTTATTTGGGTCCAATGCGTTTTGATCTAACGGCGTTACCAAAAGTGTAGCAGAAGGATTTTATTTTAGTTTACATCTATGAGTAAATTTTCAAAAAAACCTAAATATTTTAAAATTTGGAAACAGACCAGCTATTATATATTTTCCCTTATTTTATTTGTTAAAAGAATAGAATATTATAAAAATATATATAAAAAAATAAGTGTCATTTTTTATACATTTTGATAATTTAGGAGGCTTTTTTATATTTTTTTCAAAAAAAAAAAAAACTCTACTTGGCTTTAAAAACTCCATTTTCCAATGCAATTCCAAGCACACTCTAAACCAAAAATCTATATCGATAAGTTCATGTTAGACTAGTTAATTTGTATGTTATCTTTCCTCCATGAATCATGATGGACGAGTCTTCTACTGCCCGCACCTTTTTCCAGAACCATGGGATAAAATTGAAACTATATAAGATGTGTATTTTTAAAATTGTGTAATTTGATGGCCATGACGACTTGGTAAAATTGTTCTTCACGAGATATGACAGATGAATTGAAACTGAAAATGTCTTCTAAGTGGGGTACCTGAGATTGCCATCGTTACTAACGCTGCCATAAAAGATCGTTTTCTTACATGGACGACAAGACAAACTAGGGAGGAACAAAGACGGGTACAAGATACCACTAAAAGCAACACAACATCAAAACTTCAGCTGCTCGTATCAGCATATCTAATGACACCACACAAGAAAAAAAAAAAAAAAACTGTATCTACAACCAAAGCCACTCCCCAACAAATTCTCTGCATACTTATAATGGAATTGGAAACAAAACGCAACTCAGAAAACTTCTACCTTACTTTATGATTGCAGGAGAGTAGACCTTTTTGTTCCATACTGCACTTAGAGATTCACTTTTCTATCAAAAATCCAACTGAATGGAATAGCAGATGCTTGTTTGGCCCTTCCTTGAGCTCTTTCCTCTAGCCTTCTAATTCTTGGGGTTAACCCACAAACATAGTCTTGTGCTTTTCGCCCCTCGGCCGAGAGTCCGGTCAGCTGCTCCACTTTCCATCTGCCAACCAAAAACTCCAATATGTCGGCATAGTCCTTGGCAGTGTAGACCCCTAGCCGCTGTGCAACAGCTGAAAAGTGATCAAAAAGGTTATCATCACGGCCATCATACATCAAGTGGGCTGGCATGGAGATTTTCTTCCTCATCATGTCAGCAAATGCCGTGACAGTTCCATCAGGATCAATCTCAAATAGCTTTTCTACTATCTTGGTGTAGGCAGTTTCATGGCGCTTCTCATCTGAGGCGATAATGCCACATATTTGTGCCAAATTCAAGTCACCATGCTCCTTAGCATGCCTGGCAGTGTTCCCATGGGAGATAAAGGTTGCCCTTTCTTGGAAAGAAGTATAGATGAAACCAAGGTAGGGACTATTTTCTGTTCGAGGATCCTATTAGAAAAGATATAAAGAAAATCGAAGTCATGGATCAAGGAGGTATTCTGATGGATTAAAGGAAACAAAAACTATTACACAGAAAGATCAATTACTACATTTTTTTGGTGATCTCCAATTACAAAGGCAATTATTTTGGAGATTGAACAAAGGATTCATGTTTTGCTTCAAAAACATGATGTGGATAGGCAAATTATGGAATCATTGAATGAAATATATATACAAATCAAAGTACTCATGAAGCTTCACAAGATGGAACACCAAAGAAGAAGGAAAATGATGAGCGGTTGAATGTACTAAACATTCAAATTGTGCATGCTTGTGTTTGTGCATGAAACCCTTCTGCACTAATGCATAAATACAAGTGCATGATCTATCAGAAGTTTCAAACATGGGCTTCCTACAGACCAAAAACAAAGAATCCTAGCATGAATTGCAAAGGATCCAACAACCACATGAGATGCAACAAGTCCAACCACCAAATGTGAAAATGAATTCAACATTTATGTGTGGGGCCTGCATATATGCACACACAAAGATTAGAGACAAGACACTTCAATTTATGTGGCAAGAATCTCACCATTCCTGATCCAATCAGATACTGAATTGTCTTTTCTATTTGCCTCATGTCTACTCGCCCAGTGAGGTAGAGATACTTATTGAGTAGGTCCCCATGCCTGTTCTCTTCAGCAGTCCATGCCCTGGTCCAAATTGCCCAAGAAGAAGGGCTTGCTCCAGTTTCATCCCGAACTCCGTCTAAGGTATTAAGCATTGTTTGATAAGTTGGAAGGGCTTCTTCTGTAATCATATCTCCAACCAAAACAACAAAGTAATCATCTGGGATCTCCTTCACCCTCTGCCTTAATTCCTCGACTTGATCATGAAATCCATCAGAGGCAGGGTCCGGCAGAAAATCCTGTGGTTGCCAACACTTCTCGACTGGCTTCAGGTGAACCAAAATGTTCTCTTCAGCCCAATCCTCCAAAGACTTAAAGATCTCAATCTTTTGGGGTGGCATGGAATGGGTAACCTGAACATGCACCTCCCGAGGAGGCATAAAAGGCTTCTTCTGATTCTCAACCTCCCTGCATTAAATGAAGAATTTGGCATTAGATTGTCCAAGCACCAAAACAGAAAAAAGTTCAGGTTGTGCCTATCACAAGGAAAGAGCATGGGTTTTCAATGACAGAACGAAGAAGGCTGAGTAGATTCATTGAAAAAATGGTTTGACTTTCACTGAAGATTGTCAAGGTTCAAATTTTTTTAAAGTATGGAGTGGAAAGTAATGGATAAAAACTAGTTAATTGCAAACGCAGTAAATAATATATATATATTTTTTCATGGAGCACCAAATAAAGGAAAGGAAGGTCCTGATTCATGGACATAGTGGTGTGATGCAAGAAAAATGTTCTCAAATATATATATATATATATATATATATATATATATAAGAAAATCATCCGAATAAGAAATTAGTCAGACCCCTTAAAAATGCATCATTTTGGCATAATTTATAGCATAAGATCCATCAAAGGATTGCTCATAAATAAGAGAACTAGAAACAAAATCAGTCACCAGAAAATTATAATGCCACCCAATATTTATGATTTATAGTGAAATCTATTGAACAGAAAAGGAAAATGGATGAAAATGCACCATATATTATATTAAAACCACCAACAAATTGAAAAGCAATAAAAAAGAAACATTTAAACCCACAAGTATGTTTGTGAATATATTTGATTTATAAAAAAGAGAGGCGACAAAAGATGAATCACCCTTACCCACCCATGCACACGCACACACATAAAAAAGTTATATCAATAAAACAACCCAAAAATATCCAACCTTAGACGCGCTGTCATGAGATGTGCACAAATATGCACTATATAAAATTGAAAAATAACACACAAAGATGAACCAACAGCCAAAAGATAAACTATGATTTGAAATCCAAGAACCATTTTAAAATTCACAAAGTTTTCACACCACCTAAAAACATGGACAAAGACCTCATTGCTTACAATAACGTGACCGACAGCTGCAAGCCTTAATGTAAGTCAAAGATTTTCCACCAATAAAGTTACAAGGAAAGGGGAGGTGGGGTTGTTTTCTAGTTCTAGTATTTAGTCAAACTAGAAAACAAAACCCCTCGAAGTACAAGCATGGGCAACAATAATGCTTCCAACTAAAGACAAAACCACCAACAATGCCAAAAACATGAGAAAACAACAGATGGACAATCATGCATCCATTGAATTAGACAAATATAGATAGATTTATAGAAAAAATGCCAACTTCTCAAGATATACTCCTCCAAAATTAAATCCACTCTTCAGGGGAAACTTGAAATTTAGGTATACAATTTGCTTTCACAAAACATAAATTTCCAACACAATTTCTACCAAAGATGAATAAGACAGCCAACACATGTATTAGAGTAGAGATTTCCGGCTGCCCTAGCGTCTGCCTTTTTTTTTTTTTTTTTAATAAAAAAAATTGAAGAGGAAAGAGGTTAAAGGGGGAAGGACTACCAAATTTAAAATCAAGAATCATTTATCAGAAATTGATTAAATTATTTATCAAATTTACTGGTCTCCATAAATCACTGGCCATTAATTACTATCAACAAAACTATATAAAATTGAGATAGCGTTTTGAAGCATTAGCACCAAATTTAAGATAACAAAATCTTTTTAGGGTCATACCATCCCTAAAAGATTAACCTTATACTCCCAGATTTTAGTTTTGAATTCAGAAATAAGTTTTGAGGCATTAGAACTCAAATATTAGCTTATGAAAATTTAGGATGATTGAATCCCTTTAGAGTGATACCATTCCTAAAAGGGTTAACCTTTCACCCCTAGGTTTTAGTTTTGAATCCATAAACAAATTTTGAGGCATTAGAACCCAATATTAGCACATGAAAATTTAGCTAATACGTGTTTTTTATATTAAAAATAATTATTATTATTAAAAAAAAAAAAACATAATTTAAGAGATGGACGACGCTAGAGGCAGCCGGATAGCACTGCCACATGCATTAACATGGATAAACCAAAAATTCAATGAATCAACCAAAACCATTTCTGCCAACACAAGGAAACCAAAAGGGGAAAAAAAATTAAAGACAAGAATGGTTTCATTATATGGAACATGCAATTAATGTAAAAGAAAACAGGCATTCAACCAACTGATAAAATTAATTAAATAATAAATATCCAAACCACCTTCATCCACCCAAGTGAAAAAGACAACCAGATAACAACATACACATCAAACTCACAAATCACATAGAAACCAGATACTGCAAGAGCATCATTCCAATCACCAAAAACGACATAAAATGAAAATAGAAGAGTATTATGCAATTAGCTCAAGTCTTGAAAAGTATTTAAGAATTTTCTGGTAAAAAAAAGGATAAAAGTTAAGAAGTACATATTTGATTGTGCATCATTCTCGGTAGGATAATTTTCCTAGATACGAATTTAACAAAATGGCAGGCAAATTTTGGAGGATTCTAGGAAAGTGCAACATCAGAGTGGCTTTTAAAAAATAGCCCTTGAAAAATGCAAGAAAAAAAGTTCTGAATCTTTTTGGAGACCCCGCCAAGCACACACTAGGAAGAATAAGCAACGTCATTTACTATAATAATATTTATCAATGTTGCAATTAAAACATTTTCTTTTTGAGAAAAAAATAATTATGGAATCATCAAGTGCATGAGAAAAATAAGCTGAGCCGACAGAACAACCATCTCCAAATATTAGAGCAGAAAGCATTGAGAAATTACCAGATACAGTATACACACATGAATTATTTCTGGCACAAATAAAGAAAGATCCCATATATTTTATAATTGATTCATGAAACTCAATTAGAACCATCAAGAAAATCTAAGGACCTACCCTTGAAATCCCAATATCTAAACAAACTAAATCTATCTCAATGGGCTCTCTCCGGACTTAGCGCATCTCAGTGAGTTCAATCTAGAGTAAATAAAGAAAGAAGTCCTACATGCAAGAACAACGTTTACGACATTAGAACAAATGGGAGATTAATCAAATACGTACACCACCTTGAAAATCACCAAAAGCTAATGAAAGATGAAAACAATCTCATTGAATTCAAATTAGCGACAAATACAAAAAATCACTTGAGAAAACAGGCAAAAATATAGAAACACCTTGAAGATCACCAATAATCATTAAGAAAAAAAAAAGACAGAGAAAAAAGGAAACACCATATGAGGTAATTCAAAATTAGCCAAAAGATAAAATACCCACATGAAAAGAAATTATTTCACCGTCAAAGCCAATGAGATCACAGAAAAGAAAACAACATATGCAAGATTACAGGGTACGAAAACAAAGACCCAGAACCACTAACCGCCCCAAAACACGAAAATACACAAAGATCCATTGGTTAATCCGGAAACATGAATGCATGACAATCTCTGTAGATACTCAAAAGCTGAAGGAATAAGAAGAAAGAAGAAGTCCTACATGCAAGAACAACGTTTATGACATTAGAACAAATGGGAGATTAATCAAACACGTACACCACCAAGAATATCACCAAAAGCTAATGAAAGATGACAACAACCTCACTGAATTCAAATTAGCGACTAATACAAAAAATCACTTGAGAAAACAGGCAAAAACATAGAAACACCTTGAAGATCACCAATAATCATTAAGAAAAAAAAAAACAAAAAAACAAGGAAACCCCATATGAGGTAATTCAAAATTAGCCAAAAGATAAAATACCCACATAAAAAGAAATTATTTCACCGTCAAAGCCAATGAGATCACAGGAAAGAAAACAACATATGCAAGATTACAGGGTACGAAAACAAAGACCCAGATCCATTAACAGCCCCAAAACACGAAAATACACAAAGATCCATTGGTTAATCCGGAAACATAAATGCATGACAATCTCTGTAGATACTCAAAAGCTGAAGGAATAAGCACTCACTTGGAGCCAGAGCTTAGGGTGGAAGCCATGAAGAACTTGGGAGATCTGGAGCTGGGCTTTGCTTGGGGAAACAAAGAAGGCAGCTTTGGAGGTTGAGAGGTGAAAAGATTGAGTTTAAGAGCCATCGGTTTGGGTTTCCTCAGCTTTCTTCTTCCACAGAAGAGAGGCAGAAATGGTTTGCTGGACACTTTATAAGCGAGAAGGAAAGGAGAGCCACTATTAGTGGGTATATCGTTACATATATATATATAAATAAAATGCCGTTGATTTTTTATCAATTTACAAGTTCACCCTTTTCAATTTATCGAACGTAACATTTTCTTTTAATTTTTGACATGTTTACCCAAAGGAGAAATCAATTTACAAGTTCACCCTTTTCAATTTATCGAACGTAACTTTTTCTTTTATTTATTTATTTTTATTTTTATTTTTTGAATTGGTATTCATATATAACGAAATCCACGTACACTTAAGTAGCAACAGTTACACATTCATCCACACAAAGTGGAAACTCTGCTCGCCATTCTCTACCCACTTAATTGTGATAATATCCCTTAAACTACTAAAATATTGTCAATGTCTCTAGTGAATAAATTATCCCTAAAAAAAAAAAAAAAACTCTAGAAAAAATATTTAAAAAAAATTTTTTTATAAGAAAAAATTGAAAATTTTCATTTTTTTATTTTTTTAATTTTCAGAAACTAAAAATTCATTTTAATACAATTCTTTTTTTAAAAAAAAAAAATCGTTTTCTTAAATAAAAATTCTCGTTTAAAAAAATTCTGTTTAAACATAAAATCGTTATTTTTTTATAAATAAAATAATTTTTTCATTGAAATTTTCATTTTTTAAAAAAAATTAAAAGTTGCATATGTAGATATTGAATTTATAAGGGTATTTTTATTATATTGGGAAATATATATATATATATATATATATATATATACATGGACATTTTTTATTTTTTTACTATCCTTGGGAGGAATATTGACAATGCTTTGCTAGTTTAGGGGATATTGTCATAATTAAAAATTTGAAAGTACATTATCAATTGGATGGTAGTTTAAAAAGAGAATTTTGTTAAGTATGTATGAAAGTTTAAATGCACGTGTAAATGGTTTAATTAGGTCATATAGGGTTGATCCATCCCACATAAATGTCTCATACAGCTTTTTTAGAGCATTTAATAATGATAGTTATTGTTTCTAAGAGGTAATTCAATCGGCTTAAAATCATATCTCATGAAGTAGAAGTCACTAGTTTGAATCCCCCATTCTCCCTCTTGTGTGAACATGTGGACATGTAAAAAAAAAAAAAAAGGGTGGGGTTGTTTTAGCTAATTAAAATGAGAAATGCTAAGGGTACCAAATTTTTTACTTAGAGAAGCTTACTAAACTAATGTGTAACTCATGGACAAAGTTTTCCTCAAATTGGGTTAGAGAAATTTCCTTCAACCTAGTTTATAAAAGTGATATGTGTCTTTTTTTTTTAATAACATGTAGGATGATAAATGAGTTTTTAATAAAATTTATTTTAACTTTGTCCTTTCTATTAAAAAAATATGTGCATCTTACATGTTCAAGAAAC
Source organism: Carpinus viminea (assembly GCA_013348765.1). Taxonomy (NCBI): domain Eukaryota; kingdom Viridiplantae; phylum Streptophyta; class Magnoliopsida; order Fagales; family Betulaceae; genus Carpinus; species Carpinus viminea. The sequence goes on along the minus strand of CP054671.1, from coordinate 12,578,054 downwards.
ACATGTCACTTTTATAGACTAAGTTGAAGGATTTGAGATAAATAAAACAATTAATTAAAATAATGACATAATTTTTTTCTAAACCAGTCGGGAGGAAATATCTTCTAAGTAGTTTCAACTCATTTAAAATAAAGAAAATGCTAGAGATTCTCTCCATAGTGTTTAGATTAAATAACCGCCTTAATGCTATAACCGCTAACGCTTAACCGTTTAACGCTAACATCTTAACACTAACCGCTAACCGCTATATACGCTTAGCGATTAGCGTTAGCGTTATTGGGTTTAATAATCAGAATCGCTAACCGCTAACCGCTTTTTATATAATATATTTTGATAATTATAATTATAATAATATTTATACATATAATTTAATAAATTGATCATTAATGATTAAATCACAAATTGAGTATTAATATATTATTACTATAATTTATATGATTATATCATATGATCAATTGATTATTAAATCATTTGATTATATAATAACAAATTATATATATAATATGACACAACTCATAAGTCTTAAGTCTACAAGTTAATTATATGATTCATATTATTCATGTATAATGATAGTATAATACTTACAATTAAATTAAACAATATATTACCTATAATCACAATTGAATTAAAGCATTATTAGCTACTTTATACTTATAAAACATATATCACATTATTTTAGATTCTTAGATCTAAAATAATTTTATTATATTAATATGAATTGTAATTTGTGAGATAATATAATCATATAATTTAAGTATAAGTATATGACCATTAAATCGTTAGGAATTTAGTACTTAGGAGTTTGAGCATTATCATTAGATAATAAGTTCAATTAAAAAAAAAGAAGAAGAAAACTATAAGTAAATATGATAATAATTTAAATCATTAATCAAATTATCTAATTTAATGAGATCATATGATTATATAATATCAAAGACATAAGTTTGTAATTAAATAAAATATTTTTGAAACTGTATATATTTATATCTTCTAGCATTTATTTATTTAATTTATATATATACATATATATATTGTCTATTTTATATTAATAATAATGAATTTCACATCAAAACGACGCTTTTGAGAGAAAACGCATTAAGGGTTAGTGTAAGGATTTTCATCTTATTCTTCTCCTTTCCTATCTCACTCACTCCGACCATCCCTCTCATGACTCTACCTGGACTGCCTCTCTCGCCGCTTCTTTCTCTCCGACTTTCTCTATCTCACAGCTTTTAATATTTTATTTGTATCATTTTAATGTTTTATTTTAACATTTTTTTTTTTTATATGCAGTATTGAACTTTTTTATGTTTTATTGAACTTTTTTCATATTTTTTATGTTGTGTTGAACTTTGTTTTTTCTTTTTTCTTTTTTAAGTTAACTTGTTATGAACTTATGATTTAATATTTAAGGATTTTTTAAATTTTTTGAAGTAGGTCAAATATTTTTATTTTCAATATAAGCTCTTTTATAGCAATTTGGCCCAAGAAGACACTAAAATACAAAAAAAAAAAAAAAAACAAATGAGAGTGAAAATATTATAGTGCTTAAAAAGCCCAAAAAGGGTTAACTATTTTACTAACCGACTAACCGCTAACCGCTATCCGCTAAGCCTAGCGGATACGGTTAATGAAATTAATAACATTAGATGTATCTAGCAGTTTTTGCCAATAACCGCTAACCGCAACCGCCTTTACACCCCTAATAGTGTTCTCCTAGATTCTCCTAAACTTACGTAAAACATGATTTAAGAAAAAAAAAATCGTAATAGCTTTCACCATCGGTTTTTTTGGCATTAGCACCAAATTTGAGGCATTAGTACCAAAATTGAGTCATTAGCACTAAATTTAGGATGATCAAATTCATTTTTGGTGATACCATCCCTAAAGGGTTAACCTTCCACCCTTAGGTTTTAGTTTTGAATCAAAAACAAGTTTTAAAACATTAGAACCTAAATATTAACTCATAAAAATTAATTTGTTGGCAAAAAAACGGTAGTACAATTTTATTTTTTCTTAAATCATGTTTTATGTAAGTTTGGGAGAATCCAGGAGAACATTAAATGTCTCTATAAACATTTAAAACGCACATTAAATTATTAAGGCTGTCTCCCTCCTCCTCGCCCCTTTCCCTCTTTGTCCCGCTAACCTTTTTCCACCATGCTACTATGTTGCCTATTCCTACCACCACCAGCCTCTGCATCTCATCTGGGTCGGGCTTGGTTGTTGATCAATTTGTTTTTGCTCGATCTATTATTTTCTGTCTGATCCACCTTGTTGTATGCCCCACCATCCTATCCTTTGAATCCATCCATATTCATCCCACCTTTCGCTCTAGATCTATTGCTTTGGCTTTGGTTTGATTCTGTTCTGTTCTATTTTTTGTTTTTTTCCATTTTTTCCCTTACGTTTTTTTTCCTTTTTTTTCTTGTAATAAGGCTTGGTCATTTCTCTTTAATCTGCCCATTTATATCTTGATATTATTATGTGTGGTATTTGCTCTTGGTCCAAACCTTTGGATTATAGATGTAAACGATATCTTGACTTCTGGGTCGAGGAGAATGAGTTTCGGCTTGAGATTTTTTTAGGAGTGAAATAGTGATTGCTGGCTAAAACCACTAACTGCAACCGCCTAAGCGGTTAGTAGATTTTTACTAATTGCCTCCGCTAATCGGGTAGCGGTTAACCGTTTTTCTACTAACTGCTTTTTATTGGACTTTTTTTTTTGGTTGGTTTTGGGCTGATTTTATTCCAGTTTTGGGCCGCTTTATGGCTCACTTTAGAATTTTTTTCTCACTTTAAACATTTTTTTTGGGGGGGCCATTTTAGCATTAAAAATTGCTATATACCAAAATTCTATAATTTTCATACAAATTCAACCAACCAAAAAATCACCCATTTCAACCATCATCATCACAAACAGACGCATACATTTGTTTTGGTCGTTAGAAGTTTGCAGGAAATGTAAATGGGTATATCCCATAGAGTCTATAATACGAATTTTATGATATAAAAGGAGTTCTTGTAATAACAATGTGCTTCTGAATGCTAATCCATCTTCTGCTAGCTAACTTAAATTACAAGAAAAATGCATCTCCGTGAACTATTGCCTCAGAAATACGTTACGCCTACTTTGTACCTGCACTGCAAGACTTGCAAAATCATTAGATGATTGTAGAATTCTAAAACAAAGAAAATTCTTTTACGGGATCATTCTCAAAAGGAAAAACAAACTGCTTGACAATCAAAATGTACCCCTACATGCTAATCATGTGTAGATTTAAACAGAAATCCAAGAAATTGAAGAAATCCCAAAATAAAAAACCTAGTGCTTAAAATATTGAAATAAATTCCAAACAATGAGAAATCATTCTTACCTCGTTTAGTCGGTTAAAATGATCTCAAATCTTCAACAGGGATGGCCAAAATCCTTGTTCAAATCGTCCTGGAAATAAAATACTTAAAAATAAGAGAAATCTATTTATACCTAAAAATAAAATAAAATATCTGAAAATAAAATAACTAAAGGAGGAGACGGCAGCGAGAGAGTGAGAGGATAAGCCGGATGATGTAGATTATGACAGTCTATCTTATTTTTTAGTATTTTATTTGAATTAGGTTTATTTGTTAGTCTTTTATTATATCTTATCTTTTAGTCTTTTATTTGAATTAAGTTTCTTTGTTAATCTTTTAAATTGACTTTATCTCATTGTTATCTTAGGATTAAAAATCTTGGGGCTATAAATAAATGCTTAGAGCCCTGAGAATGAAGTTGTTATTGATTATTGATTTTTATTAATGAGAATACTCAGAGTTGAGTTTATTCCTCTTTTTCCTTCAAAGTGCTAAAGAGTATTTAGATTTTCAAGAAGAGTTTTTAGATCATTGATAATCTTAAGATCTAGAATTAGTTATCCACTACGTATTTGTTGTTCTTCGCTGCAGTCCACTAAGTCGCGCTGCATCAATTGGTATCAGAGCTCAGGTTACTTTCCATGAATGGGGAGGAGCAACCGTCTGGCAGACATGAACGAAGTGTACGTATATATGAAGACAACACATAAGGAGCAACTGGCGATTTGTTTACGGCACATGGAGGAGAGGTTTGGTGGTCTAACCGTGCCTAAGAAGGGGTGTTCACGCACCCAACACGGGGTCCCTACTGATCACTTAGCCGACATGGATGGTTTGAACATTCGTCGTCGTCAACCAAGATCGTGGTACACGGGGGCGGGAGACAAATTTATCGTTGAATATCGCGACACATGGGGGAGCAATTCACGGTTTTGGGGGATCAAATCAAAGCCCTCGCTACCCAAATATCCAACTTGTATGGTTACAATGGGATTGGATCTAAAAACTTGTTTATAGAGCGCCGAACGCAGAAACGTCAGCACCTTGCGCAAGCTCATGCCAATCGACGAGTAAGTAGGTTCAAACTCGATACATTGGAATTCCAAGGTTGCTTGCAACCTAAAGAGATCAAGGTAACAGAGAAAAATAGAAAATTTTCACAAAAAGAAGTACCTAGGAAGATGGCGAAGAAGGTGCCTAGAGAGGCAGCAAAGATTATGAGTTAATCGATCGTGGAGGAGGAAGATGGCTTTATTGCGGAATATTGCTCAATAGATTGGACCTCCCCACCAATCTATGACATCTATCCCGATGAAGAGAAGTCGTTAGAAAAGGTAAATCTCTCAAATACATACCATGTGCTTGATAAGAGCCCCGAAGATAAAGCTTTTGATTTGAGTGTAGCACTAATTAACTATGTTGATTTCATTGGGGTGGATGCTATTTTGTCAAAATTCTTTTAACCAAATTGGTGATGAGATCTATATGGCGGGAGAGAGATGAGAAGAGCACGACAATGTCGACAAGCTTGACTTTTGGCAAAATGATGTGCGGGGCATTCAAGATTATCATCGCCGTCTCCCGATGATTAGGAGCGTCAAGTGTATTTGGGGTGTTGCCTTGTTGTGATCTTGAGGAATGGAGAATGGAACGAGTTTACTGGACACCCAAAGGACCGTGGAAAAGACAGTTCGAATTCAGGACGAATTTTCTCCAACCTGGGGAGGATGATGTAGATCAGGACAATCTATCTTATTTTTTTATTTTATTTAAATTAAGTTTATTTGTTAGTCTTTTATTCTATCTTATTTTTCAATCTTTTATTTAAATTAGGTTTCTTTGTTAGTATTTTAAATTGACTTTATTTCATTGTTATTTTAGGACTAAAAATCCTGGGGCTATAAATAAATGCCTAGAGCCCTGAGAATGAAGTTGTTATTGATTATTGATTTTTATTAAAGAGAATACTTAGAGTTGAGTTTATTCCTCTTTTTCCTTCAAAATGCTAGAGAGTATCTAGATTTTTAAGAAGAGTTCTTAGATCATTGATAGTCTCAAGATCTAGAATTAATTATCCGCTACGTATTTATTGTTCTTCGCTACAGCTCATTAAGTCGCATTGCATCACTAGCGAAGGAGGCTGAGTGTAAGAGGAGAGGGAGGCGATGTAGTTGAGAGTGAGAGCCTAAGAAGAGAGAGATGAATATATAGAAGTGAAAAAACTATGTTGTTTTTCACTTCTATATTATATATATAATAAAAATATAAAACCTAAACAAAAGTTGAAGGTGGGGAGAATCGAAATTGAGACTCTTAAGTAAAAAAGGCGCACAATAACCACTAGGTTACAATAACTCATTGTTACTTATTATTTATATATATTTTTTTAAAAAGATGGTTAGCGGTTAGTGCGGTTAGTGGATGCGGTTTAGCGGTTTTAAGTTTCACCCATAGATCATTCTTTGCTCTCTAGGCCTAGGAATAATTGTTACTTATGGAATTGGATTATGTTTGTTTGATGCAGATCTGGTGTTAAACCTGATGATTAGTCATATGTTAGCGGATGTTATTTGTAATGGTTTGATTGAAACTTTAGCTTCAGCTATGATTTGCTTCAGAGATATTTGCTTGTTTGTAAGAGTTTTCGCTTGCGACCTTTTTATGAATGAAAATGATATGTTCTCCCTTTCAAAAAAAAAAAAAAAAAGGATTTGAGGATATTTACTCTAGATGGATTTGGAGAAAAATTTTGTCCTTAAAATAAATGTAACAGTTACCAATGACTGAGTTACACATCAATTTAGTAAGTCTCTTTTGGTAAAAGATTTGGAACCCATAATATTTCTCAATATATATTTGTTTATTTATTTCAACTACTAGTTTTTCAATAAAATTCTAACAAACTATACATTCAACTCTCTATTTTATTTAAATATTATTATTTTTAGTGTTTGTTAAAGGAGAAAAAGAGGGAGAATGAGAGAGAGAAATGTTTAAACGAGTCATGTAGACAACAAACATTTTCCCTCCAGTTGGCATGTGACGATTGTGGTTCTCATGCGCCGGAGTGTGGATCGCGTGAATCTCACACGCTTTTGTGTGAGCCTGCTATTGCTGTTTGTGGTTTTTTGTTTGTTTATGTTTTGGCTTTTGAGTTGAGGACATTAATTTTCAGTACGAATGCTTATCTCTCACAGCTGGTAAAATAAAAACTTTTGTTGTAGGGATATGATCTACTCACATCTTAAATCTAGTATGATAAAAGCATATTTATGCCAAAAAAATGAAGTTTGTACTAACCAAAAGAGCTGGAGCTCTACAGAACAAGAGCTAACTGCTCTAAATTGACAATATCAAAAATACAATTAAAAACTTCTTCAAGCCATATCCTATAAAGTTGCAAACTGCCTCTTTTGCTAGTCCATGCGCCGCCATATTAGCTTCTCATTTAAGATGGCGCACTTCCAATCCTCTGAAAGCCCGTAAGACTACCTTGACATCATTGATTGCCTGTCCATACCAACTATGACTAGAATTCATGGCTGTTAGTTAGGGCCTGGACCACATTCTTCGAGTCCCCTTCAAGGATCACTTGCTGCACCTAGAATCACTACTTTATTCCACAGCATGAAGAGCCTCAACTGCCTCAGCAGTGGATGATTCATACACGGCTTGGATTGTCATGCTTAGACCCACATGTTAGAAATGGGTTTGGGAATTGTGCTACAGTGGAGCCCACACACGTTAAGCACGAAGAGAGCCATTCTGACAAAACAAAGACTTTTTTTTTTTTCAAAATGAAGAAAAGGAACCATCTTGCATTTAGAATGCACAACAATGGTAAACTGTGATCAAACACAAGAAAAACGAATCACAGTAAAAAAAAGAACTATTATGGGCTCAAGATTCTACAACGGCTCTGCAGTGCAGATAGAAAACTTTTTTTTTTTTCAACAAAATAAACAAAAAGGTACATAGGACCATTGGATCGAAACACTGGCGTAAGCTGGTGGCTCTGATACCATGTTAGAAATGGGTTTGAGCCTAATTCAAACCAAAAGGTATCTCAAGAGTTGAAGTTTTCCCTCATCCTTATTAATAGCTCATCTTCTTAATACCCAAATAATGTGGAACTTCCAACATAGCAAAAACCCATCCCAAATTGTCTCTGATGACTACCCCAATCCTGATCTTCTCTTTGAAATTTATTGCTGCATCCCAATTAGCTTTGTAGCTCTCAGGAGGGGGATTGGTCCAGCGTACCGGGGTCGACATACGTGTCTATAGCAATAGGTCTGCTTAATTAAGGATCGATCATGGTACTTGTCCATATATAACAATCAAATTCCAATTGTAAATCTGTTAATTAATGAAGCAAATTTAATGAAACAACAACCAAGATATATAGCATTAAAAACTTTAAGAAACCAAATATTTGGATTCAATAAAAAAAAATTATATATTTTGTTTTTAATATTAATTGCTTAATTAGTCAAGCTCGAAATTTAAATTTGAAAAGACATATAATTCAAATTGAGAAGAAAACACACAAAAAGAATAATCGACTGATCAGTAAAAAATATTATTATAGCTAAATTTTATTAGGGCTGATGACATTAGACTCGCTTTTGCTTTACTCGTGCATGTTTCAGGTGGCTAGCTATGACGTTGTAGTGAGCCTTATTTCTTTCTTTCTTTTATTTTTTATTTTTTCTTTCGTTTTTTTTAAAAAAAAAAACTTTAATACCATATTATTCTAAAAACTTAAATTAATAAAAAAGGGTAGAGTTAATTAATGAAATTAATATTCTAAAAAGATGGATTTCATGCCCATTAGCTAACTAATTAGAGTATGTTTGGGATTGTGTTTGAGAAATAAAATTTTTAAGTCAAAAAACGTTTTTTAAACTTTTGTCAAAAGTAAATTTTGATCATTTTTATGTTTTTTCCACCCTTAAAAGTGTTATCAATTTTTTTTATTAAACAAGTACTTTTTTTTCAAATAGAATTTATGAGTATTAAATATACTTTCAATCTCCTCAAATCCACACCCAAACAGATTCTTTCTAAGAAACTAAGCTGGCAATTTTCTCGCCTTCCGTGATGATCACAAAGACTTGAATGAAGGAAGTTATAAATTGTGTGATGGCAGATGCAGGATATACGACAGATTTACAATTTTTTTTCTCTTAAATTAAAAGGGTCAATGTAAAGACTCTCATGCACATTTATATAATTAAAAGAGGGTCGATGCACAACAGTTCTTCAATTGGTTTGAGCAAAGTATGATTAGAGGTATTTATATAATTATTCATTCTGCTGCTAATTTTATTGTTAATTAACATTTACTTAGAGCATTCACAATGGAAGAGTTAAATGTCATTTTTATCTAAAATAACTCTTTAAATTGATAAAATACCATCTGCATTGGATAAGCTAAAAAAAATGTAGAATAAATTTTTTGTTAAATGAGCTAAAAAAAAAGCTACATGTAGCGGTAATATTGAAAGAGCTATTTTCCTACATTTTCTCCCACGTCTGTTTTTTTCTCCCACTGTCACTCACAAAATTTTCTTCCATGTTTTTTTTAGTGTTTCTCTCACATGTTTTCTATTTTTTCAAAATTTTCTCCTACTATTTCTCTTTCACATCTCATTTTTTCAAAATTTTCTCCTATTATTTCTCTCTCCACATCACTTTTTTCTCTAAAGTTGAAAAATAAGATATTAAGAAAAATAAAATCATTATAAAAAATAATTAAAATTAAATGATATAGATAAAAATATAACTAATCGAATATAGGAAATCCTTAAAAAGTTATTAGCTAAACTAGATAAATTGAGTTTTGATGAGCTATTTTACATAAAAAAGTAGCCCATCCATTGTGAATGCTCTTATATATAGAATTCTTACAGGAACATCTATAGCTAGCTAATAATTAATTTGTGTTTGTGTGTCGAATTTGAATCGTGTCAAGATATATTTATATAAATTAATCTTATGTACTTGATCAATTTAATTAAATGTGTCAAAAACCCTTAATTCTAAATTACTAATTTTATGTTGGATATAAAAAATATAACAAAGTTCAATATAGGAAACACCGTGCATTCCTTTAGGCCGGAAATGTTTGGAGAGTTGAAATTTGGACATAAAATATGGGGTAAACTGGTAAGAGAGAAACTAAGTTAATGATGGATGATGATGCAGTATTTTCCTTGTGATTTTTTGATCTCAACGAGGCAGAAAAAACGAGGGCAGGAGAGGCAAGTCCTTATCAGCCAACAGCTGGCCGGTCAACAAGAAGTATATCCCACTTGGCACTCTTTCTGCTACGCAGGCTTTCCACTATATTTAAATCCCCAGGTTGAGCTGTATAAGTTCGTTTGTTTCTTTGCTGTGTCTCTGTCTGTGTCTCTCTGTGTGGCGCAGTGGGCAAGAATATCACAAGCTTCCAAGTTGGTCTTCACCTAACTCTCTTTGTCAAGAGTAACAAGGTTTTAACCCACCATATATATATAGGCGGTATATATACATTTTAATAAGACTTCAAACCCGAATAAGTAATGTCCTCAAGGAAATTATGCAAGTTCTCAATCTCACTTATCGCTGTGGACATATAAAAAAAAAAAAATCCGAATAAGTAATTAAGTACATGAGTTTCTGTGCTACATGTTGTATAAAAGGTAATCTTGTTTTGTTGTTATGAATTAAATATACGACAGCTATATTACTACATTCAATAAACAAGGATATTCACAATAAAATAATGTAGAAACTTCTCGATTGAGTGTAAGCAATATCTTCTTATATAACTGTGTCCTTTTCAACAAAATATCACTCAGAAGGTAATAAAATAAGTAATAAGTAATGTTATAAGTTTTTCTTGAATTTTGATTATTAAAATTATTATTGAGCTTGTAATTGATTATTATTGAATTTTGATCAAGTAATGATTTTAATAACCACATCATTCATCTTCAAGAAATTAGATCAATCGGTTAGGATCATGTTTAATGAAGTAGAAGTCACTAGTTTGAATCTCCCTCTTTCTCTTGTGTGAACATGTTAAAAAAAAAAAAACCACATTATTTTTGAAAAAACTCCAAAAAAAAAAAAGAAAAAGAAAAAAAAGAAAAGAAAAAAACTTATAGAATTACTCTAATAAAATGAAGAGGTGCAGTGAAGCAGATATTGTTATTGTTATGCACATACAATGTTTCAAATAAAACTAATTAAGTTGGGATATTCTTTTTTTTCTATAAAGACTCCTTCCTCTTTCTGATCGATGCAATGTCGTATTCACTAATTTGGCATCTTCCACTCCAGCAGCAGACTGCCAGATCATGATGACTGCCGGACAAAGCTGCTACTGTTGTAATACCCCGTTTTACACGCACTAAGGTTCAGAAAATCTGAATAAGGGCTTAAATATATATTATTATGGAAAATTTTGATTTGAATTGATCTATCGATGGCCTAAGTGATCGATCGGTCTGACCCATAAAATCCTAACGATTGACCACCATAGGCCTAAGAGAGTAAGACCTATCTCCACAGTATGGCTATGCTTCCTCTCTGCAATTCCATTTTGTTGAGAGGTATATATGTGAACATGTTACTTTATGAAGTATCCCATGTTGACTTAAAAATCGTTTGAATTGAAAAGATTGATGTGTATTCTCCAAAAAATTTTGGTGCCAAACCATGTAAATAGTTTTAACACAACGAATAGTCGCAAACCCCTTCAGTTTGTTCATGGACTTTCGGTGCAAGGGAATATGGTACATCCCATTCTCACTCGGCCCAGAGCAACACGGTTCCAGTCAAGAACAATTGAAGAATCAATGTGGTGCGTATTGGCTATTCTGTCATGGTACAAGTTTATTTCTTGGAGAAAAAGGTGGGTTACGTAATGTCGGTCTTGAAGGCAATTTTGGCTTCCTGAAGGGAAAGTTGGTTTGGTTTGGTCTGTTGGTGTGCAAGGCAAACGAACCAGCTTCTAGTGTGAGAGTTTGCTGCTGTTGATTTTGAAGTATGGAGTATATATCTCATGACTTAGTAATTCAGATTGAAAGTGAGCAAATTCAGGTCATCTCATGGTTATGCACAGCAAATTAATTGTAAATTGGATTTAATCTACTGAGAATAAACGATATGAGGTGAACATCATTCTCAACGGGCTTATCTACCGCCTATAATTAATTCATCAGCCAATTGTTGAGCTTGGTTCAAATATTCGGTGCAAGCTTTGTAAATGACGGAATTGTGTGACCAAAGTGATATGTGATATGTTTAAACCATATATACATTGATGACACAAGAGATGGGGCTAGAAAGTTGTTGTGGTATGACTAGTTTTCCTCAAGTCAACATCGTGGGGGCTCATATGTCTTTGCCTTTCCAAATTGGTTTTGAACACATATATGCAACCTTTTAGCCAATTTCGATTTCTACTCCTTGTTATATTTGGATTCTTTATTTTTTTAGAAAATAATTTTCACTTAGAACAAACAAGACACCAAAAGAATGCTAGAAGAGCACCTTGCATTCACCGAAAAAATATAGAAATGACAGCTTTCTCATTTTGTGTGGGTCCCACATGGTACTAAGAGAAAAAAGAGACTTTGCTCTTTTGTTTATTTTTCTCTCTTTTGTTATTTTTCCTTTTTATGTGAGAGTGAGATTTTAGTGTATTGGAAATTGAAGCTTTATGTTTTGAGTGGTTTTCTCCCTATTATTTTTTTGTACTCCATCTATTGATAGGGAATTTCCTCCCAGTCGTCTTCGCTAGTAATTGTATAGGAATTTCACAAAAAGAGTTCGGAAATAGATCAGACCTAACACAGAATAATCAACCAAATATAGACATGTAATGAATATTAAAGAACACATATATTTGGTTACAAAGAATAAACATTTTAAAGAACTCTCTAAAAGTAAAACCTCTTCGAGGTAGCCAAACTTAGGAAATCATTCACAATATAATAATGAGAAATTACACAATGTCAACACTTACAGAACCTTGCAACTAACAATCCCTTGTACTGGACAAGAGACCCACTTGCCCACTACCTCAATAGTTCTCTGAGAACCTTTGGAATGTTTATTCTATGCGATCTCTCTTTACCGGAACTCCAATATGCTTTAGTTGTTTTGGATCTTTGGATGAAGATACAACCTTTAATTCTAAGAGAGATAATTAACACTTTGTAACAAATACTCTCTTAACACAAAATTGCCAAACTCTAAATGCAGAATTCGTACCCCTCTCTAACAATAGAGATGAATATATATATATATATATATATGAGTCCTTAAAACCCTAGACATGTCACACACATTACATAAGTTTAAAAATTGTTTTAGATACATGATGTCCGGACAGGGAGTATTCGTGTCCGGACAGCTCTAAGGCAACATAACTAATTGTAGAAACTTTTGGCGCGGCGTGTCTAGATGAGGTGTGGACAGCTTGCAAATGGTAGCAATGAAGCTCTCAGAAACTCGCGTCTGAGCGGGCTTGCTTCCTGTCCGGACAGCTTAGCTTGGAGATCGATATTTCTCACGGGATATTGCATCTGGACAATCTTGCATTGGGGATGATTCTTGGTACTTGAAGCGTCTGTTTTGATCACCGAGTTTAGCCAACAAAAAAAGTAAAACATGTATTTAAACACGTGTTAAAAAGAAAATGGGATATGATTATATGTGAAATGAGAAAAGTTTGTAAAAGATGCATGGTACGTACCCAGCAGTTAAGTGAGGTTATACACTTAACACCCTAATGCACGTGAGTGAAAATAAAAATGATTAACCAAAATGAAATGTGATAAATAAATTTGATATTATATTATGTGAATCAAGCATGTGATATGATATATATTGTTTTATGTTTTTAATTTGTACTTTTTATTATTGTTAGTTTGAAGTATTGGCTAATGTTCGTGAGCAAAATAGAAAGAAAAGAGCCAAGCTAGTACAAGCGTCCGGACGGGATTCATAGCCGTCCAGACGTGATGCAGTTAAGAACTCCAGTACTAAAACCCGAGAGCACCGTTCGCTGACCGTTCACAGTCCGTGCAGTCCGTCCGGATGCCAAGAAACCCGAGTGCCTGGTCTGAAGTCTTGTCTGTAAGCTCGTCCGAACGCGCCGCGCAAAAAGAATGGAGAAAGCGTTGTTGCCCTAGAACAGTCTGAACGGCCAATACTCCGTCCGAACGGCCCGTGTTAAAGATTCTTTTCCCCGTGTTTTTAATTGCCTGTTCGGACGAGCCCACTTATCGTCCGGACGGCCTGTAGCTTTTAGGTCTAAAATACATTGTAATTGAGTTCTACTTAGACTAGGAGTCTTTAGGTATTATATATAGATCTCTACATATCTATATTAGGTACGAATTCAGAATTTGAGGATTTGTCGTGTGCTAAGAGAGCCTTTGATATTGAGTGTTGTTTTCTCTCTCTTAGAGTTTTTGTTCTTTGTGAATTATTTGTGAGTGTCTTTGAGAAGCCTATCGAAAGGGTCCGATAAAGGAGAATCACGTAGAAGAAGATTGTGAGCAAGGAGACGAGTCGGAGGCTTGTCGATCTTATAGAGCCGAGGTCTTGCAAAGGGTTATAAGTGTTCCTAGTGTCTGTAATCTCTGGATAATCTTTTGATAGTGATTTCCTAGGTTTGGCTACCCCGGAGAGGTTTTACAATTAGAGAAGTCCTCTAATTGATTTCCTCTTCGTAACCAAAATATATGTGTCTACTTTTTTATTGCTTTTGATATTTTGTTGATTGAATTGTTTATTGCTTCATAGTTTAATTCCGTATAAATTGTGATAAACAAGTTTTTGGAGTCTGAATAGCGTTTTTCAATTATCTTTAATTTTATAAATTGTTTTACTGCTCAAAAGTATGAGATGTGGGGATTGATATGTATTAAATGGAAAGGAAGATATTTGGGATTTTTATAAGCATGTATTAACCGAAACTCTAGGCTTGATTTACAAAACAACTATGTTTAATTTTGCGAAAACTCTTTGTGAGACGAGTTGTTTAGTAAATTCGAGATAGAGATTTTGAAGGGAAAAAAAGGGGGGACTCACATCACACGTAAGGTCAACATATTTTATACTTACTAAGTGGTGGACTCACATATTCTCCCTATAAAATTGTGGTAATTTTATAGATGTTGGTGACAATGAGTTAGATGACGACCCTTATATATGCTACTTAGGCTTTTTGATTGATGATGCTTGCAAGAGGCCTCTCACCTTTTGAAAGACTAACTCATGTTAAGTCAATATTTAAATTATGAAAATAGATGCCCTTGAGGCATCTCCCGATTTGATGTCAAAACAATATTAGTCTTATGTAGTTGTAATGACACTATTGTGAATTTTATAGGGAAAATTACACATTACTCTCCTGAATTATCCACTAATTTGCACTTTTATCTCCAAATTTTCAAATGTGATATTAATTACAAACTTTCAAATTGTGACAATTTTATCACTTTGACCTTTTTTTCCCAAAATGCCCCCATCACATATTTTATTTTAAAAAATCAAAAAAAAAAAAAAATTTGGGGTGGCGAACCACCACCCCATAGGGGGTTTTTTTGGAATTTTTTTTTTTAAAAAAAAATTATGTGATGAGGGGCATTTGGGAAAAAAGGTCAAAATGGTCAAATGCCACAATTTGAAAGTTTGAGATTAAGTGTCACATTTAAAACTTTAGAAGTAAAAGTGCAAATGAGTGGATAGTTCAGAGGGTAAAGTGTAATTTCCCAAATTTTATAATATGTTATCTTAGATAGAAGTTATGGTATTATATGATGATGTGTGAATTGTGATTTTGCTAAAAAATAAAATAAAATAAAAAACTTATACATTTTTTTTTTCTTTTAAATTACCATTTATCTCAAAAACTTAAACTTATAGAAAAAAAAGATAAATTTAATCACTTAGTCACTACTTTTAATAGATGATGCACATGTAATATTTAATTTAAATTGGGGTCATTTGATAGAGTTAAGGTTCAAACTCAAAACATTGGTTTTGATATCATATTAAACTATCATTATCCAAAAAGCTTAAGTGATAGAAAGAGATAAATTTAATTATTTAATCATTAGTTTGAGTTTTACACGTGAGAGAGAGTGTTGAAGTAATGATTAAGTAATTAAGTTTATCTCTTTCTATCGCTTTAAGTTTTGAAATAATTAGTGATTTATCATTTTCTTGATGCAAGTGTATATAAAGATAGTAGCGCATACATAAATTGATGTAATTCTACTTTGCAATTTACATAAAAGTTGGTGTGTTAGAAGAAATGTAGCAAAGCTAGCTGAAAATTTATATACAACTCCAAATGACACCTAGAAGGGGTTGAATAGGTGTATGCAAACAATAATATCTGAATTAAAAATTAAACAATCATCGTAATCATTCACCAAAATATTTACATAGTAAATCAATCTATACGAGATATTTTGGTGACGAAGATGAAACCTTTTAGAAAACTCTCTAAAAATAAAACCTATACAGAACAACCAAACCTAGGAAATTAATCCACTACAAAAGAATAAGGATTATAAGAAGTTTATATTTACAAAACCTTTGAAGTTGACCCTTCCTTGCATAAGACAAGTGACCTACTTGATTTCTACCGCAGTAGCCTTTTTTAGAACGATAGAACATCTGGAACAATCCTTCTACTTGATCTCCTTTACCGAAACTTCGATAAGCTTTGATTGTTTATAATTTGTGATGAGGGTACAACCTTTAACTCTAAGAGAGAGATTCACCCTAATGCTCAATATCTTAAACGCTCTCTTAGCACATGGAATTCTTATATGGAATTCCTTACAATTTTGTGCATAATATCTCTCTATATATGACAATAAGAAAACCTAGTACTAATTGAAATAGGAAGAAAACCTAGTATTAGTTGGAATAGGATTCGTCCAAATTTTCGTCCTTATCTTGCGGGACGATTTTGGCATAGGAAACATCCAAAATCTTATTTCACAAAGATTTGTATAATTTTGAGTTAGTTTTCCAATGTTGCTAGTTTTAGCTCAATTCGATTCATGAGCCAAAAGTTATGGACCAAATACTAAGACGTGTGTATAATACAAAATTTTGATCAAATTCGATTTTAACTCAAATTAAAAAAATTCAAATTTGCCTTTCTAATTAAACTAACACTAGCTCCCCAATACAGAGGACAAACAATATCAACACACTCAGGGCTAAATTAATGAAACAGAGAACAACCGAACGGCATCTCCTCCCCATTTCAACAAATGAAAACAAATCCCAAAAACTCCATAAAGTCATTCCTCCATAATCGGCCACGACAAAACCAATTCACCCAAACACAAACACCCTACCTGACAATACATTGATCCTATTTTAAGTTGATACCCAAAATCCAATTGATAAATAATGTAAAATATACGGTGTGTTTTGAAATTGCAATTCTGGGAAATCTTTTTAAAACAACAACACTAAGAATACATAAAGAACAGTAAATAAACAGAAAAAAAAAACTAATAATTAGTTTCTTGCTTAACATCAACTAGAAACAACTTAGACGACAAAGTACAGAGAGGGAATATTAGGTTTATTGCAAACCCCTCCATTTTTTTTGAGGAAATAATAGCATTTTATTCAAAACTTAACTAAACAGGCCAAAGCCTTACAAAGATAAAGCTAATTGCTCTAAAATAACAGTGTCCAAAATACAAAAAGGAGACTCCTCCAACCAAACTTGGCTCTTAGAAATTCAGTTGTGTTTTTGGCAAGACCATGTGCCGCTGCATTGGCTTCCCTTTTAACATGTCTGCATTGGCAAACCCCTCCAATCTGCTTGTGGGTAGTGGCAGTGTAACAAGGCTATTGTGAAGGATTTAAGCCTTTTAACTTTTTGTACACTTCTCTAACATATTGCAGAATAGTATTGTTTTGTTTTTTGTTTTTTTATTTATTTATTTTTTTCATTTCAGGGTTTGGGGACCATCTCTACCGCTTCACCTCCCTACTAGAGATCCAGCTGAAAGAAACAGTGGGTGCTTTTTGGCCCTTGCTAGAGCTCTTTCCTCTAACCTTCTAAGTCTTTGAGCTAATCCACATACATAGTCCTGGGCTTCGTCCCTCACTGGAAAGTCCGCTTAGTTTCTCCACTTTCCATTTTGCCACCAAATGTTCCAATATTTCCCCATAGTCCCTGGCCGTGTAGACACCAATCCGAGATGCAACATTTGCAAAGTGATCAAAAGATTTTCATCGTAGCCGTACATTAAGTGGGCTGGCATTAATATTTTCCTCTTCATCATGTCAGCAAAGGCTATGACAGTTTCATTTGGATCAAGCTCGAAAAGCTTCCCAGCTATTTTAGTATAAGCAGTTTCATGGCGCTTCTCATCTGCGGCAATTGTGCCACATATTTGGGCAAGCTTTATGTCCCTGTGCGTCATGGCAAGCTTGGCTGTATTTCCATGGGAGATAAATGTTGCTCTTTCTTGAAACGATGTGTAGATAAAAAGTGGGGACTTGATCTGATGCCAACATCCTAAGAAAAAACAGGACATTAACTTGCTGAAGAAGAATAATTCAAAATTTGATATTTTTATTAAAATAGGTGAATGTCTTCCCCCATTACATTGGGGGGTGGATTTTTTTTTTAGAATCACCTAAAATGGAAGTAGCGGGTTAAAGGTATGCGTTGGGAATATTATCCACCTACCCATTTGTTTAATCAAACATGATCCTCCACTTTAAATGAACTAGATAATATCCAGTTAATTATGCTTAAATGATATTTTGTCTTTTTACTTTTTGAGAGGATAAAAATACATCTTCACTATAACTAACTGGATATTTTCCAGTTCATTTGAACTGGAAAGGATTCTAATTCCTTTAACAATTGTAAGCATGTGTTTCACTTGTTAATTAAAACAATGTGTTTTACATATGTTAAGGTACACATGTCAATGTTATATACTCATGAGTTCAAGTAGCAGGAGAATTGATGTATAAGTTGGATCAAAATATTTTATTATGATGGAAGTGTTGTGGAATGTTATGATCCTAAGGATTAAGGGTTTAACTAAATAAGTATCCAAAAGTCCTAAGGTTTCCGGATCAATAATTGGGCCTTTAAAACTAGAATTATGGGCAAGTAATAAAAATACGTTAAAGAATTGTTGCATATCTCACCATTCCTGACCCTATCAAATATTGTGTTGTCTTCTCAATTTGTTTCATATCCACTCGTCCAGAAAGATAGAGGTATTTGTTGAGAAGATCGCCATGCCTGTTTTCTTCTGCACTCCATCCCCTTGCCCATGTTGCCCAAGGTGTGTTATCACTACCCGTTTCATCGTGAAAAATTTTCGTGCCATTGATACATGCTTGGTAAGTTGGAAGGGCTTCTTCTGTGATCATATCACCGACTAAGACAACAAAGTAGTCGTCCGGAATGTCCTTTGTCCTCTCCCTAAGTTCATTGACTTGCTCAACGAATCCATCTGAGGTAGGATTTGGCAAAAAGTCTTGTTGCCAAGATTTCTCAACAGGTTTTAAGAGAATTAAGATGTTATCCCTAACCCAATCCTCCATAGATTTGAAGATTTCAACTTTTTCTGGTGGCATGGGATGGACTACATTAACATTTGCTTCTCTAGCACGGCCCGAAGACATTGCTTTCCCTCTAGAAAAAATAAAAAATAACGAGGAATCAATATTATCAGTTGCAGCTAAAATAATAGTCAACAACTCAAATGCTTGATGAAAGACTTTTAAAAAATGGACTCACTTAGAGTTGGAGTACAGATTGGCAGTCATAAAAAACTTGGGATATCTTTGAGCTCTCGTAGGTAGGAGAGCAGCTGAAGGAAGGATTCAAAGGGAAGTGGTTGAGTTTACAGCCATGTCTTCTTACTTATATATATATCCAGACCCCGAACACTGAAAAGATACCACTGTTAGTGCTATTATATATAACGAAACGAAAGGATTTCCCAGAATAAAGAATAATGCTTTTATAAATGATAAATAGTTACCATTTAATGATTGATATGAATTTTATGCAATTTTCATTTCTAAAAAATCATCAATATTTCATGGGATTTAAATTAAATTTATCCTGCGAGCAATAAATTAAATTCATTCATCATTTTCAAAGTATTAAAGCCATATTCCTTACGATATAACACTCGTAGTAATACAATTATATATATGTTGTGTAAGATTAGGTTGTTCGATACTCTCTTGGAATTATGTCCCCTTCTTTTGGTCCAAGAAAAGCTAGGTGACCATGGCTATGGAATTCACATTAATTTGTAAATTTCATGTGTATTTGTTATGACGTAGTACTAAAAACATCATTATATTTTAGATAAATTATTATTGAATTTTGAATCTAATGATGTTTTTTAGTACCATATCAAAAAGCCCACATGCACTTAAGAGTATTGAAATGGCAATATGTATGTGTAGCATTTCTCTTGACTAAATCCAAGTTAACTAATTCCACTTACCTCCTTGCACACAATAACAAAAAAAATTCAACCGTATTGCTCAATTATTTAGATTTGTTCTTAGACTTAGGATCTATTTGGGATTGCATTTGAAGGGTCTGAAAGTGTTCTTAACACTCAAAAAGTCCGTTTGAAGAAAAAATTAATTGTTTGGTAAAAAAAATTGAAAGCGCTTTTAAGACTCAAAAAGTCCATTTGAAGAAAAAAATGAATTGTTTGGTAAAAAAAAATTGAAAATGCTTTTAAGGGTCCAAAAAGCTTAAAAATTGTCAAAACACACTTTTGGCTTTTGCCCAAAAACTATTTTGACTAAAAAGCTCTACTTCTCAAACGCAATCTTAAACATACTCTTAAAAATGGCCAAAACATAAAAAGTACCCAAAGTCAACTTATTGAGACCTTACGTTATAAATTCTTTAATTCACAAATCACAATAATATAACGAAAATTACCTCAAATTATAGAGTAATACTCTACATTCCTCGATCTTGTATAATTTTCTTTGTCTCTCCAAGAATGATGTAACTCTTAAAATCACCATTAAGCTTGTGATCGATCATTATTGAATTTTGATCGAATGGTAATTTTTAGCGCAACATCATTCTTAAATGAACACACAAGACAAACTTTTAGAATTACTCCAACTTCACAAATTGATACCATAAAATGAAAGGACGCATAAGAAAATATACCTATACGCAATGAATTTGAGAAAAAAATCTCAAATTTTAACCGGGTCAAGCCGGGTCACCGCGGAAAATTCGGAGAATATATGGTTGGATGAGGGATGATTTAGAGACAGATAATACCGACCAATCTATTGGTCTACAAAACCCGGTGTGGTGTGTGGGCAAAGCCAAGGGAAACCTGAAACTTCCTTTCGCCGGCGATACCGCCGGAGTAACTCCCCTCTCCCTATCTCTCTCTTTGCTATAAATATTTTTTTGTGGGTGAAAGAGGGGACTGCCTCCCTCTTTTTATAATTTTGAAGGGGCTGGGCCAGCGCGGCTGCGAATTATAGTATATGCTTTGGAAAATTAAAAAGAAGGGGACTGCCTCTCCTATTTAATCCTCCTGAAGGGGACTGCCTCTCTCTTTTTCTTTTTTTTTTGGAAATGAGATAATGTAAGACTTCGTTGTATATTTTGCTTGACTTTTTCCACACAACAAACCAGTCGGTGCATACATAATCAAAATTGAAATATTTAAAACTGTTACACATACAGTGGCAGAGCCAGGACGTGGGCTGATGGGGGGCATTTTTTTTTAATGAATAAAAAATTAAAATTAATTAAAATATTAAAATTAATTAAAATATTAAAAAATAATTAAATATATAAAATAATTTATTGGTTTCATTTTGCACGCTGCATTTTTTTTTTTCTCTTTCACACATGTTAGTCTTCTTCACTTCATAATTTTATAAAAAAAATTTGGTTTACTTGTGATTTGTAAATTGCACTTGTTGTACCTTTTTTATTTTTACTTTTTGTCTCCTTGTGCTTTCTCTTGCACGCATACAACCTTTAGTGAAGGGGGCATTTGCCCTCAAGAGTGGGCCAGAGAGGGCATACCAGTTGTTGAGAGGCATAATGAGGAGCATAAGAACATTTAGGGGACATTTGTACCTAGGGTAGGGGAAATTTTTAAGGGTCTATGCCTCCCTTTGACCCCCCTTGGCTCCACCACTGTACACATACATCACTATGCTCTAGTGCTGGCGTCCACACAGTGGCTCCCTCTGTCGATATTGACACTACTCATAACACTCTTCATATACATAGTATTAATACTTTTTAATTCAACCTATAAGTCATCCTTTTCATGATTAGACCACAACGACATAAGTCATTCGATCTCATATTCAACAACCTAGTCCGATGTAATTGAATCTAATACTAAATAATACAAACTTGGAAAACAAAGCATCCTTAAATTTATGAAACGGGGGTTGACTGCTTACATTAAACAACAGAAATTCATGGCATGGAATGATGGAAAATGCATATATGCATCATCTAGATCTTCGGTTGTGTTTAATATTTTAATTTCATCCAGATAATTAAATGGAAAACATGATGGAATATAAGAGATGGTGTCGGAATCACATGTGCTAGCTACAGATCAGTTCACCGGACTTCTTGTGCTATTCATGAATAGTAGGCCACAACTTTAAAACACAAAAATAAATGCACCTATTTTGCGTTGTAACGTCGCTTTATTTTAAGGTAATTTGCTTTCTATGTTTTTAGTTACGGCGAATCTTTTGTTTTCTGTATATATGTCCACTGTTCTGTGAATCTTGTTGAGTATTTAGTATTATTCTTCCATTACAATGATTTATTTCACGTACAAACGTACTCTTAATAATTTTGTTGATGTGGCACCTGTAAGTGGCATTAGCGTAGAATTTCTTTTATTATTTTATTTTTTGAAATCATTCCATTATTCTATTCATTATTGAAAACTATTTGGGTAAAGTCCACTAACCCCTAAAACTACCACCCAATGACAATTTACCTTCCAAACTATCAATTCGATAATTTACCCCACAAACTACCAAAACAATGATAATGTACCTCAATGCTAACAAAATGACAAATTACTCCTATAAAATTTTCAATAAGACCCAAATACCCTTAAAGATTTGAAAAGAAAATTATATTTTAGTATTTACGCTTTTATTTTAGTAAGGGTAATTTCGTCATTTTGTAAAATTTGAGGTTCATTGTCATTGTTTTGGTAGTTTGGTCACAATTGATAGTTTGAGATAAATTATCATTGGGGTGATAGTTTAAAGAGGTTATGGACTTTACCCAAACTATTTTGAACAAAGCGTCGGTCATTACAATATCCATAACACATAGAAGGGCTTCCATTATATAGATCACTTTTTCCATAGCGCTGAGTACACTCTTTGCTAACCTATAAGAGTAGATTTGAAAGTATTATAATATTAATTGTAGAATTAGCTCCATAATTCTTATCATAGATTGAGCTTGTAAATTGACTTAATTAGGGTTTGTTTTAGTGTGTGTTTGAGAGTCTTAAAGTGTATTTAACACTCTAAAATTAAGTCCGTTTGAATAAAAAAATACATGTTTGATAAAAAAAAAACGCTTTTAAGGTTTAAAAAGCCTAAAAATGGCCAAAACACATTTTTGGCAAAAACTTAAAAATAAAGCTTTTATCAAAAAAAAATGTTTTTTGACTTAAAAACAATATTTGGCAAACACAATCTCAAACATGTTGTTAATAGTATTACTCACCTTTAGGCATTATGTGATTTTGACTAAAACAGCAGTCATGTTCTCCAAAGAAATATTGCAAAAGCTTCATAATATTCACTCAATCAAGCTACTGATTTTGGCTTCTATTTTTTCCTCCTTAGGATTTGAAAAGTGACCAAATTAATTATTGTGGTTTTAAAAAGTAACCAAATTGATCATTTTGTCAATTGACTGTTAATTAACTTAACAAATTGACGTCTCCAAGAGGTAGTTCAATAGGTTGAGACTACACCTAATAAAGCGGAGGTCACTAGTTCGAATTCTCCTCCCCCTTTTTGTGTGGACATGTCAAAAAAAAACTTAACAGATTGATAAATGGACGAATGAATATTTGACACTTGGCATAAGTGGCCACTACATCAGTAATGACATGGCCACCTAATTAATTTTTTTATTTAAAAAAAAATTCAAAAAACAAATTTCAAATTTATAAAAAAAAAAGAGAGACAAAAAAATTGGGGTAAAAAAAGCTGAATTTTTTTTTTAAAAGTTAATTAACGGTCAACTAACAAAAAAAAAAAAGGTCACTTTTCAAAGCCCCACAAGGACTAATTTGGTCACTTTTCAAATCCTAAGGGGAAAAAAGTTTTGAAACCTCAGGGGGAATTAAGTATTTAACTCTTAATTAATTCAGCTAAACCATATATATATTTATAAAAATAATTTAAGAAACCCTAAACTTTCCATATTTAATTTGCTAATTAGGTAGTTTGACTAGTTTCCATATTTTATCAAAATATTTTAAGAAACCCTAAAATTTCTATATTTAATTTCCTAATTTGGAAGTTTCCATATTTAATCAAAATATATTAAGAAACCCTAAATTTTCCATAGTTAGAGTTAAACTTTTCACTCGTGGTGCGCATGAAGATCCAATAAGTTTAAACCATAATATTATGTATTAATGTAATTAACATAATTAATATTAATAATATTAATTTTCGAAATTTTTGACACGGCATTTTTGCCACGTCAATAATTTCTGACATGGCAAAATGCCACGTCAAAAATTTTTGACGTGGCAATATTAACACATCAAAAAATATTTTTTTGACATATTGCTTACTGCCACGTCAATAAATATTGAAGTGGCATTTTTAATAATATTGACACTTCAAAACCACCCGTTTTTTTTTGTAGTGTATATATATGATTGTATCCCAATATTTAGCTTGCTTAGCGACAATGTTTTCTTGAATGAGTGAATATTATATAAAGATACAATCTTTTTTTAGGCAATCTTTTATATTCATTTATTGAGAAAAAAAATCAAAAGCATAAATTTCTGATAAATAATAGTCAAAACTATGAGGTTATAACGTCATAGAAACAAACATAAAAAATTGACAATTAAGTCATATCTATGACTTCAACATTCACTAATTTATATCTTCTTTTTTTTTTTTGAAAAGAAAATCATCATAATCTCATTCATGAAAGATCAAGAGCAAAGCTCTTACAATACAGGGCAAGCCTCAAACTATCCGTAGCTAAACTACAAAATACCAATGTCATACAAGACGTATTACAATTCAGACTCTTAAAACAAATCCACTAACCTATGACTAATTAACAAATGAAATACAAATTGTCACAGAAAGAACCAACTAATGCATAGGTAGCAATTATTCTTTGACACTGAGGGCTGAGAACCCCAGGCCAACACTTATTCCTTGACACTGAGGGCTAAGAACCCTAGGCCAACACTTATTCCTTGACACTAAGGGTGAGAACCCCAGGCCAACACTTGTCCTCCTCGACCCGAAAGCCGGGATAATGTTCACATCCACAACCCAAAGATCTGACCAAACATCAACCCAAAAGGGCCAATCGAGATAGGACTTATTACAAGCAAAAAATAAATCGATCTTACATCGAAGGCATTGAAAGCTCGACGGGAAGGGTTAGAAAAGGCTTGGTAGTGGATAGAGGCGTGAAAATGAGACGAGAAGATCATAACTATAAAAACCAAAAACACACAAAACAAATAGAGAAGAGCAATACAGAGAAATACTAAAACAAATATAGGAAACCCAAAAAAAACAAAATACGAAGGAAAATCAAAACAAAAATAATACAAAGGAAACAAAATACAGGGAAACCAAATAAAACATAAAACAAAAAGTAGAACAATCAACAGAAGGCTCACGCGATCAGCTAGAACACCGAGGAAGGTGGCGATGGGAGAATGACAAGGCGTAGAGGACCTACCTTAGGTGGAGACTGAACGAAAGCCGAAGACTCAAGCAGGGGCACAAGAGGCCCAAAACAAATGTAAACGCCGCCAGACAAGGAGGAGGCCGAGAAAAAGGAAAAGGAAGGAGAGGTTCGAGACTAGGTATCAAGTAAATAACTAGAGCCAGTAAAGGGACATATACCATATATGCTCTAGCCTCTAGGCAGACTCAATCAAATCCATATGTAGCATATATTTCCAAATTTTATTTTCTAGGCCATGAAAAAACCTCACGCCAAAACTAATCATCTTAGACCCAAAGGCTATGATAAAAACTTTCACCCCAAAGAGTGCTCATGAAATTAGATTTAAGGATAAGTCAAACCC
Organism: Carpinus viminea; assembly: GCA_013348765.1. Classification (NCBI taxonomy): domain Eukaryota; kingdom Viridiplantae; phylum Streptophyta; class Magnoliopsida; order Fagales; family Betulaceae; genus Carpinus; species Carpinus viminea. Next base: position 12,552,312 of record CP054671.1, on the reverse strand, counting down.
TTTAAAAAAATAAAACAAAAAAACAAAAAGCTAGCAAACAAATACAATGATGGCGAGAGAGGCAAAGCGCATTAGGCGTGTGCGTGGTGGGACGAGATGGACAAATGAGGAGGCGGAGAGTATGATGGGTGGCTAAGCAAAATTAGTTGAGAAGACTAGATCTAATTTGAAAAACTAGATCTCCGCACAGGATGGTAGAGGCAAACAAAGGTAGTTTAGTATAAGTAAAGGGATGGCTAGAGTGACTAGATTGGTCAGGAAAAAAATATAATTGAATTTTTTTTTTTAAAAGTTGTTTGTACATTTTGTCTTTCTCCATCATACCTTTTCTTCTTTGTCCCACCTTCTCCGCCCTTCCTCTCTCTTATTTTCACCTTCCCCACCACTCACTTTGTTTTTATTATTTTATTTATTTATTTGTCACCCACTCTACTGATCCCTTTATTTTTTGAAAAAGAGAAAATTTTAATTTAAATTTTTTAAAAAATTTAAATCTTAAATTTTGTTTTAATGTCTTTAGGAAGAGCTAAATACTTAGGGAATATATTTTTTAAATGGAAAAATACCCAAATAAATTCGGTAAAAATTTAAAAGTATACTAATAATTTTTATTTTTTTAAAACGAAAAATTGAAATTTAGAAAAAGAAAAAAGAAAAAGTGAAATTCACAAAAATTTATGCAGATACTGCAATATGAGTGAAATCTCACTACACAATATTTCTAAAAGTTATATATATCTAATTATACACAATTATGATAAAAGTAATTTCACACAACACATTGCTGCGAGTTATAAATTATGTGAAAGGTAAATTTTTTTAGGCGTGGTATATCAAATAACAAATAGGAGTCGAATTCTATTATGACTTAATATAAGATATAATCATTACAAAATGGAAATATGATTTTCATAGACTGTTTATGTACATGAGGCGTTTTGCTGCATCCTGAAAGTATAGATTTAGTAAGCAAGCAAGAAAGTACATGGGTAAATTTTCAAGCTGGAAGTTTCAAGATACCCATGTTTGAGGTTCTATCTTGCAAGGTCTAAAATAAAAAAAAATAAAAAAAGAGGCAAATAGTGTTGTTGTGCTTTAGACATGAAGATTTGATAAGCATTTCAGGACATAATATGTATGTAACTTCTTTCCAAAGCTTCCAAGACATACATATCAGGTGTTCACTCTCTTCTATCATGTAAGGTCACCAAGAAAAGATAGAGATATTTAGCTTGGGAAATATAATCAAAGATAATCTTGCTTATCTTCTAAGAAAAGAAGAATGTTGAGTTTATGAATCATTTTGTGATGCTACAGTTTGATAAATGAGGATAAGCTCAAATTGTGAGAAAATTTGAGCATTCAATGTATGGAAGTTCATGATCAAAAAATCCTTAGTGAAGGAGTATGAACAGAATGCCTGCATTGCAATAAAGGGATATGAATTTATAGGAAGGATCCTAGAGCGTGTCCGCATATCACCAATGCATTGCCCACAAAGGATGCAAAGTCATCAAAAAATAGTGAATTTTGAAATCAAGCGTAAAAATAGCTCGAACATCAAAAGTGTGTCATTGAAATTATAAGGGAGATATGATTTGAAAATAACGAAACTTTTGACAAAAATGATATAAAGCTTGAGGCCCACTGTCATAATTTATCGTAGTATTTACCCAAGGTGAAAATTTTCCTTTAAGAACAACATTCTTGATTCTTCCTGAAACACATAATTTCTCTTGAAAAACCCATCATTTCTTAAAAAAAATCATCCCATAACTATCAACGATTATGTCATGCTCCATGATTCAATTGTTTTGGCAAATACAAGGGTCTTGACTCATGCGTGATTAAGTTCAAGGTGTCGATCCAAAACAGAGGCCATCAATGACTCATGCTACTTAGTGTCATGGCCCAACGTTTGGGGTTCAAAATGTTAAGATTCAGCATTTGAATATCCACATTAAGATTTTGAAAGGTTTACTTAGAGATTCCGAACAGAAGGCTACGAATCTCTATAAGGAGAATAAAAGGTAGAATAACTTGGTGCAATCGTATGCCAACAACCTGAAAGTAAGATTAATAGAAATAGAGAAGACCACTGAACGTCTTCAGGAACAGACTAGGAGTCTTGATGTAGATCGGATGTCCAAGAAGAATTTAGACGGTGATTTATCTCGTTGGGACCCGTAGCTTTACATTTTATGTTCAAGGGTCGTGGCCGTCTGAACTGCCATAAGTCCTGTTCAGACGGGCGCTGTAGAGTTAAACCGACTTTATTATTTATTTAGTGTTTATTAGGTTTAGAGAGTCTATATTTTCTATTTTATCGATTTTGGGTTTAGGGCCATAAATACATGCTTATAGCCTTCATAAAAGACAATTTATGTTGATTATTGATATTGATTAATGAGAATACTTAGAGTTGAGTTTATTCCTCTATTTTCCTTCAAAATACTAGAGAATCTAGATTTTCAAGAAGAATTTTCAAATCTTTGATAAAATCAAGATCTAGAATTAGTTATCGATTTCTTATTATTCAGATCTCACTAAGTCACACTGCATCAGTTGTTACCAGAGCTCAGGTTACTTTCCATGAATGGAGAGGAGCAACCGTTTGGCAAACATGAACGAAGTGTACATGTGCACTAAGGCAGCACATAAGGAGCAACCTACGATTCGTGAACATATTTTCATGGCACATGGAAGGGAGAAGGAACGATAGAAGAATGGCAAGTCTGAAGTATCACCAAGTGGTGTATGGGACTTTCATAACAACCATCAAGGTATTTTGATGATGAGAAGCATCACGCTTATTTTGAGGTGTTGCCATGTTTTGATCTTGAGAAGGGGCAAGTGGAATGAGTTGATTGGACACCCGAAGGACCATGGAAAGAATCGGCTGAATTCTAGGTTGAATTCTCTCAAACCAGAGGAGAATGATGTAGATCGGATGTCCAATAGCAAAAGACCGTTCGGACAATGACTTATCCAGTCCAGACTTGTAGCTTTGCATTTTATGTTTAAGGGTTGTGGCTGTCTGAATCTGGACGGCCATAAGTTCCATTCGGATGATCGAGGTTAAACCGACTTTATTATTTATTTAGTGTTTATTAGGTTTAGGGAATCTATATTTCGTATTTATCAGGTTTAGAGTTTTGGGGCTATAAATACATGCTTATAACCTTTAGAAAAGATAGTTTATGTTGATTAATGAGAATACTCAGAGTTGAGTTTATTCCTCTATTTTCTTTCAAAATATTTTAAAGTATCTAGATTTTTATGAAGAGTTCTTAGATCTTTGATAGAATCAAGATTTAGAAATAGTTATCCACTGCGTATTTGTTGTTCTTTGCTGTAACCCACTAAATCATGCTGCATCAGGTCTCGTCGATCTTCAAAATTGTCATGCTTCTTCGCTCAAAGCTTTAGTGAGGTTCTTCATGTGAAGCAACATAATTTGTAAATATTATAACTCATTTTGTACTGAACCTTTGTTTATTAATGATAATTTTTTATCATTATTATTATTATTCTTTTATCAATATACTTATAAATGTTTGCAATATTTATTACACAAAAAATAACAAGGATGTATTCACTTCTTGATACCAAATACGTACCACAGGGATAAAGCAGATTTTTTGTGAAAGAAAACTTTTGTTATTTTTGGGTACATGGGAAATGGAAGAAAATGAAAGAAAATATAAATTTTGGTTTGAGAAATGCTTGGGATACTACTCTTTTTGCTAACATATGGATATTAACATGTGTGGAGCTTATTTATTGTAGAGGATCAAAATATTAATAAAGAAAAATATTATGAATACCAATAAATAAGTTCAACATCATGATAGTACTCATCTATTACTACCCCTAACATTTATCTTTTAGTTTAGAACAAGATCATTGAACTACTCTATTTATATAGTGTAGAATGTTGACAAATTCTTTTACTGCTCAATATTCTAATATGGTTTTAGTTTACTTCTCTTAAAAAAATTAAATATGTGCTTATACAATAAATACAATATTAAATATATTTATAATACCTTGCATATATGATATTGTATTTTAAAATTGAATATCACAAAAATAAATTATACCAAGAATCAATCACGTGTAATCTAACTAGTTACATCAATAACTTTCTATTACTATTCAAACAAAATACTTATTAAAAAATAAAATCAAAATTAAAATTTTTATTTATTTTATATCACATCAATCACTTGCCAAAATCCATTTTCAAACAAGCCATAGAGAAGGGTATAAAGGAGAGATAATTGAAAAGATACGAGCCGAGAGAAATAATTTTCCATTTAAAAATTGAAGTAAATGCTAACGAGTAACGAACATATCAAAGCTGCTTTTTTTTTTTTTTGGAATAAAAGTAAGGTATTCTTCCATTTAGATTTCTTAGGTTAATAGGTTAATAAAGTGGTGTCTTTGTCAAACAATTAGCTGTCATATTTGTTTTCCTCACATACCAACCATGATTAAACATTGTTCATAAGGGTCTAGATCGACAATGAGAACTGTAGTTCTCTTTCTCATTATCAATTAAGTCATAGTCTGACTTAGTTGTCACACTAAAAGATCAATAAATTTTAGAACAACTAATATTAATTAAGCTTGTGTGAGTAATTTTTATTACAGATACTCAAATCTACGTCTTAATACATACTTAAAGCTCCTAATTGTTTTCAAGACCACGGGCCATATATGGTAATCATGTTACCATGTTGCGGCGGACCCACATTAGTGATTGGGGTGCCATGGCACACCTAGCGATTTTAAAATTTTTTAATTCTTTTCTGGCTACTTGTTGGCACAACATGTATCCCAAATTTTTTCTTTTTTCTTGTTCTGTGGCTCGGCCAATCTATTAAAAAAAAAATTGTTTTTATCGTCTCCTTTCTCATGTTTCTTATGAGTTTTTTTCCTTTTCTTCTCTCTTCTCTTAGTCCCTCTCAAACTCTTTCTCTTGACGCTGGTTAATTTTATGCATTTAACCTTAATTTTTGTGTGAATTATCAAATTTTTAGAGTGGAAACAAATTTTAGGACGTTAACAAAAAATTTGACGACACCCACAATATATATAGTCTAGCTCCGCCACTGCCATGTTGGCTGTAAGACTATTCTCCCATCCATAATGTGTGTACAATTTTTAAAACATCACCCTCCAGTTTTTGTTTGTAAAATGTCTTGGTCTATTGTCCCCCCAACAAACCATTTGTCCTTTTCAATGCTATCGAGCAGCTCATGTAATTAATTTTTTTTTTTTTTTTAATATCAGTTTATTTTGAAAACAAACCAATACACCATGACAATTAAGATTACATCTTGAAATTTATCAAGATGTTATGTAGTAGATTTATTTTACAGCTTCATCTTGGATTAGAATCTTTACAATTTTTTTTTTAAATCACAAAATTTAGACAGTTTCTAAACATCAAAATGCTTGAAAATTAAGAAACAATTTTTAATTTTTTCTAAGAATCGTCTCAACAAAATGAAAAACAAGCCTTTTGAAGGAATATTTTTTAGTTACATCAATAACATAACACATTTTAATAAATAACATTTTATAAGCCTTTCAATACTTAGAAACTACCTATTTGAGAATTTATAATTTTCTTGAAATCGGTAAAAATTATGATCCTCTATCGTTATCAAGCATTTTGTCCTTATAACTATAAAAATTAAATTTGACTAATTACCACCATTATGCAGACCATTCTCATCATGGCACTTTAGAGAACTTCCACCTGTACCACCGTCTAGGTAGGTCTAAAGTGGAGGCGGCTTGATGGGTCCACACACCTTTTTTTAATTTTTTTTTTTTTATCCATTGATTCTCATCCGCAACATATATATATATATATATATATATATATATAATTAAAATTGACTAATTATCACCATTGTTATCTAGACGGAGTACCTATTGTACTTGTCTCCATAAGAATCTTCCTTCCTTCACAAATTATAAAGGATATTACAAAGTCCCAAATGGAATGGGTAGCTGATGGACCATGCCGATTTTAATAAGTGTGATTTTAAAATTATATTTTAAAAATTAAGTTTTAAATCTTATTTTTTTAAAATCAGATGTTTGGTAAAACATGTTAAAAGACATTTTTTATCAATCGGTGATTTGATAAAATTAGCATATAATCGATTTAGGACTAGATAAATAAATATTGCCTTAAATATTTTTTTAAGCGAAATCATGATTTTGTTTTAAATTTGCACTTTCAAATAAGCACCCTCTAGTCAGTTTATTGAAATCACCAATTTTCCATGATTTTAAAATTTGTGTTTTTAAAATCATAATCCCAAACTCTCCAAAATTGTAATTTGGTTTAAAAACACAGATTATTTTTTAAAAAACGCACTTCTAAACAAACCCTTAATACAATAATATATTTTGATATTTTCGTGTTGCGAATGTCTTGTTGACTTAATTATTGTCATGTCATTTAAATTAGAAAAATAACAATAATATGACATCATCATAGTATATGTTTAATTTAGGATGTCATGAGAGAAATTTTCAAAAATGTTTGTTCTTTTGGAATTAGAATCTTATTTGATAATATGTTAGTTATAATGGAAAATATTTTGTTTTCTTAAAATGTAAGAAAACAAAATATCTATATATTATAACTAACTAAATATTACTCAGTTCATTTGAATCGGATAAAGATCCTATTATGTTTGTTTTGGCTCAAAACCATATGCAAGTGAAACATTGATGTCATCGGGAAATTGTCGGTTGGGTTGGTTTTTACAAGCTCTTCTTCTCAAATGACCAAAATAGTTATTTTCTTTTAATATTACAAACACGATGCATCGAAGACTTTTCTCTCTAGGCACCTCTGCGCTCTAGAGGAGAAAGAACGGTTTTCATGTCCCTCGACGGTGAAGGATACCAAAGAGTCTTCTCTTATTGGTTCATGGTGGGTGCTTCGATATGGTGGAGGATTTAGAAAATCTTTGGGAAATTTCTTGTTAAAAAAGAAGAAGAGAACTAGAGATTGTGGCTCAGAAAGATGTAATTGCTCAGAGGGGAAATTATGTTAGGAAAGCTCATCGCCACCGGCTTATCGATGAAGACAATCAAATCCAAATTAATAAGGGATGGAGACCACGGAACACTCTCTTTCAGATCCTTGAGAAAACTTGTTTACGATGGAATTCGATGAATGTGATAGAACAAGGGTGTTGGAAGCGCCATGGACTTTTGAAAGAAGTTTGTTTGCGATGAGAGAATTTGACGCCATCTCCTCCATCGATTAGTTTTGATAAAGTGGCGTTTGGGTGAGGTTTTCTAACCTTCCTTGCTGTATGAATAAGGAGGTTGGGAATCAAATTGGTGCATCGATTGGTGAAGTTGAAATGATAGACACGGATGAAGAAGGAGTTGGGTGGGGATAGTTTTTAGGGCAAGAATTAAACGGATATAACAAACCTCTCCTCTGTGGAAGGAGACAAGATTAAAGAACCCATTCGGTGAGGTTCCAATATGAACAACTGCTTTGAGTGTGGTGTCATCAAGCATGGGAGGGTGGCTGTCTCAAACGAACAATCTCTAAGGTGAAAACAGGAGAACGGCCCATGGTTGAGGGCTCCTTCCCCACCCGTCGATTTAATGCTGGGACTAATTCATGGAAAGGAAGCAGCTCTTCAAACCAACATCTGAGAAGGGAATCAAGGAGCACTGAGAGTTCAATCCAGAAAGAGAACATGGAGGTAGGTGACCGGAGAGCCCGAAACCAAGGCGAAGAGCGACATGGTTTCATGAAACAAGTGAGACTCCTAAGGCTTATAGGGTTAATCACGGGACTAGGTCTGTCAAGGGTGGAAGTAGAGGCATGGGAACAGGAGACCTGACACTGACTAAAGGAAAGACCACAGTTATAGAGCAAGAAAGGAGTTATGGGAAAACACACCTCAACGTGAGGATAGATGGTAGTGGAGTTCATAGAGAGCATTAATGAAGGTCGAGGAAAATGCAGGGAGAAGGAAAAGAGATGGTGGTAAAGGGATGGGCATGACGATTAATGACGCTGAAATTATTCCTACAAGTTTTTCGACTGCAAGTAAAAAGAAAGCCTTGCAAAATAAACAAATAGAAGATGCATTTAATGCATATAATGATTCCAACGTGAAAGGAAAGAAAGAAGCGCTGGTTTTATGGAGGGGAAACTAGTGAATGACGTGGATAGCATGGAATTGGTCCCACCCCAAAGAAAATTAGAATGGAACAGGCCAAGTAAACTGGGTGAACCAGTTTTCTTAAACTCGCTATTCCAATTCAGTCCCAACCGGGTCCTCAACTAAAAGAAAGTCTAGCCATGCAGAAGAAGCTGGTTTCTTCATGGAAACGGCGGGCCAGAGTGAGCAAGGGTTCATCAACGGCAAAGGAAGTATTAGAAAATAGACAGGCTAAAAGAGGAGGCTATCAAAATGAAGAAGCTGAGACCCCAAGGAAACGGGGGAAGAAAATTAGCTCAGAGGAAGGGAAAGAAAATAGAAAAGGAATGTATGGATTGGGGATGGCGGTGGATAATGATGGGCCGAGGCTTGGCAACCTCGTTCGTGACCTTGGATGGTGAAGGCTAAGAGGCCATGTTTGGTATTCTGATGGAGACCAAGATGAAGCAAAGGAAAATGGAAAAAATAAGATGCTTGCTGGGATTTCAGAACCTTTTCGTTGTTGATAGTATTGGTAGGAGTGGGGGTCTTGCTCTGCTGTGGAAGGAGAAGGCAGGCTTGGAGATACAAAATTATAGCTGTAGGCATATCCAAGCTTCTGAAAATTCCAAGGGAGAGGGATTGTGGAAATTCTTTGGTTTTATGGTCATCCAGATGCTAGCAAAAGAGGAGAGGCTTGGAATTTATTAAAACATCTGAGAGATTTTTCTCTTCATCCATGGATGTGTGCAGGGGATTTTAATGAAATTCTAGAGGAGTTTGAAAATCTGGAGGTTGCCAAGAGCTAGAGGATTGATGGAAGCTTTTAATAGGAGCTTACCTAGATACACTTGGCACAATGGTCAGGAAGGAGACTCTTTTATTCAAGAAAGACTGGATAGAGTAGTGGCTTCACCAGATTGGTGCAAAATTTTCAAGGAGTTCGAATTGAGGTGGAGGCTTCGTTTACATCAGACCATGCTCCTTTGTTCATCTCTCTTCATGAACCCCATGGTCTGAGAAGGAATTCGAATTATTTTAAATATGAGGCCCATTGGGGATTAAACAAAGAGTGCAAGGAGATTGTCAAGCAAGTTTGGAGAAGGAAGTTTACTCCTGAAAACAGTTGGCAGGATTTTAACTATAAAGTGAAGCTTTGCAAAAGCCAGTTGAGGAGATGGGAACGGTCAAATAATGGGAACAGGGAGCAAGAAATTGGGAGGATCAAAGAGGAAATTCTAAAGCTACAAGGAAGAGAGGGCTATGCTCAAAGAGAACGGCTAAAATTTCTCCAAGAAGAGGGCAATTTGTTACTTTCTCAAGAAAACTTGCATTGGTAGCAAAGATCCACAGAGTTGTGGTTAAAATGTGGGGACAAAAATACTAAATTTTTTCACGCCTGTGCAACACAACGAAGGAGGAGAAACTTGATCCAAAAAATTAAAGACCAGCATGGTAGGGTGTAGGAGAGTGGGGAAGGGGTGGAGAGAGCTTTTGTTGAATATTTTAAAAAACTTTTCCAGTCGGATCACTCAGGAGAAGAAGAGAGGGTTCTCCAAGGGCTAGAAATAAAGGTTTCACAGGAGATGAATGAAGCTCTATTAATGGCCTTTACTACAGAAGAGGTGCATGTGGCTTTGAGGCAAATGGCTCATTTGAAGGCTCCGGGTCCGAATGGTCTCTCAGTTGGCTTCTTCATTGACAATTGGGCTTCGGCGGATAGAGATGGCTTCCTTGAAGGGGTGCCGGCATCTAGGAGGGGACCTCGGATAAACCATTTATTTTTTGCGGACGATAGCCTCATTTTTTGCAGAGCTAGCCTTGATCATTGGAATAGACTGTCGGTGATTCTTAACTCCTATGGGGCAGCCTCTGGCCAGCAGCTAAATAAAGAAAAGACTGGTATATTTTTCAGCCGTAACACCCCTCCCGAGACACGCCAAAAAAATTACAGAGGCTGGGATTCTCCTTCCCAACGTTATGATTCCTATCTTGGTTTACGCCCTAGTGGGAAGATCTAAAATGGAGGCGTGAGCATCAAGGATAGAGTTTGGAGAAGGCTTCAAGATTGGAAGCTGAAATTCCTCTCTCGGGTTGGTAAAGAGGTTCTTCTTAAGGCGGTCATCCAAGTCATTCCCTCATATTGCATGAGTGTGTTTCTTTTACTAAAAACCCTTTGTGTGGCAATCAATTCTCTTATGCAAAAGTTTGGTGGTCCCATCAAAATAAGAAATCGAGCATCACGTGGATGAGTTGGAGTAGAATGCGCCTATCTAAATCTAGCGGAGGTTTGGGTTTTCGAGATTTACACATCTTCAATAAGGCCTTACTTGCTAAACAATGTTAGAGATTATGGAGGGAAGAGGATAGTGTCATGGGAAAAATCATGAAAGGTAAGTACTACCCCAATGGGAGTATTCTTGATGCTAAACTAGGGAACAAGCCTTCTTTCATTTGGAGGAGCATTCTCAGCTCTAGAAGTTTAATTCAAGATGGCTTAGTTTGGAGGATTGGAGATGGCTCTCGGGTGCATATTTGGGGAGATAAATGGCTGCCTACCCTTTCTACATTCTGTATTAACTCCCCCTAAAGGCCTTGACCCGGATGCCTATGTGAGTGATCTTATAGACCAAGAGGGGGCTTGAAGCTTCCTTTGCTGTTGGAGCTTTTTTTCCAAGGAAGAAGTTATAGCTATTCAAACCATTCCCATTAATTTCACTAAACAGCCGGATAAGTAGATTTGGAGGGGAACTTTGAAGGGTGAATTCATGGTTGGAAGTGCCTACCATATGGCTAGGGTGCTCTAAGATAGTATGATCTGGAGAGAGATTTGGAAAGCTAAAGTTCCTAATGCAATCAAAACCTTCATGTGGTGGGCCTATCATAATCTCCTCAAAATCTATTCTAAGGTCATCTATATGGGTTAGAGGTAGAATTTACCTCCCATATCTTATGGGAGTGTGATGTTTGGGGAGCTAGCCTAAGGTGCTTTCAAAAGAAACCTATTCCTCTTCCAATTTTCTGCAAGTTGCGAGAGTGTCCTCATGGACTGTTGGGGAAACTTTTGACCTATTTTCTATTACTGCTAGACTCTTGTGGTTCCGTCAAATGAATGGATTCATGAAGGGTCTTTCACCCATCCGAACATGATGATCTTTGGTGCCAAGCAAAAATTAGATGACTACAAATTCCTTGATGCAAAAGAAAAAGTGTGTGAGTCCTTAAAACTTATATATATATATTAAACTCATATATATATATATATATGTGTGTGTGTGTGTGTGTGTGAGTCCTTAAAACCCTAGACACGTCACACACATTACATAAGTTTAAAATTATTTTTAGATACATGATGTCCGGAGGGGGAGTATTGTGTCGAACAGCTCTAAGGCAACATAACTAATTGTAGACTGTCTAGATGAGGTGTGGACAGCTTGCAAGCGGTAGCAATGAAGCTCAGCTTGAGATCGATATTTCTCACGGGATATTGCATCTAGACAATCTTGCATTGGGGATGATTCTTGGTACTGTTTTGATCAAGTTTAGCCAACAAAAAGTAAAACATGTATTTAAACAAATGTGTTAAAAAGAAAATGGGATATGATTACATGTGAAATGCTAAAAGTTTGTAAAAAAGATGCATGGAACGATAGCAGTTAAGTGAGGTTATACATAACACCCTAATGCACGGAGTGAAAATAACTTTTTTATTGCTTTTGATATTTTGTTGATTGAATTGTTTATTGCTTCATAGTTTAATTCCGTATAAATTGTGATAAACAAGTTTTGGAGTCGAATAGCGTTTTTCAATTATCTTTAATTTTATAAATTGTTTTACTGCTCAAAAGTATGAGATGTGGGATTGATATGTATTAAATGGAAAGGAAGATATTTGGGATTTTATAAGCATGTATTAACGAAACTCTAGGCTTGATTTACAAAACAACTATGTTTAATTTTGCGAAAACTCTTTGTGAGGCAGAGTTGTTTAGTAAATTCGAGATAGAGATTTTGAAGGGAAAAAAGGGGACTCACATCACACGTAAGGTCAACATATTTTATACTTACTAAGTGGTGGACTCATATTCTCTCCTATAAAATTGTGGTAATTTTATAGATGTTGGTGACAATGAGTTAGATGACCCTTATATATGCTACTTAGGCTTTTTGATTGATGATGCTTGCAAGAGGCCTCTCACCTTTTGAAAGACTAACTCATGTTAAGTCAATATTTAAATTATGAAAATAGATGCCCTTGAGGCATCTCCCGATTTGATGTCAAAACAATATTAGTCTTATGTAGTTGTAATGACACTATTGTGAATTTTATAGGGAAAATTACACATTACTCTCCTGAATTATCCACTAATTTGCACTTTTATCTCCAAATTTTCAAATGTGATACTTAATTACCCCAAACTTTCAAATTGTGACAATTTTATCACTTTGACCTTTTTTTTTCCCAAAATGCCCCCATCACATATTTTATTTTAAAAAAATCAAAAAAAAAAAAAAATGCTGGGGTGGCCGAACCACCCCATAGGGGGTTTTTTTGGAATTTTTTTTTTTTTAAAAAAAATTATGTGATGAGGGGCATTTGGGAAAAAAGGTCAAAATGGTCAAATTGCCACAATTTGAAAGTTTGAGGGATTAAGTGTCACATTTAAAACTTTAGAAGTAAAAGTGCAAATGAGTGGATAGTTCAGAGGGTAAAGTGTAATTTCCCAAATTTTATAATATGTTATCTTAGATAGAAGTTATGGTATTATATGATGATGTGTGAATTGTGATTTTGCTAAAAAATAAAATAAAATAAAAAACTTATACATTTTTTTTTTCTTTTAAATTACCATTTATCTCAAAAACTTAAACTTATAGAAAAAAAAAGATAAATTTAATCACTTAGTCACTACTTTTTAATAGATGATGCACAGCACATGTAATATTTAATTTAAATTGGGGGTCATTTGATAGAGTTAAGGTTCAAACTCAAAACATTTGGTTTTGATATCATATTAAACTATCAGTTATCCAAAAAGCTTAAAGTGATAGAAAGAGATAAATTTAATTATTTAATCATTACTTTAACAGTTAGTTTGAGCGCACACGTGAGAGAGAGTGTTGAAGTAATGATTAAGTAATTAAGTTTATCTCTTTCTATCAGTTTAAGCTTTTGAAATAATTGGTGATTTATCATTTTCTTCTGATGCAAGTGTATATAAAGATAGTAGCGCCACATAAAATTGATGTAATTCTACTTTGCAATTTACATAAAAGTTGGTGTGTTAGAAGAAATGTAGCAAAGCTAGCTGAAAATTTATATACAACTCCAAATGACACCTAGAAGGGGTTGAATAGGTGTATGCAAATAATATACGGAATTAAAAATTAAACAATCATACGTACAATCATTCACCAAAATATTTACATAGTAAATCAATCTGACACAGATATTTTGGTGACGAAGATGAAACCTTTTAGAAAACTCTCTAAAAATAAAACCTATACAGAACAACCAAACCTAGGAAATTAATCCACTACAAAAGAATAAGGATTATAAGAAGTTTATATTTACAAAACCTTTGAAGTTGACCCTTCCTTGCATAAGACAAGTGACCTACTTGATTTCTACCGCAGTAGCCTTTTTTAGAACGATAGAACATCTGGAACAATCCTTCTACTTGATCTCCTTTACCGAAACTTCGATAAGCTTTGATTGTTTATAATGTGATGAGGTACAACCTTTAACTCTAAGAGAGATTCACCCTAATGCTCAATATCTTAAACGCTCTCTTAGCACATGGAATTCTTATATGGAATTCCTTACAATTTTGTGCATAATATCTCTCTATATATGACAATAAGAAAACCTAGTACTAATTGAAATAGGAAGAAAACCTAGTATTAGTTGGAATAGGATTCGAAATCCCTTATCTTGCGGGACGATTTTGGCATAAAACATCCAAAATCTTATTTCACAAAAGATTTGTATAATTTTGAGTTAGTTTTCCAATGTTGCTAGTTTTAGCTCAATTCGATTCATGAGCCAAAAGTTATGGACCAAATACTAAGACGTGTGTATAATACAAAATTTTGATCAAATTCGATTTTAACTCTAATTAAAAAAATTCTAATTTGCCTTTCTAATTAAACTAACACTAGCTCCCCAATACAGAGGACAAACAATATCAACACACTCAGGGCTAAATTAATGAAACAGAGAACAACCGAACGGCATCTCCTCCCCATTTCAACAAATGAAAACAAATCCCAAAAACTCCATAAAGTCATTCCTCCATAATCGGCCATGACAAAACCAATTCACCCAAACACAAACACCCTACCTGACAATACATTGATCCTATTTTAAGTTGATACCCAAAATCCAATTGATAAAATATACGGTGTGTTTTGAAATTGCAATTCTGGGAAATCTTTTTAAAACAATAACACTAAGAATACACAAAGAACAGTAAATAAACAGAAAAAAAACTAATAATTAGTTTCTTGCTTAACATCAACTAGAAACAACTTAGACGACAAAGTACAGAGAGGGAATATTAGGTTTATTGCAAACCCCTCCATTTTTTTTTTGAGGGAAATAATAGCATTTTATTCAAAACTTAACTAAACAGGCCAAAGCCTTACAAAGATAAAGCTAATTGCTCTAAAATAACAGTGTCCAAAATACAAAAAGGAGACTCCTCCAACCAAACTTGGCTCTTAGAAATTCAGTTGTGTTTTTGGCAAGACCATGTGCCTCTGCATTGGCTTCCCTTTTAACATGTCTGCATTGGCAAACCCCTCCAATCTGCTTGTGGGTAGTGGCAGTGTAACAAGGCTATTGTGAAGGATTTAAGCCTTTTAACTTTTTGTACACTTCTCTAACATATTGCAGAATAGTATTGTTTTGTTTTTTGTTTTTTTATTTTTTTATTTATTTTTTTCATTTCCAGGGTTTGGGGACCATCTCTACCGCTTCACCTCCCTACTAGAGATCCAGCTGAAAGAAACAGTGGGTGCTTTTTTGGCCCTTGCTAGAGCTCTTTCCTCTAACCTTCTAAGTCTTTGAGCTAATCCACATACATAGTCCTGGGCTTCGTCCCTCACTGGAAAGTCCGCTTAGTTTCTCCACTTTCCATTTTGCCACCAAATGTTCCAATATTTCCCCATAGTCCCTGGCCGTAGACACCAATCCGAGATGCAACATTTGCAAAGTGATCAAAGATTTTCATCGTAGCCGTCGTACATTAAGTGGGCTGGCATTAATATTTTCCTCTTCATCATGTCAGCAAAGGCTATGACAGTTTCATTTGGATCAAGCTCGAAAAGCTTCCAGCTATTTTGTATAAGCAGTTTCATGGCGCTTCTCATCTGCGGCAATTGTGCCACATATTTGGGCAAGCTTTATGTCCCTGTGCGTCATGGCAAGCTTGGCTGTATTTCCATGGGAGATAAATGTTGCTCTTTCTTGAAACGATGTGTAGATAGTAAAAAAAGGGGACTTGATCTGCCAACATCCTAAGAAAAAAAGGACATTAACTTGCTGAAGAAGAATAATTCAAAATTTGATATTTTTATTAAAATAGGTGAATGTCTTCCCCCATTACATTGGGGGGTGGATTTTTTTTTTAGAATCACCTAAAATGGAGAGTAGCGGGTTAAAGGTATGCGGTTGGGAATATTATCCACCTACCCATTTGTTTAATCAAACATGATCCTCCACTTTAAATGAACTAGATAATATCCAGTTAATTATGCTTAAATGATATTTTTGTCTTTTTACTTTTTGAGAGGATAAAAATACATCTTCACTATAACTAACTGGATATTTTCCAGTTCATTTGAACTGGAAAGGATTCTAATTCCTTTAACAATTGTAAGCATGTGTTTCACTTGTTAATTAAAACAATGTGTTTTACATATGTTAAGGTACACATGTCAATGTTATATACTCATGAGTTCAAGTAGCAGGAGAATTGATGTATAAGTTGGATCAAAATATTTTATTATGATGGAAGTGTTGTGGAATGTTATGATCCTAAGGATTAAGGGTTTAACTAAATAAGTATCCAAAAGTCCTAAGGTTTCCGGATCAATAATTGGGCCTTTAAAACTAGAATTATGGGCAAGTAATAAAAATACGTTAAAGAATTGTTGCATATCTCACCATTCCTGACCCTATCAAATATTGTGTTGTCTTCTCAATTTGTTTCATATCCACTCGTCCAGAAAGATAGAGGTATTTGTTGAGAAGATCGCCATGCCTGTTTTCTTCTGCACTCCATCCCCTTGCCCATGTTGCCCAAGGTGTGTTATCACTACCCGTTTCATCGTGAAAAATTTTCGTGCCATTGATACATGCTTGGTAAGTTGGAAGGGCTTCTTCTGTGATCATATCACCGACTAAGACAACAAAGTAGTCGTCCGGAATGTCCTTTGTCCTCTCCCTAAGTTCATTGACTTGCTCAACGAATCCATCTGAGGTAGGATTTGGCAAAAAGTCTTGTGGTTGCCAAGATTTCTCAACAGGTTTTAAGAGAATTAAGATGTTATCCCTAACCCAATCCTCCATAGATTTGAAGATTTCAACTTTTTCTGGTGGCATGGGATGGACTACATTAACATTTGCTTCTCTAGCACGGCCCGAAGACATTGCTTTCCCTCTAGAAAAAATAAAAAATAACGAGGAATCAATATTATCAGTTGCAGCTAAAATAATAGTCAACAACTCAAATGCTTGATGAAAGACTTTTAAAAAATGGACTCACTTAGAGTTGGAGTACAGATTGGCAGTCATAAAAAACTTGGGATATCTTTGAGCTCTCGTAGGTAGGAGAGCAGCTGAAGGAAGGGATTCAAAGGGGAAGTGGTTGAGTTTTACAGCCATGTCTTCTTACTTATATATATATCCAGACCCCCGAACACTGAAAAAGATACAACTGTTAGTGCTATTATATATAACGAAACGAAAGGATTTCCCAGAATAAAGAATAATGCTTTTATAAATGATAAATAGTTACCATTTAATGATTGATATGAATTTTATGCAATTTTCATTTCTAAAAAATCATCAATATTTCATGGGATTTAAATTAAATTTATCCTGCGAGCAATAAATTAAATTCATTCATCATTTTCAAAGTATTAAAGCCATATTCCTTACGATATAACACTCGTAGTAATACAATTATATATATGTTGTGTAAGATTAGGTTGTTCGATACTCTCTTGGAATTATGTCCCCTTCTTTTGGTCCAAGAAAAGCTAGGTGACCATGGCTATGGAATTCACATTAATTTGTAAATTTCATGTGTATTTGTTATGACGTAGTACTAAAAAACATCATTATATTTTTAGATAAATTATTATTGAATTTTGAATCTAATGATGTTTTTTAGTACCATATCAAAAAGCCCACATGCACTTAAGAGTATTGAAATGGCAATATGTATGTGTAGCATTTCTCTTGACTAAATCCAAGTTAACTAATTCCACTTACCTCCTTGCACACAATAACAAAAAAAATTCAACCGTATTGCTCAATTATTTAGATTTGTTCTTAGACTTAGGATCTATTTGGGATTGCATTTGAAGGGTCTGAAAGTGTTCTTAACACTCAAAAAGTCCGTTTGAAGAAAAAATTAATTGTTTGGTAAAAAAAATTGAAAGCGCTTTTAAGACTCAAAAAGTCCATTTGAAGAAAAAAATGAATTGTTTGGTAAAAAAAAATTGAAAATGCTTTTAAGGGTCCAAAAAGCTTAAAAATTGTCAAAACACACTTTTGGCTTTTGCCCAAAAACTATTTTTGACTAAAAAGCTCTACTTCTCAAACGCAATCTTAAACATACTCTTAAAAATGGCCAAAACATAAAAAGTACCCAAAGTCAACTTATTGAGACCTTACGTTATAAATTCTTTAATTCACAAATCACAATAATATAACGAAAATTACCTCAAATTATAGAGTAATACTCTACATTCCTCGATCTTGTATAATTTTCTTTGTCTCTCCAAGAATGATGTAACTCTTAAAATCACCATTAAGCTTGTGATCGATCATTATTGAATTTTGATCGAATGGTAATTTTTAGCGCAACATCATTCTTAAATGAACACACAAGACAAACTTTTAGAATTACTCCAACTTCACAAATTGATACCATAAAATGAAAGGACATAAGAAAATATACCTATACGCAATGAATTTGAGAAAAAATCTCAAATTTTAACGGGTCAAGCCGGTCACCGGAAAATTCGGAGAATATATGGTTGGATGAGGATGATTTAGAGACAGATAATACCGACCAATCTATTGGTCTACAAAACCCGGTGGTGTGTGGGCAAAGCCAAGGGAAACCTGAAACTTCCTTTCGCCGGCGATACCGCCGGAGTAGCTCCCTCTCCTATCTCTCTCTTTGCTATAAATATTTTTTGTGGGTGAAAGGGGACTGCCTCCCTCTTTTTATAATTTTGAAGGGGCTGGGCCAGCGCGGCTGCGAATTATAGTATATGCTTTGGAAAATTAAAAAGAAGGGGACTGCCTCTCCTATTTAATCCTCCTGAAGGGGACTGCCTCTCTCTTTTTCCTTTTTTTTTGGAAATGAGATAATGTAAGACTTCGTTGTATATTTTTTGTGACTTTTCCACACAACAAACCAGTCGGTGCATACATAATCAAAATTGAAATATTTAAAACTGTTACACATACAGTGGCAGAGCCAGGACGTGGGCTGATGGGGGGCATTTTTTTTTAATGAATAAAAAATTAAAATTAATTAAAATATTAAAAAATAATTAAATATAAAAAATAATTTATTGGTTTCATTTTGCACGCTGCATTTTTTTTTTCTCTTTCACACATGTTAGTCTTCTTCACTTCATAATTTTATAAAAAAATTTGGGTTTACTTGTGATTTGTAAATTGCACTTGTTGTACCTTTTTATTTTTACTTTTGTCTCCTTGTGCTTTCTCTTGCACGCATACAACCTTTAGTGAAGGGGCATTTGCCCTCAAGAGTGGGCCAGAGGGCATACCAGTTGTTGAGAGGCATAATGAGGAGCATAAGAACATTTAGGGACATTTGTACCTAGGGTAGGGAAATTTTTAAGGGTCTATGCCTCCTTTGACCCCCTTGGCTCCACCACTGTACACATACATCACTATGCTCTAGTGCTGGCGTCCGCACAGTGGCTCCCTCTGTCGATATTGACACTACTCATAACACTCTTCATATACATAGTATTAATACTTTTTAATTCAACCTATAAGTCATCCTTTTCATGATTAGACCACAACGACATAAGTCATTCGATCTCATATTCAACAACCTAGTCCGATGTAATTGAATCTAATACTAAATAATACAAACTTGGAAAACAAAGCATCCTTAAATTTATGAAACGGGGGTTGACTGCTTACATTAAACAACAGAAATTCATGGCATGGAATGATGGAAAATGCATATATGCATCATCTAGATCTTCGGTTGTGTTTAATATTTTAATTTCATCCAGATAATTAAATGGAAAACATGATGGAATATAAGAGAGCGATGGTGTCGGAATCACATGTGCTAGCTACAGATCAGTTCACCGGACTTCTTGTGCTATTCATGAATAGTAGGCCACAAACTTTAAACACAAAAATAAATGCACCTATTTTGCGTTGTAACGTCGCTTTATTTTAAGGTAATTTGCTTTCTATGTTTTTAGTTACGGCGAATCTTTGTTTTCTGTATATATGTCCACTGTTCTGTGAATCTTTGTTGAGTATTTAGTATTATTCTTCCATTACAATGATTTATTTCACGTACAAAACGTACTCTTAATAATTTTGTTGATGTGGCACCTGTAAGTGGCATTAGCGTAGAATTTCTTTTATTATTTTATTTTTTTGAAATCATTCCATTATTCTATTCATTATTGAAAACTATTTGGGTAAAGTCCACTTAACCCCCTAAAACTACCACCCCAATGACAATTTACCTTCCAAACTATCAATTACGATAATTTACCCCACAAACTACCAAAACAATGATAATGTACCCCCCAATGCTAGCAAAATGACAAAATTACTCCTATAAAATTTTCAATAAGACCCAAATACCCTTAAAGATTTGAAAAGAAAATTATATTTTAGTATTTCTGCTTTTATTTTAGTAAGGGTAATTTCGTCATTTTTGTAAAATTTGAGGTTCATTGTCATTGTTTTGGTAGTTTAAGGGATAAATTGTCACAATTGATAGTTTGAGAGGTAAATTATCATTGGGGTGATAGTTTAAAGAGGTTAAGTGGACTTTACCCAAACTATTTTGAACAAAGCGTTCGGTCATTACAATATCCATAACACATAGAAGGGCTTCCATTATATAGATCACTTTTTCCATAGCGCTGAGTACACTCTTTGCTAACCTATAAGAGTAGATTTGAAAGTATTATAATATTAATTGTAGAATTAGCTCCATAATTCTTATCATAGATTGAGCTTGTAAATTGACTTAATTAGGGTTTGTTTTAGTGTGTGTTTGAGAGTCTTAAAGTGTATTTAACACTCTAAAATTAAGTCCGTTTGAATAAAAAAATACATGTTTGATAAAAAAAAAAAAAAAACGCTTTTAAGGTTTAAAAAGCCTAAAAATGGCCAAAACACATTTTTGGCAAAAACTTAAAAATAAAGCTTTTATCAAAAAAAATGTTTTTGACTTAAAAACAATATTTGGCAAACAATCTCAAACATGTTGTTAATAGTATTACTCACCTTTAGGCATTATGTGATTTTGACTAAAAACAGCATGCAGTCATGTTCTCCAAAGAAATATTGCAAAAGCTTCATAATATTCACTCAATCAAGCTACTGATTTTGGCTTCTATTTTTCCTCCTTAGGATTTGAAAAGTGACCAAATTAATTATGTGGTTTTAAAAAGTAACCAAATTGATCATTTTGTCAATTGGTTATTAACTTAACAAATTAGCGTCTCAAGAGGTAGTTCAATAGGTTGAGACTACACCTAATAAAGCGGAGGTCACTAGTTGAATTCTCCTCCCCCTTTTTGTGTGGACATGTCAAAAAAAAAACTTAACAGATTGATAAATGGACGAATGAATATTTGACACTTGGCATAAGTGGCCACTACATCAGTAATGACATGGCCACCTAATTAATTTTTTTATTTTAAAAAAAATTCAAAAAACAAATTTCAAATTTATAAAAAAAAAAGAAAAAAAAAAGAGAGACAAAAAAATTGGGGTAAAAAAAGCTGAATTTTTTTTAAAAGTTAATTAACGGTCAACTAACAAAAAAAAAAAAGGTCACTTTTCAAAGCCCCACAAGGACTAATTTGGTCACTTTTCAAATCCTAAGGGGGAAAAAAAAAAGTTTTGAAACCTCAGGGGGAATTAAGTATTTAACTCTTAATTAATTCAGCTAAACCATATATATATTTATAAAAATAATTTAAGAAACCCTAAACTTTCCATATTTAATTTGCTAATTAGGTAGTTTGACTAGTTTCCATATTTTATCAAAATATTTTAAGAAACCCTAAAATTTCTATATTTAATTTCCTAATTTGGAAGTTTCCATATTTAATCAAAATATATTAAGAAACCCTAAATTTTCCATAGTTAGAGTTAAACTTTTCAAACCCTAACGGTCAGCTGACGTCTTGGACTCGTGCTGGTGCGCATGAAGATCCAATAAGTTTAAACCATAATATTATGTATTAATGTAATTAACATAATTAATATTAATAATATTAATTTTCGAAATTTTTGACACGGCATTTTTGCCACGTCAATAATTTCTGACATGGCAAAATGCCACGTCAAAAATTTTTGACGTGGCAATATTAACACATCAAAAAATATTTTTTTGACATATTGCACGTCAATAAATATTGAAGTGGCATTTTTCTCTACTGTTGACACTTCAAAACCACCCGTTTTTTTGTAGTGTATATATATGATTGTATCCCAATATTTAGCTTGCTTTAGCGACAATGTTTTCTTGAATGAGTGAATATTATATAAAGATACAATCTTTTTTTTAGGCAATCTTTTATATTCATTTATTGAGAAAAAAAATCCAAAGCATAAATTTCTGATAAATAATAGTCAAAACTATGAGGTTATAACGTCATAGAAACAAACATAAAAAATTGACAATTAAGTCATATCTATGACTTCAACATTCACTAATTTATATCTTCTTTTTTTTTTTTTTTGAAAAAGAAAATCATCATAATCTCATTCATGAAAGATCAAGAGCAAAGCTCTTACAATACAGGGCAAGCCTCAAACTATCCGTAGCTAAACTACAAAATACCAATGTCATACAAGACGTATTACAATTCAGACTCTTAAAACAAATCCACTAACCTATGACTAATTAACAAATGAAATACAAATCTGTACCAGACAGAACCAACTAATGCATAGGTAGCAATTATTCTTTGACACTGAGGGCTGAGAACCCCAGGCCAACACTTATTCCTTGACACTGAGGGCTAAGAACCCTAGGCCAACACTTATTCCTTGACACTAAGGGTGAGAACCCCAGGCCAACACTTGTCCTCCTCGACCCGAAAGACAGGATAATGTTCACATCCACAACCCAAAGATCTGGACCAAACATCAACCCAAAAGCAGGCCAATCGAGATAGGACTTATTACAAGCAAAAAACAATAAAAATACAGGGAAATAAATCGATCGCGTGCAAGCAGACCCCGTACACTGAAGGAAGCATTAGAAGCTCGACGCGGTGGGGGCGTAGAAAAAGGCTTGGTAGTGGATAGAGTGCGGTGAAACAGACGCGGAGAAGATCGGCAGAACTATAAAAACCAAAAAACACACAAAACAAATAGAGAAGAGCAATACAGAGAAATACTAAAACAAATACAGGGAAACCCAAAAAAAAACAAAATACGAAGGAAAATCAAAACAAAAAATAATACAAAGGAAACAAAATACAGGGAAACCAAATAAAACATAAAACAAAAAGTAGAACAATCAACCGGAGAAGGCTCAGACGCGATCTAGCTAGAACACCGCTGAGGAAGGTGGCGATGGGAGAATGACACAGTGGGGGCGTGTAGAGGACCTACCTTAGGTGGAGGGCTACGAAACGCCGAAAGCCAGAAGACCCAAACAGGGGCACAAAGAGGCCCAAAAACAAACAGAAACGACCGCCGTACAAGGAGGAGGCCGAGAAAAAGGAAAAGGGAAGGGAGAGGTTCCGAGACTAGGGTATCAAGTAAATAACTAGAGCCCGGTGCGAAAGGGACATATACCATATATGCTCTAGCCTCTAGGCAGACTCAATCAAATCCATATGTAGCATATATTTCCAAATTTTATTTTCTAGGCCATGAGAGTAAAACCCTCACGCCAAAACTAATCATCTTCGACCCAAAGGCTATGATAAAAACTTTCACCCCAAAGAGTGCTCATGAAATTAGATTTAAGGATAAGTCAAACCCTTTTAAAAAAAAATAAAAAACAAAAAACAAAAAGCTAGCAAACAAATACAACAGACAGGGCGAGAGAGGCAAAGCGCATTAGGCGGCGCGTGGTGGACGAGATGGACAAATGAGGAGACGGAGAGTATGATGGGCCGGTATGTGGCTAAGCAAAATTAGTTGAGAAGACTAGATCTAATTTGAAAAACTAGATCTAAAGTCCAACTAATTCTGGGGAGGCGAAAAGCCGCACAGGATGGTAGAGGGCAAACAAAGGTAGTTTAGTATAAGTAAAG
Source organism: Carpinus viminea (assembly GCA_013348765.1). Lineage (NCBI taxonomy): Eukaryota > Viridiplantae > Streptophyta > Magnoliopsida > Fagales > Betulaceae > Carpinus > Carpinus viminea. The sequence goes on along the minus strand of CP054671.1, from coordinate 12,528,355 downwards.
GGATGGCTAGAGTGACTAGATTGGTCAGGAAAAAAAATATAATTGAATTTTTTTTTTTAAAAGTTGTTTGTACATTTTTGTCTTTCTCCATCATGCACCTTTTTCTTCTTTGTCCCACCTTCTCCGCCCCTTCCTCTCTCTTATTTTCACCTTCCCCACCACTCACTTTGTTTTTTATTATTTTATTTATTTATTTGTCACCCACTCTCTACTGATCCCTTTATTTTTTTTGAAAAAGAGAAAATTTTAATTTAAAAAGCGATTTTTTTTAAAAAAATTTAAATCTTAAATTTTGTTTTAACAAGCTGTCTTTAGGAAGAGCTAAATACGTAGGGAATATATTTTTTAAATGGAAAAATACCCAAATAAATTCGGTAAAAATTTAAAAGTATACTAATAATTTTTATTTTTTTAAAACGAAAAATTGAAATTTAGAAAAAGAAAAAGAAAAGTGAAATTCACAAAATTTATGCAGATCTCAATATGAGTGAAATCTCACTACACAATATTTCTAAAAGTTATATATATCTAATTATACACAATTATGATAAAAGTAATTTCACACAACACATTGTCATGAGTTATAAATTATGTGAAAGGTAAATTTTTTAGGCGTGGTATATCAAATAACAAATAGAGTAATTCTATTATGACTTAATATAAGATATAATCATTACAAAATGGAAATATGATTTTCATAGGCATTTATGTACATGAGGCGCTTTTCTTGCATCCACGAAAGTATAGATTTAGTAAGCAAGCAAGAAAGTACATGGGTAAATTTTCAAGTGGAAGTTTCAAGATACCCATGTTTGAGGTTCTATCTTGCAAGGTCTAAAATAAAAAAAATAAAAAAGAGGCAAATAGTGTTGTTGTGCTTTAGACATGAAGATTTGATAAGCATTTCAGGACATATGTATGTAACTTCTTTCCAAAGCTTCCAAGACATACATATCAGGTGTTCACTCTCTTCTATCATGTAAGGTCACCAAGAAAAGATAGAGATATTTAGCTTGGGAAATATAATCAAAGATAATCTTGCTTATCTTCTAAGAAAAGAAGAATGTTGAGTTTATGAATCATTTTGTGATGCTACAGTTTGATAAATGAGGATAAGCTCAAATTGTGAGAAAATTTGAGCATTCAATGTATGGAAGTTCATGATCAAAAAATCCTTAGTGAAGGAGTATGAACAGAATGCCTGCATTGCAATAAAGGGATATGAATTTATAGGAAGGATCCTAGAGCGTGTCCGCATATCAGTCCAATGCAGTTGCCCACGCAAGGATGCAAAGTCATCAAAAAATAGTGAATTTTGAAATCAAGCGTAAAAATAGCTCGAACATCAAAAGTGTGTCAGTTGAAATTATAAGGGGAGATATGATTTGAAAATAACGGAAACTTTTGACAAAATGATATAAAGCTTGAGGCCCACTGTCGTATGTCGTTTACTGTAGTATTTACCCAAGGTGAAAATTTTCCTTTAAGAACAACATTCTTGATTCTTCCTGAAACACATAATTTCTCTTGAAAAACCCATCATTTCTTAAAAAAAATCATCCCATAACTATCAACGATTATGTCATGCTCCATGATTCAATTGTTTTGGCAAATACAAGGGGTCTTCTGGCTCCGACTCCGCGTGATTAAGTTCTGTTGGCATGTCGATCCAAAACAGAGGCCATCAATGACTCATTGGCATTCGATTGTCCGATGTGCTACTTCATGTCAAATCATTAGCGTTTAGGGTTCAAAATGTTAAGATTCAGCATTTGAATATCCACATTAAGATTTTGAAAGGTTTACTTAGAGATTCCGAACAGAAGGCTACGAATCTCTATAAGGAGAATAAAAGGTAGAATAACTTGGTGCAATCGTATGCCAACAACCTGAAAGTAAGATTAATAGAAATAGAGAAGACCACTGAACGTCTTCAGGAACAGACTAGGAGTCTTGATGTAGATCAGATGTCCAACAGCAGAAGACTGTTTAGACGGTGATTTATCTCGTTGGGACCCGTAGCTTTACATTTTATGTTCAAGGTAGAGTTAAACCGACTTTATTATTTATTTAGTGTTTATTAGGTTTAGAGAGTCTATATTTTCTATTTTATCAGATTTTGGGTTTTAGGGCCATAAATACATGCTTATAGCCTTCAGAAAAGACAATTTATGTTGATTATTGATATTGATTAATGAGAATACTTAGAGTTGAGTTTATTCCTCTATTTTCCTTCAAAATACTAGAGAATCTAGATTTTCAAGAAGAATTTTCAAATCTTTGATAAAATCAAGATCTAGAATTAGTTATCCGCTGCGTATTTCTTATTATTCGCTGCATCTCACTAAGTCACACTGCATCAGTTGTTACCAGAGCTCAGGTTACTTTCCATGAATGGAGAGGAGCAAGGCAAACATGAACAAGTGTACATGTGCACTAAGGCAGCACATAAGGAGCAACCTACGATTCGTGAACATATTTTCATGGCACATGGAAGGGAGAAGGAACGATAGAAGAATGGCAAGTCTGAAGTATCACCAAGTGGTGTATGGGACTTTCATAACAACCATCAAGGTATTTTGATGATGAGAAGCATCACGCTTATTTTGAGGTGTTGCCATGTTTTGATCTTGAGAAGGGGCAAGTGGAATGAGTTGATTGGACACCAAGGACCATGGAAAGAATCGGCTGAATTCTAGGTTGAATTCTCTCAAACCAGAGGAGAATGATGTAGATCGGATGTCCAATAGCAAAAGACCGTTCGGACAATGACTTATCCAGTCCAGACTTGTAGCTTTGCATTTTATGTTTAAGGGTTGTGGCAATCTGGACGGCCATAAGTTCCATTCGGACGGGCATCGTAGGGTTAAACCGACTTTATTATTTATTTAGTGTTTATTAGGTTTAGGGAATCTATATTTCGTATTTATCAGGTTTAGAGTTTTGGGGCTATAAATACATGCTTATAACCTTTAGAAAAGATAGTTTATGTTGATTAATGAGAATACTCAGAGTTGAGTTTATTCCTCTATTTTCCTTCAAAATATTTGAAAGTATCTAGATTTTTATGAAGAGTTCTTAGATCTTTGATAGAATCAAGATTTAGAAATAGTTATCCATCGCGATTTGTTGTTCTCTTGTAACCCACTAAATCATGTGCATCGTGTCTCCGCTTCGATCTTCAAAATTGTCATGCTTCTCGCTCAAAGCTTTAGTGAGGTTCTTCATGTGAAGCAACATAATTTGTAAATATTATAACTCATTTTGTATCGAACCTTTGTTTATTAATGATAATTTTTATCATTATTATTATTATTCTTTTATCAATATACTTATAAATGTTTGCAATATTTATTACACAAAAAATAACAAGGATGTATTCACTTCTTGATACCAAATACGTACCACAGGGATAAAGCAGATTTTTTGTGAAAGAAAACTTTTGTTATTTTTGGGTACATGGGAAATGGAAGAAAATGAAAGAAAATATAAATTTTGGTTTGAGAAATGCTTGGGATACTACTCTTTTTGCTAACATATGGATATTAACATGTGTGGAGCTTATTTATTGTAGAGGATCAAAATATTAATAAAGAAAAATATTATGAATACCAATAAATAAGTTCAACATCATGATAGTACTCATCTATTACTACCCCTAACATTTATCTTTTAGTTTGGAACAAGATCATTGAACTACTCTATTTATATAGTGTAGAATGTTGACAAATTCTTTTACTGCTCAATATTCTAATATGGTTTTAGTTTACTTCTCTTAAAAAAATTAAATATGTGCTTATACAATAAATACAATATTAAATATATTTATAATACCTTGCATATATGATATTGTATTTTAAAATTGAATATCACAAAAATAAATTATACCAAGAATCAATCACGTAATCTAACTAGTTACATCAATAACTTTCTATTACTATTCAAACAAAATACTTATTAAAAAATAAAATCAAAATTAAAATTTTTATTTATTTTATATCACATCAATCACTTGCCAAAATCCATTTTCAAACAAGCCATAGAGAAGGGTATAAAGGAGAGATAATTGAAAAGATACGAGCCGAGAGAAATAATTTTCCATTTAAAAATTGAAGTAAATGCTAACGAGTAACGAACATATCAAAGCTGCTTTTTTTTTTTTTTGGAATAAAAGTAAGGTATTCTTCCATTTAGATTTCTTAGGTTAATAGGTTAATAAAGTGGTGTCTTTGTCAAACAATTAGCTGTCATATTTGTTTTCCTCACATACCAACCATGATTAAACATTGTTCATAAGGGGTCTAGATCGACAATGAGAACTGTAGTTCTCTTTCTCATTATCAATTAAGTCATAGTCTGACTTAGTTGTCACACTAAAAGATCAATAAATTTTTAGAACAACTAATATTAATTAAGCTTGTGTGAGTAATTTTTTATTACAGATACTCAAATCTACGTCTTAATACATACTTAAAGCTCCTAATTGTTTTTTCAAGACCACTGAAGTACGGGCCACATATGGTAATCATGTTACCATGTTGCAGTGGCGGACCCACATTAGTGATTGGGGGTGCCATGGCACACCTAGCGATTTTTAAAATTTTTTTAATTCTTTTTCTGGCTACTTGTTGGCACAACATGGCGTCCCAAATTTTTTCTTTTTTCTTGTTCTGTGGCCCCCCGGCCAATCTATTAAAAAAAAAAAAAATTGTTTTTTTATCGTCTCCTTTCTCATGTTTCTTATGAGTTTTTTTTCCTTTTTCTTCTCTCTTTCTCCCTTAGTCCCTCTCAAACTCTTTCTCTTTGACGCTTCAAGGTTAATTTTATGCATTTAACCTTAATTTTTGTGTGAATTATCAAATTTTTAGAGTGGAAACAAATTTTAGGACGTTAACAAAAAATTTGACGACACCCACAATATATATAGTCTAGCTCCGCCACTGCCATGTTGGCTGTAAGACTATTCTCCCATCCATAATGTGTGTACAATTTTTAAAACATCACCCTCCAGTTTTTGTTTGTAAAATGTCTTGGTCTATTGTCCCCCCAACAAACCATTTGTCCTTTTCAATGCTATCGAGCAGCTCATGTAATTAATTTTTTTTTTTTTTTTAATATCAGTTTATTTTGAAAACAAACCAATACACCATGACAATTAAGATTACATCTTGAAATTTATCAAGATGTTATGTACGTAGATTTATTTTACAGCTTCATCTTGGATTAGAATCTTTTACAATTTTTTTTTTTTTTAAATCATAAAATTTAGACAGTTTCTAAACATCAAAATGCTTGAAAATTAAGAAACAATTTTTTAATTTTTTCTAAGAATCGTCTCAACAAAAATGAAAAACAAGCCTTTTGAAAGGAATATTTTTTTTTAGTTACATCAATAACATAACACATTTTTAATAAATAACATTTTATAAGCCTTTCAATACTTAGAAACTACCTATTTGAGAATTTATAATTTTCTTGAAATCGGTAAAAATTATGATCCTCTATCGTTATCAAGCATTTTGTCCTTATAACTATAAAAATTAAATTTGACTAATTACCACCATTATGCAGACCATTCTCATCATGGCACTTTAGAGAACTTCCACCTGTACCACCGTCTAGGTAGGTCTAAAGTGGAGGCGGCTTGATGGGTCCACACACCTTTTTTTTATTTTTTTTTTTTTATCCATTGATTCTCATCCGCAACATATATATATATATATATATATATATATATATAAAATTAAAATTGACTAATTATCACCATTGTTATCTAGACGGAGTACCTATTGTACTTGTCTCCATAAGAATCTTCCTTCCTTCACAAATTATAAAGGATATTACAAAGTCCCAAATGGAATGGGTAGCTGATGGACCATGCTTCATAAGAGTACGATTTTAATAAGTGTGATTTTAAAAATTATATTTTTAAAAATTAAGTTTTTTAAATCCCTACTTTTTAAAATCACACAGATGTTTGGTAAAACATGTTAAAAAGTACATTTTTTTATCAATCGAGTGATTTGATAAAATTAGCATATAATTGCGATTTCAGACTAGATAAATAAATATTGCCTTAAATATTTTTTTAAGCGAAATCATGATTTTGTTTTAAATTTGCACTTTCAAATAAGCACCCTCTAGTCAGTTTATTGAAATCACCAATTTTCCATGATTTTAAAATTTGTGTTTTTAAAATCATAATCCCAAACTCTCCAAAATTGTAATTTGGTTTAAAAACACAGATTATTTTTTAAAAAACGCACTTCTAAACAAACCCTTAATACAATAATATATTTTGATATTTTCGTGTTGCGAATGTCTTGTTGACTTAATTATTGTCATGTCATTTAAATTAGAAAAATAACAATAATATGACATCATCATAGTATATGTTTAATTTAGGATGTCATGAGAGAAATTTTCAAAAATGTTTGTTCTTTTGGAATTAGAATCTTATTTGATAATATGCTTTAGTTATAATGGAAAATATTTTTGTTTTCTTAAAATGTAAGAAGACAAAAATATCTATATATTATAACTAACTAAATATTACTCAGTTCATTTGAATCGGATAAAGATCCTATTATGTTTGTTTTGGCTCAGCCAAACCCGTATGCAAGTGAAACATTGATGTCATCGGAAATTGTCGGTTGGGTTGGTCTGTTTTTAGCAGCCAAGCTCTTCTTCTCAAATGACCAAAACAGTTATTTTCTTTTAATATTACAAACACGATGCATCGAAGACTTTTTCTCTCTAGGCACCTCTGCGCTCTAGAGGAGAAAGAACGGGTTTTCATGTCCCTCAGACGGTGAAGGATACCAAAGAGTCTTCTCTTTTCTGTTGGTTCATGGTGGGTGCTTCGATATGGCGGAGGATTTAGAAAATCTTTGGGGAAATTTCTTGTTAGCTGAAAAAGAAGAAGAGGAACTAGAGATTGTGGCTCAGGAAACAGATGTAATTGCTCAGAGGGGGAAATTATGCCTGTTAGGAAAGCTCATCGCCGACCGGCTTATCAGTAAGGAGACAGTCAAATCCAAATTAATAAGGGGATGGAGACCACGGGGAACACTCTCTTTCACAGTCCTTGGAGAAAACTTGTTTCTGATGGAATTCCAGTATGAATGTGATAGAATAAGGGTGTTGGAAGGCAGGCCATGGACTTTTGAAAGAAGTTTGTTTGCAGTAGAGGAATTTGACGGGCTATCTCCTCCATCCAGTATTAGTTTTGATAAAGTGGCGTTTTGGGTGAGGTTTTCTAACCTTCCACTGCTTTGTATGAATAAGGAGGTTGGGAATCAAATTGGTGCATCGATTGGTGAAGTTGAAATGATAGACACGGATGAAGAAGGAGTTGGGTGGGGATAGTTTTTTAGGGCAAGAATTAAACTGGATATAACAAAACCTCTCCTCTGTGGAAGGAGACTGAAGATTAAAGAGAACCCATTCTGGGTGAGGTTCCAATATGAACAATTACCGTATTTCTGCTTTGAGTGTGGTGTCATCAAGCATGGGAGGGGTGGTCTCAAACGAACAATCTCTAACAGAGGAGAACCAGAGACGCCCATGGTTGAGGGCTCCTTCCCCCACCCGTCGATTTAATGCTGGGACTAATTCATGGAAAGGAAGCAGCTCTTCAAACCAACATCTGAGAAGGGAATCAAGGAGCACTGAGAGTTCAATCGAGAAGAGAACATGGAGGTAGGTGACGGACTAGAGCCCCAATGAAACCAAGGCGTAAGAGCGGCGACATGGTTTGGATGAAGCAAGTGAGACTCCTGAGGCTTATAGGGTTAATCACGGGACTAGGTCTGTCAAGGGTGGAAGTAGAGGCATGGGAACAGGAGACCTGACACTGACTAAAGGAAAGACCACAGTTATAGAGCAAGAAAGGAGTTGCGGGGAAAACACACCTCAACGTGAGGAGATGGTAGTGGAGTTCATAGAGAGCATTAATGAGGGTCAGAGGAAAATGCAGCTGGAGAAGGAAAAAGAGATGGTGGTAAAGGGGATGGGCATGACCAGCATTAATGACGCTGAAATTATTCCTACAAGTTTTTCGGCTGCAAGTAAAAAGAAAGCCTTGCAAAATAAACAAATAGAAGATGCATTTAATGCATATAATGATTCCAACGTGAAAGGAAAGAAAGAAGCGCTGGTTTTATGGAGGGGAAACTAGTGAATGACGTGGATAGCATGGAATTGGTCCCACCCCAAAGAAAATTAGAATGGAACAGGCCAAGTAAACTGGGTGAACCAGTTTTCTTAAACCTGGCTGCTATTCCAATTCAGTCCCAACCGGGTCCTCAACTAAAAGAAAGTCTAGCCATGCAGAAGAAGCTGGTTTCTTCATGGAAACGGCGGGCCAGAGTGAGCAAGGGTTCATCAACGGCAAAGGAAGTATTAGAAAATAGACAGGCTAAAAGAGGAGGCTATCAAAATGAAGAAGCTGAGACCCCAAGGAAACGGGGGAAGAAAATTAGCTCAGAGGAAGGGAAAGAAAACAGAAAAGGAATGTATGGATTGGGGATGGCGGTGGCTGCCCAGCAGCCCCGCCGATCGCAATGATGGCCATTAGCTGGAACTGTCGAGGGCTTGGCAACCCTCAGACAGTTCGTGACCTTCGCCGGATGGTGAAGGCTAAGAGGCCATGTTTGGTATTCCTGATGGAGACCAAGATGAAGCAAAAGAAAATGGAAAAAATAAGATGCTTGCTGGGATTTCAGAACCTTTTCGTTGTTGATAGTATTGGTAGGAGTGGGGGTCTTGCTCTGCTGTGGAAGGAGAAGGCAGGCTTGGAGATACAAAATTATAGCTGTAGGCATATCCAAGCTTCTGTGAAAATTCCAAGGGGAGAGGGATTGTGGAAATTTACTGGTTTTTATGGTCATCTAGATGCTAGCAAAAGAGGAGAGGCTTGGAATTTATTAAAACATCTGAGAGATTTTTCTCTTCATCCATGGATGTGTGCAGGGGATTTTAATGAAATTCTAGAGGAGTTTGAAAAATCTGGAGGTTGCCGAAGAGCTAGAGGATTGATGGAAGCTTTTAAGGAGGCTTTGGACGTGTGTAATCTGTCGGACTTAGGAGCTTCTGGACCTAGATACACTTGGCACAATGGTCAGGAAGGAGACTCTTTTATTCAAGAAAGACTGGATAGAGTAGTGGCTTCACCAGATTGGTGCAAAATTTTTCAAGGAGTTCAAATTGAGGTGGAGGCTTCATTTACATCAGACCATGCTCCTTTGTTCATCTCTCTTCATGAACCCCATGGTCTGAGAAGGAATTCGAATTATTTTAAATATGAGGCCCATTGGGGATTAAACAAAGAGTGCAAGGAGATTGTCAAGCAAGTTTGGAGAAGGAAGTTTACTCCTGAAAATAGTTGGCAGGATTTTAACTATAAAGTGAAGCTTTGCAAAAGCCAGTTGAGGAGATGGGAACGGTCAAATAATGGGAGCAGGGAGCAAGAAATTGGGAGGATCAAAGAGAAAATTCTAAAGCTGTAAGGAAGAGATGGCTATGTTCAAAGAGAACGGCTAAAATTTCTCCAAGAAGAGGGCAATTTGTTACTTTCTCAAGAAAACTTGCATTGGTAGCAAAGATCCACAGAGTTGTGGTTAAAATGTGGGGACAAAAATACTAAATTTTTTCACGCCTGTGCAACACAACGAAGGAGGAGAAACTTGATCCAAAAAATTAAAGACCAGCATGGTAGGGTGTAGGAGAGTGGGGAAGGGGTGGAGAGAGCTTTTGTTGAATATTTTAAAAAACTTTTCCAGTCGGATCACTCAGGAGAAGAAGAGAGGGTTCTCCAAGGGCTAGAAATAAAGGTTTCACAGGAGATGAATGAAGCTCTATTAATGGCCTTTACTACAGAAGAGGCATGTGGCTTTGAGGCAAATGGCTCATTTGAAGGCTCCGGGTCCGAATGGTCTCTCAGTTGGCTTCTTCATTGACAATTGGGCTTCGGTGGATAGAGATGGCTTCCTTGAAGGGGTGCCGACATCTAGGAGGGGACCTCGGATAAACCATTTATTTTTTGCGGACGATAGCCTCATTTTTTGCAGAGCTAGCCTTGATCATTGGAATAGACTGTCGGTGATTCTTAACTCCTATGGGGCAGCCTCTGGCCAGCAGCTAAATAAAGAAAAGACTGGTATATTTTTCAGCCGTAACACCCCTCCCGAGACACGCCAAAAAATTACAGAGGCTGCTGGGATTCCTCCTTCCCAACGTTATGATTCCTATCTTGGTTTACCGGCCCTAGTGGGAAGATCTAAAATGGAGGCGTTTCAGAGCATCAAGGATAGAGTTTGGAGAAGGCTTCAAGATTGGAAGCTGAAATTCCTCTCTCGGGTTGGTAAAGAGGTTCTTCTTAAGGCGGTCATCCAAGTCATTCCCTTATATTGCATGAGTGTGTTTCTTTTACTAAAAACCCTTTGTGTGGCAATCAATTCTCTTATGCAAAAGTTTGGTGGTCCCATCAAAATAAGAAATCGAGCATCACGTGGATGAGTTGGAGTAGAATGCGCCTATCTAAATCTAGCGGAGGTTTGGGTTTTCGAGATTTACACATCTTCAATAAGGCCTTGCTAAACAATGTTAGAGATTATGGAGGAAGAGGATAGTGTCATGGGAAAAATCATGAAAGGTAAGTACTACCCCAATGGGAGTATTCTTGATGCTAAACTAGGGAACAAGCCTTCTTTCATTTGGAGGATCATTCTCACTCTAGAAGTTTAATTCAAGATGGCTTAGTTTGGAGGATTGGAGATGGCTCTCGGTGCATATTTGGGGAGATAAATGGCTGCCTACCCTTTCTACATTCTGTATTAACTCCCTAAAGGCCTTGACCGGATGCCTATGTGAGTGATCTTATAGACCAAGAGGTGGGGCTTGGAAGCTTCCTTTGTTGGAGCTCTTTTCGATGAAGAAGTTATAGCTATTCAAACCATTCCCATTAATTTCACTAAACATGGATAAGTAGATTTGGAGGAACTTTGAAGGGTGAATTCATGGTTGGAAGTGCCTACCATATGGCTAAGGAAACGGAGGGTGCTCTTTTAGCAGGGCCTTCTAGGAGGTCTGAAGATAGTATGATCTGGAGAGAGATTTGGAAAGCTAAAGTTCCTAATGCAATCAAAACCTTCATGTGGTGGGCCTATCATAATCTCCTCCCGACCAAGGAAAATCTATTCAAGCGTAAGGTCATCCTCGACCCTTCTTGCCCTATATGTGGGTTAGAGGTAGAATTTACCTCCCATATCTTATGGGAGTGTGCTTCTGCTTCTGATGTCCGGGAGCTAGCCTAAGGTGCTTTCAAAAGAAACCTATTCCCTCTTCCAATTTTCTGCAAGTTGCAGAGAGTGTCCTCATGGACTGTTCGGGGGAAACTTTTGACCTATTTTCTATTACTGCTAGACTCTTGTGGTTCCGTCGAAATGAATGGATTCATGAAGGGTCTTTCACCCATCCGAACATGATGATCTTTGGTGCCAAGCAAAAATTAGATGACTACAATTCCTTGATGCAAAAGAAAGAAGTGTGTGTGAGTCCTTAAAACTTATATATATATATATTAAACTCATATATATATATATATATATATATGTGTGTGTGTGTGTGTGAGTCCTTAAAACCCTAGACACGTCACACACATTACATAAGTTTAAAAATTGTTTTAGATACATGATGTCCGGACAGGGAGTATTTGTGTCCGAACAGCTCTAAGGCAACATAACTAATTGTAGACTTTTGGCGCGGCGTGTCTAGATGAGGTGTGGACAGCTTGCAAACGGTAGCAATGAAGCTCTCAGAAACTCGCGTCCGAACGGGCTTGCTTCTTGTCCGGACAGTTTAGCTTGGAGATCGATATTTCTCACGGGATATTGCATCTAGACAATCTTGCATTGGGGATGATTCTTGGTACTTGAAGCGTCTGTTTTGATCACCGAGTTTAGCCAACAAAAAAAGTAAAACATGTATTTAAACAAATGTGTTAAAAAGAAAATGGGATATGATTACATGTGAAATGCGAAAAGTTTGTAAAAGATGCATGGAAACGTACCTAGCAGTTAAGTGAGGTTATACACTTAACACCCTAATGCACGTGAGTGAAAATAAAAATGATTAACCAAAACGAAATGTGATAAATAAATTTGATATTATATTACGTGAATCAAGCATGTGATATGATATATATTGTTTTATGTTTTTAATTTGTACTTTTCATTATCTTTAATTTTATAAATTGTTTTACTGCTCAAAAGTATGAGATGTGGGGATTGATATGTATTAAATGTAAAGGAAGATATTTGGGATTTTTATAAGAATGTATTAACCGAAAATCTAGGCTTGATTTACAAAACAACTATGTTTAATTTTGCGAAAACTCTTTGTGAGACGAGTTGTTTGGTAAATTCGAGATAGAGATTTTGAAGGGAAAAAAAGGGGGGGACTCACATCACACGTAAGGTCAGCATATTTTATACTTACTAAGTGGTGGACTCACATATTCTCCCTATAAAATTGTGGTAATTTTACAGATGTTGGTGACAATGAGTTAGATGACGACCCTTATATATGCTAGTTAGGCTTTTGATTGATGATGCTTGCAAGAGGCCTCTCACCTTTTGAAAGACTAACTCATGTTAAGTCAATATTTAAATTATGAAAATAGATGCCCTTGAGGCATCTCCCGATTTGATGTCAAAACAATATTAGTCTTATGTAGTTGTAATGACACTATTGTTAATTTTATAGGAGAAATTATACTTTACCCCCCTGAACTATCCACCACTTTGCATTTTTACCTTCAAAGTTTCAAATGTGACACTTAACTCCCCCAAACTTTTAAATTGTGACAATTCGATCACTTTGACATTTTTTTTAAAATGCCCCCATTACATATTTTATTTAAAAAAAAAAAAAAAAGAAATATGTTGGGGTGGCCGAACCACCCACCCCATAGGGGGTTTTCTTGGATTTTTTTTTTCAAAAAAAAAAATTAATAAATTATGTGATAGGGGCATTTTGGGAAAAAAAGGTCAAAGTGGTTGAATTGCCATAATTTGAAAGTTTGGGGGAGATTAAGTGTCACATTTAAAACTTTAGAAGTAAAAGTGCAAATGAGTTGATAGTTCAGGGGGTAAAGTGTAATTTTCCCAATTTTATAATATGTTATCTTAGATAGAAGTTATGGTATTATATGATGATGTGTGAGTTGTGATTTTGCTAATAAAATAAAATAAAATAAAATAAAAACTTATACATTTTTTTTTCTATTAAATTACCATTTATCTCAAAAGCTTAAGCTTATAGAAAAAAAAGATAAATTTAATAACTTAGTCACTACTTTTTAATAGATGATGCCCAACACATGTAATATTTAATTTAAATTGGGGGTCATTTGATAGAGTCAAGGTTCAAACTTAAAACATTTGGTTTTGATACCATATTAAACTATCAGTTATTCAAAAAGCTTAAGGTGATAGAAATAGATAAATTTAATTATTTAATCATTACTTTAACAGTTAGTTTGAGCACACGTAAGAGAGAGTGTTGAAGTAATGATTAAGTAATTAAGTTTACCTCTTTCTATCAGCTTAAGCTTTTGGGATAATTGATGATTTAACATTTTCTTCCGATGCAAGTGTATATAAAAATAGTAGCGCCACGTAAAATTGACGTAATTCTACTTTGCAATTTACATAAAAGTTGGTGTGTTAGAAGAAATGTAGCAAAGCTAGCTGAAAATTTATATACAACTCCAAATGACACCTAGAAGGGGGTTGAATAGGTGTATGCAAATAATATACGGAATTAAAAATTAAACAATCATACGTACAATCATTCACCAAAATATTTACATAGTAAATCAATCTGACACAGATATTTTGGTGATGAAGATGAAACCTTTTAGAGAACTCTCTAAAAATATAACCTTTACGGAACAACCAAACCTAGGAAATAAATCAAATACAAAAGAATAAGAATTATAAGAAGTTTATATTTACAAAACCTTTGAAGTTGACCCTTCCTTGCATAAGACAAGCGATCTACTTGATTTCTACCGTAGTAGCCCTTTTTAGAACGATAGAACATCTGGAACAATCCTTCTAATTGATCTCCTTTACCAAAACTTCGATAAGCTTCGATTGTTTATAATATGTGATGAGGGTACAACCTTAAACTCTAAGAGAGAGATTCACCCTAATGCTCAATATCTTAAATGCTCTCTTAGCACATGGAATTCTTATGTGGAATTCCTTACAATTTCGTGCATAATATCTCTCAATATATGACAACAAGAAAACCTAATACTAATTGAAATAGGAAGAAAACCTAGTATTAGTTGGAATAGGATTCGTCCAAATTTTCGTACTTATCTTGCAGGACGATTTTGGCATAGGAAACATCGAAAATATTATTTCACAAAGATTTGTATAATTTTGAGTTAGCTTTCCAATGTTGCTAGTTTTAGCTCAATTCGATTCTTGAGCCAAAAGTTATGGACCAAATACTAAGACATGTGTATAATACAAAATTTTGATCAAATTCGATTTTAACTCTAATTAAAAAATTCTAATTTGCCCCTTTCTAATTAAACTAACACTAGCTCCCCAATACAGAGGACAAACAATATCAACGCACTCAGGGCTAAATTAATGAAACAGAGAACAACCGAACGGCATCTCCTCCCATTTCAACAAATGAAAACAAATCCCAAACTCCAAAAAGTCATTCCTCCATAATCGACCATGACAAAACCAATTCACCCAAACACAAACACCCCACCTGACAATACATTGATCCTATTTTAAGTTGATACCCAAAATCCAATTGATAAATAATGTAAAATATACGGTGTGTTTTGAAATTGCAATTCTGGGAAATCTTTTTAAAACAACAACACTAAGAATACACAAAGAACAGTAAATAAACAGAAAAAAAAAACTAATAATTAGTTTCTTGCTTAACATCAACTAGAAACAACTTAGACGACAAAGTACAGAGAGGGAATATTAGGTTTATTGCAAACCCCTCCATTTTTTTTTTGAGGGAAATAATAGCATTTTATTCAAAACTTAACTAAACAGGCCAAAGCCTTACAAAGATAAAGCTAATTGCTCTAAAATAACAGTGTCCAAAATACAAAAAGGAGACTCCTCCAACCAAACTTGGCTCTTAGAAATTCAGTTGTGTTTTTGGCAAGACCATGTGCCGCTGCATTGGCTTCCCTTTTAACATGTCTGCATTGGCAAACCCCTCCAATCTGCTTGTGGGTAGTGGCAGTGTAACAAGGCTATTGTGAAGGATTTAAGCCTTTTAACTTTTTGTACACTTCTCTAACATATTGCAGAATAGTATTGTTTTGTTTTTTGTTTTTTTTTATTTTTTTATTTATTCTTTTCATTTCCAGGGTTTGGGGACCATCTCTACCGCTTCACCTCCCTACTAGAGATCCAGCTGAAAGAAACAGTGGGTGCTTTTTTGGCCCTTGCTAGAGCTCTTTCCTCTAACCTTCTAAGTCTTTGAGCTAATCCACATACATAGTCCTGGGCTTCTCGTCCCTCACTGGAAAGTCCACTTAGTTTCTCCACTTTCCATTTTGCCACCAAATGTTCCAATATTTCCCCATAGTCCCTGGCCGTGTAGACACCAATCCGAGATGCAACATTTGCAAAGTGATCAAAAAGATTTTCATCGTAGCCGTCGTACATTAAGTGGGCTGGCATTAATATTTTCCTCTTCATCATGTCAGCAAAGGCTATGACAGTTTCATTTGGATCAAGCTCGAAAAGCTTCCCAGCTATTTTAGTATAAGCAGTTTCATGGCGCTTCTCATCTGCGGCAATTGTGCCACATATTTGGGCAAGCTTTATGTCCCTGTGCGTCATGGCAAGCTTGGCTGTATTTCCATGGGAGATAAATGTTGCTCTTTCTTGAAACGATGTGTAGATAGTAAAAAAGTGGGGACTTGATCTGACGCCAACATCCTAAGAAAAAACAGGACATTAACTTGCTGAAGAAGAATAATTCAAAATTTGATATTTTTATTAAAATAGGTGAATGTCTTCCCCCATTACATTGGGGGGTGGATTTTTTTTTTAGAATCACCTAAAATGGAGAGTAGCGGGTTAAAGGTATGCGGTTGGGAATATTATCCACCTACCCATTTGTTTAATCAAACATGATCCTCCACTTTAAATGAACTAGATAATATCCAGTTAATTATGCTTAAATGATATTTTCGTTTTTTTACTTTTTGAGAGGATAAAAATACATCTTCACTATAACTAACTGGATATTCTCCATTTCATTTGAACTGGAAAGGATTCTAATTCCTTTAACAATTGTAAGCATGTGTTTCACTTGTTAATTAAAACAATGTGTTTTACATATGTTAAGGTACACATGTCAATGTTATATACTCATGAGTTCAAGTAGCAGGAGAATTGATGTATAAGTTGGATCAAAATATTTTATTATGATGGAAGTGTTGTGGAATGTTATGATCCTAAGGATTAAGGGTTTAACTAAATAAGTATCCAAAAGTCCTAAGGTTTCCGGATCAATAATTGGGCCTTTAAAACTAGAATTATGGGCAAGTAATAAAAATAAGTTAAAGAATTGTTGCACTTGTGATTTGTAAATTGCACTTGTTGTACCTTTTTTATTTTTACTTTTTGTCTCCTTGTGCTTTCTCTTGCACGCATACAACCTTTAGTGAAGGGGGCATTTGCCCTCAAGAGTGGGCCAGAGAGGGCATACCAGTTGTTGAGAGGCATAATGAGGAGCATAAGAACATTTAGGGGACATTTGTACCTAGGGTAGGGGAAATTTTTAAGGGTCTATGCCCCCCTTTGACCCCCCTTGGCTCCACCACTGTACACATACATCACTATGCTCTAGTGCTGGCGTCCGCACAGTGGCTCCCTCTGTCGATATTGACACTACTCATAACACTCTTCATATACATAGTATTAATACTTTTTAATTCAACCTATAAGTCATCCTTTTCTTGATTAGACCACAACGACATAAGTCATTCGATCTCATATTCAACAACCTAGTCCGATGTAATTGAATCTAATACTAAATAATACAAACTTGGAAAACAAAGCATCCTTTAATTTATGAAACGGGGGTTGACTGTAAACATTAAACAACAGAAATTCATGGCATGGAATGATGGAAAATGCATATATGCATCATCTAGATCTTCGGTTGTGTTTAATATTTTAATTTCATCCAGATAATTAAATGGAAAACATGATGGAATATAAGAGAGCGATGGTGTCGGAATCACATGTGCTAGCTACAGATCAGTTCACCGGACTTCTTGTGCTATTCATGAATAGTAGGCCACAAACTTTAAACACAAAAATAAATGCACCTATTTTGCGTTGTAACGTCGCTTTATTTTAAGGTAATTTGCTTTCTATGTTTTTAGTTACGGCGAATCTTTGTTTTCTGTATATATGTCCACTGTTCTGTGAATCTTTGTTGAGTATTTAGTATTATTCTTCCATTACAATGATTTATTTCACGTACAAAACGTGCTCTTAATAATTTTGTTGATGTGGCACCTATAAGTGGCATTAGCGTAGAATTTCTTTTATTATTTTATTTTTTTGAAATCATTCCATTATTCTATTCATTATTGAAAACTATTTGGGTAAAGTCCACTTAACCCCTTAAAACTACCACCCCAATGACAATTTACCTTTCAAACTATCAATTATGATAATTTACCCCACAAACTACCAAAACAATGATAATGTACCCCCCAATGCTAGCAAAATGACAAAATTACTCCTATAAAATTTTCAATAAGACCCAAATACCCTTAAAGATTTGAAAAGAAAATTATATTTTTGTATTTCTACTTTTATTTTAGTAAGGGTAATTTCGTCATTTTTGTAAAATTTGGGATTCATTGTCATTGTTTTGGTAGTTTGATGGATAAATTGTCGCAATTGATAGTTTGAGAGATAGATTGTCATTGGGGTGATAGTTTAAAGAGGTTAAGTGGACTTTACCCAAACTATTTTGAACAAAGCGTTCGGTCATTACAATATCCATAACACATAGAAGGGCTTCCATTATATAGATCACTTTTTCCATAGCGCTGAGTACACTCTTTACTAACCTATAAGAGTAGATTTGAAAGTATTATAATATTAATTGTAGAATTAGCTCCATAATTCTTATCATAGATTGAGCTTGTAAATTGACTTAATTAGGGTTTGTTTTAGTGTGTGTTTGAGAGTCTTAAAGTGTATTTAACACTCTAAAATTAAGTCCGTTTGAATAAAAAAATACATGTTTGATAAAAAAAAAAACGCTTTTAAGGTTTAAAAAGCCTAAAAATGGCCAAAACACATTTTTGGCAAAAACTTAAAAATAAAGCTTTTATCAAAAAAAAATGTTTTTTGACTTAAAAACAATATTTGGCAAACACAATCTCAAACATGTTGTTAATAGTATTACTCACCTTTAGGCATTATGTGATTTTGACTAAAAACAGCATGCAGTCATGTTCTCCAAAGAAATATTGCAAAAGCTTCATAATATTCACTCAATCAAGCTACTGATTTTGGCTTCTATTTTTCCTCCTTAGGATTTGAAAAGTGACCAAATTAATTATTGTGGTTTTAAAAAGTAACCAAATTGATCATTTTGTCAATTGACTGTTAGTTAACTTAACAAATTGACGTCTCCAAGAGGTAGTTCAATAGGTTGAGACTACACCTAATAAAGCAGAGGTCACTAGTTCGAATTCTCCTCCCCCCTTTTGTGTGGACATGTCAAAAAAAAAAACTTAACAGATTGATAAATGGACGAATGAATATTTGACACTTGGCACAAGTGGCCACTACATCAGTAATGACATGGCCACCTAATTAATTTTTTTATTTTAAAAAAAATTCAAAAAAAAAAATTCAAATTTATAAAAAAAAAAAAAAAGAGAGACAAAAAAATTGGGGTAAAAAAAGCTGAATTTTTTTAAAAAAAAGTTAATTAACGGTCAACTAACAAAAAAAAAGGTCACTTTTCAAAGCCCCACAAGGACTAATTTGGTCACTTTTCAAATCCTAAGGGAAAAAAAGTTTTGAAACCTCAGGGGAATTAAGTATTTAACTCTTAATTAATTCATTAAACCATATATATATTTATAAAAATAATTTAAGAAACCCTAAACTTTCCATATTTAATTTGCTAATTAGGTAGTTTGACTAGTTTCCATATTTTATCAAAATATTTTAAGAAACCCTAAAATTTCTATATTTAATTTCCTAATTTGGAAGTTTCCATATTTAATCAAAATATATTAAGAAACCCTAAATTTTCCATAGTTAGAGTTAAACTTTTCAAACCCTAACGGTCAGCTGACGTCTTGGACTCGTGCTGGTGCGCATGAAGATCCAATAAGTTTAAACCATAATATTATGTATTAATGTAATTAACATAATTAATATTAATAATATTAATTTTCGAAATTTTTGACACGGCATTTTTGCCACGTCAATAATTTCTGACATGGCAAAATGCCACGTCAAAAATTTTTGACGTGGCAATATTAACACATCAAAAATATTTTTTTGACATATTGCTTACTGCCACGTCAATAAATATTGAAGTGGCATTTTTTACCACACTATTGACACTTCAAAACCACCCCGTTTTTTTTGTAGTGTATATATATGATTGTATCCCAATATTTAGCTTGCTTTAGCGACAATGTTTTCTTGAATGAGTGAATATTATATAAAGATACAATCTTTTTTTTAGGCAATCTTTTATATTCATTTATTGAGAAAAAAAATCAAAAGCATAAATTTCTGATAAATAATAGTCAAAACTATGAGGTTATAACGTCATAGAAACAAACATAAAAAATTGACAATTAAGTCATATCTATGACTTCAACATTCACTAATTTATATCTTCTTTTTTTTTTTTTGAAAAAGAAAATCATCATAATCTCATTCATGAAAGATCAAGAGCAAAGCTCTTACATGTCCCCAAGAGGTAGCTCAATCGGCTGTGAACCACACCTTATGAAGCGTAGGTCACAAGATCGAATCCCCCTCCCTCTACCCTTGTGTGGACATGTCAAAAAAAAAAAAGAGCAAAGTTAACAAATGAAATACAAATCTGTACCAGACCAATGCATAGGTAGTAATTATTCTTTGACACCGAGGGTTGAGAACCCTGTGCCAACACTTATTCCTTGACCGAGGGCTAAGAACCCTAGGCCAACACTTATTCCTTGACACTAAGGGTGAGAACCTCAGCCAACACTTGTCCTCCTCGACCAAAGCCGTGGATAATGTTCACATCCACAACCCAAAGATCTGGACCAAACATCAACCCAAAAGCAGCCAATCGAGATAGGACTTATTACAAGCAAAAACAATAAAATACAGAAATAAATCGATCGCGCAAAAGGCATACACAAGGACGATTGAAGCTCGACGTGGTGGGGCGAAAAGGCTTGGTAGTGGATAGAGAGTGAAACAGACGCGAGAAGATCGTAAGAACTATAAAACCAAAACACACAAAACAAATAGAGAAGAGCAATACAGAAATACTAAAACAAATAGGAAACCCAAAAAAAAACAAAATACGAAGGAAAATCAAAACAAAAAATAATACAAAGGAAACAAAATACAGAAACCAAATAAAACATAAAACAAAAAGTAGAACAATCAACCGGAGAAGGCTCAGACGCGATCTAGCTAGAACACCGCTGAGGAAGGTGGCGATGGGAGAATGATGCGGTGGGGGCGTGTAGAGGACCTACCTTAGGTGGAGGGCTACGAAAGGCCGAAAGCCAGAAGACCCAAACAGGGGCACAAAGAGCCCCAAAACAATGTAAACGCCACTGCACAAGGAGGAGGCCGGGAAAAAGGAAAAGGGAAGGGAGAGGCACTGAGACTAGGGTATCAAGTAAATAACTAGAGCCCGGTGCGAAAGGGACATATACCATATATGCTCTAGCCTCTAGGCAGACTCAATCAAATCCATATGTAGCATATATTTCCAAATTTTATTTTCTAGGCCATGAGAGTAAAACCCTCGCGCCAAAACTAATCATCTTCGACCCAAAGGCTATGATAAAAACTTTCACCCCAAAGAGTGCTCATGAAATTAGATTTAAGGATAAGTCAAACCCTTATTAAAAAAAATAAAAAACAAAAAACAAAAAGCTAGCAAACAAATACAACAGACAGGGCGAGAGAGGCAAAGCGCATTAGGCGGTGCGTGGTGGACGAGATGGACAAATGAGGAGACGGAGAGTATGATGGGCCGGTATGTGGCTAAGCAAAATTAGTTGAGAAGACTAGATCTAATTTGAAAAACTAGATCTAAAGTCCAACCAATTGGGAGGCTAAAAAAGGGCAAACAAAGGTAGTTTAGTATAAGTAAAGGGATGGCTAGAGTAACTAGATTGGTCAAGAAAAAAAAAATAATTGAATTTTTTTTTTTTTTAAAAGTTGTTTGTACATTTTTGTCTTTCTCCATCATGCACCTTTTTCTTCTTTGTCCCACCTTCTCCTCTCTCTCTTATTTTCACCTTCCCCACCACTCACTTTGTTTTTTATTATTTTATTTATTTATTTGTCACCCACTCTCTACTGATCCCTTTATTTTTTTTGAAAAAGAGAAAATTTTAATTTAAAAAAGCGATTTTTTTTAAAAACATTTAAATTTTAAATTTTGTTTTAACAAGCTGTCTTTAGGAAGAGCTAAATACGTAGGGAATATATTTTTTAAATGGAAAAATACCCAAATAAATTCGGTAAAAATTTAAAAGTATACAAATAATTTTTATTTTTT
The DNA here is from genome assembly GCA_013348765.1 of Carpinus viminea. NCBI lineage: Eukaryota > Viridiplantae > Streptophyta > Magnoliopsida > Fagales > Betulaceae > Carpinus > Carpinus viminea. The sequence goes on along the minus strand of CP054671.1, from coordinate 12,506,503 downwards.
TAAAACGAAAAATTGAAATTTAAAAAAAGAAAAAAGAAAAAAGTGAAATTCACAAAAATTTATGCAGATACTGCAATATGAGTGAAATCTCACTACACAATATTTCTAAAAGTTATATATATCTAATTATACACAATTATGATAAAAGTAATTTCACACAACACATTGCTGCGAGTTATAAATTATGTGAAAGGTAAATTTTTTTAGGTGTGGTATATCAAATAACAAATAGGAGTTGAATTCTATTATGACTTAATATAAGATATAATCATTACAAAATGGAAATATGATTTTCATAGACTGTTTATTTGTACATGAGGCGTTTTGCTGCATCCTGAAAGTATAGATTTAGTAAGCAAGCAAGAAAGTACATGGGTAAATTTTCGTCGGAAGTTTCAAGATACCCATGTTTGAGGTTCTATCTTGCAAGGTCTAAAATAAAAAAAAAATAAAAAAAAGAGACAAATAGTGTTGTTGTGCTTTAGACATGAAGATTTGATAAGCATTTCAGGACATAATATGTATGTAACTTCTTTCCAAAGCTTCCAAGACATACATATCGTGTGTTCACTCTCTTCTATCATGTAAGGTCACCAAGAAAAGATAGAGATATTTAGCTTGGGAAATATAATCAAAGATAATCTTGCTTATCTTCTAAGAAAAGAAGAATGTTGAGTTTATGAATCATTTTGTGATGCTACAGTTTGATAAATGAGGATAAGCTCAAATTGTGAGAAAATTTGAGCATTCAATGTATGGAAGTTCATGATCAAAAAATCCTTAGTGAAGGAGTATGAACAGAATGCCTGCATTGCAATAAAGGGATATGAATTTATAGGAAGGATCCTAGAGCGTGTCCGCATATCAGTCCAATGCAATTGCCCATGCAAGGATGCAAAGTCATCAAAAAATAGTGAATTTTGAAATCAAGCGTAAAAATAGCTCGAACATCAAAAGTGTGTCAGTTGAAATTATAAGGGGAGATATGATTTGAAAATAACGGAAACTTTTTGACAAAAATGATATAAAGCTTGAGGCCCACTGTCGTATGTCATTTACTGTAGTATTTACCCAAGGTGAAAATTTTCCTTTAAGAACAACATTCTTGATTCTTCCTGAAACACATAATTTCTCTTGAAAAACCCATCATTTCTTTAAAAAAATCATCCCATAATTATCAACGATTATGTCATGCTCCATGATTCAATTGTTTTGGCAAATACAAGGGGTCTTCTGACTCCGCGTGATTAAGTTCTGTTGGCAGGTCGATCCAAAACAGAGGCCATCAATGACTCATTGGCATTCAGTGTCCAGTGTGCTACTTCTGTGTCAAATCTGGCCCAACGTTTGGGGTTCAAAATGTTAAGATTCAGCATTTGAATATCCACATTAAGATTTTGAAAGGTTTACTTAGAGATTCCGAACAGAAGGCTACGAATCTCTATAAGGAGAATAAAAGGTAGAATAACTTGGTGCAATCGTATGCCAACAACCTGAAAGTAAGATTAATAGAAATAGAGAAGACCATTAACGCTCTTAGAAATGTCTAGGAGTCTTGATGTAGATCAGATGTCCAACAGCAGAAGACTGTTTAGACGGTGATTTATCTCGTTGGGACCCGTAGCTTTACATTTTATGTTCAAGGGTCGTGGCCGTCCGGACTGCCATAAGTCCTGTTCGGACGGGCGCTGTAGAGTTAAACCGACTTTATTATTTATTTAGTGTTTATTAGGTTTAGAGAGTCTATATTTTGTATTTTATCAGATTTTGGGTTTTGGGGCCATAAATACATGCTTATAGCCTTCAGAAAAGACAATTTATGTTGATTATTGATATTGATTAATGAGAATACTTAGAGTTGAGTTTATTCCTCTATTTTCCTTCAAAATACTAGAGAATCTAGATTTTCAAGAAGAATTTTCAAATCTTTGATAAAATCAAGATCTAGAATTAGTTATCCGCTGCGTATTTCTTATTATTCGCTGCATCTCACTAAGTCACACTGCATCAGTTGTTACCAGAGCTCAGGTTACTTTCCATGAATGGAGAGGAGCAACCGTTTGGCAAACATGAACGAAGTGTACATGTGCACTAAGGCAGCACATAAGGAGCAACCTACGATTCATGAACATATTTTCATGGCACATGGAAGGGAGAAGGAACGATAGAAGAATGGCAAGTCTGAAGTATCACCAAGTGGTGTATGGGACTTTCATAACAACCATCAAGGTATTTTGATGATGAGAAGCATCACGCTTATTTTGAGGTGTTGCCATGTTTTGATCTTGAGAAGGGGCACGTGGAATAAGTTGATTGGACACCCGAAGGACCATGGGAAGAATCGGCTGAATTCTAGGTTGAATTCTCTCAAACCAGAGGAGAATGATGTAGATCGGATGTCCAATAGCAAAAGACCATTCGGACAATGACTTATCCAGTCCAGACTTGTAGCTTTGCATTTTATGTTTAAGGGTTGTGGCTGTCTGGACGGCCATAAGTTCCATTCGGATGGGCATCGTAGGGTTAAACCGACTTTATTATTTATTTAGTGTTTATTAGGTTTAGGGAATCTATATTTCGTATTTATCAGGTTTAGAGTTTTGGGGCTATAAATACATGCTTATAACCTTTAGAAAAGATAGTTTATGTTGATTAATGAGAATACTCAGAGTTGAGTTTATTCCTCTATTTTCCTTCAAAATATTTGAAAGTATCTAGATTTTTATGAAGAGTTCTTAGATCTTTGATAGAATCAAGATTTAGAAATAGTTATCCACTGCGTATTTGTTGTTCTTTGCTGTAACCCACTAAATCATGCTGCATCAGGTCTCCAGTTCGATCTTCAAAATTGTCATGCGGCTTCTCGCTCAAAGCTTTAGTGAGGTTCTTCATGTGAAGCAACATAATTTGTAAATATTATAACTCATTTTGTACTGAACCTTTGTTTATTAATGATAATTTTTTTATCATTATTATTATTATTCTTTTATCAATATACTTATAAATGTTTGCAATATTTATTACACAAAAAATAACAAGGATGTATTCACTTCTTGATACCAAATACGTACCACAGGGATAAAGCAGATTTTTTGTGAAAGAAAACTTTTGTTATTTTTGGGTACATGGGAAATGGAAGAAAATGAAAGAAAATATAAATTTTGGTTTGAGAAATGCTTGGGATACTACTCTTTTTGCTAACATATGGATATTAACATGTGTGGAGCTTATTTATTGTAGAGGATCAAAATATTAATAAAGAAAAATATTATGAATACCAATAAATAAGTTCAACATCATGATAGTACTCATCTATTACTACCCCTAACATTTATCTTTTAGTTTAGAACAAGATCATTGAACTACTCTATTTATATAGTGTAGAATGTTGACAAATTCTTTTACTGCTCAATATTCTAATATGGTTTTAGTTTACTTCTCTTAAAAAAATTAAATATGTGCTTATACAATAAATACAATATTAAATATATTTATAATAACTTGCATATATGATATTGTATTTTAAAATTGAATATCACAAAAATAAATTATACCAAGAATCAATCACGTGTAATCTAACTAGTTACATCAATAACTTTCTATTACTATTCAAACAAAATACTTACTAAAAAATAAAATCAAAATTAAAATTTTTATTTATTTTATATCACATCAATCACTTGCCAAAATCCATTTTCAAACAAGCCATAGAGAAGGGTATAAAGGAGAGATAATTGAAAAGATACGAGCCGAGAGAAATAATTTTCCATTTAAAAATTGAAGTAAATGCTAAAAGAGTAACGAACATATCAAAGCTGCTTTTTTTTTTTTTTTGGAATAAAAGTAAGGTATTCTTCCATTTAGATTTCTTAGGTTAATAAAGTGGTGTCTTTGTCAAACAATTAGCTGTCATATTTGTTTTCCTCACATACCAACCATGATTAAACATTGTTCATAAGGGGTCTAGATCGACAATGAGAACTGTAGTTCTCTTTCTCATTATCAATTAAGTCATAGTCTGACTTAGTTGTCACACTAAGAGATCAATAAATTTTTAGAACAACTAATATTAATTAAGCTTGTGTGAGTAATTTTTTATTGCAGATACTCAAATCTACGTCTTAATACATACTTAAAGCTCCTAATTGTTTTTTCAAAACTACTGAAGTATAGCCACATATGGTAATCATGTTACCTTGTTGCAGTGGCGGACCCACATTAGTGATTGGGGGTGCCATGGCACACCTAGCAATTTTTAAAATTTTTTTAATTCTTTTTCTGGCTACTTGTTGGCACAACATGGCATCCCAAATTTTTTCTTTTTTCTTGTTCTGTGGCCCCCCCGGTTAATCTATTAAAAAAAAAAAAATGTTTTTTTATCCTCTCCTTTCTCATGTTTCTTATGAGTTTTTTTTCCTTTTTCTTCTCTCTTTCTCCCTTAGTCCCTCTCAAACTCTTTCTCTTTGACGCTTTAAGGTTAATTTTATGCATTTAACCTTAATTTTTGTGTGAATTATCAAATTTTTAGAGTGGAAACAAATTTTAGGACGTTAACAAAAAATTTGACGACACCCACAATATATATAGTCTAGCTCCGCTACTGCCATGTTGGCTGTAAGACTATTCTCCCATGAGTCCCATCCATAATGTGTGTACAATTTTTAAAACATCACCCTCCAGTTTTTGTTTGTAAAATGTCTTGGCCTATTGTCCCCCCAACAAACCATTTGTCCTTTTCAATGCTATCGAGCAGCTCATGTAATTAATTTTTTTTTTTTTTAATATCAGTTTATTTTGAAAACAAACCAATACACCATGACAATTAAGATTACATCTTGAAATTTATCAAGATGTTATGTACGTAGATTTATTTTACAGCTTCATCTTGGATTAGAATCTTTTACAATTTTTTTTTTTTTTTTTAAATCACAAAATTTAGACAGTTTCTAAACATCAAAATGCTTGAAAATTAAGAAACAATTTTTTAATTTTTTCTAAGAATCGTCTCAACAAAAATGAAAAACAAGCCTTTTGAAAGGAATTTTTTTTTTAGTTACATCAATAACATAACACATTTTTAATAAATAACATTTTATAAGCCTTTCAATACTTAGAAACTACCTATTTGAGAATTTATAATTTTCTTGAAATCGGTAAAAATTATGATCCTCTATCGTTATCAAGCATTTTGTCCTTATAACTATAAAAATTAAATTTGACTAATTACCACCGTTATGCAGACCATTCTCATCATGGCAATTTAGAGAACTTCCACCTGTACCACCGTCTAGGTAGGTCTAAAGTGGAGGCGGCTTGATGGGTCCACACACCTTTTTTTTAAATTTTTTTTTTTTTTTATCCATTGATTCTCATCCACAACATATATATATATATATATAATTAAAATTGACTAATTATCACCATTGTTATCTCAGACGCAGTACCCATTGTACTTGTCTCCATAAGAATCTTCCTTCCTTCACAAATTATAAAGGATATTACAAAGTCCCAAATGGAATGGGTAGCTGATGGACCATGCTTCATAAGAGTACGATTTTAATAAGTGTGATTTTAAAAATTATATTTTTAAAAATTAAGTTTTTTAAATCTTTATTTTTTAAAATCACACAGATATTTGGTAAAACATGTTAAAAAGTACATTTTTTTATCAACCGAGTGATTTGATAAAATTAGCATATAATTGCGATTTCAGACTAGATAAATAAATATTGCCTTATATATTTTTTTAAGCGAAATCATGATTTTGTTTTAAATTTGCACTTTCAAATAAGCACCCTCTAGTCAGTTTATTGAAATCACCAATTTTCTATGATTTTAAAATTTGTGTTTTTAAAATCATAATCCCAAACTCTCCAAAATTGTAATTTGGTTTAAAAACACATATTATTTTTTAAAAAACGAACTTCTAAACAAACCCTTAATACAATAATATATTTTGATATTTTCGTGTTGCGAATGTCTTGTTGACTTAATTATTGTCATGTCATTTAAATTAGAAAAATAACAATAATATGACATCATCATAGTATATGTTTAATTTAGGATGTCATGAGAGAAATTTTCAAAAATGTTTGTTCTTTTGGAATTAGAATCTTATTTGATAATATGCGTTAGTTATAATGGAAAATATTTTTGTTTTCTTAAAATGTAAGAAGACAAAAATATCTATATATTATAACTAACTAAATATTACTCAGTTCATTTGAATCAGATAAAGATCCTATTATGTTTGTTTTGGCTCAGCCAAACCCATATGCAAGTGAAACATTGATGTCATCGGAAATTGTCGGTTGGGTTGGTCTGTTTTTAGCAGTCAAGCTCTTCTTCTCAAATGACCAAAATAGTTATTTTCTTTTAATATTACAAACACGATGCATCGAAGACTTTTTCTCTCTAGGCACCTCTGCGCTCTAGAGGAGAAAGAACGGGTTTTCACGTCCCTCAGACGGTGAAGGATACCAAAGAGTCTTCTCTTTTCTGTTGGTTCATAGTGGGTGCTTCGATATGGCGGAGGATTTAGAAAATCTTTGGGGAAATTTCTCGTTAGCTGAAGAAGAAGAAGAGGAACTAGAGATTGTGGCTCGAAGCATGATGTAATTGCTCGGAGGAAATTATGCTGTTAAGAAAGCTCATCGCCGGCTTATCGATGAGACAATCAAATCCAAATTAATAAGGGGATGGAGACCACGGGGAACACTCTCTTTCACAGTCCTTGGAGAAAACTTGTTTCTGATGGAATTCCAGTATGAATGTGATAGAATAAGGGTGTTGGAAGGCAGGCCATGGACTTTTGAAAGAAGTTTGTTTGCAGTAGAGGAATTTGGGCTATCTCCTCCATCCAGGATTAGTTTTGATAAAGTGGCGTTTTGGGTGAGGTTTTCTAACCTTCCACTGCTTTGTATGAATAAGGAGGTTGGGAATCAAATTGGTGCATCGATTGGTGAAGTTGAAATGATAGACACGGATGAAGAAGGAGTTGGGTGGGGATAGTTTTTTAGGGCAAGAATTAAACTGGATATAACAAAACCTCTCCTCTGTGGAAGGAGACTGAAGATTAAAGAGAACCCATTCTGGGTGAGGTTCCAATATGAACAATTACCGTATTTCTGCTTTGAGTGTGGTGTCATCAAGCATGGGAGGGGTGGCTGTCTCAAACGAACAATCTCTAAGGTGAAAACAGGAGAACCAGAGTACGGCCCATGGTTGAGGGCTCCTTCCCCCACCTGTCGATTTAATGCTGGGACTAATTCATGGAAAGGAAGCAGCTCTTCAAACCAACATTTGAGAAGGGAATCAAGGAGCACTGAGAGTTCAATCCAGAAAGAGAACATGGAGGTAGGTGACCGGACTAGAGCCCCAGCGAAACCAAGGCAGAAGAGCGGCGACATGGTTTCAGATGAAGCAAGTGAGACTCCTGAGGCTTATAGGGTTAATCATGGGACTAGGTCTGTCAAGGGTGGAAGTAGAGGCATGGGAACAGGAGACCTGACACTGACTAAAGGAAAGACCACAGTTATAGAGCAAGAAAGGAGTTGCGGGGAAAACACACCTCAACGTGAGGAGATGGTAGTGGAGTTCATAGAGAGCATTAATGAGGTCAGAGGAAAATGCAGCTGGAGAAGGAAAAAGAGATGGTGGTAGAGGGGATGGGCATGACCGGCATTAATGACGCTGAAATTATTCCTACAAGTTTTTCGGCTGCAAGTAAAAAGAAAGCCTTGCAAAGTAAACAAATAGAAGATGCATTTAATGCATATAATGATTCCAACGTGAAAGGAAAGAAAGAAGCGCTGGTTTTATGGAGTGGAAACTAGTGAATGACGTGGATAGCATGGACTTTGGTCCCACCCCAATGAAAATTAGAATGGAACAGGCCAAGTAAAATGGGTGAACCGGTTTTCTTAAACCCGGCTACTATTCCAATTCAGTCCCAACCGGGTCCTCAACTAAAAGAAAGCCTAGCCATGCAGAAGAAGCTGGTTTCTTCATGGAAACGGCGGGCCAGAGTGAGCAAGGGTTCATCAACGGCAAAGGAAGTATTAGAAAATAGACAGGCTAAAAGAGGAGGCTATCAAAATGAAGAAGCTGAGACCCCAAGGAAAGCAGGAAGAAAATTAGCTCGAGGAAGGAAAGAAAAGCAGAAAAGGAATGTATGGATTGGGATGGCGGTGGCTGCCCAGCAGCCCGCCGATCAATGATGGCCATTATTTGAACTGCCGAGGCTTGGCAACCCTGACGATTCGTGACCTCGCCGGATGGTGAAGGCTAAGAGGCCATGTTTGGTATTCTGATGGAGACCAAGATGAAGCAAAAGAAAATGGAAAAATAAGATGCTTGCTGGGATTTGAACCTTTCGTTGTTGATAGTATTGGTAGGAGTGGGGGTCTTGCTCTGCTGTGGAAGGAGAAGGCAGGCTTGGAGATACAAAATTATAGCTGTAGGCATATCCAAGCTTCTGTGAAAATTCCAAGGGGAGAGGGATTGTGGAAATTTACTGGTTTTTATGGTCATCCAGATGCTAGCAAAAGAGGAGAGGCTTGGAATTTATTAAAACATCTGAGAGATTTTTCTCTTCATCCATGGATGTGTGCAGGGGATTTTAATGAAATTCTAGAAGAGTTTGAAAAATCTGGAGGTTGCCGAAGAGGTAGAGGATTGATGGAAGCTTTTAAGGAGGCTTTGGACGTGTGTAATCTATCGAACTTAGGAGCTTCTGGACCTAGATACACTTGGCACAATGGTCAGGAAGGAGACTCTTTTATTCAAGAAAGACTGGATAGAGTAGTGGCTTCACCAGATTGGTGCGAAATTTTTCAAGGAGTTCAAATTGAGGTGGAGGCTTCATTTACATTAGACCATGCTCCTTTGTTCATCTCTCTTCATGAACCCCATGGTCTGAGAAGGAATCCGAATTATTTTAAATATGAGGCCCATTGGGGCTTAAACAAAGAGTGCAAGGAGATTGTCAAGCAAGTTTGGAGAAGGAAGTTTACTCCTGAAAACAGTTGGCAGGATTTTAACTATAAAGTGAAGCTTTGCAAAAGCCAGTTGAGGAGATGGGAATGGTCAAATAATGGGAGCAGGGAGCAAGAAATTGGGAGGATCAAAGAGAAAATTCTAAAGCTGTAAGGAAGAGATGGCTATGTTCAAAGAGAGCGGCTAAAATTTCTCCAAGAAGAGGGAAATTTGTTACTTTCTCAGGAAAACTTGCATTGGTAGCAAAGATCCACAGAGTTGTGGTTAAAATGTGTGGACAAAAATACTAAATTTTTTCACGCCTGTGCAACACAACGAAGGAGGAGAAACTTGATCCAAAAAATTAAAGACCAGCATGGTAGGGTGTAGGAGAGTGGGGAAGGGGTGGAGAGAGCTTTTGTTGAATATTTTAAAAAACTTTTCCAATCGGATCACTCGGGAGAAGAAGAGAGGGTTCTCCAAGGGCTAGAAATAAAGGTTTCACAGGAGATGAATGAAGCTCTATTAATGGCCTTTACTACAGAAGAGGTGCATGTGGCTTTGAGGCAAATGGCTCATTTGAAGGCTCCGGGTCCGAATGGTCTCTCAGTTGGCTTCTTCATTGACAATTGGGCTTCGGCGGATAGAGATGGCTTCCTTGAAGGGGTGCCGGCATCTAGGAGGGGACCTCGGATAAACCATTTATTTTTTGCGGACGATAGCCTCATTTTTTGCAGAGCTAGCCTTGATCATTGGAATAGACTGTCGGTGATTCTTAACTCCTATGGGGCAGCCTCTGGCCAGCAGCTAAATAAAGAAAAGACTGGTATATTTTTCAGCCGTAACACCCCTCCTGAGACACGCCAAAAAATTACAGAGGTTGATGGGATTCCTCCTTCCCAACGTTATGATTCCTATCTTGGTTTACCGGCCCTAGTGGGAAGATCTAAAATGGAGGCGTTTCAGAGCATCAAGGATAGAGTTTGGAGAAGGCTTCAAGATTGGAAGCTGAAATTCCTCTCTCAGGTTGGTAAAGAGGTTCTTCTTAAGGCGGTCATCCAAGTCATTCCCTCATATTGCATGAGTGTGTTTCTTTTACTAAAAGCCCTTTGTGTGGCAATCAATTCTCTTATACAAAAGTTTTGGTGGTCCCATCAAAATAAGAAATCGAGCATCACGTGGATGAGTTGGAGTAGAATGTGCCTATCTAAATCTAGCGGAGGTTTGGGTTTTCGAGATTTACACATCTTCAATAAGGCCTTACTTGCTAAACAATGTTAGAGATTATGGAGGGAAGAGGATAGTATCATGGGAAAAATCATGAAAGGTAAGTACTACCCCAATGGGAGTATTCTTGATGCTAAACTAGGGAACAAGCCTTCTTTCATTTGGAGGAGCATTCTCAGCTCTAGAAGTTTAATTCAAGATGGCTTAGTTTGGAGGATTGGAGATGGCTCTCGGGTGCATATTTGGGGAGATAAATGGCTGCCTACCCTTTCTACATTCTGTATTAACTCCCCCTAAAGGCCTTGACCCGGATGCCTATGTGAGTGATCTTATAGACCAAGAGGCTGGGGCTTGGAAGCTTCCTTTGCTGTTGGAGCTCTTTTCCAGTGAAGAAGTTATAGCTATTCAAACCATTCCCATTAATTTCACTAAACAGCCGGATAAGTAGATTTGGAGGGGAACTTTGAAGGGTGAATTCATGGTTGGAAGTGCCTACCATATGGCTAAGGAAATGGAGGGTGCTCTTTTAGCAGGGCCTTCTAGGAGGTCTGAAGATAGTATGATCTGGAGAGGGATTTGGAAAGCTAAAGTTCCTAATGCAATCAAAACCTTCATGTGGTGGGCCTATCATAATCTCCTCCCGACCAAGGAAAATCTATTCAAGCGTAAGGTCATCCTCGACCCTTCTTGCCCTATATGTGGGTTAGAGGTAGAATTTACCTCCCATATCCTATGGGAGTGTGCTTCTGCTTCTGATGTCTAGGGAGCTAGCCTAAGGTGCTTTCAAAAGAAACCTATTCCCTCTTCCAATTTTCTGCAAGTTGCAGAGAGTGTCCTCATGGACTTTTCAGGGGAAACTTTTGACCTATTTTCTATTACTGCTAGACTCTTGTGGTTCCGTCGAAATGAATGGATTCATGAAGGGTCTTTCACCATCCGAACATGATGATCTTTGCCAAGCAAAAATTAGATGACTATAATTCCTTGATGCAAAAGAAAGAGGGGTCCCATGCTATTCAGGTTGAGGAGAAGTGGAAGCCTCCAGAGTCTGGTTGGGTGAAGTTGAATTGTGATGCCGCGTTGGATGAAAGAGGTAGATGTTTCGGCTTGGGTGGTATTCTCAGAGATGAAAAAGGTTTTGTTTTAGCAACTTGGAGCTGCTTGAGGTCTGGTCTCCTTGCCCCTGCGGCTGCTGAAGCATCAGCTTTATTTCGTGGAATTAATGCATGAAAGAGTATGGGTATTTCTAGTTTGATCATTGAAAGTGATTCTCTTGTGATAGTCTTAGTGGTTCGGGCTATTGAAGCCTCCAGCAGCAGGTACGGGCACCTAGTTGATGATATTACAGAGCTGCTGAGGTTTTTCTCCAACTGGAAGATAGTCCATGTTAGAAGATCTTCTAATAGGGCAGCCCATATTTTGGCTAGGGCAACCTTATGTAATGACATGGATTGTAGTTGGATCCTTGATGTCCCAGGTTGTATAAGGGATATTATTGTAGTGGAGCAATTTGCTCCTTTTTTATTTGTTAATGAAGCTGTGAATTCTTCTTTCAAAAAATATTACAAACACGCTTGCCTAAAAAAAAAAAAAAAAGACCAAAACAGTTTACATATAAATATGCTTTAACTCTGCCTTTCAAGGATATAAAGGGAAGGACATCAAGTTCCTTTCCCAGAATTCATTAAACAGTAAACATTCATTTCATCAAGTACATTAATTAGCAATTAGCGTCGTTTTAACACAATCATTCATGAAAAGGAAAGCCACATCAACCCACCCAACCACAACTGGCATTTTCAACTGAGACCTATCAATCTTCTTGTCATAGACAGGCTCTTCTTCTCAAATGACCAAAAAAGTTTACATATAAATATGCTTTATCTTTGCCTTTCAAGGATACAAAGGGAAGGATGATATGTTCATGATAGGATCATTATTATTGAGAACCTATCTAGATAAAAGTAAGTTCAAATAAGAATCTATCTTGTTTATAAAATAAGACAAGGGAAAAAGTCTACTTACATAAGATCTCTATATTAATATTTAAAAGAGAAACTATTAATAAAGAAGTATGAGTTGATTATTATTTTATAATATAGTTTACTATTTTTTGGAGGTTAAGGCTCCCTTGAAGTAATCATTAGAGATCATGGCTCTCCTGAAGTAGCCGATTTATCATTTTGTACGCTTTGTTATTAGTTGGTTCGCATCAAGACTCCCTCGAATAGCTATTGAAGATCACGGCTCCCTTGAAGTAGCCAATTTATCTTTTTCTACGCTTTGTTATTAGTTAGTTCACATCAAGTGGTATCAAAGCTAGGTTGATTGTTTTCTACGGCAATCACTGATCCATTTGCCCATCACCCATCATCGGAAAATCGGCCATGTCTATCAACCTTTACTTCAATGCAGATATGCGTGGAAGGATAGAAAAGATGCGATCAGAATTCATGGCATGGAATGAAAAAATCACCAAAAGATGGAGGAGCATATGAGAATAATTGAAAGCTTTTCTCCACTATGCTCTGCTCCGGTAAGCCAATCCTTTCCCATCACACCACAATCGGTTGCCATTGTCACAAAAAAGAGGAAGAAAAGAGTTGTTAAAGCAACAAAAATCCATCTATACCAGCATCAAACCAAATCGTCGTCAACCAACAGTAAAGCTGCTCGCCTCCGTCGTAGATCCATAAATCAACAGACCTAACCTTCCAAATGTGTTGCCAACCACCGCACCGTCTCATCCCACATCGTCATCAACCCCTGAAGCGCCCCCATGCCATTTTGGTCATCTTCACACACCAGTTCACATGGATCTCTTTTGTGGCTGATGAGAAAAAATTCTATCATTTTTTATTGGTTTAGAAAAAAGAAAGAAAAATTCTATTTTAGTTTTAAAAAATTTTTCTTGGAGACAAGAAAATTATAAGGGAAGGGAATGATATGATCATGATAGGATTACTATTGTTGAGGACATATCTAGATAAAAGAGGGTTCAAATAAGAGTCTATCTTGTTTATAAGATAAGACTAGGGTAGAAGTCTACTTACACAAGACCTCTACATTAATATTTAAAGGAGAAACTATCAATAAAGAAGTATGAGTTGATTATTGTTTTAGAATACAGTTTACTGTATTTTGGAGGTTAAGGCTCCTTCAAAGTAGCGATTGGAGATCACGGCTCTCTTAAAGTAGCTAATTTATCATTTTCTATGCTTTGTTATTAGTTGTTTCACATCAAGGCTCCCTCAAAGTAGTCATTAGTGATCATGGCTCTCTCAAAGTAATAGGTTTATCCTTTTTTACGCTTTATTATTAGTTGGTTCGCATCAAGGGACATCATGTTCCTTTCCCAGAATTCATTAAATAGTAAACATGCATTTCATCACGTATGTTAATTAGCAATCAGCATCGTTTTAACACAATCATTCATGAAAAGGAAAGCCACATCAACCCACCCAACCACAGCTGGCGTTTTCAATTGAGACCTATCAATCTTCTTGTCTTGTATATGACAAATATATATATATATGACAAAAAAGGATTTCTTTGACAAACAATTTTATTTGAGTTTCGGTTTGGTAGTGGAGCAAAATTTGGTTGATGTGAAAAAAAAAAAAATATAAGGAAAACTTTACTTTAGCTCCCTAAGCTTCCATCTGATTTTACAAACTCCCCTGAACTTCTAAATCTTTCATTTTGGACCCCTAAACTTTCAATTACTTAGAACTCTTGCGTTAATTTTAGCCATTAAAAATACATAAAAAGACCAAAATGTCCTTGATTTTTATTTTTTTTATTTAAAAAAAAAACATTTTGAAAGTTGAAATTTTATATAAAAGTTAAGGGTATAAACATCATGTAACGTTTAAAATCTGACAGAGAGGTCACATTGAGAGTAATTGAAAGTTCAGAAGTTCAAAATGAGAGATTTGAAAGTTTAAGGGGGATTTGTAAAATCGAGTAAAAGTTCAGGAGGTCAAAGTGAAATTTTTCCAAAAAAATAAGAATATTTGGTATAAAAAAAAAATAATTTTACCCTTACTTATAAATAAAAAATTATTATTATAATTAGGAAAATTACATCATAACACCTTGGGTTAGCATTCATATTTTTTTAAATCACTAAGTTTTTTTTTTTTTTTTTGACAATTTACTCCCTAAGTAAATCAAAATCAAATTAAAATCTTTGCCGTCAAAATTTTTTAACATCCGTTAATCTGGGTCAAAATGCACCGTTTTGATCCATTGAAATATTAATTTTTTTAATTTAATTTTAAAAATTAAAAAGATTTAAAAAAGAAAAGAAAAGAAAGAAAGAAAGAGTTTTTACAGGGGTGGCCGAACCACCTCATAAAGAGTGGTTGGCCACCCCATTTTGCCTGGGGGTGTGGTTCGGCCACCCCCTTAGGCCATGAGCCACCCCCAGATTGGCTGTATGGGGGTGGTTTGGCCACTCCTATAAAAATTGTTTTTTTTTAATTTTTAAAATTAAATTAAAAAAATTAATATTTTAATGGGTCAAAATGGTGCATTTTGACCTAGACTAACGGATGTTAAAAAATTTTGACGGTAGGAATTTTATTGTAATTTTGATTTACTCATGGAGTAAATTGTCAAAAAAAAAAAAAAAAAAACTTAGGGATTTAAAAATCGAATTCTGACCTAAGGTGTTATGGTGTAATTTCCCTAAAATTATTATATTAAAAAAAAAAAAAAAAAAAAGAAAAGAAAAAAGTGACTGACCGGGGGTCACTTGGTAACCCATGGCGGGTCACCACCCACCAGTCTTCTTCTTCTTCTTTTTTATTTTTTATTTATTTATTTGTTTGTTTTAAATATAATAATAATAATATGACCCGTGAATCACAATACGGGTGGGTTAGATCCACCGTAAATCCACGGGGTAAGATTTTTTTAAAAAAATATATTTTTTAATAAAAAATAATGATATTTTAGTAATTTAACACTGGTTCATTAGGATTTTACAGAAAATTCTAACCGAATGGAGAAAGTGGAAGTAAATTAAACTTTAATACAACAAAGTAAGAGTTTTCAAACTTTTGGGGGATGGTTAAAAAAAGCGCATAAGTTTATAAAAATGAGAATTAATGAAGTTTCTCCTAATAAAAAAGAAGCTGGAAGAGGAGTGGGCCATAGAAGTTGTTTTAGCCATGGTCGAGGCTAGTGGATGTGAATGTTGTGGACTTCTATCGCGCATACAACGAGGACTGGAAGTTTGTTGGGCAATGTAGAGATGATATCCAAAGGGCATAAGAACTATGATTTGATGTTTAATATCCAGCAAGGCATTAGGTGCTTGTTTCTTTTGAATAATTTTTTGGTTATTTGCTTAATTTTCGGTTGCAGTGCTCTATAGGAAAGCATGCTTCAATATTGCAGGACCTTAGGCCAGGGGGGTTTTTTGGGGAAATTAACTTTCCCCCCATGAACTATCACGCTGTTAGAGAATAGGAATGTGGGCTTGTCCCACATTGCTTAGTGTTGAGAAATCCCTTGTCACATGCTCACATAAATAAGCCTCACCTAAGGCTTGTCCCACATTGGAAATGTATGAAGTCTTTCTCTCCTTTGGCTCCTATATAAGGAGGCCTCTTATGTTCAATATATTCACTCAATAAAAACAAGATGTAGCCTATAAGGCTTTAATGTGTGGATGTAGGTCTTAAACCGAACCACCTTAAATCTTGTGTCTCTTATTTATTTCTTCTTGCTCTTTTATATTTCCGCTCTATGTTTTCTAATATGGTATCAGAGCTAATAGGCTAACGTCAATTATTAGATTCTGGGTTTATTTTTCGGATTGTTTTCACAATCACGAAACCCTATCTCTTCTATCAAATTCTGTTTATTTGCTTTGTTTTTATTTCTTAAGTCTTTTGTTCTCATTTCCCTGTAATTTCTTTCATTTTCTTGCAATTTATTTTTCTCTGTTTTAGATTGTTTTTACAATCACAGAACTTTGTCTTTTGCAAGTTTATTTTCTGTATTCTACTTTCTGTTGCACAGAAGTCATGTTTTTCTATTGCACAGAGGGTCGACAACTTCATCGTACAGATCGAAAGATCTGTGAAAGCCCCATCAGATCGGTTTGCCGCAGCATGCCACGGTTGTCCGTTGGCCAGAACAGTCGACCACATCTCCATCCGCCACACCATCTCCTGCTGTTCCCAATCAACCGCCGGATCTTCTGTCGGATCTCAATTAGCACCGATCTCTGCCGCGCAGCCACCGACAACCTTCTCGGTCAACAAACCACCACAGGTGGTGTCTCAGCCCCAGATCAGTGGATCTGGGCAAATTCCATGCCATTCCAGACTTGCACGCGTTGCTATAGTCAGAAACACATTACCAGCCACTCCTATCTGCGCTCAGTCGCTCACCAGCTATCATGGCTCCATCCGACCAGATCTGCAAACAGTGCCTTGATGAAACACGCCCAACGCCGACCGGAGAAGAAGTGACTAGATCCACCTCCGGAACCTTTCCCAGCCGTCCACTGGTCCACGGCCAAGCTCCTGCCAAATCCGATCAATCGACAGACGCTCTTCCCAGTCTGATATGCATCAATCAGCCGCCATCCTTTCCTCTAACCAAATCTGGCCCATCACAAATAGTTTGCAGTGTATTTTGTTCTTGAGAGAAAGTGAGCAGTGAATTTGTTAGTCCGAGAAAAAAAAAAAAAAAGAAAGAAAGAAAGAAAAGAAAAGAAATGAATGAATGAAGGAACGACACAGTAGCGAAAAATTGGGGGAATTTGTCCCCTCCTTGTCAACACCTGCAAGGGAGACTTTGAGTCTCTCTCCTCTCCTGTTGCAAGTGCGAAGCAGCAAAGGTGTATTGGTTTTTCACAAAAAAAAAAAAAAAAAAAAAAAAAAAAAAGAGGCCAAAGATGCCCATAAAAGAGGCCCAAGTTGCCCATTTTCTTTTTCTCTTGGCCCTTTGTTGGCCCGGTATTTGGCATTTATGGTATTGTTTCAAACCCATGCCCATTTCAGCCCATAGTTGGCATTATATATTTTGGCCTTTGTGGTATTGTTTAAACCCAGGCCCAACCTTTGTGGTATTGTTTCAAACCCAAGCTCATTTCAGCCCATTGTTGGCTTTCATATTTGGCCATTGGCCCATTATTTGTAATTTGGCATTTGTGGTATTGCCCATGCCCATTTTAGCCCATAGTTGGCTTTCATGTAAGGCCCATAGTTGGCCCATTCCGGCCAAAAGTTGCCGATGTTCAAGAGCCGCCGACGTTTCCAATTTCGGTGCCATCAATCACCTCCTTCAATGTTGAAGTCAAGAAGCAAACTCAAGCTTTCACAAGTTCCCACCTTGAGTTTGAGGGGGAATGTTAGAGAATAGGAATGTGGGCTTGTCCCACATTGCTTAGTGTTGAGAAATCCCTTGTCACATGCTCACATAAATAAGCCTCACCTAAGGCTTGTCCCACATTGGAAATGTATGAAGTCTTTCTCTCCTTTGGCTCCTATATAAGGAGGCCTCTTATGTTCAATATATTCACTCAATAAAAACAAGATGTAGCCTATAAGGCTTTAATGTGTGGATGTAGGTCTTAAACCGAACCACCTTAAATCTTGTGTCTCTGTCTATTTCTCTTCTTGCTCTTTTATATTTCCGCTCTATGTTTTCTAATACACGCGATGATCATTTTGTATCATGAACTACTAATTTTACATTATACCCTTTATGAACTACCATTTCGTTACTAAAACCCACATTCTGTCGGTTAAGGTCGTTAAGTCGATGAACAGTATTTGTGAACAGTGCCTATGCCATGAACAATATAGTTAACCATCTGACTTAAGGCATTGATTGACAGATAGAGAATTTTTAACGAAATAATAGTTCGTGGGGGATGTAATGTAAAGTTGATAGTTTATGAGGAGAAATAGTCATCGCATGGTAGTTTATGAGGGAAAGAATAATTTTCCCAAATATTTTGGATGAGGTTTCATTCAATGGGGCCACCTTAATTTACTAATGGGCGGCTCAATCACCCCTAAACGCTTAACATGCCTAAGAACTTTTTTAACTTTTGAAAAGGCCTAACTGCATACTTGAAATAAGTTTTAACGTCCTAGATATTGAAACTTTGAGTAGTGCTAGAAAAATAACTAGAGTTCTTATGTCCTCGTAAATGCAACGTAACTTTTATAATTATTAATATACTAAAATTTAATAATGATCATTTTAAATTTAATGATAATTTTAAAAGCATAATCATACAAAAAATAATCTAGTCCTCTTTGTAGTATTAAAACTATTATATCCGTTGATAAGATAAAGTTCATAGAAATTCATGTATGTTTAGCACTTTCTTGACTTGTTTTTGTTTTGTTTTTTTTTTTTTTTGTTTAATAAATGATCATTAAAAAATTATATTCAACCAACTAGAAAAGCATAGAATGGAAGAACAACAACAAATAAACAGGAAAGCTAATAAGTATGTACAAACTCACGAACTCCAAGTAAAAACAACTTAGATGACTATAAGTCTATAACATTACAAAATACAAAGAATGGGAATATTTGATTTATTGCAAACTCCCCTATAATTTGCTTAATTATGGCTTCACCTCCCTACTAGCGATCCAGGCTCCAACCGAAAGAAACGGTGGGTGCTTTTTTCTCCCTTGCTAGAGCTCTTTCCTTTAGCCTTCTTAGTCTTTGAGCTAATCCACATACATAGTCATGGGCTTCTCGTCCCTCACCCAAAAGTCTAATTAGTTTCTCAACATTCCGTTTAGCCACTAAATGTTCCAATATTTCTCCATTGTCCCTGACTCTGTAGACACCAATCTGAGAGGCAACATTTGCAAAGTGATCAAAAAGATTTTCATCGTAGCCGTCGTAGATTAAGTGGGCTGGCATTAATATTTTCCTCCTCATCATGTTGGCAAAGGCAATGACAGTTTCATTTGGATCAAGCTCGAAAAGCTTCCCAACTATTTTGGTATAAGCAATTTCGTGGCGCTTCTCATCTGCAGCAATTGTGCCACATATTTTGGCAAGCTTTTCGTCCCCGTGCGTCATGGCAAGCTTGGCTGTATTTCCATGGGAGATAAATGTTGTTCTTTCTTGAAACGGTGTGTAGATGGTAAAAAAGCAAGGACTTGTCCCAGTGCCCACATCCTAATTAGAGAAAAATATAGGGACATTGACTTCTTGATCATTCTAACTTTAAAGTTCTTTATCATATATATATATATATATATATATATTCCTACAAATTCACCTAGACACAAATAAATTTTTGGAAAAACTTCACTGAAGACCTCCTAACTTTCACCCATTTTGAAATACCCTCCATAAACTTAAAAAATTCTCAAGTTAGTCCTCTGAACTTTCAATTGCTCTCAATTTGAATCTCTGTTATTTTTTAAAAATAAAAAAACGTTTTGGAAGTTGAAAATTTATACAAAAGTCAGGGATATAAACGTTATATAATGTTTAAAATCTGACGGAGGGTCTAAATTAAGAGCAATTGAAACTTTAAGAGACTAAATTGAGAATTTTTTAAGTTTAAAATGAATATTTTAAAACGGGTAAAAGTTCGGAGTCTTCAGTAAAGTTTTAGCTAAATTTTTAATAAATAAAAAGATGATAATAAGCCAAACTAGAATTACATATCCATATTTATCCCAAACTATATATAGAAAAAAAGTCTTACATGAGAGCATAAGCTTTTCTTACAATCCGGTTAAGCGCTTTTATAAGCTCTTTGGGGGAAGTGCAGATTAAGGCACCATTTGGCAAGCAACTTTCACCTTTTTTTAATATTGTTTTCACATTTCTTAAAAAAGAAAAGAAAAGAAAAGTTTATAAAAGGGGAAAACTTCACTTACCCCTCCTGAACTTTGGTCACTTTTGCATATACCCCCAATGGTCAAAACCTTTCCCTTAAGTGTATTAAAGTTTAGTTTTCTCTCATTTTACCCCTTCCATAGAGAAAATCCTAATAGAATGCCAATTTTACCTCAAAACTACGCGTTATTTTGGGAATGGTGTAATTTTAGAGTCAGGGGTAAAATTGGCATTATGAAAGATTTTCTGTACGGAAGGGACAAAGTGAGAGAAAACAAAGTTTGATACACTTAAGTGAAAGCTTTTGAACATTGGGGAGGTATCTACAAAAACTGTCAAAGTTTAGGGAGCGTAAGTGAAGTTTTCTCTTATAAAAGTGAACGTCTTTATATCACATCAATCACTTCTTATCATATCTCTCCCGCCCTCTCTCTCTCTCTCTCTCTCTCTCTCTATATGTATATATAATAACTAAATCACTCTTAAAAGAATTTTAATATTGCGAAATGTAGCGTAAACATTTTTTATTTTAATGCTAGACCGATTTTTTTAAGATATAATTTTTTAACCAATATTTTAAGAGTGAACCAGTTTTTTTTGAAAATGATCATCTCCATTTCAAAATTCCTTCAAAATGCACTAAATAAAAGAAATTGAGGGATTTTGAAATAGAAAGAATCTCAATTCGGCTTTTTCTTAAAAAAACCAGTCATTAATTGCGTTTAATTATATTTCAAGATTTTTTCATATATAAATTATTTCATAAATTTAGTATTATCAATGTCCAAGTCAAATAAGGAAATAAATAATACAAATCAAATCATATATCATATATAATAGCCGAAACCATATTTTAAAGTGCCTTTAAATCGCGACATATGGCATAAACCCATTTTTTTTTAAAGACTAAACTGATTTTTTATAAATTGAACGGGTCCATATTATTTTTGTTCTCTCTACCTTCCCTTTTTTTCCTCTCTCTCAACGTATCTCTCTCTCTCTCTCTCTCTCTCTTTTCCAATTCATTCACACTTATTCCACGTCTCTCTTTTTTGAACTAGTTCATATATTTGTTTCAGTCTCTCCTTTTTTTACTCTCTCTCCATGTCTCTCTCTTTTTTCTCTCCAATTCTTTCATTCTCTTTTTTCTCTCCACCTCTATCTTTCTCTTTCTCCAATCTCAACTTCTTCTTAACCTTTTTTTTTTTTTTTCTAAGACCAACAATGTTTGAACATATTATAATTTATATAAATTAAACTAAAATTAAAGGTCTTATATTTTAATTCATTTTAATGTTTATGGAATTTTTTTTTCTTCTACAACTTACTCAGATTTTCATGCATATTTTTTAAGTGTCTTTGTTTTTTTTTTTTCCTCTACTTTCGAAAGCAATATAAGACAAATAGATACTAAATTAAACACTCAATACAGCTTAAAATTTTTGTTTTATTTTGTATTCCTAAAAAAAAAGATTTTATTTGTTTTGCGTTGTATTTTTTTTTAAATATTCAGAATTATATAGGTTTTATTTGTATTGAAATAAGATAGATAATTTATTTGATTGCATTAAATCTTGAATGAAAGATTTTGTTTTATTTTGTATTCATACTTTTTTTTTTCAAATTTTCAGAATCATGTGAATTTTATTTGTATTTAATTAGTAGATCTTTTTATTGAAAGAGCGATGATTGATTTTTTAACATAACTATTTTAGCCTGTAAAAAAAAAAAAAAATGAAGATGCGTTTAATTTCATAGCGCGAGTTATATGTTAGGGTATTTATATATGTATAAATAGATTCATAGATACTTCTTCATTTTTGTAGAGGTAATAATAAAAAGAATTTTCCTTCCAAAATGCGTCTTCTTCATTTTTGGATTTATCTTTGTGTATCTATATATAAATTTTTCACGATTGTAAATTGATTATTTTTATGTTTATTTCTCTAGAATTTTTATTTATTTATTTTTATGTTTATCTCTCTGAAAAGTTTCTTTGTATTGAAATATAATAGATATGATACCAATAAGATTTTATGTTTTAATTCATTTGAATATTTTATTGGAATTTTATTTTCGTTTTTCTGATTTACTCAAATTTTCTAGCATTTTTTAATGTGTAGAAAGAAATTTATTTAATTGCATTAAATATTGAATGAAACATGTGTTTTATTTTGTATTAAAAATTAGGGGTGTCTGTCTCCAAGAGGTAGCTCAATCGGCTGTGAACCACGCCTTATGAAGCGGAGGTCACAAGTTCGAATCCCCCCTCCCCCTACCCTTGCGTGGACATGTCAAAAAAAAAAAAAATTAGGGATGTCAATGCAGGCAGTTATTAACCGTCCGTCAACTGCTAAACGTTATAACTGCCAACTACCTAACCGCCTAATCACTATAACCGCTAATCGATATAACCGCATAGCGGTTATAGAGTTTACTAACCGTAACTGCTAACTGCTTTTTATATACTATATTTATAATTATAATTATAATAATATTTATACATATAACATAATTAATTAATCATTAATGATTAAATCACATTTTTGTTTTAGATAATTAAATTACAATGAGTATTAATATATTATCACTATAATTTATATGATTATATTACATGATCAATTAATTATAAAATCATTTGATTATATAATAACAAATTATATATACATATTCATAAGTTATAAGTTATAAGTATGCAAATTCATACTAATACAACAATGAACAATTAAGTATCTAGAGACTTAGTTCTAATGTATGTTGTCAACTTATAAGTTTATATATTTTATAAATTATAATTATACATTATACATATATGCAATTATGTATATCGAATAATATAAATGTAAAAGATCTAAGTTTTTTTTAATTGAACTTATTATCTAATAGTAATGCTTAAACTCCTAAGTCCTAAATACTTAATGATCTGATGGTCATACACTCATACTTAAATTATATGATCATATTATCTCACACATCACAATTCATATTAATATAATAAAATTATCTTATGTCTAAGAATCTAAAATAATGTAATACATGTTTTATAATTATAAAGTAACTAATAATGCTTTGATTCAATTGTGGTTATAATAATACATTGTTTAATGAATCTAATATGAATTATTTAATTTAATACTATACGAATCACATTATCATTGTACATTAATAATATGATTAACTTGAATAAAATATTTAAATTGTCATTGAATCATATGATTAAGTATTGATCTTATACATTTATATTATTCAATATTCATAATTGCATATATGTATAATTAATATATACTAAATTACAAAATATTAGAATAAGAATGTATGATATAAGTACTTACAAAACTAGTTAATATGTAACTACAAACTAATTAATAATTATGTTACTTATGTAATTTATATTACTTGTTGCTAATATATATATATTATGACAAAGTTACAAACATATCATATATAAATATTATATATGTATAATTTGTTATTATATAATCATATAAATTATAATGATAATGCATTAATACTTCAATTGTGGTTATAAGTAACACATTGTTTAATCCAATGTCAATTCATTAATTTGATATTATACGAATCACATTATCATTGTACATTAATAATATTATTAACTTTAATAAGTATTTGAATTGTTATTGAATGTAAATATGATAATAATTTCATAAGCAATTGGGATAAAAAAGATACTAAAAATACAAAAAACAAATGAATGTAAAAATTGCTATAATGATAATAAACCCCCCCCCCCCCCCCAAAAAAAGCCTAATTTTGAAAAAAGCGATTAGTGGTTACTAACCGTAACCGCATTGACACCCCAATAAAAGTAATAGAGAAGATGTTTTTTATTTTTTTATTATTATTATTTTTTAAAAAAAAAGAATAAAGAAGATTTTGTTTATTTTACTCCGTATTTTCTGAAATGATTAGAACTTATTGGTTTTATTTGTATTACAATATCATACCAATAAGATTTTATGTTTTAATTCATTTGAATATTTTATTGGAATTTTTTTTTTTCATTTTTGTGATTTACTCAAATTTTCTAGCATTTTTTAATGTGTAGAAAGAAATTTATTTAATTGCATTAAATATTGAATGAAACTTGTGTTTTATTTTGTATTAAAAATAATAGAGAAGATTTTTATTTTTTTATAAAAAAAAAAAAAAAAGAATAGAGAAAATTCTATTTATTTTACTTAGTATTTTCTAAAATGGTTAGAACTTATGGGTTTTATTTGTATTACAATATCATAAGTATTACATCAATAATATCAAAGTTTCCTACTAATTTTCTATTAATATTTTGATAATCAAAATTCAAGTTTCATTCTTCCTTTTTTTTTTTCATTAAATACATGTTTAGTACACTTCAAAAAAAAACATGTTCAATTATGCACTAGTGTATAACCTTTAATATGTATTTTTATTAAAACATGCGTAATAGATTTTTTCATACACATATTTTAACTTATAATGTAAAGTAAGATAGTTAATCAACAAGACCCAATTCTTTCTCTCAAGCTAGGGTTTCATCACTTTAGCTTCCCCACCAGAGCGCCACAGCCTCAGGGGAGGAGGGTTAGCCATCGGTTGCCTTCCTCTTCCCCTCACCCATTTTGCATCGTGCACTAGTTTATTTACTTGATGCCCTTAGTCCTAATGCCCCTCCCTTCCCTTTCCTCTTACTTTGTCATCTACCTTTTGCAACGTTCTTATCCCCTGGGTGCTAGCTATTTACTTGATGACCTAGTCCCGGCCGCCTCCCTCCTCCATTTGTTTTCTCCTTAGTCGCTTCTTCCACATATGTCCCTGTTGGTAGCATTTTCCTCCTCTGGGTCGGGTTTGGAGTGGGATCGGCTGAATCCATCGTTGCCTGTCTTTCTCACTCCACCGGATCCACCATCTTCTGCACTGGATCCGTCACTTCGACTGGTTTTTGTGGGTGCTACCTCCGTGCTAGTTTTTTCACCGATTATCGCCTGATGCAGGTCCTATATGTGTCCCCAGCACGTCAAGCTTCCACCGCCACCTCTTTCAGCGATTTTTGACCAGCTTGTGCCCGGGCGTCCCTCCGGCTATTTTCTGTAACGACCTAAATTTTAAAACTCTTATTGAAATAATATTAAATAGATTAAAAGGATAATAAATAAATTAGAGTAATAATATATGAATTAATGATATTAAACAATTATTTGATGTTAATGATATATATTACATTGATTATTGACCTCTTTGGAGTATCACTTTAATTCTCAAATTTAGCTTCAAAAGTATGTTTAATGACATAATTAAACCCAATTTAGTGAATACATTATTCATATTAATGTTTGGGCGAAGTCAAAAATTAATGTGAAGCTTTTTAGTTTTTGCCTAAAAAACAATGTTTTAATTTTCATACTGTTTAATAAAGATTAAAACTACTAAGGAAGGATATCAAGGCTAGCCATTTTTGTTGAAAACTTGAAGTCTTCTATTAATGAGGTTATTAGAAATATCATGATAATTTAATAAGGTAAGTGGGTAAGTGAGAATGCAAGTAGTTTAAAGTCTAATTGAGTGGGAAACTTTGTAAGGACCCAAAAACTGAGTCAAATGAACTCAGATGAAGTCGAACAAAAAATATAAAATGTTTGTCTCGGAGTCCTCTATTTACTCTCAAAATTTCATATCAATCGGAGTACATTTCGATATCAAAAAATAGATCGGAGTGCATTGCCCTCATTTTGGACGAAAATGCTAAGGTAGACTAGAATCATTGAATGTGGATTAGGTTCATGATTTTAGTTGAATACATCTCAACCCTTGGATTAAAAGTATAAAAATGAATCCTAGCCATCCATTCTTTTATAGATAGTAGCTTAAATTTAACCCTTAGATCAAAAGTATTAAATTGGATTCTAGCAATTCATTCTCTTATAAATAGGAGCTTAAGTAAATTCATTTTTTCACTTGAGTTTTTTTACTTTCTTAGCAAAAAAAGATTGCTTGCTCCTCCTTTCATTCTCTTCCTTAACTTTAAGTCAAAAATCATATGGCCTAAATCCTTTTATAGTGTTCAAGTGTCCTTACTTTTCTAAACTAGTTACCTAGAGAAGATTTAGTGGAGTTCTACTTCAAGGTTTATTGGGTAAGTGTTTCTTGTGTAATTATAATAATTTATTGTTTGTATTATTTGTTCTCATCTAATTGTTTAAAACCCAATAAGCTTATGATGTAAAATAAAGTAATAAATGAATTAATGATAAGAGTTCATAGACAATTTGATTAAATGGTTATTATCTATATTTATTACATATATTATTTACTTTATAGATTTTATATTAAGTCATTTATTTTATTGTTATTTAAATTTTAATTCATATTTTTGACGGTATGGACCATTGGTCTCAACTCCGAAATATGAATTCAGTATTTATATTCAGTCATTTCTTTTATTGTCATTTAAATTTTAATTCATATTTTTGGTAGTATAGATCATTGGTCTCAAACCCCGAAATATGAATTCAGTATTTATATTTAGTCATTTCTTTTATCGTCATTTAGATTTTAATTCATATTTTTTGCGGTACGGACCATTGGTCTCATCCCCGAAATATGAGTCATGCTTTATATATATATTATTTATAATACTAGTTTTTATTTAGTAATACTGGCCATCAGTCTTGTCACAAAAAAATGAATAAAACTATTTATAAGTGGTTATCTCAAAATTATATAATAAAATGAGTAAATAAAGATGAAGTGACGAATAATAAATAAATATAAAAAGATGAGGGTCTTTAAACAATGATATTATTTGATAATGAACTATCGTTTATATGTATGTATTTGTCTGTAGAAGTGGAGCAAAATTTCACACTAAGGAGTGTAAGTATGAATGTACTTACTGAGTATTAGTTTTGTTTTATTGTCATAGGAATTCTTATTTTGTCTTATTGATATAATTTTGCATTACAACTATTGCATAATGTGTCTAATAATATGGGTTGATAAGATAACCACCTTAAGAACAAGCTGGGTGAATTGCCGTGAGGAACTGTCGGTATCTCAGTGGATGGGGGTACATAATTGTCCAATATGCTTAATATATAACTAAGCTGGGGCGGTGTAGTCGGCAGCACCAAACAGGTAAAACTCTAAAGTGTGAGGGACATAACGGACGTGAACGGGCTGAGAACTTATGACGAGAAGTCTCAAGAAAGATTATCATAAAACACAAATTAATATGTCACTACGCTGCATTCGTATCTCATGCATCATTATATATTTTATTCCTTAATCTTATTTTGTCTCAAATTAGTCCTTTAGTATTTATTTCTAGGAAAATAGATTATTTATTTGTTTGTCTATGTAAATATGATAACGTCATATTTACATAGATCTTGATGCAGGAATAGAGAGTGAGGACAATGGCCATTTTATTGATTTTGATGGTTGATAGATTATATGCTACGAGATTGATGCTTACTCTATGAAGCAAATCTCATTTATGTTAATTGCTTTTATTACTTATTGTGATGTGTGCGAACTTAACAAATATTACTATAATGATTTGATGCCATCTGTGGCATATATTTGGTACGCCTAATGTGTTCATATATTGTAATGAAAACCATATTTCTATTTTTATTAAATAATATATCACATCGAAGTACTTCAGTTAGCTTAATTGTGTTGTGCAAGTTATTCCTAAGCCATAGAAAAAGAAAAAAAATATATACATATTCCGTTGTAAAGTTTGTATTTCTAAAGCTGTAATATAATGACTTCAATATTTGCTAGTTCAAATATCGGGACGTTACATTTTCTTTGTTTGTATTTGTTTTTCCCTGTTTTGCTTTTGTTTTCCTGTAGTTTTTTTGTCTTGATGTTCCTTTTGCTTTGTATTTGTTTTGTATTTGCTTGTTATTCCCTTTAGTTTTTGGTTATTTGATTTTTATGTAGCATTGCCGATCTCCTTTGTATCTGTTTCACCGTCCTCCATCCACTGCCAGACCTTTTTCGCGCCCCCATCGCGACGAGCTTTCAACGCTCCCTCCTTTGTACGGTTTCGGCTTGCACGCGATTGGCTTTTATTTCCTTGTATTTTTGTTGTTTATTTGCTTGTAATAAGTCATTTTTCAATCGGCCTATTTTTGGGTGTGATGCTTAGTCCAGACCTTTGGGTTGTGGACGTGAATTTTATCTTGACTTTTAGGTTGAAGATGACAAGTGTTAACCTGAAGTTTTCAACCTTTAGTGCCAAAAAATAATTGCTATCTATGCATTAATTGGTTCTATCTGGTACAAATTATATGTCATTTGTTGATTAGCCATAAGTTAACAGATCTGTTTTAAGAGTCTGAATTGTAATGCATTACGTTTTGTATGATATTGGTATCTTTGTAGTTAAGCTACAAATACTTCAAGGTTTACCTTCTATTGTAAGAGCTTTGCTCTTAATTTTTCATGAATAAGACTAAGTTGAATTTCTTTTCAAAAAATAAAATAAATACATTTAAATTTTAAAATTAAATTATAATAAAAAAATTCGGGCATAACACGGATAATGTGCTAGTTATTATTAAAACAAGGGTTAAACACCTAATTACTCCCTAGGGTTTCACCTTTTTATATTTTCCTCCTTAGGGTTTGGTTTTTATCACAAAGGGTCCCTATGGTTTTGATAAAAGACCAAATTGATCCTTCCATCCGTTGACCGTTAGTTAACTTAACGGAAATGATACTTAGACTAATTAAATCTTGCCATGTGTCATGTAATTATTATTTTTTATTTAAAAAAATTAAAAAAATATATATTTTTTTAAAAAAGAAACAAAAAATTTGGGGTAGTTTTTTTTTTTTATTTTTTTAAGAAAATATATATATATTTTTTTTAAAAAAAAAGAAAGAAAAAATTTTGGTGGATTTCTTCGGTTCAAACCAAATTGGGGGTGGTTTCGGCCACCTCCAATTTTTTTTTAAATATATATATTTTTTAATTTTTTATTTAAAATAAAAATAAATTACATGACACGTGTCAATATTTAATTGGTTTACGTGTCATTTTCGTTAGTCAACTAACAGTCAATGGATGGAATGACCAACTTGGTCCTTTATCAAAACCATAAGGATTTCCTGTGATAAAAATCAAACCATTAGGAGAAAAAATAAAGAAATAAAACCCTAAAGGATAATTAGGTATTTAATCCTTAAAACAAAAGAACTAGCTACAAAACATTTGCCAAACGGAACTCCCCAAACTAATTACAAAAGAAAGAAATAGTCATCAACATTTTCATATTACCTTTTCAATGCCTCCACAAAAGAAGTTGATGCGAGTCTAACTCTTTGCATCCAATGATGGGAATCCTACAATTAAAATGTGCAAAGAATATCAGTGATTGAATAGAAAATTATCGAGAAGAATTTCAGTTTTACACCTACTGGGCATTTCAAAATTATCAAAAAGAATCCAAAGGAAAAAAAACGAAAAGAAAAGAGAAAGGGGTAGTTTCTTTTTCCATTTATCAACTACAATTTTCCCGAACTGCTAACTCTACTAAATTATCATTTTTGGAATATTCTATTTTAGATGTAAATCTCATTAAAAGAATATTTTCAAATAAAAAATTCAAACAAAAAATATAAATATATACAATTTATAAATTATTTATTTATTTTTTAAAAAAAAGATAGGGAGCCACTCCTCAAATTTTTTTTTAAAAAAATATATTTATATAAATTAATAATATATATTTTTTAATTTGTTTAATTTGAAGAGTATTATATGTATTTTTTTTTTTAATAAAATTAAGGCATTTAGGTTATTTTAAATTTTTTTAAGAGTTTTGACAGATAAAATGAGAGTTTTATTGAGCAAACTAACTTTTAGTTATTCAGTTAGTTGGATTACACGTGTGTAATAAGAAAGCTTACAAGCTGACTTTCATTTATCTATCTTGGTATAGTCTAAACTAACTTCTCTTTCAATTAGTTTTAGTTGTAACTTGATTTAGTTAGTTTGATGAGCTTTGTTATCATTGTAACCAAGTATATAAGTTGGATTCATTCTTTGTAATAATTCAAGGTTGAATATACAGAGAATATCACAAGTTTCTCTCTTCCGTTTTATTCAATCTTCTTAAGCTTTCTTCTTCATTTCTTTGTTTTTCTGTTCTTCATTTCTTTGCCCAGTTTGTTCTTCAATACAGTATCCTGTATTTGATATGGTATCAGAGCCCTTCACAATTTTGTGAAGTTTGATTCCTCAAATGGCTCCAGTTATTCCTTCTTCTTCTTCCGCATTTACAAACACTTCAAACAGTCAACCCCTTGATCCTTCTAATCCTTTGTTTCTCAATAATGGAGAAAATCCAGCTATCAATCTCGTTGGTACTCCATTATCAGAGGAGAACTATAGCACATGGAGTCGTTCCATGCAAGTTTCTCTCAGTGCTAAAAATAAATTGTGCTTTGTCGATGGTTCCATGCCAAAGCCTTCAGCT
Organism: Carpinus viminea; assembly: GCA_013348765.1. Taxonomy (NCBI): domain Eukaryota; kingdom Viridiplantae; phylum Streptophyta; class Magnoliopsida; order Fagales; family Betulaceae; genus Carpinus; species Carpinus viminea. Next base: position 12,475,964 of record CP054671.1, on the reverse strand, counting down.
GGTGATAGTTCTTTTCCAACTTGGACTCGATGCAATGATATGGTGGTCTCCTAGATCCTTCACTCGGTTTCAAAGGACATTGCCTCAACTATCATATATATCAAGTCATCTCAGGACATGTGGGATGAACTTAAGGCAAGCTATTCTCAGAGAAATGGTCCTCGAGTATTTCAATTGTAGAAGGCTATTGCAGCTATTACTCAGGAAAATGCATCTGTAAGTCAATATTATACCAGACTTAAAATCTTATGGGAGGAACTTAACAATTACAGACCTATATCTGTATGCAATTGTTGTAGTTGTGGTAGAATTAAATCTGTTCTTGAAATCCATGGCCAAGACAAGATTTATCGGTTTTAATAAATTTGAATGATTCTTTTAGTGCTGTTAGAGCTCAAATCCTCTTAATAGACCCTTTGCCTTCCTTACACAAAGTTTTTTCTCTTATAATTCAAGAGGAAAAACAAAGAGAAATTACTGTTAATTCTCTAAGCCAAAATTCCTCTGCTTTTATGATCAATTCCATTCCTACTTCTATTTCCCCTTCCAATGTGAATCATGAGCCTACTGTCACAGCTTTTATGACCAAATCTGCACTAGGACCTAGATTTGTCAAACAGAACAATTATAGGAAAGATAAACCTATTTGTTCTCATTGTGGATTTATTGGCCATCGTGAAGAAATGCTAGTTACCCTCCGGTCTCAAGTTTACTCGAGGCAAACCTCCAAGATTCAAACCAAAAGGTGGGATTCGGTTTGCATGCTCAATGAGATGAATCCTCAACTGTCTATGATCTGAGAGTACAAGAATTTAATGGATATGTTGAAATAGTATCCATTGCCATCATCACAGTCCCCTGAACACTTTGCCCATTCTGCCATTGGTGCATCAGGTTATCATCCATCTCTTAATCCAAAATATTCTGTGTTTTTTGCTTCTTTTGTTAATCTGGTTCCTCCTTCAAAACAACAAAACCAATCTTGGATATTAGAATCGGTGCAACAGACCACATGGTTAGCTCTCCATCCTTTTTACTTCAATTCTCGCTATAGTTTCAACATCTGTCCATTTACCTAATGGTTCCATTATCACACACATTGGTACTATTAAACTTTCAGACAATCTTACATTGACTGAAGTTTTGTGTGTTCCCTTCTTTACCTTTAACCTCATTTCAGCTAGCAAACTTATTAAAACTCTAAGATGTTGTCTCATTTTTTTTTGCTGGATATTGCTTTATACAGAATCTGCACCATTGGAGAACGATTGGGGTGGGTAAGGAGGAAGCTGGATTGTTTTACTTGCTGCAAGACAACAAGGTTCCAGAATCAGTTTCTATTCCTTCCTTTGAACAACATGTTTCTTTCAATTCCATCAAAAAGCCATCACTTGATGTTTGGCACTATAGATTAGGCCATCCTTCCATTTCTAGAATAAAGCTCTTAAATGAGCATGTTTCTGAAATTTCTTGTAATTCAGAAAGTGTTCGTCCAATTTGTCCATTGGCAAAACAGCATAAGCTCTCTTTTCCTATTAGCACTTAAGTTTCAAAATCTCCATTTGATTTAGTTCATTGTGACATCTGGGGGTCTTTGGCTACTAAATCAATAAATGGATCGCTTTTCTTACCATTGTAGATGATTTTACTCGTTTCACTTGGGTGCATTTGATGCAACATAAATCACAAACCAAATCCTTAATTCAAGCATTCTTTAATCTTGTTCAAACTCAATTCAAATCAAAAGTCAAATGCCTAAGATAATGGTCTTGAATTCAAAATGGATGACTTCTTTTCTGCTCAAGGCACCATTCACCATCTTAGTTGTGTAGAAACTCCACAACAAAATGCTATAGTTGAAAGGAAACATCAACACTTGCTAAATGTTGCAAGGTCTCTTAGATTTCAGTCACATCTTCCTTTGAAATTTTGGGAGATTGCATTCTTACAACTCATCTTATAAATAGGATTCCTACACCTCTTCTTTCAAATAAATCTCCACATGAGTTACTATTTTCTGCCATGCCTTCTTATTCTCATCTTAAGGTTTTGGTTGTTTAGCATATGTATCAACTTTGTCTAAAAACAAAACAAAGTTTGATCCTAGAGCTATTCCTTCCATATTCATTGGATACCCTTATGGCATGAAAGGATACAAGTTTTACAATCTTCATAATCATTCTATAATCATTTCTAGACATGCAATCTTTCATGAAACCATCTTTCCTTATGCTTCCTATTCGGATCATACATCAACCCAACTGCATGATAATGTTTCCCCCTCAATTACTACTCCTATTCTGATTTTTCAAGATGTTTTTCCATCTTCTTTGTCACAACCAGTCACACTTAATTCAATTCCTTCATTTGATATTTGAACCTACTACAAAACCTACATTTCAAACTTCTGCACCAATTCCTCAATTCTCATCAATTTCGATGCTTTGACAATGATTCTCCGATTTCTTTCGATCATAATCATTCTATTTCTGTACCTCTTAGAAAGTCCTCTAGGGTCAAATTTAAACCTAGTTACTTGCAAGATTTTCATTGCAAATTGGCTTCCACTTCTCCGCTTCAATCCTCTTTAATGAATGCAGAATCAGGTAAGCCTTATTCATTGTCATCATTTGTTTCTTATCACAATTTGTCACCATCTCACGATCTTTACGTCTTTCTATCTCTTCCCAAATTGAACCTAAATTTTACCATCAAAAAGGATGCCAATTAAGCTATGCTGCAGCTGAAATTACTGCACTTGAAACAAATAATACATGGATTGTTACTACTTTACCACCCAATAAACATCCTATAGGGTGCAAGTGGGTCTACAAAGTGAAACACAAGTCCGATGGCAGCATTGAGAGCTACAAGGCTCGGTTGGTGGCTAAAGGGTATACACAATGTGAAGGCCTAGACTATCATGAAACTTTTTCACCTGTGGCTAAGATGACAACAGTGAGAGTATTTTTAGCACTTGCTGCAGCTAAGGGTTGGCTACTTCACCAGTTAGATGTTAATAATGCATTCTTACATGGGGACTTGGATGAGGAGGTATACATGACCATGCCTACCGGTTTTGCTGTCAAGGGAGATTCAAAGGTTTGTAAGTTGACAAAGTCCTTGTATGGCTTGAAGCTGACTTGGTAAGATGCCTTCCAGGAATTGGTTTTCTAAATTCTCAACTGCCTTGGTTGATTTAGGTTTCATTCAATCTAAGGCTGACTTCTCTTTATTCACAAGGGTTAAGGGTGATTCTTATATTGCTCTCTTGATATATGTTGATGATGTGGCAATTACAAGCAATGATGCTAAAGCAGTTTCTGAGTTTGTCATTCAACTTAATGATAGGTTTAAGTTGAAAGATTTAGGGCCTTTGAAGTATTTCTTAGGACTTGAAATTGTTAGGAGTATAGAAGGCATCTCGGTTTGTCAGAGGAAATATGCATTAGAGGTTCTTGAAGATTCAGGCCTCTTAGCTTCTAAACCGGTTTCCTTTCCCATGGAACAGAATCTCAAACTCTCTAAGGATGATGGGGATCTCCTTCGATTCTACTATAGGAGATTGGTTGGCAGACTACTCTATCTCACTATTACTAGGCCTGACTTAGCATACTCGGTTCAAGTTTTGAGTCAGTTCATGGATAAGCCAAGACAAACTCATTTGAATGCTGCAAATAGAGTGTTGAGGTACATCAAAAGCTCTCCTGCTCAAGGGCTTTTCTTCTCTGCAAAATCAGATTTCCATTTGAAGTCTTTTTCAGACTCGGATTGGGCAGGTTGTGTGGACACCAGAAGATCAATTACTGGTTTTTGTGTGTTTCTTGGCACCTCATTGGTCTCTTGGAAGTCTAAGAAACAGCAAACTATCTCTAGGTCATCTGCTGAGGCAGAGTATAGAGCTATGGCATCTACCTCTTGTGAATTGGTGTGGCTTTCTTCTTTACTTAATGATTTTCATGTACCTCATCAACAGGCTGCACTACTGTTTTGTGATAGTAAGTCTGCTTTACACATAGCAGCAAATCCAGTTTTTCATGAAAGGACAAAGCATATAGAGATTGACTGCCACTTAGTTCATGAAAAGATCCAACTTGGTGTTCTTAAAACATTGCATGTGTCTTCTCAGAACCAGCTAGCCGACATCTTCACAAAACCTCTTGGTTTTAAAGATTTCTCTCGGCTGCTTTCCAAGATGTTTGTAACAGATATCTACAGTCCATCTTGAGGGGGAGTATTGAGCAAACTAACCTTCAGTTATTCAGTTAGTTGGATTACACGTGTGTAATAAGAAAGCTTACAAGCTGACTTTCATTTATCTATCTTGTTATAGTCTAAACTAACTTATCTTTCAGTTAGTTTTAGTTGTAACTTGATTTAGTTAGTTTGATGAGCTTTGTTATCATTGTAACCAAGTATGTAAGTTGGATTCATTCTTTGTAATAATTCAAGGTTGAATATACAGAGAATATCACAAGTTTCTCTCTTCTGTTTTATTCAATCTTCTTAAGCTTTCTTCTTCATTTCTCTGTTTTTCTGTTCTTCATTTCTTTGCCCAGTTTGTTCTTCAATACAGTATCCTGTATTTGATAAGTTTTGAGAAGAAAATGATCACAGTTTATGAGAGAAAATAGGTAATTACCCCCAAAGAAAAAGGGTTACCCGGTGGTGGTGGTGGCGGCGGCGGCTCCTCGAAAGCGAAAGTGTGTTGAAGGGAGGAGAGGGAGAACCATGGTGGGAGACGGGAGGAACTAGGGGGAGACCGAGGAACTGGTGGGTTGCTCCGGGAAAAATCTCCTCGACCACGATTGGAGAGGGACGAGCTCATGGGAACCGGTAGGGTGGCGGCTAGTGGGGGAGGGAGAACCTCCTCTGGTTGTAGGCGAGCAGCTGGGTTCGCCGCCGTCTGAACAGGAGCAGTGGCAGAAGAGAGAGAGAGAGAGAGCGTCGTGAGGGCGAGGGTGACGGTTCAAATTTGGGTCAAATTTTGACCAAAATTTTTTCCCCCGCTAGATATATAAGACTGTAAGAGCAATTCGATTTATTTTTTGACAAAAAAATTAAAGACGTGGCAGATGGCAGAGATGATGGGCGGGGCAGATGAACACTATTTTGTCAAAGAACTTCAATCGGTAAATCATGCTTACTGAAACGGGGATGACAAGTTCAAAAATCTCTTTTCCCTTATATGTACATATAAAAAAAATGATGGGCACTATTTTAGCTGTTAATTTTTTAATATTGTTGGGCGGTTGGTGGTTTGGAAGAATTGTTTTTTTGTTTATTAATAAGCATTAAGAGTTATTTAACATGTTTAAATTTTTCAATAATCAATATTTTGGTTCTTAAATTAGCAGAAATATCTATTAATAATTTTTTAAAAATAATACTAGATTGAAATAAAGAAATTTCTTTTTATGTCCATTTAACTGTTTTAAGGATATAAATATTTTGCGATAAATGTTTGATTTGCTTGGTTTGTTCGTCTTTGCCGTGGGCCTTTTACAGTGGTCCTAATAAGGCCATGAATGTGGGAAGAATAGCGTTTGGCTGATAAGAAGCTAGTATTTGGAGATTAGATGCTGACTCTTTTATCTTCCAAGAATCCTCTTCAAATGCTTCTCGCTCCACTTTCTCTTCGTGGGTACTACCCATATTCATTGTTCTATCACTTCCCGCGTGCATTCAAACGCCAAAGCACTGTGAAACCCGCTGCGACATTTCATAAGGTAATCCCACTTTGCAATTCTTTTATGCAAAACCCTGTTTTACTCGGAATAAATTTAGCTGGTTTTAGTAATACCGCCGTATCCCATGCGTTCGACGAATTTCCAGTCCAAGAAAATGAAGAAAATTCAAAGGTATTCGATTTCCTCCAGATCATGGAAGAGCGTGGGATACGTGCGAATTTTCAGACCTATCTATGGCTTTTAGAAGGGTGTTTGAATTCTGGGTCTTTAGTTTGTGGGCAGAAGCTGCACGGAAAGATTTTGAAGTTGGGTTTTGATTCGGAACATGTTTTGTGTGACAGAACTATCGATACCTATATTGCGGGCGGTGATTTAGATGGCGCAATTAAGGTTTTTGATGATATGCCTGATAGAAGTTTATCTTCCTGGAATAAAATAATTAATGGGCTTGAGGGGGACAAGTGGACTAGTCGGGTATTGGGTCTCTTTTGCCGAATGATAGCTGAGAATGTGAATCCAAATGAAACAACATTTGCTGGAGTGTTAAAGGCGTGCCGTGGTGGTAATGTTGCTTTCCAGTATGTGCAGCAGATTCATGCCAGGATTATTTATCATGGTTTTGGTGCTAGTACACTTGTATGTAACTCGCTGATTGATTTGTATTCGAAAAATGGCTTCATAGATTGTGCTAAAAAGATCTTTGATAGATTATATGTGAAGGATAGTGCTTCTTGGGTGGCGATGATGACAGGTTTATCTCAGAATGGACATGAAGTAGAATCTATTCTCCTATTTTGCCAGATGCATACATCAGGAATTGCTCCCACTCCTTATATGTTTTCAAACGTTCTAAGTGCCTGCACCAAGATAGAGTTGTTTGATGTAGGAGAGCAGCTTCATGGACTTGTTTTTAAGGGGGGGTTTTCTTCTGAGATGTACGTGTGCAATGCTCTAGTGACATTGTATTCCCGCTCAGGAAACTTGATATCTGCTGAACACATTTTCAGCACAATGCGATACAGGGACAGGGTTTCATATAATACCCTCATCTCAGGGCTAGCTCAGTGTGGATTTTGTGGTAGAGCTCTAGAATTGTTTAAGAAAATGCAGTTTGATTGCTTGAAACCAGATTGTGTTACAGTTGCAAGTTTGTTGAGTGCCAGTGCATCTGTTAGAACTCTCCATACAGGGAGGCAACTCCACTCATATGCAATAAAATCTGGAATGTCTTCAGATATTATTCTTGAAGGTGCTCTGCTGGATCTTTATGTGAAGTGCTCAGATATAGATACTGCCCATGAATTTTTCCTTATGACAGAGACTGAAAATGTGGTCCTATGGAATGTTATGTTAGTTGCTTATGGGCAGTTAGGTAATCTGAGTGATTCGTTTGAGATATTTAGACATATGCAGATTGAAGGCATGATACCCAATCAATTCACTTATCCAAGTATACTGAGAACCTGTACCTCTTCTGGAGCTCTTGATCTAGGAGAGCAGATTCATGCTCAAGTCATGAAGACTAGCTTTCAGCTCAATGTGTACGTCTCCTGTGTGCTCATAGATATGTATGCTAAGCTTGGAAAACTTGATACTGCACTGCAAATTCTCAGAAGATTACCTGAGGAAGATGTTGTCTCTTGGACTGCTATGATTGCAGGCTATGCACAACATGATATGTTTGCCGAAGCTCTTAAACTTTTTGAAGAAATGCAGAATCGAGGGATCCGATCTGATAATATAGGATTTTCAAGTGCAATTAGTGCATGTGTTGGTATTCAAGCACTCAATCAAGGACGACAAATCCATGCTCAATCGTGTGTCTCTGGTTACTCAGATGATCTTTCAATCAGCAATGCACTTGTTAGTCTTTATGCTAGATGTGGTAGAATAGAAGAAGCATACTTTGCATTTGAGAAAATTGATGATAAAGATAACATATCATGGAATGCATTGATATCAGGGTTTGCACAAAGTGGGTACTGTGAGGAAGCACTGCAGGTATTTGCTCAAATGAACAAGGCTGGAGTAGAAGTTAATCTATTCACATTTGGCTCTACAGTTAGTGCAGCGGCCAATCTGGCAAATGCTAAACAAGGGAAGCAGATCCATGCTATGATTCTAAAAACTGGGTATGATTCAGAAACTGAGGTTTCTAATGTTTTAATCACATTGTATGCCAAGTGTGGTAGTATGGATGATGCCAAGAGAGAGTTTCATGCAATGGTTGAAAAAAATGAGGTCTCGTGGAATGCCTTGATTACAGGCTATTCACAACATGGATGTGCTATTGAAGCACTACATCTTTTCGAGGAGATGAAGAGGCTTGGTGTGATGCCTAACCATGTTACCTTTGTGGGAGTTTTGTCAGCCTGTAGCCATGTGGGTATGGTGAACGAGGGGCTTGGCTACTTTGAATCCATGAGCAAAGAGCATGGCTTAGTGCCTAAACCTGAGCATTACGTTTGTGTTGTGGATCTTCTTGGCCGGGCTGGGTTTTTGAGCCGTGCAAGAAAATTCATAGAGGATATGCCAATTAAACCTGATGCAATGATTTGGAGGACCCTCTTAAGTGCTTGCATAGTTCATAAGAACATGGAAATTGGAGAGTTTGCTGCCCGTCGTCTTCTAGAATTAGAGCCTGAAGATTCAGCCACTTATGTTCTCTTATCAAATATATATGCAATCTCTGGGAAATGGGACAGTAGGGATAGGACAAGGCAACTGATGAAAGACAGGGGTGTGAAGAAAGAGCCCGGCCGTAGCTGGATTGAAGTTAAGAACTCAGTTCATGCATTCTTTGTTGGTGACCGTCTCCATCCACTAGCAGATAAGGTATATGAATACTTGGGAGATTTGAATAAACAGGCAGCTGAAATTGGTTATGTGCAGGACCGCTATACCCTTTTGAACAACGTGGAGCAAGGGCGGAAGGATCCAACAGTACATATTCATAGTGAGAAATTGGCAATTGCTTTTGGACTCCTTAGCTTGTCAGATACGATTCCCATACGTGTGTTTAAGAATCTTCGTGTCTGTAATGATTGCCATAATTGGATCAAGTATGTGTCAAAGATTTCAAATCGAGCTATTGTAGTAAGGGATGCATATCGATTTCATCATTTTGAAGGTGGTATATGTTCATGTAGAGATTACTGGTAAGTATGACCGAATAAAGTTGATCAAGAAAAGAGGAAATTCGGTGGATCGTGCAAAACACATTAAATGTCAAGAGTATGATTGTACCCTCTACTCAGGTTTCCTTACTTGAAGACTGTGGTAAGAGCTCCAGTCTCAACTTAATTTTTTATTACTAATTTTTGTTTTGTTAGTCCCTCAATCAGATTCCAAGCATTTTAGTTGTTTCTCTATTGTTTTGAAGACTTCTGCAAATTTATATTTCCCATTGTTCTCTCTCTCTCTCTCCCCAGGTGAATAAAGCAGCAGATCTTGTTCGTGACACAAGCTTAGTATATCAGTATTTGAAATTGGTGCTTTCAAGATTTTTCAGAAATTTGAAGGACTTGGCATCGTTGATGGTGACTCCAGGAGATATGGCAAGACTTCCCCTTTTTATTTCCAGAGCTTTCTATAGGTAACCTGTGAGACACTGTAATTGTCAGGGAAAGAATATAATAGCGTAACTTGAACAAGGAGGTCATAACCAAGGATTGAGGTCCCTATTCCATCAATCAGGCTGCTCATTCAAAATGAACGGTCTAGATTGAGCTGCATAAACACTAAAAAAGAAGAAAACAAAACAAAAGAAGTTAAGGGGTGGCAGACTACACCAAGAAAGTGGCTAAGGTAGTCCAACCACCTCCTCTCCCTTTAATGGGGTGCACCCCCTTAGGATTGCCAACCACCCCACAAAAAGTACAAGGGTGGATGACCGCCCCCTAAAGCCCTTTTTTTTTTTGTGCCCAACCACCCCAACTCAGGTGGCTAGGTGGTGAGAGAATGGCCAACCCACCCCAAGCACCCTTGGAATGGCGGACCACCTCTTAACTTATTTTGCTTTTTTATTTTTTGTGCTTATGTGGCTCAGTCAAGGCCGTTTATTTTAAATGAACGGCCAAAATTAAGGGAATTTCAGGCATGGGTGGAACCACATTGAAGCTTGGGGGGAATTTTTTAAAAAATGCTTCTATATTATATGGTTGTTTTTTTTAAAAAAAAAAAAAATTAATAAAATAGACCCTCTAAAATTAACTTTTTACCCTCCAAAAAATGTTCTTTTTAGTTTTTATCCCCACACCTAAAATTTTAGAGAACCTCGATCCCAGGAGCAAAGCTTTTTTTTTTTTCCTATAATTTGTGATTTATGACGTAGAATAACATACCAAAGCCTTAGCAATTCATTTGGGCCATTTAGCTCTTTTTACTTTATTTTGATCTTATTTGGGTCAATGGCTACTGTGATATATGATATATTATTCTCATTAGTAAAGTTCATGGATTCTTGAGCAGAACTAAGGAGCAAACTCAAAGTTTCAGAATGAAATGTCAGAAACTGTTGGAACGTGCTAACCAGTGGAGTGTTAATATTCTTCAAATTTGATGTTCTTTCTCAGGTGAATAAAAACAGCAGATCCTTTTGATGACTTATTTCTGTGCGAGCGTGTTCTATTGAGCATTAGTTATTGGACATCTGGACTAAATCCAAAGTGCCTCTCCCAGCTTTTACATACAAGTGCTAGAAATTGGTGCATTTGAAGATTATTTTTCTGCGATTGGGGTGGCTTTGCTGATAGCATTGGAGATATGGCGAGGGTTATTCCTTCTTATTTCCGGGTCTTTGAAATGGTAAGCAGTCCAATATTTTTCTTTTCTTTAGATTCCTAATGCTTTGGAATGCTAGAAAGACTCGCTTGGTTTGAGAAGTCAACTTCTTGAGTAAACCATTAATTTCATCATTCAGAACCAATCCTTAATTCCTCTCCTCACCTGAAGACCTAAACTTGTCCAGAATCAATGGATTTTCAAGCACGTATTGAAGCCTATATTGATGGAAAAGGGCATGCCTGTTCTTATCCCAGGTTAGTTTCTTCCTCCAAATTTGTCATAATGCTTTGGTGACTTTGCTAAAATCAGTTAATTACTTTCTTTTTTGTTGTAAAAAATAAAAAAAAAAAGGTTAAAACCTCCTAGTTACCTGAGTTAACCCTAAAGTGCAGATCAATAAATGTTTAAAGTGCAGATCAATAAATGTTCATCAGGAATTAGGATCTATTTTTATATAAGTCCAACTATTGGAATTTTTCTACAACTCGACCTCCTTTGATTTTCTATATGAAGTTTCGATCTTTGGTCATTCATCTGAACTGTGAAGTAACCAAAAGAGCCTTTTTTTTTAAAAAATTTTTTATTCAAATAAGGGAAAACCAAAAGAGCCTTATCTATGCAGTGACGCAATGAATCTTTGGCTTTAAAGAGTCTTAGGTATGCAGTGATGCAACCACCTAGTCATCAAGTGGCAACCTAGTGCCAAGTCATTATTTCCCCACTCAAGTTTAAATTAATTGTTAAACGACGGAGGACAGTTTTGATATCGTAAGTTCGTAAAACACCTTTAGGTTTGCAAATGTTTGACCCTGCAAAAAAGAAAAAAGAAAAGGGAATTGAACCATTTCGATCAGGAAGAGAGGATTTGAGTTGACAATTTCTACATTCAGATTTATGAAGCTACCCATTCTCTCGGGAGTCCTTTGGTAATTTTCAATTATAAAAGCATTACATATCCTCTATCATTTCTAAACCCTAAAACAATCAAATACAATTTTCATTCACTGAATCTCCATTATGGCTGAGGAAATTACCAGTGAACACGCTGCCTCTTCTTCTCGACTTGACGGCCCAGTAGCAATTGTAACCAGTTCCTCATGTGGCATTGGCCATGCCATTGCCATCCTCCTCCACTCCCTTGGTGCAAGGGTTGTGCTCAATTATGCTTCAAGCTCAACAAAAGCAGCTCTTCTAGTGTCTGAGCTCAATGCCTCGGCTAGCCTTTCTCAGCCTCAAGCAATTGCAGTTCGAGCAGACGTTTCAGACCCAGACCAGGTGAAGCTGCTCTTCGATAGGGCTGAACAAGAATTTGGCTCAATCCACATCCTTGTAAACTGTGATGGGGTGCTTGATCCCAAGTACCCAACTTTGGCCAATATAACTGTGGAGGATCGGGATATGACATTTAATATCAACACCAAAGGTGCATTCTTCTGATGTAAAGAGGCCGCTAATCGGTTGAAACATGGAGGCAGTGGAAGAATCATCATGATATCAACCTCAGTTGTTGGATCTCTTCTACCATGGTATGCAGCTTATGCAGCCTCCAAGGCAGCCGTAGAGACAATGACAAAGATAGTTTGCTAAGAAGCTCAAGGGTATGGGAGTGGCTGCCAACGCTGTTGCACCAGGGCCTGTGGCAACTGACATGTTCTTTGAGGGTAAATCCGAGGAAACAATCAAGAGGATTGTGGATGACTGTTCTCTAGGCCGACTTTGGGGAGGCCAAGGATGTAACTCACCTCGTGTGATTCTTAGCTAGTGATGCTGGAGAGTGGATTAATAGGCAGGTGATTAGGGTGAATGGTGGATCTGTTGTATGAACATCTCTCTCCGGCTTCTACTCCTCCTACTCCTGCTCTGCTTTTCTTTTCTTCTCTTTTCACTTTCATTTCATTTCTCTTCAAATCCTCTTCTCGTGTCTGCTCTGTCTTACCAGAAAACTATCACTGAATTTGTGTATTCATTTTCTATTGGTATGCTTGATCTCCATGGAAGCGCCTGCCATTAGACCATGGCCTGCAGTTCACTATTCTTACCCAATTTCATTCTCATATCCACTACAACACCTGCTAAACATTTGGTTTCATCCCACCCTTGTCTTCTTCATCCATGTCGTTTTGTACAACTACAATACCAAGAGAGAATTCCCAATGCCAGCAGTGGCTTCAATCCCCTACCAACCCATCAACGTGGACTACTTAGAGGGAGAATTCAGTGGCCATGGTGCCACCTTTGAAGGTGAAGGTTTTGGTGATCGCTGCGTTGCTAAGATGGGATTGGAAAATGGAAGCACTGCCATCTTGATGCTGCCAAGCGGCTTAATTACATCCTACAAGACTCCCATGTGGCATGGCGGCACGGTAGAACTGCTGCACACATCAGTCTCTAAGGGGAGAATGGTGGAGCTGTCATTCATATATAGTTCAGTTGCACGTAGAATCTCCTCCTATTTTTTATTCTCATATTTTAAAATTTGAGTTATCTATTTTATTTAACGGTTTAAACAAATATAAATGTTTGTTTTACTAAGACAAACAAATTTGACATACACTAAAAATTAAAATTAATTACATCGATAACACATAAATTTTGACACTTATTTAGACAATTAGATGAAATAAAGGACTCAATATTAGAATATGAGAATCCATCCAGGGCCGGCCCAACCATTAGGTGAGTTAGGCTGGTACCTAGTGCCTCGATTTCATAAGGGCCAATTTTTTTTTTTAAGGCCCAATTTTATTTATTTTTTTTTTTAAAAGGCCGAACAAAAATTTGCATACAAATTTAAGGCCCTTAGCATGCTTAAAAAATATATTATTATTTGTTTATAATATCAAGGCCCACAGATTGGTGTTATTATGATCACATCTAGGCCTGTAAATGAGCCGACACACTCGACAGCTCGCTCGATACCCGCTCAACTAAGCTCGACCCGAGCTCGAGCTCGACTTGAGCTCGAGCTCGACACTGTACAAGCTCGCTCGTTACTGTTAAAGCTCGCTCGATTAGCTAGCGATACATACCCGACTCGCTCGATTAAGCTCGTGAGCTTGACCTAAGTATTTGAAATTATTACAATTTTACAAACATGTAACATTTTATGCAAAGTTCATTATAAATTATTACATATATATTACTTATCAAAAAAAAAAATTATTACATATATGATGTATTGGTGTATGATATATTAATTACAAATTTTAATAGTGTATGATATATTAATTCATATTCATTCATATATGATAATTCATAGATGTACTAATTAATATGTTAAATTGTTACAATGAACTAACTTCTATATAATGTTACACACTATTAACTAGCATTAAATAACATAAGTTATATATATAATATATGAATCATATAATATATAATATATGAATCAATGATTCAATATGATTTGAATTATTACAATTTTACAAACATGTAAGTGATGTAACATTATATGACAATGTGATTCATATAATATCAAATAAAGTAATTGACATTTAATTAAACAATGTGTTATTCATAACTATAATTAAAGTATTAATTTATAATACTTATGTCATATTATAATCGAGAGCCCCTACCATGCAGTCCATCTGCAAAAGGGGTATTTTACAGCATCCAACCCTATGATGACACATCACCAAGCTTATTTTGATAAAATAAGCTCAAATCACCGAATAAACCCAAACATATTAACAACCAAGAAACCCGAACATATTAACAACGAAGAAAGACCCACGTTGGAGACCACGCCACAGACCCACGCCATGGAGACCCAATACCATCACCAGACCCACCACGGCCACAAACCAAACAAACAACCAAGAAGGACCCATGCGGAGACCCACGCCACAAAACCCACGCCGGAGACCCAATACCCATGGCCCTGAGCGGAGACCCATTACTCTCCACATCTGACCCAAGACCCACACCGGCGGACCCAAGACCCACGACCACAAACCAAACAAACAACCAAGGACCCACGGCCGTGGAGTCAGCTGAACCACGCCGGCGGTGTCGTGCCAAACCACGCCTCTTGCCGATTGACTCGACTCGAACCGCCGTGACCCATCCAAATCCGTCTCAAAACTAGATTCTAATGCCTAAAATTCGTTTCTAATGCCTCAAAAATTGTTTCTAATGCCTTAAATCTCGTTTCTAATGCCTCAAAACTTGTTTTTTATTCAAATCTAAAACCTATAGAGGAAAAGTTAACCCTTTAGCACCCTAACGGCCGGAAAAATGGGTCACGGAAAATCGCACTCACGGTGAGAGAAGGAAGAAGAAGAAGAAAAATAGAAGGAACTACCATCTTGGTGCGGAAGAAGAAAAGAAAAAAGAGAAGGAAGAAGAAGAAGTGGTGGCGTGGAGAGAAGGAAGAAAAAGAAAAAAGAAAATGAAAGAAGTGATGAATGATGATGGTGTCGGTAGGGAGAGAAAAGAAAGGGAAAAAAAAAAAATTGAAAGAAATCTAGTGCTTTTGGCCTCATATTATTTTGGTGCAATTGTTAAACTTAAATTGAGGTGTCAAATAAAAATTGGGTGCTGTAAAAGTTGAGTTTTGCAGCCCATCTGTATTGAAGTTAAACTCTTTGAAATTATTACAATTTTACAAACATGTAAGTGATGTAACATTATATGACAATGTGATTCATATAATATCAAATAAAGTAATTGACATTTAATTAAACAATGTGTTATTCATAACTATAATTAAAGTATTAATATACTATCATTATAATTTATATGATTATATTACATGATCATTAAATCATACAATTATATAATAACAAATTATACATTTATAATATGACATAAGTATTATAAATTAATAGTAATACATATTATATAATAGTTAAGAACTTAGAGGCTTATTTGATTATAAAAAAAGAAAAAGTAAGTACCTCGAGGCTAGAGATTAGATTTAGTTTCAATGTATGTTATAAGTTCACATACGTTATAAGTTATAATTATACATAAATGTAATAATTAATATGTTAAATTATTACAATTAAATTATAATAACTTGTATATAATGTTATACACTATTAACTAGCAACAAGTAACGTAAGTTACATAATTACGTAGCACAAGTAACATAGTTATTAATTAGTATATAACTAGTTAGTAGTTACATAATAACTAACTTTGTAATTACTTATATTCTTATTCCAATGTTTTGTAATTTAATATATATTAACTAATAAGTATTATTTAAAAAAAAAATTAACAAGTATTAACTAAGTTATTAAATTATTAAATTATAACTATGGTTAATAACATATTTTATATAATATTAAGTATACCCTTCATTACAAAATTGAAATTGAAATTAAAATTAAACTATAGCCTTAAGGCACAATTTTTAAAATCACATATAATATTAAGTATACCCTTCATTAGATAATTGAAATTGAAATTAAAATTAAAATTAAACTATAGCCTTAAGACACAATTTTTAAAATCACAAATATTGAAATTGAAATAAGAAACTGACCCACACTAAATAATACTAAATATCATTTTTTTTGGGACATTAAATAGCATAATTTTTATTCTTAATTCTTATATTTTGAAATGTTATTAAATTTAATCATAGCCATCCAATCTCAGCCATTGGATCTGATTAATTCCTTAGTTGAGATGCTATAAATACATCTTTAAAAAAAACCCTAGCCATCTATGCCTCTAACCCATTTCCCCCGAGTCCCTAACCTAGCCGCCTCACTCTCATCTCTTCTCTACTCACTGTCAGTCTGTCACTCTCCTCTCAATCTCTCATCTCCGTCCCTCTCTCTCTCGCTCTCTCAGTCTCCTCTCATCTCTGTTATGGCGTCTGCCCATCTACCTTTTACGGATTGAAAATTAGAACTAGTTGTGCACCAAGTTCTCTCTCGAAGCCTCCATTTTCGGTCAAGCTTGAGGAGGAGGGAAAACCTCTTGGTTTCTCTCCTCCTCATCAATCCTTTTGCAACAGCCAACTTCTTTTTCTTTTGAGATTCTCTCTGCATGAGAGAAATCCTTTACATCTAGAGGTTTCAAAATACAGCAACAACTATGGATCGCCTTCCTCCGCCTTTCCTCTGCCTCGGAGTGTCTTCTCCATCGCCTCAACGGCTGGTTCTGTGTAGGCTTGAGGACTAGTTTTTTCCAAGTACGATCTGCTCCTCTCAATCAGCCCAAGCCAGACACGTGCCTATCATCCATCACCACCGACGTTCTAGCTTCCAAGCGAACTCCTCAGCGGTCTCTTTCGACCACCATGCGTCGGTGCGTGGTCCACATGCTCCTGCGAGTGGATCTAACGCAGCGCGTGGCGTGGTCCCATGGGCCATCCAGCCTTGAGAAGGCCCCTGCTGTAGGTTGTGTTTTGAGTTTGTTTTTTTTCCTGTTATGTTGTGTAACTTCTTTTAATTTTCTGTGGCTTTACTGCTTAGTTTTTGGCCCAATCTGTTTGGGCTATAGATGCTTTGGAGTTCTTTTCTTTTTCCCTTTTTGATATTACTCCTGTCATCTGAGATCTGTCTGGTTGTTTCTCCTTCTATACTTTTTACATTTGAAATTGGTCTTGAGCCTTAAGAGCCGAGGCATGCTTGTTTAAGGCTCAAACGAGCTTTTAACCGAGCTTGAGCTCGGGCTCGAGCTCAGTATCATGAGGTTGAAAATTTTGCTTCTAACTCGAGCTCGAGCCGAGTCGAGCCAATCGAGGGCTCGGCTCGGCTCGAAAAATGCAATTTCACGATCCCGATCCCGAGCTCGAGCTGGGCAAAAGGCTCATCGAGCCGAGCTTGAGCCAGGGGTTCCAAGCTCGGCTCGAGCTCGAGCTCGACTCGATTATTTTCCTGCTTAAATGAGCCGAGCCGAGTTTGCCAAAGCTCGGCTCGGCTCGTTTACAGGCCTAATCACATCTTGATATGATAGCTACAGTTGACCTCCCCCTTCAACAACCATTTTGCTTAGAAGAAAATATATATATATATATATATATATATCAAGGCCGTCAACTTGCTTTCTTGAGGCCTTGGTAGGATAGCTATAGTTGACATCTCCCTTTGACAACCCTTTTGCTTAGAAGAATATATATATATATATATCAAGGCCGTCAACATGCTTTCTTGAGGTCTTGGTAGGATAGTTACAATTTACCTCCCACTCCAACAATCCTTTTGCTTAGAAAATATATATATATATATATATATATATATATATATATATCAAGGCCCTCAATGTGCTTTCTTTGTGCTTATATATTAAGGCCTTCAACATGCTTTCTTGAGTCCTTCAACATGCTTTAATTTTTTTTATTTTTTGGGAAAAATATAAAATGGCCCCCCAAACTTTCAATTGGTATAAAGTAATCCCCAAACTACTAACCCCTTATAAAATGGCCTCATCCATTATTTAAAACCATGAAAATGGATGGAAACCCAAAACGACGTCGTTTTGGATTGTAGAATTACTAAAATACCCTTGTTAAAATAAAAAATAAAATTAAAAAACCCCCGTAAAAAACAAGGTCATTTTGTGTTCTCCTCAACAAAACCCCTTCGTCCCTTTCTTCCCCGCGTGTTCTTTCCTTTCCTTCTCCCTCGGTGAATCCTCGTCTTCACCCACGAATCCCAGACTCCCCATTGTAGAACCCAGAACTACTTCCCCGTCACAGATCACTTTCAATATATCCCACCTGCTTTACAAGACAAGACCAAAAAAAAAAAAAAAACAGTGGCCATGGAATCATTATGTTTGTGAGCTTCAAGTGGTGTAAAGTATATACTGATTCAAATATATTTGAATTTAGTTTCTTTGAGATGTATATGCTATGCAGATTTTGTGAACATCATGCGTGTATGATGGTATGGTGGTAAGGAGGATTCGATGGGTAGAAGTTTTGTGCCCAAACTTCTTGTTGGGAAAGAACACTAGGGGAGGTGAAGAAGGGTTATGTTGAAGATAGGGCAAAATGACACCATTTTCTATGGGGGTTTTTTAATTTTATTTTTTATTTTAACAAGGGTATTTTAGTAATTCTATATCCCAAAACAACGTCATTTTGAGTTTTCTATCTATTTTCACAGTTTCAACTAACGGATGGGGCCATTTTATAAGGGATTGATAGTTTGAGGGCTACTTTATATCAATTAGAAGTTTAGGGAGCTATTTTACAATTGGTAGTAATTTAGGGGGCCATTTTATATTTTTTTCTTTTTCTTCTTCTTTTTCTTCTTCTTCTTTTTATTTTTTTTATTTTTTTATTAAATATGGAGGCCTAGCATGCTTCCTGCACAATAGCCACAAGTCCCTCAACATGCTTTAAAAAATTAATATATATATATTTTATAGTATTGAGGCCCTTAGCTTGCTTTCTCTGCACAATGACCACAACTCACAAGACCCACAACATGCTTCATTGGCTGTACAAAAAATAAAATAATAAAACCACAACTCAGTTTTATTGTTCTATATATATATATATATATATATAAAATTGTGTTTATTTAATTTGTTAATATTTTTAATCAAACATTTATACTTCTCCAAGAGGTAGCTCAATCGGCTGGGACTATGCCTAATAAAGCGGAGTTCATTAGTTCGAATCCCTCCTCCTCCTTCTTGTGCGGACATGTCAAAAACAAAAAAAACAAAAACAACAAAACAAAACAGTCAAAAAGCTAATTGAATCTCAAAGAGGAGTTCTAAATAAATTTGTTATTAACAATAAACAAAATATAGAGGATAATTTAGGTGAAATACACGTAAATGAATAAGAAATTCATAAAAAAGAATTAGAAAATAATGAAAATACTATTGATGTATCTAAGTCTTTTGGTACAAATATTTGAATAGTATCTTAACTCTATTGCTTTCCTCATTTGAATAGAAAATAAAATAAAATAAAATAAAAGGTTAAAATACTTCATTAGTTCCTAGGGTTTGAAAACTTTATTTTTTCCTCCTTAGGATTTGGAAAGTGATCAAATTAGTCTTGGGGTTTTGAAAGTGACCAAGTTAGTCCATCCGTCAGTTGACCGTTAGTTGACTTAACAAACTGACAAGTAAATCAATTAAAAGTTGACACGTAGCCACCTAATTAAATTTTTTATTTTTTTTTTAATTCAAAAAAAAAAAAAAACACACCTAGGGTGGCTTGGCCACCCCCAAACCACCATTTGGGGTGGTTTCGGCCACCCCTTTGGCTCCATGGGTGGCTCCTTGGTGCCCAAGGGGGGTGGCCTAGGTTCTTTTTTTTTATTATTTTTTTTTAATTTTTTTGAATTTTTTTTTAAAATAAAAAATTTAATTAGGTGGCCACGTGTCAACTTTTAATTGGTCTACATGTCAGTCCGTTAAATTAATTAACGGTCAACTGACAGATGGATTAACTTTGTCACTTTTCAAAACCACAATGACTAATTTATGTCATTTTTCAAACCATAGGGAGAAAAAAAATAAAGTTTCCAAACTTTATGGACTAATGAAGTATTTAACCCAAAAAAAAAAAAAAACTCTATTGTTACGAATATTTATGACTTAAGCCAATAAAAAATATTTATGCAAAATTAAGGGATTTATTAGTAGAAAATGGGTCCAATAAGATACATTAATATAGATTTTCCTAAAGATGTGACTCTAAGAATTTTTTTAGTACATAATATATATGAAAATTATCAAATGGAGAGAAGCATATTAGAAAATGGCTTAGACTATTCAAAAGATTTAGATAGAGTATTTTGGGGAGAATAATTATTTTTAAACAAAAATATAATAGTAATAATATTAAAATAAGGGTTAAATACTTCATTAGTCTCTAAGGTTTGGAAACTTTATTTTTTCCTTCCTATGGTTTGAAAAGTGACCAAATTAATCATTGTAGTTTTGAAAAATGACCAAGTTAGTCCATCCGTCAGTTGACCGTTAATTGACCTAATTGACTGACACATGAACTAATTAGAAGTTAACACGTAGCCACCTAATTAAAAATTTTATTTTAAAAAAAAATCAAGAAAACATACATTTTGTCTCTAAGAGATAGTTCAATCGGTTAGAACCACGCCTAATGAAGCGAAGGTCAATAGTTCGAATCACTCTCCCCCCTCTTGTGTGGACATGGTAAAACAAAAAAAAAACATACATTTCCAAAAAAAAAAAAAACTGGGTGGGCTACGGCCTCCCACTTGGGCACCAAAGGATGGCTCGGCCACCCCCATGGAGCCAAGGGGGTGGCCGAGCCACCACCCCTTGGTGCCCAAGGGGGTGGCCGTAGCACCCTAGGTTTTTTTAAAAAAAATAAAAATAAAAAATTTAATTAGGTAACCATATGTCAACTTCTAATTGGTTCACATATCGGTCTATTAAGTCAACTAACGGTCAACTAACAGATTGGCTAACTTGGTCACTTTTTAAAACCACAATGATTAATTTGGTCACTTTTCAAACTTTAGGAAGAAAAAAATAAAATTTTTTAACCCTAAGAATTAATAAAGTATTTAACCCTTAAAATAAATAATATTTAATTAATATTCAAATATGGGAAAAGTATAAAATGGCCCCCCAAACTACTGATCATTTGTAATTTAGCCTTTCAAAGTTTCAATTGGTATAAAGTAGCCCCCAAACTACCAACCCCTTATAAAATGGCACCCTCTGTTAGTTGAAACCGTGAAAATTGATGGAAAACCCAAAACGATATTGTTTTGGGATGCAGAGTTACTAAAATGCCTTCTTTAAAAGAAAAAAATCAATTTAAAAAAAAAAAAAAAATCTAAAATGGTGTCCTTTTTTTTCCTAATAAAAAAAAACCCTTCTTCCCCGTGAAGAACCATGAAGCCTAGCGAAGAACACGAAGAACCAGAAAACATCTCCCAATATTTTTTTCCTTTCTTTCCCATGCCACTTCTTTGTTTCCTTTTCTTTTCTTTTCTTTTTTTTTTTTCTTTTCTTTCTCCTCCTCCCACGCAGCGGTCTTGTGCATAGCTGGGGATGTTTTCTGGGTTCCACTGCCCAAAACCGTCTTGTCTAAACAACTAAATTTGGGTTTCACAACTAAATTTGGGTTTCTAATATTGCTGATGTGCATATGCAGAAAAATGGCAAAGACAAACAACCGTCCATGGAAAGAGCTAATTAAAATCATCAAAGAAAAAACAAATTTGACATTAATCATGTATAATAATATTCACCCAATCTCCAAAATTCCCATATCTTTCTATTCTCTCTCCTATCACACGCCATGATCAATCTTCAAACTTCTTCTTTCAACATCTTCAAGCTCTTATTTCTTCTACTACTTCTCTTCCCCGCTCCCTCTATAGTGTCTGGAGAGTGCACGTGCGATGGAGAGACCACGGAGAAGAACAAAGGCGAAGCACTCAAATACAAAATAGCTTTGATTGCCACCATTCTTTTTACCGTGCGGTGGGGGTGAGCATCCCATTGCTGGGGAGGAGGATTCCAACTCGATCTAAGGCCTGAACATATTGGTTCTTCGTGTTCTTCGCTGGGCTTCGTGGGTTCTTTATGAGAAGAAGGGTTTTTTGATTGGGAAAAAAATGACACCATTTTAGATGTTTTTTTTTATTTTTATTCGGTTTTTTCTTTTAAAGATGGCATTTTAGTAACTCTGCATCTCAAAACAACGTCGTTTTGGGTTTTTTATCCATTTTCACAGTTTCATCTAACGGAGAGGGTCATTTTATAAGGAATTAGTAATTTAGGGACTACTTTATACCAATTGAAACTTTAAAAGGTTAAATTACAAATTATTAATAGTTTGAGAGGCTATTTTATACTTTTCCCTTCAAATATTTTAAAAAATAAAACTCCCTTTAAAAGTTTCACCTATGTCCCAGAATCCATCGTATTGGTGGAATCATCATGCCCTCACCAATTATTTATAATAACGAACTGGTCAAGGGACGACTCATATATATATTTGAGGATAATTCAAATATAGTTTATAATGAAGTGAGTAGACCCATCGGAACTGTTATGCATTTATCTCTCATAATAAATGTATTAAACAACATGCATGGGTTGAAAGATTATCCTGACGAAGCCAATAATGTATCAACACATTTATGGAGAAAGAGGAGAATTTTTGAATGCAACTTTCTATCTCATGATCATTTATTAATTTTTATTTTATTTTTCTCCATTTTGAACTATATGAATTTCTGAAAGCGAAGGTTGGAGAAGATACGAGGATATATCCTACGAATTGGATAGTATTAATTTTTAATACTATCTATCTTTTTAAAACCTTTTAACCAATTTTAGGAAGAAAAAAAATTCAATGTGAAAATCAAGTGGGAACTCTAGAAGAAACAGCTGCAAGAATAATCTTACAAAATTATATTAGTACTTTTTTTTTTCCTAATGAGTGATGATTACAAATTTATATTTAACCAACAACTAGAAAAGCATAGAAAGGAACAAGAAGAACAAACTGTTAACAACAAATAAACAGGAAAGCTAATAATATTACAAAATACAAAGAAGGGATTATTTGGTTTATTGCAAACTCCCCTATAATTTGCTTAATTATGGCTACTAGCCTATAAGCTACTACTAGTTTTTTTTTTCACTAGCAGCGGTTAGGGACCAACCAGATCTACGGTTACACCTCCCTACCAAAAATCCAGCTAAAAGAAACGGGGGATGCTTTTTTTGCCCTTTCTAGTGCCCTTTCCTCTAGATTTCTCAGTCTTGGAGCTAATCCACATACATAGTCCTGGGCTTCTCGTCCGTGGCCGGAAAGTCCAGTTAGTTTCTCAATGTTCCATTTAGACACCAAATGTTCCAATATTTCTCTATAATCCTTGGCCGTGTACACACCAATCCGAGAGGCAACATTTGCAAAGTGATCAAAAAGATTTTCATCGTAGCCGTCGTACATTAAGTGGGCTGGCATTAATATTTTCCTCCTCATCATGTCGGCAAAGGCTATGACAGTTTCATTTGGATCAAGCTCGAAAAGCTTCCCAACTATTTTGGTATAAGCAATTTCGTGGCGCTTCTCATCTGCGGCAATTGTGCCACATATTTGGGCAAGCTTTTCGTCCCCATGCTTCATGGCAAGCTTGGCTGTATTTCCATGAGAGATAAACGTTGCTCTTTCTTGAAACGATGTGTAGATACTAAAAAAGCCGGGACTTGTCCTAGTGCCCACATCCTAATTAAAGAGAAAAATAGGACATTAACTTGTTGATCATTCTAACATTAAAATTCTTTATCAAAACTATGGGTTTATTTAGTTGTATTATATTAATTACTCATATCTGTTGTCATTATTGGACGTGAAATTCATTATTGTTAACAGTAGAAAGTCCAGCAAGTCAAACATGGCTCCTGCAAGCACATGCTCCAAGAACTCAAGCCATGCCCCTAGCTGCCATCGCCATGCTCCTTTGCTTTATACTAATAGCCTTACTTTAATTACTTACCTGTAACATTAATTTTCTTACCTGTAAAAGTCATCCTCTGTTTATTGTACACAAATATATATAGATGATATCTTTGCTGTTTTGGTTCAAGCAACCAAAAGCAGATTTCACTTCAAACTCTTATCACACATAAAAATTCCGACATAATATTATGGTCTTGTTATAAGCTAGGGACAAGACTTACGAGCAAGTTAAAAAATGTATGTAAAGAATTGTTGCATATCTCACCATTCCTGACCCGATCAGATAGTGTGTTGTTTTCTCGACATGTTTCATATCTACTCGTCCAGAAAGATAGAGGTATTTGTTGAGAAGATCACCATGTCTGTTTTCTTCTGCACTCCACCCCCTTCCCCATGTTGCCCAAGGTGTGTCATCGCTACCCGTTTCATCGTGAAATACTTTTGTGCCATTGATAAGTGCTTGGTAAGTTGGAAGGGCTTCTTCGGTGATCATATCGCCGACTAAGACAACAAAGTAGTCGTCTGGAATGTCCTTTGTTCTCTCCCTGAGTTCATTGACTTGCTCAACAAATCCATATGAGGTAGGATTTGGCAAAAAGTCTTGTGGTTGCCAAGATTTTTCAACAGGTTTTAAGAGAGTTAAGATGTCACTCCTGACCCACGCCTCTATAGATTTGAAGATTTCAATCTCTTCTAGTTTAACATTAGCAAGACCTAAAGTTGTTGCTTTCCCTCTATAATTAAAGAAAAATAATAATGATTAGTATTGTCAATGACCTTAGCATGACCTAAAGACATCGCTTTCCCTCTATAATTAAAGAAAATAATAATAATAATTAGCATTGTCAGGTCATTGGTTGCAGCTAAAATAGTCAACAACTAAAATGCTTGATGAGAGACTTTGAAGAATAGACTCACTTAGAGCTTGAGTGCAAAGTGGAAGTCATAGAAAACTTGGGAGATCTCTGAGCTCTTGCAGGTAGAAGAGCAACTGAAGGAAGGGATTGAAATGCGAAGTAGTTGAGCGTTACAGCCATGCTTTTAACCTTAACTTGCTTTGTAGCTAAAACTGCGAGCACTAAAAAAAATAGGACTGTTAGCGTTAAATTTAAATGAAATTAGCCAAAAATATATTCCTATAAATTCATCTTTATTATTATTATTATTATTTTTTACGTTCACACAATGTGAAGAAAATAAAAGAGATGAATTCAAACTATTGACATATGCTTCATAAAACGTAGTTTTCAGTTAATTGAATTATCTCTTGAAAATTACAAATTCATCTATTTCTAGAAGCAAATGGATTTTAAATATATATATATATATATATAAAATAAAAAATAAAAAATCTAAGTGTACCTTGAGTCTCTTGTAGGAATTCGTTGATGATGATTGATACATGCTCCCGTTGAAGCCTTTTATAGGCTCTTTGAGGAAGTGCATGCGTATTAATTATACTATCCCGAAGCCAGCCAGTCAAGATGGGCACACATTTTCCTGTTAATTAATGTAGTTGGGTGGTAGGTTACAGCCTACCTTAAAGGCAAAATGTGTCGGAGAAATTTATTTATTTTTTCTAATTTAATTTATTAAAATGACATATTTTTTTTTTTTTATTTTTACAAATATATGTAACAGTCATATGCCGTTAAAAAAATGTACGTGAGAATTGAAAATAAAGGTTCACTTATATCACAATGAGGCTTAAAATTTCATTTTTATAGCCTCCTATTAATATTTGACACATAAGCAAAAACATAAAAGTACACAAAAATAATTTGAATCAAAATACACTAAATTTTAATTATTAATCCAGAAATGAGATTTGATGTATTAGAAACAGATTTTAATGCATTAAAAATATGTTTTAGGCATTATAAACGAGTTTTGAGACACTAAAAATGGGTTTTGGGGCATTAAAAATGAGTTTTAAGGTGGATCACGGCTAGCGGGGTTTGAAACGAGTCACATCCATCTAGACCCACGGCGTGAGTCTCACTAGCTACAGGTTTTTTTTTTTTCCTCTCTAATTTGAGGTGGTTGTTTTCACTTTCATTTTTTGCATTTTTCTTAAATTGATAATGTGTCACATGGTGATTGAATGTTATAAACTATATTTGAGTCTCTAAGGAGTAGTTTAATTAGTTGTAAATCACATCTCATAAAAAAGAGGTCACTAGTTCAAATCTCTTCTCTCTCTTCTCGATCTTAGGTAGACATGTAAAAAAAAAAAAAAAAACTATATTTGATTTGTCCCTTGACCTGTTCGTTATAAATAATTGGTGAGGGCATGAGGATTCCACCAATATTATGAGTTATCTATTTCATTTAACAGTCTAAGTGTAAAGTTTGTGTTATTGATGTAATTAATTTTAATTTTTAATAAATATCAAATTTATTTGCCTTAGTAACACAAACATTTACAAGCATTAGATAAAATAAAGGACTCAAATTTTAAAATACCATAATCTTATATTTTAAAAAGGAAAATGATAAAGTCAGAACTTAAATTCAACTAATATCCAACTTTTCACTTTAAGTGCCAATTTTTTTTTAAAAAAAAAAAATTACCAATGGAAAAAAGAGAGTCTTAAACTCAAAGTTGTGTCTAAAGTAAAAAAAGGTTAAATTTTTATTGAGCCTATATTGTAGTATATATATATCACATCTCAACAATATGAGGAGATCCTACGTGCAATTGAACTATATATGACGTATGCTGGCCAGGATTTGAAATGAGGGGATCCTATCCCCTCTTTTTAAGACTTTTCTTCTTTTGAGCATTTAATTCCCAATTTATTCAATACAGGTGGCAGATGATAAGGAGGTTATTTTCCTGCTTTAGGTGCCCTATAAATGTGTCCTATTATTATTATTATTTTCTCGATAAGTCGTAGTAGTTCATAATTTAATTAAAGAATATTAATTTTTAATGATAATTAGAACTAGAAGCAGAGATTTTTTTTTAAAAAAAATTGTAAAATATGGTCACAACTTAAACTCAATTAAAACTCAACTTTAAACGTAATTTTTCTCTCTCTTCTAGTTTAAGGCTCTCTCCCCTCCACCCAAGTTAGTTTTTATTTATTTTTTTATTTTAATGGCCACTTAAAGAGAAAAGGCGGGTCGTAGTTGAGTTTAAGTTATGACTTTATTATTTTCTTTAATTATACTAATAATATTTGGGAGATTTATTATATGAAAAAAGATAAAGTCACAACTTAAACCCAACTTTTTTCTTAAGTGACAATTTTTAAAAAAAAAAAAACTGTCTAGAGGAAAGAGAGAGAGCCTTAAACTAAAAGAAAGAGAGAAATTGAATCCAAAAGTTGAGTCTTAATTGGATTTAAGTTGTAACTATATTACACTTCAAATATTTTTTGAATGCGACTTTCTATCTTATGATCATATATTAATATTAATTTTAATTATTATTATTATTTTTTTCATTTTGAACTATATGAATTTCATAAAGCGAAGGTTGGAGAAGATATGAGGATATATCTTACTATTTTTTTTTAACATGTTCACACAAGAAGAGGGAAGAGTGAAATTCGAACTAGTGACATTTGCTTTATTAGGTGTGAACTTTTTACTAATTGAATGCTATTGAATTTTAATACTATCTATCTTTTTAAAAACCTTTTAACCAATTTTAGGAGGAAAAAAAAAATTCATCGTGAAAATCAAGTGGGAACTTTAGAAGAAACAACTACAGGAATAATCTTACAAAATTATATTAATTCATTTTTTTTTCTAAGAGCATTTACAATGGAGGAGTTAAATGACACTTTTATCTAAAATAACTCTTTAAATTGATAAAATATCATCTACATTGGAGAAGATAAAAAAAATGTAAAATAGATATTTTATTAAATGAGCTAAAAAAAGCTACATATAGCAACACTATTCAAAGAGCTATTTTCCTAAATTTTCTTCACATGTCTTTTTTTTTTTTCCTACTATCTCTCCCAAAATTTTCTTCCCACATGTTTTTTTATTATTTCTCTTACCTGTTTTCTTTTTTTTTTCAAAATCTTCTCCTACTATTTCTCTTTCACATCTCATTTTTTTTCAAAATTTTCTCTATTATTTCTCTTTTCCACATCATTTTTTTCTCAAAAGTTGAAAAATAAGATATTTAAGAAAAATACAATCATTATAAAAAATAAAAATAAAATAAAAATTGAATGATATAGATAAAAATATAACTAATAGGATCGGATGTAAGAGACCCTTTAAAAAGTTATTAGTTAAATTAGATAAATTGAATTTTGAGGAGCTATTTTACATAAAAAATTAGTTATTCCATTGTGAATGCCCTAATGAGTCATCATTACAATTTAAATATAACCAACAACTAGAAAAGCATAGAAAGGAACAAGAAGAACAAACGGTTAACAACCAGTAAACAGGAAAGCTAATAATATTACAAAATACAAATAAGGGAATATTTGGTTTATTGCAAACTCCCCTACAATTTGCTTAATTATGGCTTCACCTCCCTACTAGAGATCCAGCTGAAAGAAACGGTGGGTGCTTTTTTGGCCCTTGCAAGAGCTCTTTCCTCTAGCCTTCTTAGTCTTTGAGCTAATCCACATACATAGTCCTGGGCTTCTCGTCCCTCACCGGAAAGTCCAGTTAGTTTCTCAATGTTCCATTTAGCCACCAAATGTTCCAATATTTCTCTATAGTCCCTGGCCGTGTACACACCAATCCGAGAGGCAACATTTGCAAAGTGATCAAAAAGATTTTCATCGTGGCCGTCGTACATTAAGTGGGCTGGCATTAATATTTTCCTCCTCATCATGTCGGCAAAGGCTATGACAGTTTCATTTGGATCAAGCTCGAAAAGCTTCTCAACTATTTTGGTATAAGCAATTTCATGGCGCTTCTCATCTGCGGCAATTGTGCCACATATTTGGGCAAGCTTTTCGTCCCCATGCTTCATGGCAAGCTTGGCTGTATTTCCATGGGAGATAAACGTTGCTCTTTCTTGAAACGATGTGTAGATAGTAAAAAAGCAGGGACTTGTCCTAGTGCCCACATCCTAATTAAAGAGAAATATAGGACATTAACTTCTTGATCATTCTAACTTTAAAGTTCTTTATCAAAACTACAGGTTTATTTAGTTGTATTATATTAATTACTCATATTTGTTGTCATTATTAGACGTGAAATTCCTTATCACACATAAAAATTCCGACATAATATTGTGGTCTTGTTATAAGCTAGGGACAAGACTTATGAGCAAGTTAAAAATGTATGTTAAACAATTGTTGCATATCTTACCATTCCTGACCTAATCAGGTAGTGTGTTGTTTTCTCGACGTGTTTCATATCCACTCGTCCGGAAAGGTAGAGGTATTTGTTGAGAAGATCACCATGCCTGTTTTCTTCTGCACTCCATCCCTTCCCCATGTTGCCCAAGGCGTGTTATCGCTACCCGTTTCATCGTGAAAAACTTTTGTGCCGTTGATAAGTGCTTGGTAAGTTGGAAGGGCTTCTTCTGTGATCATATCGCCGACTAAGACAACAAAGTAGTCATCCGGAATGTCCTTTGTTCTTTCCCTAAGTTCATTGACTTGCTCAACAAATCCATATGAGGTAGGATTTGGCAAGAAGTCTTGTGGTTGCCAAGATTTCTCAACAGGTTTTAAGAGAGTTAAGATGTCACTCTTAACCCACTCCTCCATGGATTTGAAGATTTCAACATTTTCTGGTAGCATGGGACGGACTGCGTTAACATTAGCATGAACTAAAGACATTGCTTTCCCTCTATAATTAAAGAAAAAATAATAATTAGTATTGTCAATGACCTTAGCATGACCTAAAGAAATCGCTTTCCCTCTATAATTAAAGAAAAAAAAAGAAAAAAAAAATTAGTATTGTCAGGTCATTTGTTGCAGCTAAAATAGTCAACAACTCAAATGCATGATGAGAGACTTTGAAGAATAGACTCACTTAGAGCTAGAGTATGGAGTGGAAGTCATAGAAAACTTGGGAGATCTATGAGCTCTTGCTCTTGCACGTAGAAGAGCAATTGAAGGGAGGGATTGAAATGCGAGGTAGTTGAACGTTACAGCCATGCGTTTAACCTTAACTTGCTTTGTTGCTAAAACTGTGAGCACTAAAAAAAATAGAACTGTTAGCGTTAAATTTAAATGAAATTAGACAAAAATATATTCCTACAAATTCATCTTCTTCTCTTTTTATTTTTTATTTTTATTTTTATTTTTTTTATATATGTCCACACATGAATGTGAGGGAAATGGGGAGAGGAATTCAAATTATTAATCTCCAATTCATGAAGTGTGGCTTTCAATCAATTGAGTTATCTCTTGAGACTATAAATTCATCTATTTCTAAAAGCAAATCGATTAAAAAAAAAAAAAAAAGATGATGATGATCAGGGGCTAGACCAGAGTGTTGGGGACAAATTTTTCAAGCTTGATTCTTGGACATTTATAAGGACACTCATCAATCATTGAATCATCAATATTTATTGCTAAAAGTTTATCTAAATGTATATTGACCTCTGATTGACTCACATCTTTTTTCTTAAAGAATAAATCAAGTGTTTTTATTTTGTCAATCTTCAATACTTAGATCAAGAACTAACCTAAAAATATTTAGAAATATAAGATTTTTATTAGAATTTTATTATTAAGTATAAAATTAATTGAAAAAAAGAAGAAGAAAAAAAATGTGGGAGATGAACCTGAATGCCGTTGGGTGAGGCTGGGCATGCTCTTCAGAGCAAGAATTTGAAGGAGTTCTGAATCTTCTGATCATCAAATGGGCTGTCACGGCTGTGCAAGATATAATTGGTGAGATACTCCCTTGACCCTCGAGATCCTTCTAATGGAAGACAAAATTTAAAAGGACAAAGGAATAAAAAATATTTTAGTGGGATACTGTTGAAGATTTTTTTGGAGAGAGAGATGAAGATTAAATGAATAAAAACAAAGATTAAACACCCTCACTCACATTCTCCCAAGTACACGTTCTCAACTTGCATTATTTATATCAGAAGGTCAAATTGTTAGGTGCAGTTCGGCAGGTTTGAAGTGTTTAATTTTATCATTCTCCAATTTTATTCCCTTTAAACAAATAGCAATCATTAGTTTCCATTCTAAAACCTATCCACATCAAAAAGATGATTTTTTTTTGGTCATTTGACTCAAAAGCATGGCCTGAACACATTTAGGCAGGCACGTGATGTTTGAAGATGCTACGCTACAGTACTTTAGGGTTTTGGAGAGTGTGATGTTTGGCAAACAAGGCCAATATAATATATATATATATGATAGGGACAATTTGATGAGAGAGAGGGTTGAAGATAAAATAAAAAAACAATTTGGGGAATAGGGAGACATTTTCAGTGATTTGAGGGGGACATCTTTCTAGACCTTGAAATATATATATAAAAAATGCATACTCTAGCAAAAAATTTCGAGAGTTTTGGGAGGACGACCTACACACGTAGGTCTGCCCCTGATGATGATCATAACCCAAACTAGAATTGCATATCTATCTTTATCCTGAATCATATATAGAAAATTCTATTTATAAAATTTAATTTTGCAAATATTTTCTCAAAAAATCTAATCATGAATCAGAACATTAGATTGCAAGAATGAAACTATGAAAGTGTTATATCAAAGCATAAGCATATATAAGTGTACCCGGAGTCAGGGGCAGAACTACATGTATAAGTGGGGGACGAATGTCCCCCAAAAGTTTTCGAAATTTTCTATAGAGTACATGTATTTTATACATCTATCCCCCAAATTTAGAAATTTGTCCCTTCAAATTTGAAAAAAATGTCCCCCCAAATCTCTCCTCAGACTCACTCTCTCAGAAGACTTTTTTTTCCTCTCATACTCTCTCTCTCGTATCAGACTCTGTCTCTCTAAAAGACCAGAAAAGTCTTACCGCTGGCTGTAATTTGTTGTGTCCACTCCTGTTACTTGTGTCTCTAACTTGCTGCTTGCAGTTCATCTGAACGAAGTCTTGCTGAATTCATCTTATCTCAAGCTTCCTTTAATCCTTTCAATCTTGTCTTTGTGGCTTAAATGCATTGTTAATTTTTTATTTTGTTAGATATATATTTTTTATTCATTAAAAAATACACTTGCAGCCTTGCAAATTGCAAGTTTCAATGTTGCAGAGGGAGTGGGCGTGGAGTGTAAACTTAGTGGCCAACTGTCCCAAGTGTCCCAAGTGTCAAGTAAGTGTGTGTTAGTGGCTTAGTGAACTAAATAATAATAATAATAATGGCTTAGACGCTTAGGCCTAGCTAGAATGCTTAGTTAATAGTCATTAGTTGGTGTGGGCTGTATGGCTTACTTGTTAAAGATTAAAACTAACATTTTGACTTCACTAATTTTTAAGATTTCATTAAATTAAAATTTGGGTTATTTTTATTGTTGTAGGTTGCAACATTATTTTGGCTTGTTTCATAATCTCAATACTATTTTTGTTGAGAGCTCTAAGAAAAACAATTCATACAATTTTTCTTTAACCATATAGATTGTGTTTAGTTTATATTACTAATAATTTATGTTATGTGTGTGTTTTGATGTCATAAAATTAAGATTTTGACTAAGTATTTATGTATTTAATGTATAAAAATTATAAAAATTTTGTTTTTTAGCTTTCATTGTTATTAATTAACTAAAATATTTGATGGGTTTGAATTCATTAATTTATTTGGCATTCTTTCGCCTGTTAGTGGTAAAAAAAATTATAATAAATTCTAACAAAAATGACTTGTGATTTACTATGAAATTATATTTCACCATATGTATCTACTTATTTATATAAGTAGATACTACTATAGTTATGTTTAAGTAAGATAGTCACAATTAATCTTTTTTTTTGGCCTATCCACTTGTAAGATTAGAAAAAAAAAAAGGAAATTTGTCCTCCCACACTTAAAATTCTGATTCCGCCCCTGCCTGGAGTCCCTTGCTTGTAGGAGCTCGTTGATGATATATTAATTTGGAGACATTCTCCCGTTGAAGCCCTTTTATAGGCTCTTTGTGGAGCCGCACACATATTAATTATACCATCCCGAAGCCGGTCAGTCAAGATTGGCACACATTTTCCTGTTAATTAATGTAGTTGGTGGTAGGTTACAACCTACGTTAACGTTTTTTTATTTATTTATTTTTATTATTTATTATTTTTTATTTTTTATTTTTTATTTTTTATAACAAAGAAAGGAAACACCAAACAAATGAAAGTGAGTTACAAAAGGCAAATAGGAAGGGGTTCCTCTCCACTAACAAGAGAGGAAAAAAGGTAGGATAAAGAGGAATAGGGAATGTTGTCAGAATGGGATCTGGCTGCAGCCCAGCGTGCTATAGAATGAGCACAGAAGTTAAAACTTCTTTTGATCTTCTAAGCTTCCCAAACAGAAGCAACAGAAATAGAATCTATAGAGTCTAAAATGACAGAAGAGATCTTCTAATTTCTAACTGAATTTGGAGTATTGAGAGTGTGAATCACCACTTCAGAGTCACTTTCGAGAATAAAATGATTATAGGAAAGCGACGCGGCTACCAAACAAGCCATTTGAGCTGCCCGAGCTTCACCAACATTCGAAGAGCAAGACGGGCTGATTTGTGATGACATATGGAGAACTTGACCCCGTGAATCACGGCAGACCACAACTTGAGCAGAGAAGGAATCTCGAATGGCTGTGTCAAAATTAATCTTGATCCAATTTGGTGGAGGGGGTACCCAAGTCTCCAACTGAACCTGAGAGACAGAATGCCAAGCTTGGAAATGCTTAAGATATATTTTATTGATGTGAATTGACACAGATCTTACATCGAAAGAGAGATTCTTGTGGAGAGCTTTGTTCTTGTAGAACCAAAGAATGTCACAAGCAATAGAAGCAAAAATTTGGAATTTATGCTGGTCCCTAAGAGGGATAGCAAGAGAACGATCTGGAGTAATAATAGCAGCAATCCAGTCCACCATAGAAGAGAAATGGAAGGCAGATGAATCCAGAGGCCAAAATGAGAGATGCCAAACAACTCGTGCAAAAAAGCATTCAAAGAACAGATGAGAGAGGGAGTTGTCTGCCACCTTACAAAGTAGACAAAGGGAATCAGAAATGAGGAACAAGAGTTCTAGACACTCCTTGGTTGGGAGAATATTCCAAGCAATCTTCCACAAAAATAATCTAAGCCGATCGTTCAGATTCAATTTCCAGATGGACTTCCAGAAAGGGGAGGAAACAGAACTGGAAGTGGGACTGGACATTGTAATAAGGCTGTAGACCGAGGAGGTGGAGAAAGTGCCAGAGGTAGATGGGGTCCAAATAAATTGGGAGCTAGGATTTGTAGAAATACGAAGCTTGAGAATTTCACTTGCCGAAGTAGAATCAAATAGAGCATGTATTGATGAGACCTTCTAGCTGAGACTATCGGGGTTAATGAGATCCATAATCTGAAGAGAGGGAAAATTCCTGTTAAGAGGAAATTTGGGTTTAGGCTTGAAGGATGGAATTGTGGGAACCCAATTTGAGGTCCAAATGGGAGAAGACGAGAGCCGAGAAACCCTTAGACATGCTCCCGTCGAAATGATAGGCTTTATTTTCTAAATTCTTTTCCATAGCCAGGAGGCAGTGGATGGGGCAAGAGAGGAGAGGAAGTCCCCGTATTTTATATACTTTCCATGAAGTTGATGAATCCAAAGGCAGTCTGTTTTGGAAAGAAGTTTCCATCCTAACTTGGCAATAAGAGTTAAATTGAAATCATGCATCTTTTTGAATCCGAGGCCTCCCGTACGTTAAAGGCAAGCAAAATGTGTCGGAGAAATTTTTTTCATAATTTAATTTATTAAAATAACATATATTTTTTACTTTTACAAATATATATAAAAATCATATGCGGTTAAAAAATACACCTGAGAATTGAAAATATATGTGAAAATACATGCATTTTGAACACATGTGAGTTAGAAAATAAATAAATAAATAAATAAATAAACTATTCAATTTGAAACAAGGGGGGTAGAGGAGTAATTTTAGGAAAATATTGGAGGGTAAAATCGTCACACAAAAAAACGTGAACAGTGCAAACATGCACAATACAACCCAAATATGGTTATCAAACATGGCCTTTATGCATTTACTTTTTTGATATTTATATAGCAATTTTTTATGTCGAAGACAAATTCTTTTAAGCTAGCTAGGATAACTAGCTTAATTAATTATAGGGTTAAATACTTAATTAGTCCTTAGGATTTGGAAACTTTATTTTTTCCTCCCTAGGGTTTGGAAAGTGATTAAATTGGTCCTTATGGTTTTAAAAAGTGACCAAGTTAATCCATCCGTCATTTGACCGTTAGTTGACTTAACGGATTGACATGTAGACCAATTAGAAGTTGACACGTGGCTAATTAATTATTTTTTAAAAAAAAATTAAAAAAAATATCTTTTTCAAAAAAAAAGGAAAAAAAAGAAAGAAAATCTGGGGTGGCCGAGCCACCCCTTGTTTTTTTTTTTCTTTTGAAAAATATATATTTTAATTTTTCAAAAAATTAATTAATTGTACGTGTCAACTTCTAATTAGTCCATATGTCAATTAGTTAAAATCTAACGCCAACGACTAGACTAACTTGGTCACTTTTCAAAACCACAAGGACCAATTTGGTCACTTTCCAAACCCTAGGGAGGAAAAAATAAAATTTCCAAACCCTAAAGACTAATTAAGTATTTAACCCTTAATTATATGAAATATGTGCTCCGTCTTACCTAATTAGTAGCACTTATTGACTTATAGCCTCTTGACTTCCCTATTTATTACAAGGAAAATCGACAAAACTTCTTGCCTCAGTTTTGTTAACCATCAAAGCCGGAAGCTAGCTTTCTGGCGGAATTTCTGGTGGGATGGGCTTCTACCCCATATACCCCCAAGAACTCTGTCAATTCCTAGTGCTATCACCTGCAGAGTTGCCCCCGCTGACCTGGTGCTCTCACAGTCTCACCTGGTGCCATCACCTTCAGAATTACCCGCGAGTCATTAGCCACGACCAAAGTTGCCTCTTATATAAACTTATTAGCGTTGACATTATGTGGTAAGTGATAATAAAACGACGTTGTTTTGACAAAAATAACGTAGAAATCATGATTGGTGCTGCGCGTGAAAATTCCAAAACAAAAACCAAATTTCGTTTTTTAGAAGTATATACTAATTCATGAAAAAGAACCAAATAAAGAAATTTGTGAGCTTAACCTATCTCATAAAACCGGTTCAATAAGAAATGATTGCTCATTCCTTATAAACATGTCAAAAATCTTATCCACAAGTAATGTGTGATTATTTTTCAACACCCTCTCTCTCACATGCAGACCAGTATTTTTCTGGTTCTTGTCCGAAGATAAGTAGTGTGGGTCTTATTTGTCTTGAGGTAAGTTCTAACATTATGTTAAATTACTAATTATCCCAAAAATTTAAAATGATAGAAAAAAGTAAATTTAACCACTTAATCATTAATTTTAACACAAACAATCGACTCACGAAAAAGACACAACAAAATCAGGAAATACATTAAAAAGATGGAGGGGTTAAAGGAAGGCAGTGAAGCAAAAAAAAGGATAATCTATTAAGACTGTTAATTAATCTAATTAATTACACAGACAAACATCATTAAAAAGATCATGATATTATTCTACATGTTCTTGATATGGCAAAGACAAGAGAGATACTTTTGTGAGCTTCTTGGATTCCATACTGTTGCCCTTCTCATATCTCACACGTATGCAAGAGATCTCCTTGGTTACATTAATATCTCAGCATAAAAGATTGACTAAATTGATCATAACCGCTTCATTAATTTCAGTCCCCCAAATTCAAGCCCCAACTATACTGTGGACTAACGGTATACGTTGTTTTCTTAATTTAAAGCATATTTGGGTCTACGGTAACAAACTCAAAACGCGTTTTTGAGACCTCAAACACTTGTTGCAAGAAAAAAATAGCTGTTTGAAAAAATATTGTTAAAGTGCTTTTTAGGTTCCAAACACAAAACCATATTTGAGTTGAAGCTGAAAAATGAGGCTTATATATGTTGAAATGGACTTCTAGAAAAAAGGTGTGCAGTAATTTTCATTTAATGAAATATATGAATTGACAGAAATACCCATCCTAATTTTAACAAATGATAATCATATCTATATATAAACATCTCTTCACAACCTTTCTCGTTGCTGCAGTTGGAGCTGCTACAAAGCGAGGAAGATCAGGCAGAAATTGTTGGGTTTGAGAGTGATAGAAGGCGGGCGTGATAGAAGATGGGTTTGCAGTTTTCATTTCCCTTTCCCCATGTTCGTGTGCTGAAACCCCCCACGAGCCCCACATGAGAAAACAAAAAGCTGCGTGTAGCATGGGGGAATCTATTACCCACCCCCCATGGGTGGTTTCCGGGAAACCCCCCACAAAGGAAAGAATCGGGATCCCCTCTAATCGAGGGGATAATCGGAGATTTTTCAATTGTTTATCTAGACTGTTCATTTTGATCCAATACACTAAAAATTGTCACGTGTTCCATTATAAATTAAATAATATATATAATTTAATTTTTAAAAAAGAAAATAATAATAATAAAAATAATAAAAAATTAAAATTTTTATAAAATAATATGTGGGCTGGTGAGTGGCTTTGGCCAACTCCATGCCCACAAGGGGTGGTTCGGCCGCATCTTATGGTCAAACCCAAAAATACATTAAAAAAATAATTAATTAATTAATACAAAAATTTAACATAATTCTTTCTCATCTCTTCAGTAATATTTAAAAATAGATTTAAAATAATATTTTAAACATAATAACGAAAGTGAATAACTAAAAATCTTAAAATAGGATGTATGTGCGTACTTTTAGAAAAGTAAATAATTAAAAAACAAAAACATAATGTATGATTGATGTTTGTTGACATGAGCTGTTTGGCGTTGCATTTGAGAGATTTAAAAGTACTTTTAATACTTAAAAAGTCTATTTGAAGAAAAAACTATTCATTTGGTAAAAAAAAAATAAAAGCGTTTTTAAGGATAAAAAAAACTTTAAAATGACCAAAAAACACTTTTTGCAAAACCTTAAAAATGACACCCAAAAACTCTTTTTGACTTAAAAGTTCTATTTCTTAAATGCAATCACAAATAAGCTCTTAGTGCTTGTTTGGTATTGCAGTGGAGAATAAGTAGTTTCAAACTCATGAACTCCATTAAAAGCAACTTAGATGACTATAATATTGCAAAATATGTAGAAGGGAATATTTGCAAACTCTCCTAAAATTTGCTTAATTATGGCTACTAGTAGGGTTTTTTTTTCTTTTTTTTCACTTCCCGCGTTTAGGGACCAACCAGATCTATGGCTACACCTCCCTACCGGAAATCCAGCTAAAATAAACGGGGGATGCTTTTTTTGCCCTTGCTAGAGCTCTTTCCTCTAGATTTCTTAGTACTCTTGGAGCTAATCCACATACATAGTCCTGGGCTTCTCGTCCACGGCTGGAAAGTCCAGTTAGTTTCTCAATGTTCCATTTAGACACCAAATGTTCCAATATTTTTTCTATAATCCTTGGCCGTGTACACACCAATCCGAAAGGCAACATTTGCAAAGTGATCAAAAAGATTTTCATTGTAGCCGTCGTACATTAAGTGGGCTGGCATTAATATTTTCCTCCTCATAATGTCGGCAAAGGCTATGACAGTTTTATTTGGATCATGTTCGAAAAGCTTTCCAACTATTTTGGTATACTCAGTTTCATGGCGCTTCTCATCTATGACAATTGTGCCACATATTTGGGCAAGCTTTTCGTCCCCATGCTTCATAGCAAGCTCGGCTGTATTTCCATGGGAGATAAATGTTGCTCTTTCTTGAAACGATGTGTAGATAGTAAAAAAGCAGGGACTTGTCCTAGTGCCCACATCCTAATTAAAGAGAAATATAGAACATTAACTTGTTGATCATTCTAACTTTAAAGTTCTTTATCAAAACTGTAAGATCCGAATTTAACCATATGGGCCTTGTGGCCCATATAGATTCAAGCCCAAGAAGAAGGCCTGGCAAGTTGTTCGGTCTGTCCGAATGTGTCCAGCAGATTGCTCATTATTCGGTTCGGCCGAATGTCATTCCCGATTTACAAATGCTCGGATTTCCCGAATGTTAATCTTCCGTTTATGAGTTGCTAAGATCCTCGGATCTTGCCGAGGATCTCTTCGGCCAACCATAATGACGTCACCAAGTCCCTATAAAAGGGAGGCTCCATCCGCAGTTCAAAGGTATCCAGTTTTCTCACAACTCACTTATTTTCTCCAAGTTATCTGATTATCCTTTAATCACTTACTGACTTAGGCATCGGAGCTCCCATCGCTGGGACACCCTCGGCCGCTCTTATCATACTTTGTCTATTTTGCAGTTAAGCCAACCCATACACCAAAATTGTCAACAACCTTTGACAAACAGGAGCTCACCACGTCATCCTCGGAAAACTGTGTTATAACAAAACCTATGGGTTTATTTAGTTATATTATATTAATTACTCATATTTGTTGTCATTATTGGACGTGAAATTCCTTATCACACATAAAAATTCCAACATAATATTATGGTCTTGTTATAAGATATGGACAAGACTTATGAGCAAGTTAAAAAATGTACGTTAAACAATTGTTGCATATCTCCCCATTCCTGATCCAATCAGATAGTGTGTTGTTTTCTCAACGTGTTTCATATCCACTCGTTCGAAAAGATAGAGGTATTTGTCGAAAAGATCACCATATTTGTTTTCTTCTGCACTCCATCCCCTTCCCCACGTTGCCGAAGGTGTGTTTTCGTTACCTGTTTCATCGTGAAATATTTTTGTGCCATTGATAAGTGCTTGGTAAGTTGGAAGGGCTTCTTCGGTGATCATATCGCCGACTAAGACAACAAAGTAGTGGTCCGGAATGTCCTTTGTTCTCTCTTTTGAGTTCATTGACTTGCTCAACAAATCCCTATAAGGTAGGATTTGGCAAAAAGTCATGTGATTGTTAAGATTTCTCATGATCAACAGGTTTTAGGAGAGTTAAGATGTCACTCCTGACCCACGCCTCTATAGATTTCAAGATTTTAACCTTTTCTGGTAGCATGGGATGGACTGTGTTAACATTAGTATGAGCTAAAGCCTTTGCTTTCCGTCTATAATTAAAGAAAAATAATAATGATTAGCATTGTTAGGCCATTGGTTGCAGCTAAAATAGTCAACAACTCAAATGCATGATAGGAGACTTTGAAGAATAGACTCAGTAGCTTAGAGCTTGAGTGCAAAGTGGAAGTCATAGAAAACTTGAGAGATCTCCGAGCTCTTGCAGGTAGAAGAGCAACTGAAGGAAGGGATTGAAATGCGAAGTAGTTGAGCATTACAGCCGTGTTTTTAACCTTAACTTGCTTTGTTGCTAAAATTGTGAGAACTAAAAAGAATAGGGCTGTTAGCGTTAAATTTAAATGAAATTAGCCAAAAATATATTCCTCCAAATTCATCTTTATTATTATTATTATTATTATTATTATTTATGTCCACACAATGTGCGAAAAATGGGAGAGATGAATTCAAACTATTAACTTCCACTTTATAAAACGTAGTTTTCAATTAATTGAGCTACTTGTTGGGAACTACAAATTCATCTATTTATAGAAGCAAATGGATTTTAAAAAATAAAAAATAAAAAATTCTATGTGTTCCTTGAGTCTCTTCCTTGTAGGAATTTGTTGATGATAATGTTACACGTAGTCATTGTTAGGTAGTGAGTCTGTTAAGAAGTATTATCTATTAGGTTATTTAGTTCATTAATGTTTTTTAGTTGTTTTATTATTTTAATATTGTTGAGTGTGAAGGACTCTTAGGTTATGTTTATCTCTTTTATCTTTGGGTATGATTAGATTTATATGTTTTATCTTTGGGGAAATTACACTTTACCCCCTTGAAGTATCCACCCATTCTCATTTTTGCCTCCAAAGTTTAAAATGTGACACTTTACCCCCCCCAAACTTTCAAATTGTGGCAATTTAACCAATTTGACCTATTTATTCCCAAAATGCCCCTAGCACATTTAAAAAAAAATCCAAAAAAAAAAGGGGGTGGGCAGCCACCACTTATGGGGTGATTCGGCCACAACAGCATATATTTATATATTTTTTGGTTTTTTTTTTTGGAATTTTTTTTTTAGAAAAAAAAAGTGTTGGGGGCATTTTGGAAATAAATAGGCCAAATGGGTTAAATTGCCACAATTTGAAAGTTTATGGGGGTAAAGTGTCACATTTTAAACTTTGATCTTTGATTCAAATAGAAGTCTTATCTCATGTGAGACTCTATTTTCTATTGTCTTTAAATATTGCATTATTTATGAATAAAGACTCAATCATGAATTTATTCAAACCTTGTGTTTGTAGGAATTGAGAGCACCTCTAATTGCTCATAGGAGGTTTAGGATTCCTTGAAAGTCCTACCATATTAATATTTCTGTTTATTTCTCAACACATTACGTAAGCACGTAACAAAGTGGTATCACCAACACTTTGATATAGACAATTCTCCATAACTTGAGAAGCGGTGGATTACGAAAAACTGGCTCTGATATCCTAGACCTCCTAGTACGATTTTTTATGAATCCTAAACCTCCTGTGAGCAATTAAAGATGCTCTCAACTCCTACAAACACAAAGTTTGAATAAATTCTTGATTGATTATTTATTCATAAATAATGCAATATTTAAAGACAATAGAAAATAGAGTCTCACATGAGATAGGACTTTTATTTGAATCAAAAGATAAAACATATAAATCTAATCCTACCCAAAGATAAACGAGATAAACATAACCTAAGAGTCATTCACACTCAACAATATTAAACTAATAAAACAACTAAAAAAACATTAATGAACTAAATAACCTAATAGATAATACTTCTTAACAGACTCACTATCTAACAATGACTACACGTAACACTATGCTTGCCTCGGGAACTTGAATTTGGGCAAGTCCCTTCATGGGTCCATCGTTGTGAAATGGGGATTTGATGATGATGTTCATGTTCAGAATACTATGGTTCATATGCACTGTTGTTGCGATGGAGGGATTGAATTTGCTCGGAATGTGTTCGATGAAATGCCGAAGTTGAACTCTGTGTCTTGGAGTGCGATGATTGGAGGATATGTCCGATTAGGGTGGTCGACAGATGCAGTTGGTTTGGTGGGAGTTTGCCTAGATGAGGTCACTACGGTTTTGATGCTCTCTGCTTGTATAGATTTAGGTGCACTTGAGCTTGGGAAGTGGGTTGAGTCGTTTATTGAGAAAGAAAGGGTTCAAAAGTCTGTGGAGGTTTATAATGCACTCATTGACATGTTTGCAAAGTGCGGTGATGTTGATAAAGCTCTAAAATTGTTTAGAAACATGAGGGAGAGAACAATTATTTCTTAGACTTCTGTGATTGTTGGCCTGACAATGCATGGCCGTGGTTTCGAAGCTGTTTCCTTATTTGATGAGATAACAGGAGCTGGTATGGCTCCGGATGATGTGGTAAGGGCAAAATGGAAAGAGAAATCCAAAAGAATGAACATGCAGCGCACATGACACGTTGACCGTGATGTTTGACGTCTTTGATTAATGGTAGGGGGTCGTTGGTAATAAAATGGTAATTCATAGATGGTGTAATATAAAATTGGTAGTTCATGGGGGCAAATGGTAAGCGCGTAATAGTTTGTAAGGGGAAAAGCTAATTTGCCCGAATAATAATGTCCAACTATAGATAATGTCTTTTTTTGTATTTTCCAAAAGCAGGAATTACAACTTTAAGGCTCAAAATGTCCATTACATCATATGTAGATAAAAGATAATAACTGCAATTAATAAGCACACATGTGGATGCAGATTTTGCTCAATACAAAAAAGGCCACTCCCTTCGATTCTCATACTGCCAGATTTTGCTCAACCCTTTTTAATTAATAGTTTAAGGCATAAAGGTAAGGGAATTAGAGTAGTTCTGATGCATAACTAGAGATCGATAGCATTTTTTCAGCCATGCTCTAAAAGGGAAGTTTCTTTTGATGTCAATGAACTTAAGAGAAATAACTAGTTGCTTTGGTGTGAGTTGTGTAAGATTTTGTATGTATGATGTATTATTTGTAGGAAGTCTCTTGTTAGGATATAAATTCTATAGAGGACAAAGTGATAGAAGTAAGAGAGAATAGAATTATTAAAATGAATAATGATACGTATTCAGTTGTGAAGAAATGTAGACCTTATTTGCTAGGTCACTCCTTCAAAATCAAATTTGATCGCCAAAGATTAAAATTCTTTAGGAACAAAAGATTGAATCAAGAACGATGAGGATCCTATTCCGAGACAAGTAGGGGTAGGTTGTGTAACACCCCAAGTTCTAGAGGTAGAGCGACTGGGAGAAATTGGAACATATTCTTAATAAAATAAAAATTCTCATCATTCTACAAAGTCTTAAAATAGTTTTATTTAAGGTCACT
The DNA here is from genome assembly GCA_013348765.1 of Carpinus viminea. Classification (NCBI taxonomy): domain Eukaryota; kingdom Viridiplantae; phylum Streptophyta; class Magnoliopsida; order Fagales; family Betulaceae; genus Carpinus; species Carpinus viminea. The sequence continues at coordinate 12,432,554 of CP054671.1, read as the reverse complement.
TATTGAATTTTTGGTGTCCAACACATTGTGACTTTTCTTTCAATAACCCACTAAAATTCAATTTCCACCATCTTTCACATTTAATCTATATTTACCTATAAAATTGCAAATCCTCCTTATCTTGATGCCCTATAAATTCTATAAACTTAAAATATAATTTTAGAGCATTTTATTGTTTCATAAGTGCTATCAATATTATAGATATATTATTATTATTATTATACACATAGATAACCACTTGTATTCCATGCTTAAGCGGTTGGTTTATCAAACAACATCTAGATCACACTTGTCCGCTTCCCAGGTTATCATTTTCTCTTCTTAGTTGCCTATAAATTTAGATGCTTTCATTCTTCTCCTCACGCTTTGAAGTTGAACTTATAAGTAGTTGTCTCAAGTTTGGTAATTTTTTCTTTCCCCTCTTTAGTATATTTGTAGCAATTTTTCCTTCTCTCTTTTTCTTTTCTTTTCTTTCTCTGTTCTTCTGTCTTCACGCCCTTTCTGCTCTGTCGAAATTCTTACCGGTTGTTCTCTGTTTTCTTTTTCCATGATAGCCCTTAGTACCACGATATCAAACCAGTTTTTGCAAAGTAGAAAATCGCCTTTCTTACCCATTGAACTCTTCATGTATTTATTTATTTTCATGGATAATTTTCTATTGGCTGGAATGGTGATTTCAGAGTTCTGGTCTTAATTAGATTAATTGAATCCTTGGTATATTTTTAAGTTTTTCTGTTTTTATGTGAGTTTATGATTCTGTTAAGATGTTTCCTTAGTGGATTATAGCGGTTTCTTGTTTAATTGGAGATGTGTTTAATATTTTGTTACCACTCCCTGTTTTTTTTAGGTTGTCATTGAAGTTGTTTTATAGGGGTTATTTGCGAGGATGAAGCTCTAGTTTGGGGGGTGTGGTTTGTTATTTAATTGAGTGTTTGAACTGGAGGTTCAATTGTGGTGGTGTTTTGTTGGGTGTTTAGTCACGTATATTTTTTTTATGATCAACATGAAAGATCTGTACAAATATATATATACACACAATATTTTAGGCAATATTATATGCAGCAGATAGATTTAATTATCTATTGTGGAACATTGTATAGGCGTAATACAATATATATATACATCCCTATGTACATATATCTGCAACAAAGCATAGTATGTGTGTGGTGCAGCATGTATGTATATATATATAATGGTTATGGGCAGTAATTGTTTTTTTAGTGGTGCGTTATGTAAGTATATATATATGTGTGTGTGTGTGCACATGTGTTTGTGGGGTACCTTTATTTGAAGTTTATTTTAAAATTTAGAATATCCCTCTAAGTTATCTTTTAGGTAATTCACTTAGGTAGAAGGATGCCTTAACCCATCATCGAATACATGTAAGGGGATACAACACCAAAAACCCCAATAGATTTTATTATAAATCTATGGAAAAACAAAATGTTGGAGATTTTATAAAGAATTCACTTATATAAATTTCAATTGGACAAAGTTTTCCTCCAAACTAGGTTGGAGGAATCTCCTCCAACCTAATCTATAAAAGTGACATGTGTCCATTTTTTTAATAACATATGAGATGCACATGAGTTTTTAATATTATTTATTCCAACTTTATCCTTATTATTAAAAAAACATGTGCATCTCACATGTTCAAAGGACATTGGAGGAGATTCCTCAACCGATTGAATTCAATGCACTTCCTTTCATATTTTTAATGCAAAGTTTTATTCAATCATATGCTATAGTTTAAGAATTTTACGTTTTACAATTACCACTTTTTTTTATGAGTTATGCATGAATGTGATTATGAATGAAAAGAGCTCTCAAAGTTCATGACAACAAAATATACAGTTACAGATGAGCTTACAGAAGTGTTACATGTGCATTCATATTCATAAATATTTAACCTCGAGACACAATTATAATTCAGTACTGCATAGGGTAGCAAGGCAAGCATACCGAAGGATGGTTACGAGAAGGTGTGTGCTACCGACCGGGTGGCTTTCACCTAGGCGGAGTTTCTAACCCGGTAGCTCTCCTTTGTGATAACAGGATGAGTGCATAGGTCTCTTGGGACATGCCAATGTGCGCTGCCAGGTAAATGGTGATGTCGAGTCAAAAAGGGTAAAACAAGCATTATTTTGACAAAAAAAGTAAAAAAAGGAAGTTCTACTTACTCATTTTGCAACTATTATGCTTTATTCTACATAAATTATTATTGTACATAACAGAGAATATGAAATAAAAATCTGCATAGCATGTTTTATAGCATTTGGTATTGTGGCTACTTATTGAGTTGTCAAACTCACCTCTTCTCCTTTTTATATTTTTCAGATGGCTTTGTTTATAGTAATTTTGAGGGCGGGGCTTCCTATAGTAGTCTTTGAGATAGTGGACCCAGTCGTGTGGCCATACAATTGGCATTCATTCACATATTGCTTTGCTGACCTGTAGGAGTTGCCGAACTTGGGATTTCCATTGTAGATAACTGGACCAAGCCCTAACAGTCCAGTCTTTTTGTTTTTTTGCAGACTGTACGAGTTGATATTTATTTTTGTATGAGGGCTCTGACTTCGGGAAGATGAAATATCCCATGGAAGTCACTTTTGTTTTACCTCCTTGATTGTGTTTGATTCTCTTTATGTAGGTTAGTATAAAGCATGATAGTTGCAAAATGAGTAAGTAGAACTTCCTTTTTACTTTTCTGTCAAAATAATGGTTGTTTTATCCTTTTTGACCCGACACCGCCATTTACCGTGAGCGGCGCACATTGGCATGTCTCGAGGGACCTATATGTTCATCATGTCGTCACAGGGGAGAACTACTGGGTTGGAAACTCACCCTAGGTGAAGGCCACTCGGCTGGTAGCACACATCTTTTTGTAGCCGTCCTTTAGTGTGCTTGCCCTGCTACCTTATGCGGTACCGAACTATAATCGTGCCTCGAGATTAAACATTAATGAACATGAATGCACATGTAACATTTCTGTAAACTCATCCATAACTATATATTTTGCCATGAACTTTGAGAGTTCTTTTCATTCATAATCGCATTCATGCATAACTCATAAAAATGAGGTAATTGTACAACGTAAAATTCTTAAACTATAACATATGATTGAATAAAACTTTACATTAAAAATATGAAATGAAGTACAATTGAAAATTATGTAAGTGAATTTTTCATAAAATCCCAAACATTTTGTTTTCTAAAGATTTATAATAAAATCTATTGGGGTTTTTGGTGTTGTGTCCCCTTACCTGTATTTGATGATGAGTTAAGGCGTCCTTCTACCTGAGTGAATTACAAAAAAGATAACTTAAAGGGATATTCTGGATTTCAAAATAAACTTCAAATAAAGGTACCCCACAAACATATATATATTTAATGTACCACTAAAAAAAACAATTATTGCCCATAACCATTATATATATACATGTTGCACCACGCACATATTGTGCTTTGTTGCAGATATATGTGCATACGGATGTGTATATATATATATATTGCATTATGCCTATACAGTGTTCTGCAATAGATAATTAAATCTATCTATAGCTGCATATAATATTGCTCAAAATATTGCATATATATATATATTTCTATACAGATCTTTCATGTTGATCATAAAAAAAAATCATACGTGACTAAACACCCAACAAAACACCACCACAATTGAACCTCCGGTACAAACACTCAATTAAATAACAACCCCACCCCCCAAAAAAACTAGAGCTTCATCGACAAATAACCCCTATAAAACAACTTCAACGACAACCTAAAAAAAATAGAGTGGTAACAAAATATTAAACATCTATAATTCACTAAGGAAACATCTAAACAGAATCACAAACTCACAAAAAAAAAAACAAAAAAACTTAAAAATATACCAAGGATTCAATTAATCTAATTAAGACCAGAACCCCAAAATCACCATTCCAGCCAATAGAAACTTATCCATGAAAATAAATAAATACATGAAGAGTTCAGTAGGTAAAAGAGACGATTTTCTACCTTGCAAAAACTGGTTTGATATCGCAGTACTAAGGGCTGTCATGGAAAAATGCAAACAGAAAACAACCGGTAAGAATTTTGACAGAGCTGAAAGGGCATGAAGACAAAAGAACAGGGAAAGAAAAGAAAAGAAAAAGAGAGAAGGAAAAATTGCTACAGATATACTAAAGAGGGGAAAGAAAAAATTACCGAACTTGAGACAACTACTTATATGTTCAACTTCAAAGTGTGATAAGAAGAATGAAAGCATTTGAATTTATAGGCAACTAAGAAGAGATGATAACCTGGGAAGTGGACAAGTGTGATCTAGATGTCATATGATGAACCAACCGCTTAAGCATGAAATACAAGTGTTTATCTAGGTGTCTTCAAATAACCCACTCGACCAATCATGGAGTACAAATGTCTAAAAGAGGAAGGAAAGCTTGCTGGTTTTGCACCCTCACAGTGGGTTATGTTGGTTTTGGGTAAATAAATGAAATTTAGTCTTTTTTTTTTTTTTCTTTTTCTTTTTTTTAAGCTACAAAGCTGACGGAACTTTAACATATATATTTAAAAAAACACAAAGGACCACAAATATATATAATAAAATAATAAAATATAATATAATAATAATAATATATCTATAATATTGATAGCACTTATGAAACAATAAAATGCTCTAAAATTCTATTTTAAGTTTATAGAATTTATAGGGCATCACATTCTCCCCCTTATTAAAATTTCATCCCTGGAATTTGCTTAGCCTATATAAATGTAACATAATGCAACAAGAAACATATATATACATAAATCTATTCGCTAGCACATACCTTATAATCTATTCGTTCTCATCAAACAAAGACGGGTATTTCTTGCGTATTTCATCTTCTAATTCCCATGAAGCTTCTTCAATCTCATGATTTCTCCACAAAACCTTTACTAGTGGGATACTTTTCGTACATAGCTCTTGGACCTTGCAATCTAGTAATTTTACCGAAACTTCTTTATATGCAAAATCTCCTTGTAACTGTAAAGATTCATAACGAATTACGTGTGAAGGGTCCGAGATGTATTTCCTCAGCATCAAAACGTGAAAGACATCATGTATATTTGTAAGTCCAGGAGGTAAAGCTAGATGATAAGCCACAAAACCTACTCTCTTCAGAATCTCAAACGGTCCGATGTAGCGAGGATTCAACTTTCCTTTCTTGCCAAATCTAATGATTCCTTTCATTGGTGCCACCCTAAGAAACATCTTGTCACCTTCTGCAAATTCCAAATTTCTTCGACGAATATCCACATAACTCTTTTGTCGATCTTGAGCTGCTGACAATCTTTGTCAGATCAATGCAACTTTATCGATAGTATCCTGCATAATATCTAGGCCTAAGATTCTTCATTCATCGAGCTCATCCCAATAAAGTGGGGAACGATATTTTCGTCCATACAATGCTTCATAAGGAGCCATCCTAATGCTTATTTGGTAGCTGTTATTTTAGGCGAATTCTATCGAAGGAAGGTAGTGTGCCCAACTGCCACTAAAATCCAATATACAGGCTCTTACCATGTCCTCTAATGTTTGGATGGTTCTCTCCGACTGTCCGTCTGTCTGAGGATGGTATGTAGTGCTAAATCATAATTTAGTCCCCATTACTTTCTGTAGACTCACCCAAAATCTTGATGTGAAACAATGATCTTTATCCGACACAATTGATTCAGGTACTTTATGTAATCGAACAATCTCTTATAAATACAGCTCAGATAGTTTCTCCAGTGAGTATTTCACCTTTATTGGAATAAAGTGAGTGGTTTTAGTCAACCTATCCACAATCACCCTTATCACATTATACCCAACCTGAGTTCGAGGTAACCCCACAAAAAAGTCAATGGCTATTGCTTCCCATTTCCATACTGGTATCTCCAAAGGTTGCAATGGTCCTGCAAGTCTTTGATGTTTTGCTTTGACTTGTTGACACATCGAGCACCGTTCTACAAATTCAACAACGTCCCGCTTCATTCCATTCCACCAAAAACTCCTCTTAAGATCCTGATACGTTTTAGTGCCTTTAAGGTGTACTGTATATGGTGAGAAGTGTGCTTCCTCCAATATTAGCTTCCTTATCTCCTCATTATTAGGTACACAAACTCTATTATACTATTTGAACAAACCATCTAGTGTGACACCGAATCCCAAGGCTCGACCTTTGCTGGCTCTTTCCTTAATTCGATTGATCTCCTCATCTTTTTCTTGGGCCATGTGAATATCCTCCAATAGTATAAATTTAATTTCAAGTTTTGCCATTAACGCTTGCACTTCTTCTATCATGATCTTCATATCAACTTTCTCAATGTCTATTTTTAGATTATGGGGCAAAGCTTTTAAACATGCTATCTCACTTCTTGATTTTCTACTTAGGGCATCTGCAACCACATTAGCTTTCCCTAGGTGGTAGTTGATTACAGAATCGTAGTCTTTTATTTACTCCAACCATCGCCTTTGCCTTAAATTTAGCTCTTTCTGCGTAAACAAATATTTAAGACTCTTGTGATCTATAAAAATTTCACACTTCTCTCCGTAAAGATGATGTCTTTAGATTTTCAAAGAAAAAACTACTTTAGCCAGTTCAAATCATGGGTGGGATAATTCAGCTCATAACTTTTAAGTTGCTAAGAAGCATATGCTACTACCTTGCCATTTTGCATAAGGACACAACTGAGCCCCTTTCTGTAAGTGTCGTTATAAATAACAAATCCGCAAGATTCTGATGGAAGCGGTAGGATTGGTGTAGTTACCAACTGCCGGTTTAGTTCTTGAAAACTTTACTCACATTCATCCGTCCACAAGAAACAAGCATTCTTCTTTGTCAAAGTAGTGAGTGGTCCCGACAATTTTGAAAAACCTTATACAAAACACCTATAACAGCCAGCCAGACCCAAGAAACTTATGATTTCATGTACACTGGTACGTCTTTCCCAATTTATTATTGCTTCAACTTTCTTGGGGTTTATCGAGATGCCGTCTTTTGATACTACATGCCCGAGAAAAATAACCTTATCCAGCCAAAACTCACACTTTGAGAACTTTGCGTACTACCACTTTTCTTTAAGCCTTTGCAAAACCAGCCTCAAATGGTCCTCTTGTTCCTCCAAGCTTTTGGAGTAGATTAAAATATCGTTGATGAACACCACTACAAATTGGTCTAAGAAATCATGAAACACCCGATTCATCAGGTTCATGAATGCTGCTGGCGCGTTTGCTAACCCAAATGGCATTACCACATATTCATAATATCTTCTCTCCTTATCCTCAACTGGTGATAACCCGAATGAAGGTCAATTTTTTAGAAAAATTGAGTGCTTTGCAGCTGGTCGAACAATTCGTCTATGTGAGGCAGTGGATATTTATTCTTAATGGTGATTTTGTTAAGCTCCCGATAATCAATGCACATTCGAAAAGTATTATCATTCTTTTTCACAAAAAGTACAGGCGCCCCCTAAGGCAAAACGCTGGGGCGAATGAATCCTTTGTCTAACAATTCTTGGATTTACGTCTTCAATTCTTTTAGTTCCACTGGTGCCATCCTGTAAGGTGCTTTGGATATTGGAGTTGCTCCCGGAATTAGATCAATACAAAATTCTATCTCCCTGTAGAGGAAAGTCCTAGAAAGTTTTTTGGAAAAATATCGAGAAATTCTTGCACCACGGGTATCTCTTCCATCTTCCTCTCCTTCTGAGGCAACTCCTTTAAGCATGCCAGGTAAACTTGACATCCTTCTAGAAGTAATTGCTTGGCCTATGTTGAGATTAATTGTGGAGTAGCACCCACCTTGGTTCCCACAAATTTGAATTTAGAGTAGGCTGGTAATCTGAATATTATTTATTTGCTGTGGCAATCAATGATGACATGATTATTTGATAACTAATCCATTCCGAGGATGATATCGAACCCTTCTATATCAAATACTATCAAATTAACCGTGAGGGTTCTCCCTTCAATGTGGATTGAGCAATCCATGACTACTTTCCTACATATAACTGATTTGCCCACTTGAGTAAATACTACTGATGAGTGTCAAATATTGCATATTTGAGCCCTTTAGCTTGTATTTGTTAAGCTCTTTGTTTTGTTATTTTATGATATTTTTGGTTAGTTTTGATGTTTTAGTGTTTTACAGGTTGTTAAGGTATATCTGGGGCTAATTCCATTAATTCTGGGGCTTAAGGCAGTTTAGAGAGCATTGACAGCAAATTTGAGTCGAGCGATGATATACACTTGATGAGTCCTACCAAAACGACCATATTTAGAGTTGTAGAACTCTGATTGTGGTGATCTTGGTGTCATTGGAAAGCTGACTCAAATATCTTTAAATTCATACTTCACAAGAGTGGGCTAATTCTGAAGGTAGTACGCTCGAGCACATATATAGTGCGATCACGCACACTTGTGCCCATCGAATGTGGAAAGTCATGCTTGAGTGCGATTGAGCACACCTAGAGTGAGATCGAGCGCACTTGGCCACCCTGGCAGTGTTGAAACCCCAAAATTAGCTTATAAATATTATCTTTTTTCATTATAAACGGATGGAGACACGTCGGGGGCACCGTTTTTGGTCGTTTTCGAGTTTTTCTTAGTTTTTGGGGCTTGGAACTCTAATTCTTTTGTAAGTTTCTTAATTTTAAGGGGAAATTACACTTTACCCCCTGAAGTATCCACCCATTTTCACTTTTGCCTCCAAAGTTTAAAATGTGACACTTTACCCCCCCAAACTTTCAAATTGTGACAATTTAACCCATTTGACCTATTTATTCCCAAAATACCCCCAGCACAATTTTTTCAAAAAAAAAAAAACCCAAAAAAAAAACCAAAAAACAAGAAACGGGTGGCCGGCCACCACCTATGGGGTGGTTCGGCCACCCCAACATATATTTATATATTTTTTTGGGTTTTTTTTTTGGAATTTTTTTTTTAGAAAAAAAAAAAAAGTGTTGGGGGTATTTTGGGAATAAATAGGTCAAATGGGTTAAATTGCCACAATTTGAAAGTTTGGGGGGGTAAAGTGTCACATTTTAAACTTTGGAGGCAAAAGTGAAAATGGGTGGATACTTCAGGGGGGTAAAGTGTAATTTTCCCTAATTTTAATGAAGGAGTTTAGTTTTCTTGTGATTTCTTTTGTCATGAGAAGCTAAATATTCAACTAAGGTTGAAGATGAAGCCTCACTATTGATTTGTTTACATGTTTTTATGATTAGTTTGTACTAACTCGTCATTGAATGTAATGTATGTTCGTTTCAATTCAATTGTGTAACAAAATTGTGATTGATTGTTGTTTATGAATCATAAAACGTTGGATATTCAGTGTGTTTCATCTGGAGGTACATCAAATGATTTTATTGAGACTTATATCCATTGTGATCTACGGATACAGCGGATGATTTGATCTCAATTCAATATTCATTGTAATTCTTTTAACGGTGGATTCGTTGAATGATTCAATAAGATTTTGTAAAAGTAATAGAACATGCATAGAGCTTAATCATTTGACGGATGTATGAACTAAGCATGAGAATGTGTGCCTTGATTTGGTGAGGTGGATTCCGAAAACCTTAGTGTTTTCCATTCATTGTTTTAAAATCATTTAGTTTAGTTTATGTTTTTTGCACGACAAAACCACTTGAATTTTGGAGCTAGGTTAAGATACGATTGATTTAGATAGGAATCGATTTTCGCAATACAATTCCTTGTGGATTGACCTCGCATTTGCACAACACAATTAAAACTCACAACAACTACTACTCCTACTTCCATTGGTTCTAAATTAATATGGAATCTCCTAGCATACTTTGCTGATATAAATGAATGAGTAGCAAAAGAAAAAGAACAAAATGGCTAAGGATAAACGAATTAATAACTGATGCAGGAGAAATTTGAGATAATTATTATTTTAATTATGCATGTGTGTTTTAGTTTTCCTTCTTCAATAAGGATTGGGTTTTTCCTTTCTTATTAGGATTTGTTTTCCTTTTTCAATTAGGTTTGCTTTTCTTTTTCCTTATTAATTTAGGAGATGCCTAGCCTATATAAAGGCATCTAGTCTTTGTTATTTTTTATCCGAGTTTATATTTTCAATTAAATTTAAATCCTTCAGAGTTGTTTCTTTGTTTGCTTATTTGGGGCAATTAGGGACTTTCTCTTCCCTATTTGTTATTTTCTCTCTTCCTAAGTTCTCTTTTCTATCTTCAATTCTTAGTTTCTGATGCGAATATACATTGTCAGAACAATCCTAGTTATGCCCGGCATTAGTTGGTATCAGAGCTTAGCGTCTTTTTAGGATGAATTTTTTCATTAGTTTTTCAAGGCTGGTGGTTGTGGTCGACATGGACAGGTTCTGAATAAGGAATTCCCTTACCATGAGCACAGTATACAAGACGTGATGATTGAAGATTTGCAAAGGCAGGTTGCAGAGTTAACCCAGTGTCTTGCGATATTGTCGGTTGCAATTCATAATCCAATTTTCGAGAACCCGTATCACAAGCCTGTTCTGGTTTGGGAACAGCGTGTTCGGGATGAGTGGCATGAAGACTTAGACTTCACAGTTGAGCTTCTAGAAATTTCTGGTACTCTCACATCCTTGACTATTGTTAGTAAGTCTTTAGTAGCCCATCTACCAAATTCATATTATGTAGAGGAGGAAGATGACTTTATTGAGGAATATTTTTCTGTAGATTGGGCCTCTCCACCAATCTATGATACTTATCCTGATGAAGAGGATCTATTGGAGGAGATAAATTTATTTCTTGATACTATACAAATTTTTGAAGAGAATAATGTCCACCGTGTGTTTGACAAAAGTCCAAAGAGTAAAATATCCCAATGGGGTCTTGAGAAAATTAATTATGTTGATTTTCTTGGGATTGAAAATTTTCTTTCAATTTTTCCTAAACAAAATCTTGATGTTGGTTTCAGCATGTTGGAGGAAATTTTGAATTTTCATGGGAAGGAAGGAATTCATCGTTTTCAGAAAATTTTTTCGAATGGCGAATTTATGACAATCAATCAAGAGCTTCTAACAATTATTTTATCTCAAGTTGGTGTGAGTAACTTCAAATATAATACTCAAAGTCATGTTTTGAAGGCTTGCGAATTGTTTATCTTCCGGTACCAAGTTGCTTTGATGTTGAGAAGTACGAGATGGAAGGGATTAATTGGACATCCGAAAGATTGAGAAAAAGATAATTTGAACTCGAGGGCGAGTTCTTTCCAACCCAGAGAGACTGATGTAGGAGACATTTGAGAAAATTATTATTTTAATTATGCATGTGTGTCTCAGTTTTCCTTCTTCAATAAGGATTGGGTTTTTCCTTTCCTATTAGGATTTGTTTTACTTTTCTTATTATGATTTGTTTTCCATTTTCAATTAGGTTTGTTTTTTCTTTTCCTTGTCAATTTAGGAGATGCCTAGCCTATATAAAGGCATCTAGTCTTTGTTATTTTTCAACCTAGTTTATATTATCAATTAAATTTGAGTCTTTTAGAATTATTTCTCGGTTTGCTTATTTAGGGCAATTATGGACTTTCTCTTCCCTATTTGTTATTTTCTATCTTCCTAAGTTCTCTTTTTTATCTTCAATTCTTAGTTTCTGCTATGAATATACACTGTCAGAACAATCCTAGTTCTTCCTAGCATCAGTTGGATTTAATAATGGTATTTGAGGACGAATTCTCTCTAACTCAGTGAGAATTATGCAAGCCAGTTTTACCAATTTTGGTTAAATTCGCACATGACAAGTTTTACTAAAAATGTTATATCTGGAGTTTCGAAAATCGTATTTAAGAAATCTTGGTGGCATTGGAAAGCTAATTCAAATATTTATAAAGTCATGTTTCATGAGATTTGACTAATTCCGATGTTTACTAGGTCAAAACGGGCTACAAAGTGAAGATTGAAAAACTGGACGAAAATAAAGGCAATAATCCAATAAGGAAAGACTTGGTTGCTCTATTGGAGACTTTAATGAAGATTTTATTCTAGCAAATCAAATAATCCAGCAATAAAATATATTTTATTTTATTATTTATGTTATTTAAATTAGGATTTTATTTAATTGTAATTTTCTCTTTATTATTCTAGAAATTTCCATAATAGGTCTAGGTTAACTTTTGCTCCAAGTTTGCTTATTGTTATAAATACAGCAGACCTAATATGTAAGAGGTAGATTTTATGTATTTTGATTAATCTATGAAACACTCTATGAGTGATTTCTATCCCTTTTGCCTTGATTTCTTGATAGAATCTTGGTTTAAGAAGAGTTGTGATTCTATTGTTGTGTTCTATTGTGAACCCATTACGCCTACCATGCATCAATAACTAAGGTACTTTTTACCTCCGTTGTAGGAATTGTGAGTTGAATGCAGAATCAAGTTAAGGACATGCGATGCTAGATAAGGGGACACAACACCAAAAACCTCAACATATTTTATTATAAATCTTTAGAAAAATGTTGGGGATTTTATAAAGAATCCACTTATATGATTTTCAATTGCACTTCTTATTTTTAATGCAAAGTTTTACTCAATCATATTGCATGGTTTAAGAATTTTACGTATTATAATTACCTTATTTTTTATGAGTTATGCATGAATGCGATTATGAATGAAAAGAGCTCTCAAAGTTCATGGCAAAATATACAATTACAGATGTGCTTACAGAAATATTACATGTGCATTCATGTTTATAAATATTTAACCACGATGCACGATTATAGTTCGATACTACATAGGATAGCAGGGCAAGCACACCGAATGACGATTACAAGAATGTGTGTACTATCAGCCGGGTGGCCTTCACCTAGGAGAGTTTCCAACCTGGTAGCTCTCCCCTATGACAATAGGATGAGTATATAGGTCCCTCAGGACATGCTAACGTGCGCCGCTCACGATAAATGATGGTGTTGGGTTAAAAGGGTAAAATGACAATTATTTTGACAGAAAAGTAAAAAGGATGTACTGCTTACTCATCTTGCAACTACCATGCTTTATTCTGCTTAAATTATTGTTATACATGATAGAAAATATGACATAAAAATCTGCATAATATATTTTATAGCATTTGGTGTTGTGGCTACTTGCTGAGTTGTCGAACTCACCCCTTCTCCCTTTGATATTTTTTAGATGGCTCTATTTATAGTAATTTTGAGGGTGGGGCTTCCGATAGCAGTTTTTGAGATAATGGACTCAGTCGTATGGCCATACGGCTGGCATTCATTCACATATTGCTTTGCCGACCCATAGGAGCTGCCGAACCTGAGATTTGCCTTGTAGATAATTGGACCAAGCCCTAACATTGTAGCCTTTTTGTTTTTTTGTAGACTATACGGGTTGATTTTTTTTTTTTTTTTGTAGGAGGGCTCTAACTTCGGGAAAGATGAAATATCCCGTGGAAGTCACTTTTGTTTTTTTTTTTTTTACCTTCTTGATTGGGTTTGATTCTTTTTGTATGGGAATCTCTGGTTATTTGTACTAACGACAGCTTATATATATTATAGTTTTTTTGTCCTAGTTGTCTCTTTTTTTTTTTGCCTTGATGTGTCCGTGTATGTTCAAAATATTTTTCTTAATTATTCACGTTTCTTTAGTTCGCGTTTCCCTCTTTTTTTTTTTTTTTTTTTTCTTTTTCTTTTTCTTCGGAGGGGGCATGACTGGTTGTTTAAGTAAATAAAATAAAATAAAAAGTATAAAATTAATATTATTTTGCATTAAATTAAAGTAGCAATAATATTCTACATGTTCTTGGTACTTGTAAACCCACACATAAAGCAAAGCAAAGAAGATTGTTTCTTAAATTTCTATATTTTAAACTTATGGAAAGTCAAATACTATAAGAGTTCGCGGTCTGCAATTTGCAAACAAGAAAGATGAAATTAATTATTGAATGGAAAGAAAGATAATTCAAAATTCAAAAAATCTCTCTAAAATATGATTTTACTAATTCAGAAGAATCCTATTCCAACTAGTACTAGGTTTTCTTCCTATTTCAACTAGTACTAGGTTTTCTTGAAGTCTATTAAAGGGAACTTCTAAGCACAAAATTTCAAAGGAGATTGTATTCTATATCTTAGTGTTCTAAGAGAGAGTTTTAGATCTAGAGCTTCAAATTAGTTCTCTCTTAGAGTTTTGGTTATTGCTAGTTGTAAGTTCTTGTTGGCGTAATTCGGTAAGCAAAATGGTGATCAAAAGTGCCGCTGCTTGGACAAGAAGAAAGGCCGTCCGGACGCTCGAAGAATTATATTTTTCCAGAGAGCCTCGTCTGCAATCTCGTCTGCAAGCCCGTTCGGACGAGCTCGATAAACAAGAATTCTCGAGAGCCTCGTCTGCAGTGTCGTTTGAAATTTGTCCTTATGACATTTACTAAAAAGGTCATATCTAGAGTTCTAGGCCTCGGATTGGAGCAATCTTTATGGCGTTGGAAAGCTAACTCAAAGATCTACAAATTCATGTTTCACGAGGTTCAGCTAATTTCAATGTTTACTAGGTCAAAACGGGCCATAAAGAAAAGTCGGCAGAATAGCTCGTCTGCAATCTCGTCCGGACGAGACTGCAGACGAGCATGTGTTAAAAACACGTTTTGGACGTGTTTTGTTGCACCGTCCGGACAGCACATGTTCCCGTCCGGACGCCACCTACCTGTAACAGTTTTAAATGAATTGAAATTGCTTTCTAGGTCTAGGGATGATGGGGCTATTATAAATACACCTCTATAAAAAGAGAGGTACAAATTTTTCCCCCCAGAGAGTTCGTGAGAGGCTGTGCTTAAAGAGAGAATAATTTGTGAGCCTTGTTGTTCCTCTTAGAGGATCTTTGTTAGTTTGTTTGTGAGCGTAATTGAGAAGTCTATCAGAAGAGTCAGGTAAAGGAGAATCACGTTGAAGAAGATTGTGAGCGAGGAGACGAGTTGGAGGCTTGTCGATCTTACAGAGCCAAGGTCTTGCAAAGGGTTGTAAGTGTTCCTACTGTCTGTAATCTCTGGATAATCTTTTGATAGTGATTTTCTGGGTTTGGCTGCCCCGGAGAGGTTTTACTTTTAGATATGTTTTTAAAAGGCTTCCTCTTCGTCACCAAAATCTTTGTATTTGATTTTTCATATTTTGGTGATTGCTTGCTTAGATTTAAATATCCGTTAATTCCGCATAAACTGTGATATTTATCTGTTTAGCATTTTTCACTGGCAACCAACCATGAAAATCTATTGAAGCCATATTGGAGTTCCAATATAGAAGATCAAGAATAAGAATTGCTCAAAGGTTTTGAAGCTATTGTAGTAGAAGGCAAGTAGTTTGCTTGTTTTGGTACAAGAGGGAGTCTATTACAAAGGTTTTGTAAATGTGATTGCCTATACAACTTAATTCGTCTTAGTGGATTGATTTTTTTGGTAAGTTGTCTCGAAGTGATTTTACTTTTGAAGAGTTCTCAAAGGTTTTCAATTCAACCCCAAAATATATGCGTCAATTGCTTGATTGCTTTTTATATTTAATTTGGTAATTGTTTGTTTGTTTGTTTTGTTTTGTTTTGTTTTTTTTTTTTTGAGGTGAAACTCGAAGATTTCATTACCCAACCAAATGTTTCTCGGTCATTACAATTTCACGAATACATAAAGGAGTAGAATCTCTCCACTGGTGCTCACCAATCAGCTGCAAAGCCGTTTTAGCCAACCCGTCAGCTGCTGCGTTCGCTTCTCTACGGACATGCTGTATTTTCCAGAATCTGCATTTTCCTAGTATGATCTTCGGATCTTCCAACAGGTGGCCTGCTGGTGCCCAGCTTATCTCTTCACCTCTAAGGCTCTGGACCACCCCCTTAGAGAATCCCCTCAAGAATAACATTATCAAGCCGAGCTGCCCAATAAACAGAGCTGCTCTCCTTACCACCACTGTTTCAGATATTTGTTGATCAACAATATGGGTCTTCGTGGAACACTTCGCCGCCACCACCTCTCCTTCATGATTTCGGACCACTATTCCGACTCCCATCAATGATCATCCTCCCAGCCGAGTCAATAGCTGCTTCCCAGATACACTTCTAAGATTCCATTGACGGCGCCTTCGACCTTTCCGTGTTCTGTATACTGCGTTGCTGTCCAGCAGATTTCGTGTAGCTAATGCCTGCTGAATTTGCTGCTTCCAGTTGGTCGGCTGCAGATTGGAGTATCTTCGTTGGAGTGGAAAACTCCCCTTCAAACACCCACCTGTTCCTCCGTAACCAAACGTGCCGTGCAGTGCATGCTACCAAATCAATTTCCTATGTATCTAACCGCCGTAGCAGCCCCTCTAAGATGTCCAAGAAGCTCCTATCATCCGAAGGACTCTTTTGGATCTTCCTTGTACAGCCATGCCAAGCATCTTGG
The DNA here is from genome assembly GCA_013348765.1 of Carpinus viminea. Classification (NCBI taxonomy): domain Eukaryota; kingdom Viridiplantae; phylum Streptophyta; class Magnoliopsida; order Fagales; family Betulaceae; genus Carpinus; species Carpinus viminea. The sequence continues at coordinate 12,416,157 of CP054671.1, read as the reverse complement.
GCTGCTGGGCAACTCCAAAGCGCGTGCCCTACAGTCTCAATTTCACACCAACAGATGGGGCACGAAGGATGCGATAAAGTTTTACGTTTGTACAAATTCTCATTCGTGGGAAGGATATTGTTACATCCCTGTCACATAAACATTTTCACCACCCTTGGACCTCTTAGACCCCAAATCCTTCTCCATATACTATTTGATAGCCTATCCTTTGAACTGCCCCCAAATACCGGAAACCCACATCCTTAGCAACGTGGTAGGCACTCCGAACCGTGAATTTTCCATTCTTTGCAGCACCCCAGACCATCTGGTCGGCCTGTGTACTCGGGCAAATGGGTAGAGCACAGATGATACTGGCCTAATCCTTCTAGATGTAGTTTGGAGTCTTGTTTTATTTTTTCACTGAAGACCTATTATGTCCGTAATGCGGAGTAGAGGCGGATACCATGGCATGTTTTGTGGGGTTGTCCGGCTACAAATGCTACATGGATCATGTCATCATGTGTGGTAGCAAGATCTAAAAAATCAATATTCTTTAATTAAAGTCTGAGCTATAAAGACTTACCCAAAACAAAAAATAATGAAAATGATAGGACACATTTAATTATAGGGCACCTAAAGCAGGAAAATAAGCCACGTCATCATTTGCCACCTATATTGAATAAATTGGGAATTAAATGCTCAAAAGAAGAAAAGTCTTAAAAGAGGGGACAAGGATCCATCCATTTCAATTTTTTTTTTTAACCAATATACCCACTAAAAAAAAATAGGAGTTTGGTGATGGTTTAGAGCTAAAAACTGTTACTACAAAGATAGTAACGATTTTTTAGTGACAGTTCTAAATAATAGCTAAACAAGGGTAGGAAAATGGGAAAAAATATCGGTTTAGACAAAACCGACATTAATTAGTGTTGGTTTGTCCAGACCAAAGGTGTTGGTTTAAAAATCATCACCTTAAAAAAAATGTCAGTTTTTTTGAAAATCATCACCTTTTAAAAGGTGTTGTTTTTTTAAAAAACCATCACCTTTTAAAAGGTGTCAGTTTTTTAAAAAACCAACACTATTTAATTTAATATTTTTTTCGATTTTTTTTTTCCAATTTTTTTCTTAGCTTCTTGCACAATGCAAGAAGCTAGCCAATTGTCCATCTTAAACATAATTGGAATTCTATGAACACAAAATTTTCAGCCATTTTGTTCTAAGTTCATACATTTCATCATTTATTTGTTTATCAGTACACAATAGACGAATTAAAAACAAAAATCCAGAGAGATATAGAGCTCTATCTTATTTAAGGGGAAATTACTAGAAAGAAATCAAAAGCAAATATTCTTGTCCAAGTAAAATGGAAAATATTTCCTCTTAAGTTTTTCATAAGTCAAAACCCACACAAATTAGGAACATAAATTAAAATTTCTCAATATTGTTACTTATTTGTAGAATAGCCTAACACATTTTCTGAAATTCTTTTTTCCAAGACCACCCAATCCAGATTCCAATCATGGAAGTTGCCATGGCTTGACAATTAATTCAAACAAACACACAAGTCCAAAAACAAAGAAACAAAAAGGCAAAAATAAATAGAATTTCAAATCCATCATGGAAAACAAAACTTACCTCAAACTTATATATCAAATTGACAAAAAAAAAATAGCAATAGATCACATAAAAATGTTTGAGAGAGACCACTACAGGAAAATCGGTCTTTAGTGACAACTCAAAATCGTCACTAATTAACATCAGCAACAACTTGGTTGTCACTCCCCGTGGTTGCAATTAATCCGTCGATAAAGAATAACTACTAAATTTGTTGCTAAAAATCTTTTAAAGTCAATGTCGTCGCTAATGATACACATTAGCGACAACATTTGTTGTTGCTAATGATAGACACATCAACAACGACAAATGTCGTCGCTGATGACTCACATTAGCGACGACATTTGTCGTCACTAATGATACGCACATCTAGCAACGAAAAATGTCGTCACTAATGACGTGCGCATTTACGATGATTATGCAATCATCAACGACAACATTGATCGTCATTGATGATCATCATTGTTGATGATCGTCATCGTCAACATCAAATGCTTTTATTTTTGCCGATTAATGTTTTAAATTGTTTGGTATGAATGATCTAAACATAACAATATGTTAGAGCTGATCGTAATTGTAATAAGTGAATATGTCTCAAAAATAGAATGAGAAAACTATATAATTATCAAGTTTTTAAGTAGGTGCCAAAGAAGGCATATATCAACAACAATGTTCCTTATGAAATTAAACTTCATATGTAGCTAAGCAGCAAAAAAAGGATTACAAAGAAGGCTTCCCAAATGTAAGAACTAATAACTTGTACGACTCATCAATACCATATTGTAACTGCACGAAGAAGAAGAACATATATTTAGACAAGAAATTGTCCCAAAGAAAATAACAAAAACTAAATTAAGCTATGGAAATAGAGATGAACTTGGATTATGGAAGCTAAAATTTCATGTTCAAATAATACTTCCATTCAAAAAATTAAATTGCTATGTTCATTCTTCTAAAGTAAATGAGTTCTAGAATAAAGTATACTTTGGCAAACACAAAGCTAATACCCCAACATCGAAATCAATCCAGAATTATTTCCAAAGAAGCAGATTACCCATTAATGATAACCAACATATATGGTACCTATATAGACCAACTCATAAATGATTACCACGCAGATTTCCATAACTCCCACAACTACATAAAAACTCACACAACCATATGATTTATCACAAGAAAAATATCATAGCAAAAGCAGCAAAATTTATCATCTACCAAAACTTTGGAAGGGGGTTCAAAGAAATCAACAGGAGCCATAATGAAAAATGTTCCCATTAATGCCAAGAAACTGAGGCTCAATTCAAAGTACATTCGGAACAGCAATTAACACATCCTGAGAAACAATAATGATAAACCATACAACATAAGCAATGTCTAATTTGCAGGCTGAAGTAGCACGATTAATAATTAGGTCATTCAAACTCATGCATGCACTTTCTATATAATATTTCATTGAACATACAAATCAAGCAATTGATAGAACTCAAGCTGTAAACAAACCATATGATTATCCCGGCAATGCCATACCTAATCAGTCTTCTATCTTTTTTATTGTTAGACCATACAGCTTGCGAGGAATTATCCTGGTAAATAAGCAGCAGAGTGTAAGCTCCCAATAAGCGAAAAAGAATAAGCACACACAGCCAGATCAATTTTCCAACTGAATTAGACAACTTACAATCAAATCTGCGACTGTATTCCTCTGATAGCTCCTTTAACAAATCAGTATCTGGTGTCAGGTTCCACATATTCTGTAAACCAGAAAAGTTCATCACTATCATAAACTGCATTTGCAAGCCATGAGTGGGAACCCAAAGACAGAGTACTCTGTTTTCTCTCTTTGTAGTATTAGTTTATTGCTGTCCCTTAAATTTAGCATGCTTTAACTGAAATTACATGCAAAATGTTTGATATATTTGATTTGTTTTGGCTCCTAATCTGGATGTTAAAAATTATCGTATAAAGTCATCATGCAGCCACGGAAAAGTGATGTTTTGGCTGTTGTGCTATTTTCCACCATTTTCAATTTTGAATTTTATTATGTGGGTCCCACGCCTGACATCAGATTGAGACAAGTCCTACATGCTTCATATGGTCACTCTCTAAGAAGTCTATGGTTAAAAGAGATTTTAATGGCACTTCTCAATGCAGTAGTAAAAATTGTAATTTTCTTTTATAACAATGGGACAGAAATTGATTTTTGGTCTTCTTAGAGGTGTTTTCTTAATTAAACAAGTTATAGGATTTCTAGGACATTTGAAGAGTCTTAGGAACGTAACCTTGAGTTTTAACTTGCAAATTTTGTAATTTAAGCAATGAGTGTTCTTAATGTCCTAGCTTTATTAGTGAGTCTAAATTTTAAAAAATGTTTCCTAGTACAAACCCACCTCCTTGGGTGCTCTTTCTTCTTCTTCTCATTCTTCTTTCCTTTGAATTTCTGTGCAAAATGCTGTTGTCTCTAAAATTTGAAGGAAATTATTACGAAAAGAAAAGGAGTTGCTCTAGACACAAAAAATATACAATAGAATTCTTGAAGACCTAAATACATAATATAATGAAACAAATGCTATATTTGTCGATCAAGACTTCCACATATGATCATTAATGGATATTTAAACTAAAGTCACTCAATCACCAAAATATGAAGAATACTTGACCATTTCAAGGATTATCTTTTACCAAAACCTCATGTTTGAGTCTAATAAAGAGAAACCTAGCTAGAAAGATCTGCAATAACTTATTGATATATGTTAGAAATGGATGCTGCAGTCATCCTATCATATAAGATTATCTAGTTCAAATTGTGGTAAAATATCTTTCACCTATAGAAAATGTATTTACATACCTGTATCAAGTAAGGCCACCAATAAAGGGTGTAAGATCGACAAATTGAAAATATTTTACTGCATTCTTCAACGTGATTCTCCTTTACCGGACCCTCCCGATCACAATTTTCTCAATTTACGCCACAACAACAACCATATCAAGATCTTCAGCAAGAGAAAATAAGTTCAGTAATCATTATTCACTTTAGTCCAATTACAAGTATGGGGTGAAAATCAACGCCTAACATTCTATAGAGGTGTATTTAAATAAAAAACCTAAACCTAGGACATTAGAATCAAATAAACCGCTTACGTTAGTAGCGTCAGACGGAAGATTCGTCCATCACTTCAATATACATGGATGATGGCCCAATATCACCCAGCAAGTCCGTCCTCATGATCTCCACGGCACTATTCAAATGTAATTCTTCAGATTTCGCTTTTTTGCGTTCTTCAATCTTATATAGTAAAGCGTCCAAATAGCCATCATAAACAACTCAGCTCTCGGGTTTTAGTATTGAATGCTTGATCTCACGTCCTCACGCAATGAATCCCATTTCTAGCGCTTGGCTCTTGATTTTTTCTAGACACAAAATATACAATAGATTCTTGAAGACCTAAATACATAATATAATGAACCAAATGCTATATTTGTCGATCAAGACTTCCTAAAACATAGGCCATCATTTATAAAGTAGTGAAACATTAAAGTCACTCTAATACATTTTGGCCACAAGATAAATTAATAACCACTTGACCATTTCGAAGGATTATCTTTTACCAAAACCTCATGTTTGAGTCTAATAATTCAGAGACAACAATAGCTGAAATGAAAGCTGCAATAACTTATTGATATATGTTAGAAATGGATGCTGCAGTCATCCTACATATAGGATCATGGATTTAGAAGTTCAAATTGTGGTAAAATATCTTTCACCTATAGAAAAAAGTATTTACATACCTGTATCAAAGGAAGTAAGGCCACCAATAAAGGGGGTGTTGGGTGAAGAGCAAGTTGAAAATATTTTACTGCATTCCTATAATAGTCATTAAGCATTTTCCTGTGCAAATCCAAGAAATCTTCACAATTTTCTGTAGGATGCGGCAATTGCAAGGGCAACAACCAGGTATCCAAGCCCCCTTCAGCAAGAGAAAAGAAGTTCAGTAATCATTATTCACTTTTAGTCCAATTACAAGTATGACAAGGTTTATCAACAGCCTAAAAATGCCAAATATTATTTAAATAAAAAGAGAATGGTTATTTCTTGTTTAAAATTGTCAATCAAAGCAACCGCTTGAGTACAGTTAACAATAATAATCAGCATTCAGCATAAGCATTCGTCTCATAGCCTCAATCACATCACACCCGGCTTGCCCAATATCACCACTCAGCAAGTTCCTCTTCTCCACTCGGCAAAACAAATGCCTCTAATCCCCTCTTCAGATCGAATCTCGAAGGCTTTTGCTTCAACTTATATAGTAAAAGCCCAAATAGCCCATCATAAACAACTCAGCAAAATTGAGAAGAAAAAAAAAATGCTTCCTCATCTGAACAAGTCCTCACGCCATGATTGTTTTCATATTTCTAGCTTCCATGATTTTCTTGATCTTTTTGCTTTTTCTAGTTAGGTGTTTCTCTTGTAACTTCATGTAATAAAGTTGTGAAAACTTATAGCAGATACCTCATTTCTGCAACCCAATTATCCAATCTGGAAAAAAGAAAATAGAACTTAAATACCAGATCGTCTAAAAAATAAAATTACACGCCCCTGAATAATATATATATAATTCACTCATAAATAATTACATGCCTACATTTTGCTCTTATTTATGTTCCTATTTGTGTAGTAAGTACGTATATAATTTGGGTCTAATTTGGGCGGAAACCAATATTGATTAAGAGGCGTCAGTTTTAGAGAAACCAACACTAATTACTAGTGATGGTTTCAATAAAACCAACTCCCCTTAGAAAGGGGAGTCGGTTTTACAGTAACTGACACTAATTAATGGTGACGGTTTCAGTAAAACCAACACCCCTTGAAAAGGGGTATCGATTTTACATTAACGACACTAATTAATGGTGACGGTTTTAATGAAACCGACACCCATTTTTTAAGGGGTGTCGGTTCTACTAAAACCGTCACCATTAATTGGCGTCGGTTTTCAAAACTGTCAACTTATAGTGTTATTAGAGTTGGTTCCTTAAAACGACACTATACCAGTCGTCACTGATCCTCTATTTTTTTGTAGTGACCAGAAATAGTTGCTCCCTAATTACAAGACTATAGAGACAAATTGTTTCTAACAATTTTTCTTTTGAGAAAAAAAAATATATATATATATATATATGTATATATAAGATTATGATCCGAACTTTTACCTGCCATGACCATGACCTCAACCTCTCCATATAAATCACACCACACCTTATTTGCAACAACCCTATCCAACTGTTCTTTTGTAAAATTGCTATCTGTCTGTCCATTATTCCAGTTAAATTTTGAGCCATAAAAACTTAAATTACTCAGTTGACAGTCCTCCAAAGCGCCTTTAAACTCCTCCATTAGACTACAGCGCTGTGTAGCGTCACCTTTCTTTTCAGACAACTCAATAATTTAGTTAAAGTCACCAATGCATAGCCATGAAAACCTTCCATTTCAAATCTTGGCCGGCATACATCATATGTATTTCCAGTTGCAAGCAGACGGTTGAATTTATTGTGCTTGTAAAGGTGGAATCCTCATGCCCTCACCAATTGTTTATAATGAACTAGTCAAGGGACAACTCAAACATATATATAGTTATAATGAATCGGAAACAGTTATTCATTTAATCTCTCATAACAAATGTATTAAACAACATGAGTTGAACTATCCAGTTAGTTATACTAGATGGATATTTTGGTATTTTTAATTTTTGATTAGACAAAAATACCCCTCTAATATAACTAACTGAATATTATCCGGTTCAAATGAATTAGAAATAATCATAATTCTGAATAATGTATTAAAACATTTATGGTGAAAAAGTTTCAATTGCTCTCAATTTGGACTCATCCGTACAAATTAGGGTATAAAAGTTTTTAAAAAGACCAAAATATCCTTGATTTTCATTTTTTAAAAAAATATAAAAATATCTGGAAGTTGAAATTTTATACAAAAGTCACCGTTTAAAATTCACTATTTAAAATTTCAACTTCCAAGATGTTTTTTTATTTTTTTAAAAAATGAAAATCAGAGATATTTTGATCTTTTTTAAAAAATTTGTGCTATAAGGGTCCAAATTGAGAGCAATTGAAAGTTCAGAAAGGGTAAGTGAGAATTTTTTAACGTTAGGAGTTATTTGAAAAAATAGCCAAACTTCAGAGGGTTAATGAAGTTATCCTTAAAAAATTATATTAATATATTTTTTGTCTTTCTAATAAGTGATCATTACAAAATTATAGTCAACCAGTTAACAACTAGAAAAGCATAGAAAGGAAGAACAAGCACAAACAGTTAACAACAAATAAACAGGAAAGCTAATAAGTAGTTTCAAACTCATCAACTCCGAGTAAAAACAACTTAGATGACTATAATATTACAAAATAAAAAGAAGGGAATATTTGATTTATTGCAAACTCCTCTATAATTTGCTTAATTATGGCTTCACCTCCCTACTAGAGATCCAGCTGAAAGAAACAGTGGGTGCTGTTTTTGCCCTTGCTAGAGCTCTTTCCTCTAACCTTCTTAGTCTTTGAGCTAATCCACATACATAGTCTTGGGCTTCTCGTCCCTCACCGGAAAGTCCAGTTAGTTTCTCAACATTCCATTTAGCCACTAAATGTTCCAGTATTTCTCCATAGTCCCTGGCCGTGTAGACACCAATCCGAGAGGCAACATTTGCAAAGTGATCAAAAAGATTTTCATCACAGCCGTCATACATTAAGTGGGCTGGCATTAATATTTTCCTCCTCATCATGTCGGCAAAGGCCATGACAGCTCCATTTGGATCGAGCTCGAAAAGCTTCCCAACTATTTTCGTATAAGCAGTTTCGTGGCGCTTCTCATCTGCGGCAATTGTGCCACATATTTGGGCAAGCTTTTTGTCCCCGTGCTTCATGGCAAGCTTGGCTGTGTTACCATGGGAGATAAATGTTGCTCTTTCTTGAAACGACGAGTAGATAGATAAAAGGTAAGGATTTTTCTTGATGCCGACATCCTAACAGAAAATATAGGACATTAACTTGTTGATCATTATAACTTTAAAGTTCTTTATCATATATATATAGTCCACAGAATAATAATTCAAAATTTGATTATTTTTTTTTTTTTTAAATCATATATAATAGCAGGAGGATCATTTTAAGAAATGTATTGGGGAGATAATCGCCTTAGAGTTTTTAAATGAGGCTTTGATATAAACTGTAAAGAAGTTAATTTTACCTCAAAACTATGGGTTTATGTAGTTGTATTATATTAATTTCCGGAAAGGTAGAGGTATTTGTTGAGAAGATCACCATGCCTGTTTTCTTCTGCACTCCATCCCTTCCCCATGTTGCCCAAGGTGTTATCGCTACCCGTTTCATCGTGAAAAAATTGTGCCATTGATAAGTGCTTGGTAAGTTGGAAGGGCTTCTTCTGTGATCATATCGCCGACTAAGACAACAAAGTAGTCGTCCGGAATGTCCTTTGTTCTCTTCCTGAGTTCATTAACTTGCTCAACGAATCCATATGAGGTAGGATTTGGCAAAAAATCTTGTGGTTGCCAAGATTTCTCAACAGGTTTTAAAAGAGTTAAGATATCACTCTTGACCCACTCCTCCATGGATTTGAAGATTTCAACATTTTCTGGTAGCATGGGATGGACTGCGTTAACATTAGCATGACCTAAAGACATCGCTTTCCCTCTATAAATAGAGAAAAAAAATAATCATTAGTATTGTCAGGTCATTAGTTGCAGCTAAAATAGTCAAAAACTCAAATGCTTAATGAGAGACTTTGAAAAATGGACTCACTTTGAGCTAGAGTACAGAGTGGAAGTCATAGAAAACTTGGGAGATCTATGAGCTCTTGCTCTTGCAGGTAGAAGAGCAACTGAAGGAAGGGATTCAAAATGACAACTGCCTCTTCCTGCTGCGAGGGCTTTGCACGAAACCTTAAATGCGAAGTAGTTGACCGTTACAACCATGCTTTTAACCTTAACTTGCTTTGTGGCTAAAACTGTGAGCACTAAAAAAAATAGAACTGTTAGCGTTAAATTTAAATGAAATTAGACAAAATATATTCCTACAAATTCTTCTTTTATATATATATATATATATATACACACACAGGCGTGTGTGTCCACACAATCTGAGAAAAATGGGGAGAGGAATTTAAATTATTAGCCTTTATTTTATGAAGCATAGTTCCTAACCAATTGAGCTATTTCTTAAAAACAACAAATTCATCTATTTCTAAAAGCAAATCGATTAAAAAAAAAATGATGATGATCATAAGCCAAACTAGAATTACATATCCATCTTTATCCCAAACTATATATAAAAAAAATTCTATTTATAAAATTTAATTTTGCAAATATTTTCTCAAAGAATCTAATCGTTAATCAAAACATTAGATTGCAAGAATGAAAGTGTTACATCAAAGCATAAGCATAAGTGTACCTCGAGTCTCTTGCTTGTAGGAACTCGTTGATGATATATTGACATTCTCCCGTTGAAGCCCTTTTATAGGCTCTTTGTGGAACTGCATGCATATTAATTATAGTTATTATACCATCCAGAAGCCAGTCATGGAAAGGGATCCTCTTAAATTAGGGGCATTAGGAAGCCAACTAAGGTTCCAACCGCCCTAGCTACCTATACTTCTCAGCAATTAATATGGATAGATTCATCAGGTGGCGGCGGCCGGGGGACTATGAAAATGCAACCTACCCAATTACCTATATTAATAAATGAATAAAAAAATCACCAATCTCTTAAACATAGGCTTTTGCTGGCCAATTAATATCAATAAATTCTTGTGAAGAGCCGTGTGGATAGGGGTGAAACTTAAAATCGCCTAATCGCATTCGTTAACCGCTGGTCGCACTAATCGTTAATTGTTAATCGCACTAATTACTAACCGCTTTGAAAGCGTTCGTAAAAACTACTAACCGCCTTTTCTTAAAATATAATAGATATTTATATTTTATATATGTATATATATATATTTCATATAATAAGTAATAATGAGTTATTATATCCTAGTGGTAATCATTCTCCTCAATTCAGATTTATTTTCATTTTCACCATTTTTACTATAATAAAACAAAAGACCTATCGGAAACCAGTAATCATTATTCTTAAGCAAAATCTAAGAAAACAACAAATCTAAGACTTGCTGCAACTAGAACAACAACAAACTTGTCCTATTCAGAAGCAAAAACAAAAATACAATTAAAAAAAAAAAAACCCCCACCGGCACGTGGCTGACAGAATGATGCATGAAGGACGGTGGCTGGAAGAAAGGGTGGCTGGCAAGCACAGTGAATGATAGCGTAGATGGACGAAACTAGTGAATGATAGCGTAGATGGATGAAACTAATGAAAAAAAGCTAGATCTTATTCAAAAGAAAGTAGATTTAGAAACTCCATCAGATCCAGTAAGATGGCGGTCAAAACGTGATAAGGCAGGTAGAGAGTCCAATCTATTAACGTGATGGCGGTCAGCAAAGCTTCAAACAAGAATTATGCAAGTAGCAGAGAAGTTTTTCTGTGTTGTTTTCACATCTGTCTGACGTAAAAGATAAAACATGCGCCCTATTCATTTAATTCTTTTCCCACATTTTGTTAGAAAAATGCAACCCCTCTTCAGCTGTGTTTTGAGAAATTCAAAAGACGCATGCTGCCTACCAACAAAATAAGAAAGAAAAGGTAGGGTGGATTAAAAAGTTTGGCAACCGAATGAGTCAAAGAAAATCTAAAATTTGTAGGAACAGATCGCAGAAAAATAGTTCAAAAATCTCTGAACCCTTAGCTATAAAAGTAATCAATTATATTGGCTACCATTTGGGTTACTTCGGAAGGAGTAGTGATTGTTTCAGCAAGAGGAAATACGTAGTATATATATATCATGAATCATTTCAAGAGATTAAGCGAAAGTTGTAAGCATAAAACTTAATGATTGACCCTACGCTTGATGTTTTATTGCATAATAAACCGTACAATATCTTTAGTGTGATTATTAATTTACTGCATAACCCAAGCAATTTCCCACTTCACAGGAAACTGAATCCACAAATTCTATGTATTTGTGAATTGGGAGTCGCACCACCCGCCCCCCCTCCCTAATCGATTCGGATCCGGATCCCCTCCAATTGGAGAGAAATTGGAGATTCTCCAATTGTTAATCGTGGCCTTTCATTTTAAATCTAATGGTCTGTAAAATCATTTAAATTTCAATAAAACAAAAACCAGCATTTAATGTCTCAGTTATATAAAAACAGCTGTGATTTTATAAACCATTAGATTTCCATTGATTCTGACTTTCTCACTACTTACAATAACACGTACACACATTCCCCTTGATGGAAACAGTGCCAAAAATAGCTCGATCGTTTGGGTGATAGTTTTATTTTTAGTTACTCTTTTACTATTTTTTGAGTTTATGTTTAGGTGTTTTTTACGCCCAACTATAATTTTTTTTTTACCCAATTCAATATATATATATAACTAGGGGTGTTGGACCACCCCTCTACCCCTCTAGGTGTTTCCAAATTTAATGGGGGTGGTTGAGCCACCCTCGAGCAGTTTCCGGGGGTAGCTCAGCCACTCCCATCTATGGAATATTTATTATTTTTTTTTTTTTGGTTAATTGGCAGCAAGTTATTGAAAAGCTTTTACGACCCTGGAACATTTATTACTTTGTTGCAAATATGAAAAAAAATACTGAAGAAGTATATGCACAATAATCAATACTCTTAAATTAGTTGATTTTGTTATACATATACTTGTGAGGTTTGTGTCCCATATTGATAAAGTATAAACAAAAAGTGTAGTTAATATACCTAAGTGAACCTAATCCTATTAGCTTAGGTTTTGGGGCTAAAAGTTGTGTCATAATATGTATATTTAACTTAGTACTCTTGTTTGGCTCCATTGGTGTTCCTCTTCCCAATAATCAGTATCAAAGCTCATAGTTAGCTCCGCTACTGCTGATGCAAGTGTCAAAGGCTCATGATAATTTATATGTGCTGGTTATACATAACCAACCGGGCTTTCATATGGCCTATTGATTATGTAATATTCTCCATTAACTATTGATTGTATTTTCCTATTTCATTTGGCCTTATTCAACAATAAATAGGCCCTTTTGTATACATTTAAAACACACAAAAATACGTACTCAATTATCCATATTCTTTAGTTATTTTAACATGGTATTAGAGCCAAGTTTTGGCCTTGTCTAGAGAAGTAGGAAGTCAGTGAGATTCAAAGTCTTTTTCAATCTTGTTTTGGTATAACTATTATACCAACAAGCTCAAAAAGGCCCAATCTACCCTGTGGTGTTTTCAGATCGTCGTTCCGAGGTTCAACGCTCTCCCACGCACCATCAGAAGTTTCTATGTCACTGTTCACTCGTCGTCGCTAGCCACCACGCACCGCCTCAGTCAGCTATTTTCAACAAAGTACTACTAGATTTCAAATCGGAGGCTGTTGATCTACCAATTTGTGGAAAGTACACGCCACCAGGATCCTCCACACACTCTCACAAGCCGCCACAAGTTTCTGTGGAATTTTCACCACTGCCACACACCGACCAAATTTTGTAAAGTGTTTCTCCACTGCCATGTGCCTCTCACGCACCGCCACGCGCCTCCACACGGCGCTCCTTTGTAAGTCTTGTTTTTGCGCTCACCTATTTACTTTATACTCGGCCACACTAGATTTTTTCTATTTTTTTTTCAAGCTCACAATCCTATAGTGCACCCTACCACACCATATAACAGCCTTTGTAAACAAGCCTACATTCCTTATCATACACTCAGCCACACTCGATCCCACCCTTTAGCCAAGCTCACAGAACTTATGCTACACTCAGTCATACCAGATTATATCCCCAAAAAAAAAAATGAACTTACCTACTTCCACTTTTCCGAATATCAAAGATATCACCTAACCTATCCCCATTATTCTTGATGGCTCCAATTACCCCGCTTGATCTTAAAATACCAGTAGGTGGCTCAAAGGACATTGTCTTTGGGAGTATGTTTCTAGTGAAGAACCTAGACCAGTTGCCGGAATAGCGGAGACACTTGCGGCTTTTTCTACCCACCTCTAAACATGGAAAAGTATCCATTATAGGATTATCTCTTGGTTCTCCAACACTTGTGTTGTTTCCATCAGCATGACTTTTGGCAATCTTGACAATGCCAAAGATATTTGCGACATGTTAGCTGAACGCTACAACACTATCAATCTTGCTCAGTGGTTTCATATTGTGACCAAGCTTCATCGTATGCGCCAGGAACCAGGTTAGAGTATTACTGATTTTTATTCTCAGATGACTCATCTTTTGAATCAATTAGCATTATGTGAGCTAGAGTTGGAGGGATACGGATGATGCCTCTCATTACATCACTTTTCACAATACCCTGCGCTTGGCTGAGTTTCTTACAGCAATTCGGGATGAGTTTTAGAATACTCGGGCTTCTCTTCCTCACCGCTCACCACTGCCATCTTTGGAAAGTGCTCTTAGTGAACTCGTTTCAGAAGAGACCCGATTCTCTACTATGAAGTTGCACACCTCAAAGATGGTCATGGCCACTGTATCACGCAATATGCGTGCACCTAATTCTATTCCTGCCAGATCTTTCTCATCCAATTGGAATATCTAGTGCCATTACAGTAAAAAATTTGGCCACAAGTATAGTGAATGTAGAAAAAGGCTTTCTCGTGGGAACCACCAAGCTCCTAGTCATAAGGCTACCACTATCACGCATACTGATACATCAAATATGTCTTACATCAATGTTTCCCCTGTACCCCATCCTAGTACTCTTTTTCCTACATAAATCAAGACTCTCATTCATTAGGTTTTATCTAAGTTCACTATTAATACCACCATGTCCACTACACCAGGTAATTCCTCTTAGTATATTGATTCTACTTGCTGTAATCACATGACACCTAACTCATCCATATTTTCTACAAAATCTGTTTTACCTAAGCCTACCACCATTTACACAGCTAATGGTTCCCATCTTGATGTTAGTCACATCGGGTTTGTTTCTACTCATCAATTATCTATGTCTGATACATATTTGGTGCCTAATCTCTCATTAAATCTTTTATCTATTGGTCAACTTTGTGAACTTGGCTTATAACTAAATTTTTCTAAACGAGGTTGTGATGTGCAGGATCCACAGACGGGATAGCGAATTGGGACTGCCTGTAAGATTGGACGTCTGTTTAAGCTTTCATCTCTCCATCTTCTTCTTACTGTGTCTACTACCACTCCCTCTTGGTCTCCATCTACCATCATCAGTTTATGGCATTCTCATTTAGGACATGCATCTATTTCTCGTATTCCTTCTTTAGCTACAAGTGGTCGGTTAGGGTCTGTTGAGTCTGAGTCCTTTGATTGTGTTGCGTGTCAACTTGGAAAACAAAGTGCTTTACCTTTTAATAATAGTGACTCTATTTCTTTTGCTCATTTTGATTTGGTGAATTCTTATGTATGTGGCCCTGCACCTATTCCCACCATGGGGGGATCCCGCTATTTTGTGATTTTTGTGGATGATTATTCTTGATGCACATGGCTTTATCTTTTACAAAATCAGTCTAAACTTTCAAAAAAAATTTCTGAATTTCAGAAAATGGTTTAAACCCAATTTTCCCGAAACATAAATTTTTTTTCGCTCTGATAATGCCATGGAGTATCATAAATCTACCTTTCTTAGTTCTCTTAAACAAAATGGCACTCTTCCCCATCATCCATGCCCAAATATTTCTCAGCAAAATGGTTATACTGAACGTAAACACAGGCACATCTTAGACATTGTTAGGGCTTTGCTCCTTTCTACTTCTATCCTTGAACACTTTTGGGGAGAAGCTATTCTTACTGCTATTTACACCATTAATAAAGTCTCATCTCCCACTACTTTCAATAGGTCCCCTTATGAACTCCTGTACGGTTCTCCTCCTGATTACCAATCCCTTCGCATCTTTGGTTGTGTCTATTTTGTGCTTTTCCCACCTCATGAATGCACAAAATTAAAACCACATTCTCACCTATGTTGTTTTCTTGGGTATGGCATTGAACATAAAGGATATTGTTGTTATGATCATATTTGCAAACGACTCCGCATCTCACGGCATGTCACCTTTTGGGAACATAGGTTCTTTAGTAGTATGGAGTCTTTTCTTCCTAGTCCCTCTAGTTCTTCTCTTATCTTCTCTAATGTCTCATTTGATTTGCTCTCCGAAACTACTAATCTTGATGAAGGAATGACAAGCTCTCCAGACGACATTCCGACGATCAACCCCAATGCCCCTACCCCACTTGTTGATCCACCTATTCTTGAGCCTGATATCTTTGTCCCTCGTCCTTCTACTCAGGTAAAAACTTTTCCTTCCCATCTTCATGATTGTCACTATTTTTCTGCTCTAGCTACTTTACATGAACCTCACTCTTTCCGTGAGGCTCATACTAGCCATCTTTGGCAAAATGCTATGTCCGAAGAACTTAATGCCCTTACCAAATCCCATACCTGGGACTTAGTTGATTTACCTTCTAACAAAACTGGGTAGGGTGCAAGTGTTTATACAAGATTAAGACAAAATTTGATGGATATGTTGAGTGATAAAAGGCACGTCTTGTGGCAAAGTGGTTCAATCAAGAGTATGACATTGATTAAGAGGAGACCTTTGCGCCAGTGGCTCACCTTACTTTTGTCCAATCCCTCATTACCATAGCTTCAATGCGTCATTGGGATCTTTTTCAAATGGATGTGAAAAACACATTCCTCAACAATGATCTTAGCGAAGAAGTTTATATACAGCCTCCTCCTATTTACAATCATTTGCCACACAAAGTTTGCCAACTTCGACGAGCATTGTATGGTCTAAAACAGGCTCCACAGGCTTGGTTTGCCAAATTTAGTTCTACTATTGCACAAATTGGGTTTGTTTCTAGCCCTTATGACTCTACACTTTTTGTTCGGCGAACAAATTCTGGTCTCATTCTTCTCTTACTATATGTTGATGATATGATTATTACTGGTGATGATACTGTCAGTATTCATAACCTTTAATAGTTTTTAAGTCAACAATTTGAGATGAAGGATTTGGGTTTTCTCAGCTACTTTCTTGGATTGGAAGTATCTTCTGACTTAGATGGTTACTATCTTTCTTAAGCAAAATATGCTTCTAATCTTCTCTCACGAGCTGGCCTTACTTATTGCAAAATTGTTGATAGCCCCCTAGAGACAAATATCAAACTTCGAGCCACTGATGGTGAGTTACTTTCTAATGCTACTCTCTATCAACAGTTAGTGGGAAGTCACATCTAACTTACTATGACCCAACTGGATCTTGCATATACGGTTCATCTTGTCAATCAATTTATGTAACGCCCATAAAATTAGCCTCGGCTAATTCGGTGGAGTCACTGGCAATTAACCCATTTAGGTCAACTTGTGACTAAATGGAAAATTGCCCTTCTATAATTATCAGAGTAAATCTGAGAAACTATAATTCATCAAGTAAGAACATGGAGCAACTAAGCAATAATAACAAACTTGTAACAATAGGCAAGTCCTAAATCACACAGGTAGTAGCAGCCATGCCACTCCCAAAGTGTCGAGTCAAGTTACCTAAAGAATAGTAACAGCGTAAGTCTAACGACTTAATAAGCAAACCTTACAACATAGGTATGGCATGAGCCCAATTAATGAAAATAAACATGCAATTTGAGTAATAATCAAAATGGGGCATTACCTTCGTTAATACACCAATTGGTAGGGTTTCGGGTTTTTAAAGATCATGGTGTACTATCGGCGATAGCTACCTAAATATTTTAATGCAAGAAAAGCTAATGCTTTATAGGTCATAACTCTTATATATGGTCTACCCGAGATATTACCCATTCTCAGCAAGGTTAGCGCTGTCTTGAGGGACCTATAGTACAATGCCGGTGACCCAGTCATTGTACACTACCTTACATAACATTAGCGGCACAATTGAGTCCGACCTCAAGTGGTCCACACCGCTAATGGCATCCATCCTGTAGTGACCAACCATTGGGAAAGGTTGCACCTTGGTCACAAAACCATTGGATCCAAATCCCCATATAACACACACACATTTGACCATGGTATAAAGTCTATATAGTAAGCCCATGGCCGTTTATACCGTATGTACCAATGTACCATGTCATATGATGCATCTTATCAACCAATTCATAATGCAATTTACCAGTAATTATGAAAATAAACATGCTCATATCATAATCGTGGTCAATCAATTGACATATCCATGTTTTTAAGTAAAAAGGACTGTAAAGGTTCACTTACCTTGTGCACTCGAGCGAATCTTTTGACCAAGTTAAGTCCTGTTATAACGGATACAAGATACCATTATTCAAAGCCTTACGTAACCTAGAAATATGGCTAAGCTAAAGTGTACATGTGCGAAACTCAAAAACCGGTGTTCTGCCCACTGATTGTACGTCTGGCCCCGATGGTGTACGTTCGGTCAGTGAGTTAAACATACCTTTAAGTTTTCAAATAGCACTTGATTCCTACATCATTTCTAGACCTCTAAGCCTCTTCTAAGCTAACAAATAAGCACATGCAACGTAAGAAATCAAAACACAATGAAACTTTAAAAATCTTTAGAAATATTAACACTTTTGAGGAATGTTTCATGAACATTTTGAAAATATTAACAAGGCATAAACTAGGAGTAGTGCTAAAATGTAAAGGAAACAAAGCTTACCCTAAAGCTAAGCAAAGACATGGGCTCCTCCTTACAAAACTTCCCCCAAACTCATAATTCTCTCAAGATATGAGACTCTCTCAATTTTGGCAACCTAAGGGAGTGCCAGAGCTCTAAATGGGCGTGAAGAAGAAGAGGAGGGAAGGGGTATTTATAGGGGAAAGTCACCACCAACTCTTTGAAAAAGCAATGGATATCCGCCAACCCTAGTGTACGTCCGGTACTATTTACCAAGCGATTCAAAGAGTGTCTCATACGTTTAGGTATTAACCATGGGGTATTTCAAAAAGTAGCATACGTCCGCGTGGTCCCCCATACGTCCGTTATACTATTTGTAGAGCGTATGTCCGGTGGTCCCAACATGTACGTTCACGCTAAAAACAGTGGTGTTTGTCCGCTTGACCTAGCGTACATCCGCTCCCAGAGGATTAGTGTTTGGCTTCTATTTTCTAAGGGATTAAGGTATTGTTGGGTTAACACTAAGGGATTGGGTCTGTGCTAAAAAAATTCTATTGAAAAACTTATTAACCGCTTTTGTAAAAGGTTTTGAAAAATAAAAAAGGTTGTTTTTATCGAGGTATTACACTCTCCCCTCCTTATAGGAATTTCTTCCTCGAAATTAAGAGCTTTCAAAATCAAAGTTTAAACAACTGCTTTCAAAAAAATATTTGCACTTCAAAGCTTGAGAGAAGAAAAGATAGTATCAAACATGCTAAAAAAAAGCAAGCACAAGCAGTCATATATACAATCAAAATTGCCACCCCCAAGGTGGACTTATACTATAGTGAAATACACCCAAAATTGCTACCGCCATGGTGGACTTAACTGAAACAAAAGAAAACATAAACATCAAAGATAACAACAACTAAGAGCGTGATCGCCTCTTCAAAGTCGGCTATGTAGACTCTCATCTCGGTGTCCCTTTCGCTCCAGGGCTCCCTCTCACGCCAAGGCTCCCCTTCGCTCGGTTGTAGCTGGAATTAGGGATGCTATAATCCCTAACATCTAAAGATCACATGAGGTGGTTCCGCAGCTAATCCAAAACAATGCGCTCTTCAACCCGAGCCTTCTATAGCTCTTAAAGGATCTGCTGTGTCTCTTGCTGAGAAGCCTTGAAGCGATCCAAATGCACTTCTAACCTAGCAAATACCCCACCAGCTCGGCTTGCTCTCGGTGGTTGCTGTGGCCTCCTCTCCTACTCAGCTTCCTATAAGTGGGCCTAACTCCCATTCAAAAAATGCAGTCCCATAGGTCCCCTCTCTGGCTGAGTCTGCCTTAGCCTTGCCATCAGCACCTCTGCATGCTTAGCAATCCAGGTGACCAAGGCTTCGTACGGCAATGCAACACCCTTGTCCGTGAGCCAGACCGACATCATCGTAGAAGTGATTAGGGGGCCAAAATCAATAAGGGGCCTTAGTTAGCAAAGTATAGAGACAACGAGCTCTCTCCATGGTGATAATCATGTGGCTGATCACAGGGAGTATCCAGCTAGCCAAGATGTGATAAATGAACCAGACTTCATTGCTGAAGTCGCTCATCTGAAAACTGCCCTCCTTGTCTAACTCCATCTGGTGAGGGCGCCCTTCGATGAAGCACTCCACTATATCAGAACTAGCGGGGAAATAGTCGACTGGCCATGGGTAAACTAGGTTACGCACAAGAGGTGCCCCGTTAATGGTACTGATGAGTGTGGGAGTCACCTCTATCACCATCTCTCATAATAAATGCATTAAACAACATGGGTTGATGCTAAACATACATAATTTGTAAAGAAATAATATTTAATTGATATACAGAAAGATAATAACAAATATTGTAGAGTGTAATTTGATAAGAAATATGATCGCTTATTCTCTCTTTTATTCGGATTAGAAGTGGGGAATATCCTCCCTTGTAGGTTGTAACCCTTTTCCCCTCATTCTATTAAAAAAATATATATATCCTGCATCATTTGCTGATTTTTGTCTTAAATTCTTCTTAAGAAATATTAAGTTGCTAGATATTGAAACTATGTGTAATGCTAGAAGGATGACTAGAGTTTTTATTGTATCCTCTCAAATGTGACGTGGCTTTTATAATCACTAATAAATCAAAATCTAATAATGATAATCTCAAATTTCATATTGATTTTAAAAGCCAGGTCACATTTGGAAGGACACCAAAAATACTATAATCCTCCTTATAGCATTACTTTAAAACTAGTACATCTATTGATAAGATAAATTTATAGAACTCCATATATATTTAGCATCATCCTTCCTCGTTTTTGTTTTTAAACAAAATTATATTGAACCAACAACTAGAAAAACATAGAAAGGAATAATAAGAACAAATAGTTAACAAATAAATACAAAAACATGTTGCATTTTTTTTATAAAAAAAAAACTTCTGGGTTTCAGAAATCCAACTACACCTCCATACCAAAAATCCAGCTAAAAGAAATGGTGGGTGCTTTTTTTGCCCTTGCTAGAGCTCTTTCCTTTAACCTTCTCAACCTTTGAGCTAATCCACATACATAGTCCTGGGCTTCTCGTCCCTCACTTGAAAGTGCACTTAGTTTCTCCACGTTCCATTTAGCCACCAAATGTTCCAATATTTCTCGTTAGTCCCTAGCTGTGTACACCCCAATCTTAGAGGAAAAAAAAAGGTTAAGGAAAACAACTTTTTACATCTTTTAAAATAAGTTGAGGAAAACACCCCAAGACTCATTCCCTTGCTAGAGTTTTTTTCCTTAACTTATTTTTAAAAAATATATATATATATATGTAGGTTAAAGATTCTATGCATATCTCACGATCTGACCCAATCAGATATGAGATATTGAATCGTCTTCTCGATTTGTTTCATGTCTACTAATTTGAAATGGAAGAGGTAGTTGTTGAGAAGATCACCATGTCTGTTTTCTTTTGCACTCCATCCCCTTGCCCATGTTGCCCAAGGTGTACTATTGCTACCCGTTTCATTGTAAAATATTTATATGCTATTGATAAGGGCTTGGTAAGTTGTAAGGGCTTCTTCCGTGATCATATCACCAACTAAGACAACAAAGTAGTCATCCGGAATGTCCTTTATTCTCTCCCTGAGTTCATTGACTTGCTCAATGAATCCATATGAGGTAGGATTTGGCAAAAAGTCTTGTGGTTGCCAAGATTTCTTAACAAGTTTTAGAAAAGTTAAGATGTCACTCCTAACCCACTCCTCTATAGATTTGAATATTTCAATATTTTCTAGCGGCATGGAATAGACTACATTAACACTAGCATGACCTAATAAAGACATTGATTTCCCTCTATAATTAAAGAAAAAGAAAAACTAATCAGTATTGTTAGGTCATTGGTTGCAGCTAAAATAGTCAAACAACTCAATTGCATGATGAGATACTTTGAAGAATGGACTCACTTAGAGCTTGAGTATAGAATGTGTTAGAATATTATATTTCCGTAATATTCTCAATATATTACAGAAATATTTGATATGGTATTCATTGTTGTAAATATGCTGATTTTATGTGATTTTGTAATTATTGTATCTTCCTTCTTTTAGGGCCTCATTCAACTATAAATAGGCCATTCTATTATACAATTGAACACACATCAGAATATAAATTTCTTCTCTACAATTATCTTTCGGTTGTCTTTTTCTACACGGTATCAAAGCCACCATTGTCTTGGTTCCTCTTTTAAGCCTTTGTTCCCCGTTTGTACTATTTTCTTTTTCCTTTTGAGCGTTCTTTTTTGTGTTTCTTTTTGCTTTGACAACACACCAAATGCTTGTTGCGGTTGTTTTGTACGTGACAGAAATTGTAGAGGTTTTTTGTTGCTTAAATCAGAGATTTTGTGAAGAAACGAAGTCCCCACGTGCCCCCATGCCATCACGCGCCTCCACACACCACACGTGCCTGCTCCACCGTTCTGCGCCATACCGAATCCCTACTCGCCAGTCTATAGTTCTTACTGTGTACCACGCCACACTGGATCGCTGCTCACTAGTGCACCATAGCTGCTATATGTGCATCACAGTGGATCGCTCCTTGAGACTGTACCTGTACCTCCGCCACAATGGATTATTGCCTTCATGTTTATTTATTTAATATTTTCCCTTTTTCCAAAAAAATAAAAAATAAAAAAAATGTCTTCCAATCTTGATAATATTGTCTGTCCCATTGACAATACTTTAGATGGTTCCAATTATATGTTGTAGTCTCAAAATATGGAATTTTTTTTTAGAGGGAGAAGATTATGGCATTATGTTAGTGGAGAAACTATTGCACACACATAAAGAGAAGGTGAATCGGCCGACAAATTTTCCAGTCAATTTGACGATTGGGATAATGCAAATTATCAGATTATTTCTTGGTTTATCAACACTTCAGTTCCTTCCATTCATAGTCAGCTCCCAAAGCTTGTAAATGCAAAGGCTGCCTGGGAGTTTTTGGCAAAGTGATACAATTGCACTTATGATGCCTCACTAAAGTTTCAGATTGAAACTAAACTCTATCAAACATGTCAGGAGCCAGGTCAGTCTATTGCTGATTTTTATTCTCAAACTAATAGTCTTTGGGAGCAATTATCCGTTGCAGATTCTCAATTGAAGTATCTCGAAGATGTTGAAATATTCACAAAGTATCAGGATCGTCGAAAGTTTATGCATTTCATTATGGCTCTTCATGTTGATTTTGAATCCATCACCATAAGGGCTTCTCTCTTACACCACACTCCTCTTCCCACATTAGAAGCTTTTGTAACAGAAATTATGTCTAAAGAGACTCAACGGTCCACTATGCATCTGCAATCTCCCGATATGGTTATCGCTACTACACCTCAAAGTGTTCCTAAATTTACTCTTGGATGATCCACTCCACAGTCGTCATTCAAGAAGTTAATTTGCAACTATTGTAAACAAATTGTCCACTTTGTTGTAAATTGCTGTAAGCTCCAAACCAGACGTCAGTCACGAGCTCCTTTCCAACAGACAGCCACAGTCATTTCGTCTAGTTCCTCTGCACCTGCATCTTACACTGAGAATCCATCTCAAACCTCTCCTCTCACTACATCTAACGTTGAGGCATTAATCCATCAGGTTTTATCTTGTTCCTTTACTACCTTGTCTGTCACATTAGGTAAAAATTCATAGTTTATCGACTCTTGCTGTAATCATATGACCCCTGATCCTACTTTATTTTCTCAAAAGTCTGCCCTTTCTCCCAATCCTACCATTTATACTGCTGATGGTTCTAGGTTACCTGTTAGTCACACTGGGTCTATTTCTTCGCCTAATTTGTCTGTTGATAACACATACCTCGTTCCCTAATTGTCATTAAATCTTCTTTCAATTGGCCAACTTTGTGAACTAGGTCTAGAGTTGACATTTTCTAGTAGGGTGTTGATATGTAGGATCCATAGACGGGTCAACTAATTGGGACCGACCGTAAGATTGGACTTTTTTTTAGCTTTTGTTTCTGGAGATTCCTACTCACTTGCCAATTGCTGCCTGATGAGTGCCGAATAGTGTTTATTTGGACCCCTTAATTTATGTTTATTTAGCTCTTAGTTTAGTTAATATATAATGTTTTTGTTAGTTTTTGTGTTTTGTTGTGTTGCAGGTCGTTAACATCAAATTGCAATTAAAATGGTGTAAATGGCCAAAATAAGGATTTGGAGTCCCTGCCAGTGCGCTCGAGCCTAAGAGGGGCGATCGATCGCATGCCTCGTCAGCCCGTGAAGCCCACGTTGCCCTAGCCATCGTTTCATCTACTGCGTCATGAAAATTCTGAGTAGTTAGGTGCGCTCGAGCGCGCCATCGGCGATCGAGTGCACGTATGCACTGAGCTCGAGTGCACTGCCTGTGATCAAGTGCACCGCTAACCTGGCAGCATATTAAATGTTGTCTATAAATAGGACCTCGTGTATTTTTGTTAAACCCACGTTTGAAAGCGCCTTCCAGGAGCCAAAACTCTATATTTTCTCATTGTTAAGCCTTCTATTCATCATTTATTTTAAGCCTTTATTTCTTTATGATTAGATTCTAAATCTTCAACTAAGGTTGAAGATGAAGCCTTACCATTTATTTATCTTCATGTTTTTTTGTTTAGTTTAATACTCCATCCGTCGTTTTAATGTTTTGTTTGTTCGTTTCAACTCTGTTTCGTGACAAAATTGTGTTGATTATTGTTTATGAATCATTAAACATCCAATATCCGTTGTGTTCCAATCCGAGGTATATCGGATGATTCTATCGAGATTTAATATCCACTGTGATCAACGATACAGTGGATGATTTTATCGAGATTAAATATCTATTGTGACTCCTTAACAGTAAATACATTGGATGATTCGACAAGTTTTCATAATGAAAATAGAATATGCATAGTGCTTAGTCGATAGACGGATGTATGAACTAAGTAATAACTAATAAAATATGCCTTGTAGCATAATCGTTTTGGATGTATAAACTAAGCATGATTATATGTTTATTAATGTGGTGAGGTGGATTCTAAACCTTAGTGCTTTTTATTTATTTGTTTTTAAGCATTTAGATTAGTTTATATTTTCTACACGTCATATGTTCGATATTTGGAACTATGTTGAAATAGAGTTAGTTTAGACATAGAATTAGTTTTTCACAAACGTGATTTCATGTGGATTCGATCTCGTACTTTTACAACACTACACTGCACATGACTCGTGCTATTGTGAGTACATTAAATTTGTACATCATTGCCACAACATCCAATGCCTCTTCCAACTTATGGCACTCTCGTTTAGGTCATGCTTCTCTACCACGTGTCCAACTCCTTGCATCTCAAGGTCATTTAGGATCAATAGATTTAAAATCTTTTGATTGTGTTTCTTGTCATCTTGGAAAACAAACACATTTATTTTTTAATAAAAGTGAGTCTTTGTCTTTTGCACCATTTGATTTGGTTCATTATGATATTTGGGGCCCTACCCTTGTTCCCTCTAGGGGGTCTCGTTATTTTGTTATTTTTTTATGATTATTCTCGTTATACTTGGATATATTTATTACAGCATCACTCTGAACTCACTCAAGTTTATCAAAATTTTCATCAAATGGTACAAACCCAATTTTCTCATACCATCAAATTTTTTACGTTCAAATAATGCTATGGAGTATAATGAGAAATCTTTTCAAAAAATTTTAAAACAAAATGGGACCCTCTCTCATTGTTCTTGCCCTTACACTTCTCAGCAAAATGGGCGTGCAAATGCAAACATTGTCACATCTTAGACACTATAAGGGCTCTTCTCATCTCTGCCTCACTTTTGGAACATTTTTGGGGTAAGGTTGCTCTCACTGCTATTTACACAAATAATCATGTGCCTTCCCCGACTATTCACAACCAAACTCTTTATGAACACTTGTGTGGTAGCACACCCAACTATTCTTTGCTTCACGTCTTTGGTTGTATTTGTTTTGTCACTCTTCCTTGGTTAGGGGATCACTTAAAAAGGTTATTTATAGTGACCCAAATTATTAACTAGGCGTAAGTAGCTTAGTTGAAGGGGGAATTAATTTGGGCTTTGGGTCACTAAGGACGCTAGAGGTAATTTGGACCTTTGGGCAGACGTACGCTAGGTTTGGCGGACGTACTGCTGTGTCTCTTTTGAATACCCTTTGGATAATACCTGGACGTATGAAGCAACCTTTAGACCACTAGGCAAGAACCACTGGACATATGCCCCTTGGCCGGACATCCATGCTTTTCTGGGCCAATAAATAGCACCCTACCCCCTTTGTGTTTCTCACAAATTTAAAACTCCCCCAGACTACCAGAGTGTTTCCAGAGTGTTTTCCAAGTGTTTGTGAGTGTGTTGTGAGCGTGTGTGTGAGGCGTTGCGAGTTTCAGAACATTCATAAGGCGGAACTCTTGCGGTTTTGTTTCAAGGAGGTAACGTTCAATCCTTAACTTTAATTTACATTGTTATGCTGCTTGTTTAGTGTTTAGTTGTAGTTGTCAGCTTAGTTGTGCCTTAAAACCCGTTTAGGTTAGCATTTTCGTTAGCTTAGCATTGTTACTGTTGCACAAATTTAATTGTACTCACCAATTGCACGAGTCGTTAAGCGATTAGCTGTGCAAGTCAGGTCGAATCCACGAAAATCGCTTTGTTAAAAACTAATTTTAAAGTGCCTAAACTAATCCTATCTTAACCTAGTCCCAACATCAAACACATGGTGTGCATAAAAATAAACTAGATTAAAATGTAATAAAATAAATAAATAAAACAACTAAGGTCCTAATCCACCTCACAACAAATTAATTAACATATAAACATGTAGCTCATATTTATTAAACATTGATGCTACAAGGCATACTACGAGCTAACGCATTGTTCATATTTCGTCTGTCGATAAGCACATATGTATATCCTATTGTTGCTACACAATCTTGTCGATCTAGAGGCAAACAACTGTTACAAGAGGTCACTGGCGGATAATGGTCCGAAGATGAATATCCGATATTTCTCCGGTTGCAACGATAGTCGCGTTCAACGATTGGCAAACAACAATCAACACACTTTTGTCACTAAAATGTATTGAAACAAATAGACATAAATTAAATGACAGAATAATACTGAACTAAACATGAATATATAAATAAATCTATAGTGAAGGGAATAAGAGACTAATTAAAAGTAAAATAAAACATTAAATTAAAGAAATGGCGTTAGGAGTATTTACAATGAAGAACAATGAGGTTTTTTTGGGCGCTCAAATCGTCTCCCAAGCGTCTTGGTTCATTTACAAAAGAAAATGGGGTATTTATAGGCTAATTTTAGGGTTTCAACGCTGCCAGGTCGATAAGTAAATGAACGCACTAGGTGCGCGCTCGAACACTCGCAACAAATTATGTATCAGCATTTTGTAGATCTTCGAGATAGCTTTCCAAAGACACCAAGATCACCCCAATCGGAGTTATACAACTCAAGATATGGCCGTTTTGGTGGAAGTCGTCGGGTGAATCATCGCTCGACTCAATTTTGCCGCCAAAGCTCCCCGAACTGTTTTAAGCCCCAGATTTGATGGCATTAACCCCAAATGCAACTTAACAACCTGCAAAACACTAAAACACCAAAACTAACCAAAACATTAGAAATTAACAAAGCTAAGAGCTTAACAAACATAAGTTAAGAGGGGTAAAATATACAATATTTGACACCGATCAAATACCCCCAAACTTACATTTTGCTAGTCCCTTAGCAAAACAAAAATGAAAACACAATGAAAACAATAAACATAAATCCGCTTTCGTGGGAGAAACAATTGCATTTAGCATATGCAACAAGCCTTTTAAACCCCTAGGCATTCCCTAGTAGACGAGTGAAGTCTCGTGAGGGTTTTCCAGGAATGACACCCACAAACAATTATTTGGTACTGTGTTATTAATGGACAAAGCCCTTCACACAAACACATGGTTCACACATCATTAGCAAATTTAACATGTTAAACATAAGAACCACATCATCTAAGCATCCAAACATCATTTTCACTCAAGGTTGAAAAATTGAGACAACACGTGCTCCATAATGTGCAAAGTGAACTAACAACAAGATCATGTGGTTTCAATCATTCTTCAAAGACGTGTATCCCAAAATTCAAAGGAAAACAATGTGATAAATCAACCAAGGCTTGAATTGAAAGATGCAATTTTTTTGTGTAGGCTGTGCAATGCTTGACTCCCTTAAGCTTCTAAATGACCTATGTAACGAGTGTTGGGTCAGTGACTCCTAAACCAGGTGGTTTTAGGGCACTAGATGTAAAGACATCCCTAAGGGCTTAATTACTCAAGTCAAAAAGAACTACGGAGCCTAAACTAGCCATACAATTTTTAGCTGGATTTTCTCATCTTTTTACGCGAACACTCAATGCTTGATGAGGCATGAGGTTCGGTTACTCAATGAAAAACTCACTTTATTATGATTTTCTGATTTTTTTTTTTTTAATTAAAGCCAAGGTTTTCATCAACACATTGTAAAAACCTAAAAATCTCAAGAAACATACTTCAAAGTCAAATTTCATACCCCACAGACCCTAATGCTAGTGTGCATGTGAAATTTCAATCAAACAAGTGAAGTCTCTCTAATCCAACACATGAATCAAAAACTGGGATTTCTAATGATAGGCAATGTTCAAACAAGTTAAACAAACCAATGACATGTAATCCACAGTTACGATGTAAGTCATGACCAATCAACAACATAGTAACAAACAAAAAGAAAAATTTTTATATACATAGCAAAAACAAATATATACATGCAAAAACAAAACAAGTAAATAAACAAACAAAACAGACAGAGTGTTTGTCCACACCCCCAAACTTAAATGACACATTGTCCCCAATGTGGCAAGAAATACATTATGGGATGAGAAAGCGGGATGAGCAAAGTCCAAGGCATCCCCGAACTTGAACATCAAAACATCATCAAAAACTAACAGCAATCTTTTTCTCAAAGATCAAACATTAAAGGTTAATTGCTGTTAGAAACTAAATAAAACAAATATATACGGAAAATAATATAACAAAAAGAAAATAAAATCGGTGAAAAAATAAAAAGAAAAATACCGCACCTTCCCGCTCATAAGGGTGTCCAATCAATCCCTTCCATCCTTTCTTCTTTAGAATCGATACCCCTCTAGAAGGATGTTACGCCATCTTATGTAGTTGTCCTTGTTTGAGGATCCACTTAGGAACATGGTTCCTAGATTTGTGATCTTGTGAGTGTGAATCCTCAAAGATTTTTACATAAGACTCTTGAGACATTGGAAAGATGGAATATATGGTGCATGAAATGTCTCGAGAGGATTTGACGAAGGAGTGAGCTTGACTCACTTCCTTGTCATTGGGCCAATTTGAAATTGGCGGGGGCTCAATCTGCTCCAGGTTCTCTTCTTCTCCATTCTCAGTCTGCATCTCAGGAGTGGGATCCAATAAGGCCTTAGCTTGCTCATGTACCATGTCAAGGTCCATATCAAACTCAAATTGAGCAAAGCTCTCTTCCAAAGGATCCTCTAGACTCGGCTCTCTAAACCTAACAGCTTGCTCGAGGAACTCGTCCAGATCCCAATCATATTCAATTTGATCAAAACACTCTCCCGATGGATCCTTCAGACTAGGCTCACTAAAAATATCAGCATGATCAAGCAGCCCATCTAGGTCACAGTCATCTGGGGTGAAGCATTTTATCTCAGGGTCCTCTAAGCTACACTCACTTGCAATTTCATCTCCAATTTCCTCATCAACAAGTATGGTGGTGGTTTGGGCATTGTCAAGTGCAGACTTGTTAACTTCAGTCATGTAATAATTAATGAAAGGACAATCATCAAATTGGTGAGAATGATGATAACAATATTCACATGACTGATGAGGTGTGTGAGTGTGAAAAAGCTGGGTATGGGCATGTCTAGCTGCCATGAGTTGGTTCGCCCTCCCTTCGAAGTCATCGACATGAGCGGTTGGAAAATGTTGCTCTAATGACTCCTGGGGAGGATGAACCATCTCATGACTCTGAAACTCCTCCTCCTCAACTAGGTTGAATTCGACAACTAGATGACCAAACTGTCCTTCCAACCTTGCAACTTCTTCAGTTTTTGCCATAGTGGCATCTATGATTTTTTGACAAGGTTGGTTGACTGTTTTCCTAAACGTCTCGAGTGTGTCTTCTAATGATGGTTCATGAGACGCAGAAATGGTGGGTTGGCCGACTAGTTCCATGAATTCCTTAAGAGTGTCTTCCAAGGAAGATTTCTCAAGAGGATAGTCATATGATGAATGAGAAGAAAAATGGTTGTCGAACTGCGGATATTCAGGGAAGTGCAGTTCGTCAACCTGGGGAGCAAAATTTTCCGAAGCATGATCATGCCACGAAAAATCAGAATGGTTGCCCCAGTCCGGGTTATAAAAATTTGAATTTGATTCAAACCCAGGACTAGAGAAACTGGTGTTCAACTGCTCATTTGAAAAATTAGAAAATTGTCCCCAATGTGGACAATCACCTAAACTATGGTAAGAGCTAGAGTAGTGTGAACACGGTTCATATGGGTGAAAATTGGTAGGAGAAACATCACAAATATCAAACGGAAGACTCATGCTTCACCCAAACAGTTCAATATATCTCACATGAAACAATTAACAATAAAAATAAAATAAACAAAAACTAACAAAATAAACTAAACAAATAACTAATAAAAAGAAACTAAACACAAAAATTAATAAACAAATAAACTAACAAAACAATAAACTAATTAAACAACTAAAAATAAAATTAATTAACAAAAATAAAAATAACAAGTAAATAAATAAAAACAGGTAGAAAAAAATAAATAGTTAAATAAAACTAATAATTAAACAAACAAAAATTAAAAATTAAAAAGCATACATACATCGCTTCTCTTGGGGCAGCCAACTGAGGTCGCTCGGCAGGACTCTGTGATCAATCGCATGCACAGACAAAAAATGTAGCAACAGCATCGTTCGACGCAAAAGAGGAAATAAATACTAATCTAATTTTTTTTTGGATTTTTTTTTTATATACAAAAGCACAAAACAAAATAAAATAATTGCACAATTTAAAATAACTAGTAGAAAGATAAAATTAATCTAGGCACAAAATTAATTTTAACAAAACACCGATTCCCCGGCAACGGCGCCAAAATTTGTTGCACAAATTTAATTGTACTCGCCAATTGCACGAGTCGTTAAGCGTAATGTAGCGGGTGTGCAAGTGCGAGGTCAAATCCCACAGAGAATCGGCTTTATTAAAAACTAATTTTAAAGTGCCTAAACTAATCCTATCTTAACCTAGTCCTAACATCAAACACATGGTGTGCATAAAAATAAACTAGATTAAAATGCAATAAAATAAATAAATAAAAACAACTAAGGTCCCTAATCCACCTCACAACAAATTAATTAACATATAAACATGCTTAGCTCATATTTATTAAACATTTATGCTACAAGGCATACTCTGAGCGCTAACGCATTGTTCATATTTCCGTCTATCGATAAGCACATATGTATATCCTATTGTTGCTACACAATCTTGTCGATCTACGAGGCAAACACTATTACAAGAGGTCACAACGGATAATGGTCCAAGACGAATATCCTATGTATCTCCGGTTTACGATGTCGACGTTCAACAATTGGCAAACAACAATCAACACACTTTTGTCACTAAAATGTATTGAAACAAATAGACATAAATTAAATAACAGAATAATCTGAACTAAACATGAATATATATAAATAAATCTATAGTGAAGGGAATAAGAGACTAATTAAAAGTAAAATAAAACATTAAATTAAAGAAATGAGCGTTAGGAGTATTTACAATGAAGAACAATGAGGTTTTTACTAAGGGCGCCTCAAATCGCTCCCAAGCGCCTTGGTTCGCTTACAAAAGAAAATGGGGTATTTATAGGCTAATTTTTAGGGTTTCAACGCTGTCAGGTCAGTTAAGTGCGTTCAAACGCACTAGGTGCGTTCGAACGCACTCGTGCAACAAATTATGCATCAGATGGGCATAGCTACGTTCGAACACAAAATGTGTGTTCGAGCGCAAATGCTTTAGAATTGGCCAAAACTTGTGAAATGTGATTTTGTAGATCTTCAAGGTAGCTTTCCAAAGACACCAATATCACCCCAATCGGAGTTATAAAACTCAATATATGGCCGTTTTGGTGGAAGTCATCGGATGCGAATCATCGCTCGACTCAATTTTGCCGCCAAAGCTCCCCGAACTGTTTTAAGTCCCAGATTTGATGGCATTAACCCCAAATGCAACTTAACAACCTGCAAAACACCAAAACTAACCAAAACATTAGAAATTAACAAAGTTAAGAGCTTAACAAACATAAGTTAAAAGGGGTAAAATATACAATATTTGACACCGATCAGTTACGTTGCATGGAGGCCATTAACTACACTAGAAGGCTTTAGGTCGTTCCTAGTAGCCCTAGGAGTCAGAGAATAGGCGGACTATGGAAAGAAAATGAGGTTCTCCCCGAGAACCCATATAGCGGACATACGGTATTGAGACCGGACGTACGGCTTGTCGTTGCATGACAGACATACGCTCCCGAGCTGAACATACTATCACTGTGTGACAGGGAAACCCTATTTTCACCAACCATCCCGTAACTTCTGTTTTCCTTGATTTAGGGTTGTTTTAGTGGAATTATGACAAATAGAAGGTTTTCTACAGATTTGGAGAACCCAGATCTTTTGGAGTTTTCGGAGACGCATATAAATCCAGGTGAGTTTTAACTCACATAATGTGCATTGTTATTTTTCGTACATTGCAAGTCTATTTTATGTACCAAACAAACATGCATATTTTACAACTCTCACAATTTATACTTATTGCGCATGAACTCTATCATTTTGAGAAAAATGTTGTTATGAACCTGTTAATCAAGTGGGACTTGTAAAAAGACGTGCATGTAAAATACAGACAAGATAATTGCATCGTATGACATGGTACATCGGTACGTGCGGTAGTAATGGCAATGGGCTTACAATACATGTTAGCTTTATGGTCAAATGTATGCGTTATGTGAGGGCTATGGATCCATTGGTTTCGTGACCTTAATGCAACCATTTCTAATGGTTCGGTCATTACAGAACGAACGTCATTAGTTGGTGTAGACCACTCAGAGTAGGACTCGATCATGCCACTAATGTTACGTACGGTATGCTATACAATGGTTGGGGCACTAACATTGTATTATAGGTCCCTCGGGACAGCATCAACCCTACTGAGAATGGGTAATATCTCGGGTAGATCATACTGTTGAACTATGACTATTGTTTATATCATATGCATATATCATTACTATATATATATATCATGCATAATTAAACTGTCATGATGGAGCTGCTTTTACTTATTAAACACCTGAGTTCATTACTAAAAACTGGCATGGGCATTATCTGCGTTAAGAATCACTAAGTCTCAGACTTACCCCCTTTATTTTATGTCTTTCCCCATCATTACGAATAATTGTGCGGTTTAGCTATACTAGACGAAGATGCCGTTGGAGACTACTTAGGTGATTGCTCATGACCTAATACGGGTAATCTTTGAGGATATGGATCCTGATCGGTGCCTAAAAGTGCTTATTTGGACCCCTTAATTTATATTCGTTAGGCCTTTGGCATTGTTAATATTTAATCATTTTTAGTGTTTTTAGTATTTTGTGTTGTGCAGGACATTGCATTAAATCATGGCTAGTAAAAGGCAAAATGCACCAAGTGAAGAAGCGATTCACCTTAGTCGTTCGAAGCACTTGAGTGCTCGAACGCACTCACGCCTGCACGCATGAGCAGGGTCGAACGCATGCCCAGCCGGCCCTAGCGGTTATCTGCGTTGACGCAAGGGACCTGCGTTGAACGCGCCGTCAGCCCTAGCCGCCTATTCATTCGAGCGACGAATAAGTGCGTTCGAACGCAGTAGTGCGTTCGAGCGCCTCTCTCTGCCACCTATAAATAGACTTGTGTATTTTCGTTTTCTTCACGCTTGGGACGCGCTTGAGGTGCCCTTTGTGGCCCCAAACCTCCCGTTCTTCATTGTAAACACTCCTAAACGTCAATTTAATTTTATGCTTTTATTTATTATGTTTAATTAGTCTCTTTCTCCCTTCACTTGAATTTATTTATTTATATTTATGTTTAGTTATTATTGTTCTCATTTAAGATTTATGTCTATTCGTTTCAATACATTTTAGTGACAAAAGTGTGATTGATTGTTGTCGACAAATCGTTGAGCATCGATATTTTCGTTAGGAGATACATCGGATATTATCTTGGGACCATTATCCGTTGTGACCTCTTATAAATGTTTGCCTCGAGTAGTTCGACAAGATTTGTGACAACAATAGGATACGATATGTGCTTTATCGATAGACGGAAATATGAACAATGCAATTAGCAAAATAGAACCTAAGCATGTTTATATTTTAGATTTATTTATTGTGAGGTGGATTAGAGATTGTAGTTATTTTATTTCTTTATTTTAATGCTTTTTAACTTAGTTTAATTTTCTGCTTTATTTTAATGCTTTTTAGCTTAGTTTTATTTTATGCACGCCACGTGTTCGATAATGGGACTAGGTTAAGATTTTATTAGTTTAAGCGTTTAAAGTTAGTTTTCAACAAACACGATTCTCGTGGGTTCGACACTCGCACTTGCCACATTACTACGATTGACTCGAATTATTGGCGAGTACTATTTTAATGCGACCAAATTTTGGCGCCCGTTCTTGTGAATTAAAATTGATTTTCATGCTTAGATTAATTTTATCTTTCTACTAGTTATTTTAATTGTGCATTTATTTTATTTATTTCATGCTTTTGTATAGATAAAATCCAAAAAAAAAAAAAAAATTTCAAAAAAATTAGAGTAGCGTTTTGTTTCCTTTTTTTAGTTTCGCTCGATTACGGAAAATCAGCGCCACGCGGTCGAACGCATATATTGCTCGACGCACTCGCTTATTCTGTGAAGTTCGCGCATAACGCCCGCCACGCTTCGCGTGCACCCCTTAGCGAGGCAGCGTGCAATTCTGCGGTCGAACGCGACTCAGTGCGTTCGACGCACTTAACGCCATATCTTGCTCGCGAACGACCGTAGTGTCCTTTTTTCTTTTTTTTTTTTTTTTTTTTAGTTATTTTATTTAATTATTGCTTTGCCTATTATTATTTATTTATTTTAGATTTGTTTAGTTTAATTTTATTAGCTTTTTAGTTTTGTTTTTTAATTTTACATTGAGTTGCTGGAAAATCGGCATCAGCCGCGGTCGAACGCGATTATTGCGGTCGAGCGCGTATGCTATTCCGCCGCGAGCTGCAGCTGCTTCGCCTCGACACGCCTCTTGCGCGAGCGCCACGCCTTGTTCCATGAAGCGCGGTCACGATGTACGTTCGCCCATGTTTTTTGTTTTATTTGATTATTAATTATTTATATATTGTACTGTTTTATTTGTTTTTAGTTTTGTTAGATTAAATTTATTTTTATTTGTTAATTAGTTTAATATTTTGTTAGTTTATTTGTTAAATTGTTTAGTTTATTTTATTAGTTGTAGTTTATTTTATTTTATTTTGTTATTGATATTGTTTTTGTGGGATATTTTGAACTGTTTGGGTGAAGCATGAGTCTTCCGTTTAATATTTATGATGTTTCCCTATCACTTTGCACCCACATGAACCATGTTCATCGCTCCACCATTACGGAGTTTAGGTGATTGTTCACTGCTGGGACAATTTCCTAAATTTTTTCAAATGAGCGGTTGAACACCAATTTCTCCGATCTGAGTTTGAATCAAATTCAAATTTTTATTACTCAGACTGGAGCAACTATTTTCTTTTTATTTTTCCACACCGCATTTTGATTTATTTTCTTTTTGTTATTTTATTTTTCTGTATATATTTTATGTGTTTCAGTTCTAATGAATTAATCTTTGATGTTTGATCTTTAAGAAAAAGATTGCTGTTAGCTTTTGACAGTGTTCTTATGTTTAAGTTTGGGGGACGCCTTGGACTTTGCACATCCTAGTTCCTCATCCCACTGTAATGTATTTCTTGCCACATTTGGGACAATGTGTCATTTAAGTTTGGGGGTGTGGACAAACATTCTGTCTGTTTTTTTTTTTTTTTGTTTTATTTTATTTGTTTGTTTTGCATGTATATATTTGATTTTGCCATGTATATAAAATTTTTTTTCTTTTGTTTGTTACTATGTTGTTAATTTGGTCATGACTTACATCGTAATGGAGTGCATGTCATTGGTTTGTTTAACTTGTTTGAACATTGCCTATCATTAGAAATCCAGTTTTTGATTCATGTGTTGGATTAGAGACTCCACTTGTTTGATTGAAATTTCACATGCACACTAGCATTAGGGTGCATGGGGTTTGAGATTTTACTTTGAAGTGTGTGTCTTGAAATTTTTAGGTTTCGATGTGATGATGAAAACCTTGGTTTTAATAAAATAAAAAAAAAAAAAAAAAATCAATCAAAATCATAATAAAGTGAATTTTTCATTGAGTAACGGACCTCTTGCTGGCCAAGCAATGAGTGTTGCGTCAAAAGATGAGAAATTCTTAAAAATTGTATGGCTAGTTAGGCTTCAGAACTCTTTTGACTTGAGTAATTAAGCCCTTAGGGATGTCTCTACATCTAGTGCCCTAAAACCGCCTGGTTTGGGAGTCACTCGCCTAACACTCGTTACATAGGTCATTTAGAAGTTTAAGGAAGTCAACATTGCACAGCCTACACAAAAAATTGCATATTTCAATTTAAGCCTTGGTTGTATTTATCACATTGTTTTCCTTTAAATTCTGGGATACATGTCTTTGGAGAGTGATTGAAATCCCATGATCTTATTGTTAGTTCACTTTGCACATAATGGAGCACGTGTTGTCTCAATTTTCCAACCTTGAATGAAATGATGTTTGGATGCCTTGATGATGTGGTTCATATGTTTAACATGTTAAATCTACTAATGATGTATGAACCATGTGTTTAAGTGTTGGGCTTTATCGATTAATAACATAGTGCCAAATAATTGTTTGTGGGTGTCATTCTGAAAAACCCTCACGAGACTTCACTCGTCCTCTAGGGAATTCCTAGAGGTTTAAAACTTTGTTGCATCGCTCAATGCAATCGTTCTCCCACAGCGGACTTATGTTTTATTGTGTTTTCCGTTTTGTTTTGCTAAGGGACTAGCAAAATGTAAGTTTAGGTATTTGATCGGTGCCTAAAAGTGCTTATTTGGACCCCTTAATTTATATTAGTTAGGCCTTTGGCATTGTTAATATTTAATCATTTTTAGTGTTTTTAGTATTTTGTGTTGTGCAGGACATTGCATTAAATCATGGCTAGTAAAAGGCAAAATGCACCAAGTGAAGAAGCGATTCTGCCAAGTGCGTTGACGCGCACTTGCGTGCGTTCAACGCACTCACGCCGCACGCATGAGCAGGGTCAACGCATGCCCAGCCGGCCCTAGCGGTTATCTGCGTTGACGCAAGGACCTGCGTTGACGCCGCCCGATCTAGCCGCCACGGATTATTCGCGAACGCGAATAATCGTGCGTTCAACGCAGTGCGTTCAACGCACTTCGTCTGCCAGCCTATAAATAGACCTTGTATTTTCGTTTCTTCACGCTTGAGACGCGGGACGCGTTTGAGGTGCCCTTTGGGCCCCAAACCTCCCCTTCTTCATTGTAAACACTCCTAAACGTCAATTTAATTTTATGCTTTTATTTATTATGTTTAATTAGTCTCTTTCTCCCTTCACTTGAATTTATTTATTTATATTTATGTTTAGTTAGTATTGTTCTGTCATTTAAGATTTATGTCTATTCGTTTCAATACATTTTAGTGACAAAAGTATGTTGATTGATTGTTGTCGACAAATCGTACGTCAAGACTCATTGCAGCGGAGATACATCGGATATTCGTCTTGGACCATTATCCGTTGTGACCTCTTATGTGATGTTTGCCTCGAGTAGTTCGACAAGATTTGTGACAACAATAGGATACATATGTGCTTTATCGATAGGCGGAAATATGAACAATGCAATTAGCAAATAGAATGCCAAGTAGCGTAATCGTTATTAAATACGAGCTAAGCATGTTTATATTTTAGATTTATTTATTGTGAGGTGGATTAGAGATTGTAGTTATTTTATTTCTTTATTTTAATGCTTTTTAACTTAGTTTAATTTTCTGCTTTATTTTAATGCTTTTTAGCTTAGTTTTATTTTATGCACGCCACGTGTTCGATAATGGGACTAGGTTAAGATTTTATTAGTTTAAGCGTTTAAAAGTTAGTTTTCAACAAACACGATTCTCTGTGGGTTCGACACTCGCACTTGCACAGCCACATTACTACGATTGACTCGTGCAATTGGCGAGTACTATTTTTGGTACGACCAGATCCCGTTTGGCTTAGGACAATATGGGAAGATGGAGGATCTGCCTATGCAGATATGATAGAGATTTTGATTTCCCTAGCTCTGCTGAAACTTAAGTCTAAGCTTTGATCCATTGATCTTTTGAAAACAATGTTGATGTATTTCGCATTTGGGTTGTATCTATTTCCTGATGATGGTCTAATGACCAGTACATTTGGCGACTATTTGTTATATTATGGACGTAGTACTTTTATCTCTAGTATTGCTGTGTGATGTTTTAATTACTGTCTCTTAATCCCATAGTCTTGGTAAAGTCTTCCGTTGTAGTATTCTCGTTATGATGAGGAAAGTGTTTTTTTCGGAGGTCATGTCTTGAAGGTACATGTCTGGAATGGCGCACCGTGGGGTTAATTACTAGTTAATTGATATTCCCATTGAGCGGGGCGTCACATTATCGCTACTATGACCCCATTGCCCGACGACTTTGGATCTCTTGTCATGTGGAGTTCTATGAACATAAAATGTTCACCAATCAAATGCATTTTCCACATAAAATATTTGGTTGTCTTCACTGACCCCTCCATTGTCTTATTTCCTAGATCATCTATAGATAACTCAACCTTATTTGATGATCCTTCTACAGTTGCTTCTAATTTGCATGATTTGACTACATATTCTCTTACTGCATCGCTCACTCTGAGCCTTCACATGAACCTTGTCACTTCGATATGGTAAGAGTACTGCCTGCCCATCTTCATGATTATCATTGTTTTTCTGTTCTTGCTACTCTTCACGAACCTTACTCTTATCGTGAGGCTAGTGCTGACCCTCTTTGGCAAAAAGCTATGTTTGATGAACTAGATGCCCTTTCTAAAACCCATACGTTGGACTTGGTGGATTTGCCTCTTAGGAAGTTTGCAGTGGGATATAAGTGGGATTATAAAATAAGACTTGTGCAGATGGATCTGTGGAATGCTATAAGGCTCATCTTGTTGCAAAAGGCTTTGCTCAAGAGTATGGTATTGACTATGAGGAGACTTTTGCTCTTGTTGCTAGATTGGCCTTTGTTAGATCCTTACTTACAGTTGGCAGTTATTTCAAATGGATGTTAAAAACACCTTCCTCAATAGTGATCTTACAAAAGAAG
Organism: Carpinus viminea; assembly: GCA_013348765.1. Classification (NCBI taxonomy): domain Eukaryota; kingdom Viridiplantae; phylum Streptophyta; class Magnoliopsida; order Fagales; family Betulaceae; genus Carpinus; species Carpinus viminea. Next base: position 12,376,702 of record CP054671.1, on the reverse strand, counting down.
TCTATATACACCCTCCACCTGGCTATCACCATCCGCCACACAAAGTATGCAAACTTCGTCTGGACTTTATGGTCTCAAGCAGGCTCATTGTGCTTGGTTTGCCAAGTTTAGTTATGTGGCTGCTCAACAAGGCTTTGTTTCTAGTTCATATGATTCAGCTCTCTTTCTTCAAGCTACTGATACTAGTACTATCCTTATCCTTCTTTATGTCGATTATATGATTATTACTGGAAATGACATTTCAGGCATCCACACTCTTCCATCCTTCCTTAGCCCAAATTTTGAAATGAAGGACTTGGGGTACACTCAACTACTCCCTTGGTCTTGAGGTTACTTCGAGTAATAATGGTTATTATCTCTCCAGCCAAATATGCATCTGATCTACTTTCCCGAGCAGGTCTGACAGACAGTAAAATAATGAGCAGCCCCCTTGAGACCAATGTCAAACTTCTAGCCACGAATGGTGAGCCTTTATCAGATGCTACTCTCTACAGGCAGCTAGCAGGTAGTCTCATCTATCTTACTGTTACACGGCATGATATTGCTTATGTTGTTCATTTGGTGAGTCAATTTATGAGTGCACCGCGATCTACTCGTTATGCTGCCATTCTTCACATTTTGCGCTATGTCAAGGGTACTATGTTTAATGGTCTTCATTTCTCTTCTCATTCATCTCTTAAGCTCTAGGCCTACTCTGATACTAATTGGGCTGGTGATCCCACTAATCGTCGCTCTACCACTGGATATTGTTTCTTACTTTGAACTTCTTTAATTTCATGGCGCAGTAAGAAACAATCTGTTGTTGCTTGATCTAGTACTAAAGCTGAGTATCGTGCTCTTACTGACACTACATCTGAACTTCTTTGGTTACGATGGCTTTTGTCCGACATGGGTGTTCCTCAGTCCACTAGTTCTCCTATTCATTGTGATAATCGGAGTGTCACACAGATTGCTCATAATGATGTTTTCCATGAGCGCACAATATATATCAAGATTGATTGTCATTTCATCTGACATCATCTTCAACATGGTATTTAACATCTTCATTCCGTCACCTCTGCAGATCAATTGGCAAACATTTTTATCAAATCTCATCTACCGGGACAATTCAATGATCTTATCTCCAAACTCAAGTTGGCTTCGCCCCCTAAAGTTTGAGGGGAGATGTTAGAATATTATATTTCTGTAATATTTATATTCACGTAATATTCTCAATATATTATGGAAATAGTTTTATTGTATTCATTGTTGTAAATATGCTAATTTTATGTGACTTTGTAATTGTTGTATTTCCTTTCTTTTAGGGCATCATTCAATTATAAATATGTCATTCTATTGTACAATTAAACACACATCAGAAATATAAATTTCTTTTCTACAATTATCTTTATGTTGTCTTTTTCCACATAGTGGAAGCCATAGAAAACTTGGGAGATCTCTGAGCTCTCGTAGGTAAGAGAGCAACTGAAGGAAGGGATTCAAAGGCAAAGTAATTGAGCTTTATACCCATGCCTTCTTTTTTAACTTTAATTTGAGCACTAAGAAAAATAGGACTATCAGTGTTTTTTTTTTTTTTTTTGTAAACAAACATACATTCAAACGACCAAAGTGCCAAAGGCTTTACAAATAGCAAAAGCAAGAGAGGGGGGGTGGATCTTTTCCACTACATATGGGAGTAGAAGGAGGGGGAAAATAAGTGGGAATGCAGCCCGAGAAACCTCTTGCCGCAACCCAAAACGCCACATGATGGGCACAGAAGTTTGCACTTCTATGTACTTTTTTTGCTTCCCAACAAAGGAAGGGGAATGAGAGACAATGCACTGGCAATAATGGACTCAATATGCCAATCAACTATGATGGACGGGGTCTGGAGGGTAGTAATCACAACTGAGGAGTCACCTTCAAGTGTGAAAATCTTGAGCTGAAGTGAAGCTGCTAAAGATGCTGCTAGTTAGGCAACAAGGGCTTCACCAAAGTTGGAGTCACAATGAGGGTTGATCTAAGAGATGGCTTTGACAATATGACCAATTAAGTCCTTGCAAACAGTAGCTTGTGCTAAGAAGTGGTCCCTTATAGCAGTGTCAAAGTTGATATTGTGAGAGCCTATTAGAGGAGGAGACCAGAATTCTTGGACCAAAGGAGAGGAGGACTGCTAAGCAACTACATGATCCAAAGAAGTTCTCCTAATTGCGCAAGCCAGAACACTGATGTCTGGAATAAAGCCTTCATGAGCTGCTTTGTTTCTAGCAAACCAGATCAAATCATAAAAAACAACGGCAAATATTTGGAATAAATGAGTATTTGATTTAGGAATGCCGAATGAGGAGTGTGGATTGATGTTTCCTTTGATCCAATTAGGAAGAGAAAGAGAAGACCAAGCTGAAGAATCAAGAGGCGAGAAAAAGGATCTCCAAGCCACTCTAGCAAAAATGCAACTAAAGAAAAGATGGTAAAGTGAATCTTCTTCAGTGTTACAAAGAGGGCAGAGAGATTCAGAGGGAGGGATGTGAAAAATGGTCTTCAGCTTGCTTTTAGAGCGCAAAATGTTCCATGCAAGTTTCCAGAGAAATTGAGTAAGCCTAGCATTTAGTTTTAGTTTCCAGAGATCTTTCCAAGACCTAGACTCCAAAGAAGATGAATTAGAAGAGATTCTGGGAGAACTAATCAATCTATATGCTGAGCTGGAGGAGAATAGGCCATTGGAAGAGGGGGTCCAAAGAAAAGAAGAGGAAAGATTATGACTAATAAGGATCTTTAGGATTTCTTTGACACAAGAGGTTGTGAACAAAGAGACTAGCAAGGGGTGATTCCATTGGCCATTAGGGGAGATGAGGTCAAAGACAATCAAATCAGGATTGGAAGCCCTGCTCACTGGAAGAGGGGAAGGAGAAAAAAAAGGGACAGTAGGAATCCATGAAGAATTCCATACAGAAAGAGTAGAAGCACTATGAATTTTGTGGCAAGCACCTTGAGAGATGATAGGTTTAGTTTTTAGGATGCCTTTCCAAAGCCAAGAGGCAGAAGAGGAATGGGAAAAGAGGGAGAGAAAAGAGTAAGACTGAAGATACTTACCTGAGAAGTGAGCAACCCAAGGAGAGTCTGAACGAAAGCAGTTTCCAACCCAACTTAGAGATGAGAGCAAGGTTAACCTCTTTCATACTTCTTATACCAAGGCCTCCAAGAACTTTGGGAGTGCAAATGGAATTCCATGACTTGAGGGAGAGATTCCTGGTTTTTGAGGAAGGAAAGCCCCTCCATAAATTTTTGAAAACCTTGTCAAGTTGGCTACAAATGCTTTTAGGAAGCATAAATGTGCTCATAGCAAAGGAAGGGATAGCTGCAGCTACTGACTTGATTAACACCAATCTGCCAGCCTGAGAAGGTTTGGCCTGCCAGCCATCTACCTTAGACTTCACCTTGTCAATGATGCCAATAAAAGCTGATTTTTTGGAGTTGCCAAAGAGAATATGTAACACCCCAGTCCCATATTGGAAAGATGAAAAGAAGCCCACATAAAGTGGGTGGTTTATAAAGATAGTCATGAGTGTTAAGTCCCACATTGCCTAGTTACTAGGTGAAACTAGGCTTTATAATGAAATCTAGGGAAGCTCCAAATTGACTAGTCCTTTTGGGGTGATAGCGCAGATGTGGCTGGTACTTTTCTCTTGGTCATTACAAATGGTATCAGAGCCACCTAGTAATGCCAGGTCATGTGGTACTGGAGCACTGCATGACATAGCCCTAACGAGGATGTCGGGAATTTAAGAGGGGAAGTTTGTAACACCCCAATCCCATATTGGAAGATGAAAAGAAGTCCACATAGAGTTGGTGGTTTATAAAGATAGTCATGAGTGCTAAGTCCCACATTGCCTAGTTACTAGGTGAAACTAGGCTTTATAATGAATTCTAGGGAAGCTCTAAATTGACTAGTCCTTTTGGGGTGATAGCGCAGATGTGGCTGGAGCTTTTCCCTGGGTCGTTACAAAGCAGTTTTACTCCTTGTCCCATTTTGAAAATGGAACTCATAACTACATATGTTCCCAGTATATTTTTAAATAATAAAATAACATAAGAAACATAAAGCACAATAAAAACATTATAATTAATAAAATTAATCATAATCTTTATCTCATACTAGGGCCCATGTATACTGTTACCCCGCATACTAGGGTTGCTTGGGTCTTGCGACTGGGACGAGATATGTCATGACCCGTCCCTTGGCCAGCCGATTAACTTTGGGTGCACTCAGTATGGCAAAATGAAACTGTGATGGAACCACCTTCTGGCAGAGCCTCTTTCAGAGGTTGTGCTTCCATCCTTAGCATTGGTACGAGCATCTTTCTTGTTTCTCTTGGGCCAAAAATACTCTCCTCCATACATGTGCCCTCATTGTAAAACTTCTTCTCATTTCTTGTACTTCTCTTAATACTTCTTTAAATACATCGTAAGGCATCATGTAGGAGGGTTTATCATCATTTCTCAAAATTTCTTTTAGACATCATTATTTTCTCAACTTTACTTTTCTCAAACTTATCATGCATGTAACATAATTTAGTAGTATAAACAAAATGATCATTTGTAGTTTGAAACAAAAGCATGGCATGATAATTTTTCTGGAAAGGATAGTAAATTCACTTACTGGGTCCCCTTTGGGCTTATCAGTTTTATTTCTTGTTTCAGGTGATGATCAGGTTGCGTTAGGAGGCCAGAATAGGCGGGCATATTTAGGAATTTCTTATGATTTTACATTGGTCAAGCTAATAAGTGCGTTGGCAGTTTTTTTAGAGATTGATGAATTTATTTTAATAAGGAAAGCTATTATCGTTTGTGAGACATGTTTTTGTTAAGCAGGAATAATTCAGTTTATTTTAAGGACATGATATTCTAGAGTTTCATGCATTCATTTTATAATAGTCTTTTATTAATTGATAAACCTCATGGAATCTTTGCAAGTAAGAAAGAGGATTAACAAACCTAACCCTTTTGGGCTAGGGATGTTACAGAATAGGTAGGCCAAGGTAAATGGATTGATGGTTGTTTGAGGAGTAGGTCAAAAGGTCCATAATCAAAGCTGTAGTGGAAGGGTTTGTGTTTTTGGAAAATCTTATAGAAGATTTCCCATTATTGATGGATTGATTAGACCAGAGGCAGTATTTTACAAGACAAGATTGAATGATAGAGGCTTCTTTTGGAGTGGCTTTCCCAAAGATCAAAAGATCATCAACAAAAAGGAGGTGATGGATGGCGGGTTGTTTCTGGAAATTTTTAAACCTTTGATGTTGCCTAGAGCTTACTCTCTGAACAGCAACCTAGAAAGGACTTATGAACCAAGAATAAACAAAAAAGGTGAGAGATGATCACCTTGCCTAAGGCCTTTTTTAGGATAGAACATACCAAAGGGGCTGCCATTAAGAAGGATGGAAAAAGAAGGAGAAGAGATGCACAATCTGATCTAGGAAATCCAAGAGGAGTGGAAGCCCAATTGCTTCATAATGAAAGTAAGAATTCATTCCATTTTGTCAAAGGCTTTCTCCATGTCCAGACTGAGAAACATGAAGCCTCATTTCCCTTTTTTATTCTTGAAAGAGTGCAGCAATTCATGGGCTAGAATGGTGTTATCTTGAATGTTTCTAGAGGGAACAAAAGCTGATTGTAAAGGGGAAATGATTTTTGGGAGCATAGTTTTCAGTCTATTGGCCAAAATTTTTGTGATGATTTTATAGATAATGTTACAAAGACTGATGGGCCTAAAGTGGTGAACTAAATGGGAGCTAGGTTTTTTTAGGGATAAGGGCAATGTGAGTGTGGTTTTGTTCCTGTAGCAGGTGGTTGTTCAGGAAAAATTCTCTGATGCAAGCCAAGACATCAGATTTTACAATAGACCAATACTTCTTGTAAAAAAGGGCAATGAAACCATCAGGCCCAGGGGCTTTGGTGGAACCAAGGCTAGAGAGGGTTTGGACCACCTCCTCTTCAAGGGGCAGAACACACAAAAAGGAGTTATCTTCAGCAGAAATAATTGGAACAAACAGACTGAGCAACTCATCTTCAATAGGAGGAGCAGAAGTAGAGAAAAGTGTGGTGAAATGGGACACAAAATTTCCACCTATAGCAACTCTGTCAGACTCCCAAGCACCTTCAGAGGTTTTCAGAAAGTTAACAGCATTGGCTCTTCTCCTAATCAAAGTGGGTATGAAAGAATCTGGTGTTGAGGTCCTTACTGCAGCCAAGTTTTTCTAGATTTAGACCTCCAAAGAGATTCTTCTTTGATAAGCGGACCATCAAGATCTTTCTTGAGGGATTCATGTAGGCTTGCTTGAGAGCCTAGAGGGAACATTGGACTGATCAATCTTGGACAAAACAGACTTGATCTTAGCTTTGATATTTCCAAAGTGCAGCAAGTTCCACCTTTTAAGAGCAATTTTGGTTTGAGCTAGTTTCTACACTAGACAAACAACAGGAGAGCCAGAGACAAAATGATTCCAAGCAGCAGCAATAACCAAACCACAAGTGGAATCATAGGTCCAGAATTCTTCAAATTTGAAAGGCCAGAGCATTAAGAGGAGGTGGTATTAGTATTTAAAGTGATAGGGTTGTGATAAAAAATGGATGCAAGCAAGTGAGTGAGGGAAAAGTTTGGGTGTAGGTGGATCCAATCAAGAGAGGCTAAACCTCTATCAAGCCTTTCTTTAATAGTAGCTAAACCTTGTCTGTTATTACACCATGTGAAGGGGTTTCCAACAAACCCAAGGTCAACCAAACCAAGCTGATCAATGAAATTTACGAAAGGCGTTGAGGAGCTAGCGAGGCTGCCTCCAATCTTTTCAGATTAATCTTAAATGAAGTTGAAATCACCAATACAAAACCAAGGGGAAACAAAATCCTCACGTATTGTAGTGAGAGAGTCCCAGAAGGCAGGTTTGTTACACTTTTCAAGAGAACCATATATACAAGACAGAATCCAAGGAGAGTTGGGAGGGTCAGAAAAATACCAAGCAGAGATGTTGTTTTGGTTTGTAAGAAAGCACTCAAGTTCCACACCTAATCTCCAGGCTAGAACAAGACCACCCCAAGTACCAATAGGAGCAACATGATTCATCAGATAAAAGCCAAGACAATTCAGAATGGAGGAGACAAGAGAGGGAGAAGATTTTGTTTCAAAGAGAAAAAGAACATCAGGACTATTGACTCTGATCAATGCCCTGAGACCATGAACTGCAACAAGCCTAGAAATGCCTCTGCAGTTCCAAGAAAGGATCTTCATTTGCTGCTAGGAGACACCACTTGGTCCCCTAAATCAGTGGAAGCATAATTGACTAAAGTAGTAGAATCAGACAAAGAGACAGAAGGTGAAACCTTTTTCTACTTTTGGCTGCTTTGAAGAAGGCCCTAGCTGGAAGCAATAGCTCAATATTAGGAGTGGAATCCATGGGATGGGGGATTCCAAATCCTCAGAGGTAGCATCTATCAGAGGAGAGATGCTTGCACCTTTCTTGTAGGGAAGTAAATCACCAGTCAACCTTGCTCTTTTTTTTTCTGGACAGGGAGGGTTTAGAACTAGGAGGAGTAGTTTTCACTATTCTCTACAGACGGGGTGGAAAGAGAGTGGTTTTTGGGGGGTTGGCTTTTCTTGAAGTGTTTGAAGATTTTTTGGAGGGAAGTTTTGTGGGGTTGGTTGTGGCAGTTTGAGTAAAAGTGCAAGCTGAGGTGGAAGTAAGAGAGAGGGGGTCAACTTTGTTAAAGGGAAGAATTATGGATAGTGATGGTTGGTTCAGATTGGGTGGCATAGAAGTTTCTTGGTTCAAACCTAACAAGTGTTGGGGTTGAGAAGTAATCAGAGGTTAGGATTGGGAAATGGGAAGCATGTGGGGTTGCTGTGGAGAAAGTGGGACAGGTGAGGTGCAAGTTGGGGTGATCATAGTTTTGGTGATGGAAGGGATAGAACTGAGCTCATTTAATGCTGAGGAGGTGGAGGGTGATGGGACAAATGTTTGAGATATTTTCTGTTGCAGTGGACGTGTATAAGATAGGTGAGGTTGTGTATTGGGAACAGTGATTAGGTTAGAATTCCACAGCTGAGTTGGCTTAACAGACCTGGTTTAAGAAGAAGAAGGTTGAGATTGGGAGATAGCTTGATTGATTTTTGGAAGAGGGGAGTTGGGAAGCAGGTTGGAAAAAATGTTAACATGGAGAGAGACAAAGTACCTCTGAGGAAAGTTTTCTTCAGGTGGGGCTAGGCAATGTATGGGCTTGTGGCCAATCCGGCCATGTGAGGTGCAATAAATATCCAATCTCTTATACTTCAGGAAAATCCAAAGAGGCTCATCATCAATTCTTTATAAAGGGAAACCTGGCTTCAGAGGGTTGCTCACTTCAATCTTCACTGCAGGAGTCATCAACCTGTAAAAGATGTCCCAGTCCCTTACCAATAGAAATAGAAATCTTGGTGGACATGTTAATTAGAGGGAGGCCATGGACTTGAATCCAAAAAGAGGCAGAATGAAAAGAAAGTTCATTAAGAGTAGCTTTAGGATGCCACTGCTGGAGAATGATCAGGAAACCATTGACATTTCAGGTGACTTGTTTTAGGATTTTGGTTTAGTGTTATGGCTTGGAGAGTTTAAATAGAAATTTGTTGGGACCTAACACAACAAAGGACAAGGGGACAGAAATTCCCATGCTTTAGTAAGAGCTGCTAACACAGATTGGTTGTTGTGGGTTTTTTGGGAAATGATGAGACCAACAATAGGTAGACATATATCTGATGGGGTAGTATCCGTTAATGACTCAATCTGAGATGAGGGATCATCCCATGAAAGAGCTTCAGTCTGAGCAATGAGGCTTTCCATATCCATAAGGAAAGGAGTTTGAGGAAAACAAGTAAGAAACCGGTAGAGAAAGAGGAAAAACTAGAAATGAAAGAACCAGCAAACTAAGATGGAGAGAAGATGAAAAAGATGAAGTGACCAGGAGAAATGAGGAAATGTGGAAATGATGGAGGCTAATCTGTGGTGAAGGTAGTGAGAGATGGCGGAGAAAAGGATAGCAGGTAGCAAGGAAAAAGAAACTTAAAAGTTTTCCTTAGGAGGAGTTCTTTCCAGGAGAGAGAACTAAACTTTGCCAAAGTAGGACTGTCAATGTTAAATTTCAAAGAAATTGGACAAAAATATATTCTCATCTATTTCTAGCTAGAAGCAAATCAATTTATTATTATTTAAAAAAAAGGATGATAAGCCAAAATATAATTAAAGATAAACTTCACTTTGGCTCCCTAAACTTCTACGCGATTTTACAAACCTCTTTCAAACTTTAAAATCTCTCACTTTGGACCCTTAAACTTTCAATTGCTCTTAATGTGGATCTCTCAATCAGATTTTAAACGTTACATGATGTTTATACCATTGACTTTTGTATAAAACTTCAACTTTCAAAATGTTTTTTATTTATAAAAAAATAAAAAATAAACGAAAAATCAAGGATATTTTGGTCTTTTTTGCATTTTTAACGGCTAAAATTAATAGAAGAGTTCTAATTGAAAGCAATTCAAAGTTCAGGATTCGAAAATGAGAGATTTTAAGTTTAGGGAGAATTTGTAAAATCACATAAAAATTCAAGGGAGCAAAGTAAAGTTTCTCCTATAATTAAATATCCATCTTGATCCCAAACTATAAATAGAAAAATATAATATTTCAAAACATTATATTGCAAGAATCAAAGTCTTACATCAAAGCATAAGCTTATCTTACAACTACCATGACTCTCTTGCTTGTAGGAACTGGAGACATGCTCCCGTGAAGCCCTATTTATACAAGCTCTCGATCTGGGGAGTTGCACATCAATTATAGCATCCCAAAAACAGTCATGAGCACACATTTGCCTCTTAATTAATGTAGTTGCCAACTGGGTGGTCGTGAATGTATAAAGTCTTGGGGAAAATTTATTGTAACTATAGAAGTTTTAGGGGTTTTCAATTTAAACCTCAAAGTTTAAAATTTAGAAATGTATTACTCTAATATTTCAAAAATTTTCAATTTAAACATTATATTACTAATTTCTGTTAAATTGAACAAAAATCTATGAAATTATGTAATTATCCTTAAGATTTTTTTTTTTTTTTAATTTTCATCCAATTAGACAAAAATTAGTAACAGAGGTCTAAAATGAAAATTTTTGAAATATTAAAAGGGTATATTGCCAATTTTTAAAGTTTGGGGTTCAAATTGAAAACTCTCTGAAACTTAGGGGGGTAAAATAGATTTTTCCCTAAATTCTCAATTCATGCGATAGATAATTAAGCATTTTGATGAGTTACACGGCTTTAAAATATAGTAAGTTTGATTTGAGATCAAGATACAATCGATTCGAGCTAAATAAAAGATGTCCCTAAAAGAATTGGTATTGAAAAATAGGTTTGTATATATATATATTTACTTCCTATATATGTTTAGCATCATCGATCCTGACTTTTTTTTTTTAATGAACATTACAGAATTAATTATATTCAACCAACAACTAGAAAAACACAAAGGAACAAAAACAAGTAGAGTACTTAACAACAAAATCAGACTGGACTTCAAGTAAGGAGATGACTGTAATATGACAAAATACAAAGAAGGGAATATTAATTTGGTTTATTGCAAACTCCCCTAATTTGCTTTTATGGAAGGCTACACCTTCCTACCAGAAATCCAGCTGAAAGAAACAGCAGGTACTTTTTTTGCCCTTGCTTGAGCTCTTTCCTCTAGACTTTTCAGTCTTGGAACTAATCCACATATATAATCCTGGGCTTCTCGTCCCTCACTGGAAAGTCCACTTAGTTTCTCCACATTCCATATACCCACAAAATGTTCCAATATTGCTACATAGTCCCTGGCCGTGTACACCCCAATCCGGGAACAAACATTTGAAAAGTGATGAAAAATATTTTCATCATTTCCGTCATACATTAAGTGGCCTGGCATTGATACTTTCCTCCTTAGCAGGTCAGAAAAGGACATGATTGCTTCATTTGGATCAAGCTCGAAAAACTTCCCAGCTATTTTGGTATAAGCAGTTTCGTGGCGCTTCTCATCTGCGGCAATTGTGCCACATATTTGTGCAAGATTTTTGTCCCCGTACTTCATGGCAAGCTTCGCTGTATTACCATGAGAGATAAATGTTGCTCTTTCTTGAAACGATGTGTAGATGGTTAAATGGCTGGGAGTCCTGGGGCCGAAATCCTGAGAGGAAAATATAGGACATTAATTAACTTGTTGATCATTGAAACATAATAATAAGAGGGCCATTTTAAGAAATGTATTGATCAAGAGATAATGATTACCTCAGAGTTTTTAAATGAGGCTTTGATGTAAAATTTAAAGACGTTATTTTTAAATAAAAACTATGGGTTTATGAGTTTTTGTTATATTAGTTACTCATAATGTTGTTATTATTGGAAGTGAAATTCCATCACACATCAAAACTCCAACATAATATTATGGTCTTGTCATATCTCACCGTTCCCGACCCAATCAAATATTGTGTGGTGTTCTCGATTTGTTTCATGTCCACTCGCCCTGAAAGAAAGAGGTATTTGTTGAGAAGATCACCATGCCTGTTTTCTTCTGCACTCCATCCCCTTGCCCATGTTGACCAAGAACTCTTATCGCTCCCTGTTTCATCGTAAAATATGCTTGAGCCGCTGAGAAGTGCATGGTAAGATGGAAGGGCTTCTTCCACGATCATATCACCAACTAAGACAACAAAGTAGTCATCAGGAATGTCCTTTGCTCTCTCCCTGAGTTCATTGACTTGCTCAACAAATCCATCTGAGGTAAAATTTGGCAAAAAGTCTTGTGGCTGCCAAGATTTCTCAACAGGTTTTAGGAGAGTTAAGATGTTACACCTAACCCAGTCCTCCATGGAGTCGAGGATTTCAACATTTTTTTGTGGTAGCATAGGACGGATTACGTTAACATTAGCTTCTCTAGCATGGCCAGAAGACATTAATGCTTTCCGTCTAGAATTGGAGGCAGGATATATGTTAGTTTTTATTTTGGTATGAAAGTAATGCAGCTAAAATACTCAACAAGTCAAACGCATGATGATAGAGTTTGAAGAATGGACTCACTTGGAGCTGGTAGATCTAATGGAACTCTTGGGAGATCTCTGAACTCTTGCAGGTGGGAGTGAAACTGAAGGGAGGGATTGAAAGGAGAAACAGTTTAGCTTTACAGCCATGCCTTCTTTTTTAACCTTCGCTTTGTTGCTAAAACACTGGGCATGAGAAAAATAGAACTGCGGTTGTTAGTGTTAAATTTTGAAGAAATTAAACGAAAAAATATATATTCCTACAAATTCATCTATTTCTAGAAACAAATCAATTTAAAAAATAAATAAATCAAGATTCACGCTGGAATATATATCATAACATTCTAGGCCTTGTTTTTTGGGAAGCTTTTTGTAATTCTAATTGAAAAGGGAGAGTACCTTGACTCTCTTGCTTGTAGGAACACTTGCTCCCATTAAGCCCTTTTTATAAGCTCTTTCCAAAATCAGTCATGTGCACGGACGATTGCCTGTTAATTAATGCAATTCGGTGGGGGTTACAACCGATAGCTTAAAGGCAAGTTATTATTTTTATTGTTTTTTTATTAGGGTTAAATGCATTTATAGTACCTATGCTTTGAGTCAAAATCAAATAGCCACCTAAATTTTCAAAAATATCACAAATAGTACCTATGGTTATCAAATAAACCTATTTGGTACTCCTGTTAAGATTCCGTTAGTTTTTTTAACAGAGTGCCATGTCACCCTTACACATGGCATGTTACTTAAGTTTTTGTGTGCCACGGCAGATTAAATAATATTAAATGGGAAATGCTACAATGCAATAAGTTTCCCACATATTTCCCATAAAAAGCTGAGGTGGCGGGCCATTTTTAATATTTTATTATTTTATTTTATTTTATTTTTAATTCAAAATTAAAACAATAAAAAAACTAAAAAAAAAACTTAAGGGGTGGCTAGCCACCCCATAGGAGATGGCCGGCCACCCCAAACCGGCGAGTCTGGGGTGACACCCCTAGGCCCTTGGGGGTGGTCCGGCCACCCGCAAGGGCCAAAATAAAATTTTTAAATAAAATGGGTTTGGAGCCTGGGTTGTGGTGAGGGAGGGGAGGGGTTTTTGCTTCTTGGGTGGAACCGTGGAGGGTTGTCGTCCTCTTCCTCTTCATCCTCGTCTTCGTCGTTGTTGTTGTTGGTGGTGGTGTTGGTGGTTGTAGTGTCGTTGTCGTTTTCGGTGGCGTTGTTCTCATTGTCGTTGTGGGCGGATCTGGGGGACTTGTTAAGGTTATCTAAGTTGGAGGTCACAGGGTCCGATTTCATTCCGTTCTGGGTTTCGCTGGCAATGGTGGAGGGCGACCTGGTGGTGGTGCAATGGGCGGATTCATCTTCTTCTTTGTCCTCGTCTCTATAGGTGGCCTGGAGGGAGACGGCAACGGCGTAGGGGGTTGGGGGAGAGGAAAATGGAGAGAACATACGCAGTGTTTTTAATTTTCCTTTTTTTTAACATAATTTAATATTATTTAATCTAATGTGGCAACTAAAAACCCTGATACCATGCCACGTGGCACCTTGAAATCACATGTATCATACCATATGTAAGGGTGACATGACATTCTATTAAAAAACTAATTAATCTGAAGTATTTCCAAGTGAATTTATTTGATAACTATTTGTAGTTTATAGATTTTGACTTAAAAGCATAAGTAATTTGAAAAGGCATTTAACCATTTTTATTAAAGTATTCCTTCAAAATGTGTAGGATACAATGCTTCTTATCTATTCATTTAAAAAAAATAGAGCATACTGCTCTAACAAAGCAATATATATATATACAATGAAAAATAAAATGATCAAAATTTGATTCTTTGAATGTTATCTTCCTAATTTGTTTTCAGACTTGCAGTATATTTGCATATCGTCTCTTAATATTGTCCGGTCCATCACAACTTTCTCAACTAGAAAGTGATAACAGCAGCTCGATTAACCATGTGTAAATAGTTTGTTAAAGTAGTTTACTAGTTAGTTGAAGAAGTTTATTGAGTTAGTTAAACTAGTTAGTTCAATTAGTTTGCTTGTAACTGTTTGATACTCTGCTTTTCTAGTAGAAAACAGAGCGCATATATATATAATCGTGATTCATTTGAGGTTAACGAGAATGATTAAGAACTTCTTCCATATTTCATCTTCTTCATCTAGAATTTGATAAGTAATTTCTGAACTTTTCTATCTCCGTTACAAGTGCATTCCCAAACTCAATCTCATTCGCTGTCATACATAAGCAAAATGTTTGTGTATATATATATATATATTGCCAATTAAATCTCAAAGAAAAAAAACAAATGAATAAAATTTTCTTTCAAATTAAGTAGGTTTTTTTATTAAACTGACACACACATAATTTATATTGAACGTTTGTGGATTATGGTTGTGTAAAAATACTCCAATTTGACTTAATTTCATGCTTTTATTGGCACGGTAATAATTTAAAATATTATTTATATTATTTTAAGTGATTTATTACATTGTTGGAAATTTGACAAAAATATTGGAGAAATATATGCACAATATAATCAATTATTTTTAAATTAATTAGTTGGTTTTTTATCATTTTTGATGAAATACTAACATGGCATAAGTATATCAATAAATTGAGTTGGAAGGATCCCTTTGTAACCATTTTTCCTCTATCGATTTAAAAAAAAAAAAGGTATATCAATAAATTAGACTATGGTAACACTACGATAATGTGACATATAGTTTGATCAAATTCGTAATAGACTCCTACGTATGGTATAACACTGTCGACTTCAAGGGGTAGCTCAATTGGTTAGAAACCACGCTTTTTTAAGCAGATGTCACTAACTCAAATCCTCCATCTCTTGAGTGGACATGTCCTTAAAAATAAAAAATTAAAAAAAAAAAAAAGGATACATTTTGGCGCTTAAGGTGAGAAATTTAAGAATCCTCATTAAATTTAAATATTAATTAAATAATATTTAATTTTATAGTATATTTTTATTTCTAAAAAATTATTCTCACTTTTTGAAATGCAAAATTACTTACTAAAGCTTTATGTTCAGTTTTTCCCAACGTCTCCTTTTTTCTTTTTCTTTTTTCTCTTAGTCACTAATTAGATATGAAATGATTTTAAGGACTTGAACAACTAGTTGTTTGAAAATAATAAAATTGGGGAAGAAAAGCAAAATTCAAATTTGAATAAGACTTGAATAGAGAAATAAAGAGAAAAAAAATATATAAACTTATATAGATGAGTTTGTAATCATATACATATATATAAAGGAAAATGTTAGGGGTTCTCCTCGTAGGTTCTCCCGGTATTCTCCCAGTCTTACATAAAACATGATTTAAGAAAAAATAAAATTGTAGTGACCTCCACCACCGGTTTTTTTAGGTATTAGCACCAAATTTAAGGTATTAGAACCAAATTTAGGATGATCAAATCCATTTTGGGTGATATCATCTCTAAAGGGTTAACCTTCCACCCTTAGGTTTTAGTTTTGAATCCAAAAACAAGTTTTAAAGCATTAGAACCTAACTATTAACTCATAAAAATTTATCAGTTAGCAAAAAAACGGTATTACAATTTTATTTTTTCTTAAATCATGTTCTACGTAAGAGTAAAAGAACGCTATAAGAACACTACGATGAGAACTCCTAGCAAACCACATATATAAAAGCCAAATCACTCTTTAAAGGTAGTCTAGAATTGCGACATATGACACATTTTTTACTCTTATATATATATATATATATATATATATATATAGTGAGATCCAACTTTTAATTTGGAGAGGGACTAAGGGCCAAAAGTTTTTTGGGGAGGAACCAACAGACAAAAAATACCTTATTTTTTCTTTTTTCTTTTTCTCTTTTACCTTTAAAAAAATTGCCCTAATTTTTTTTTTTCTTGTGATTTGGGGTGGGGGGTGGAATTAAGATCCTCACTTGAAAAAATAAGCATAAGCATGTGTTTAGTTCTTGTGTTTTATTTTTTGATCAGTAACACTTTTGTGAAAAAAGTGTATAGGTTTTTTTAAAAAAAATTAGTTTCGTGATCATTTGTTTGAAAAGTGTTCAAATGGTGGAGCCATCTCTATATATATATATAAATTCTTCCAATAACAAATACTTTAAATAAAGAGTTTTCAACATTGGGGAAGAAAAATAGTTCTAGAAAATGTTGTCAAATAGAATGTTCTACTCAAATTACTATAATTTGTCAATAAATATAATTATTAATTAGAAAACTAAAGAAAATTGTTACTAGACTTAATTTGAGAGCTATCAATATAAATTGTTCTATAATTTTCCATGTCTTTTCCTTAATATTAAAATCAAATTATATATAGAAAATTCATCACAGAAAATTCAACAGCATAAAAGATATAAGCAATATTAGAAACGGATAGAAACAAGAAAAGTATAGGGAGAAGTGACGCAATCACATGCTTTTACGTTGACTGATAGTTTCCCCCATAATTCTCATGTACGTACAAGACTTGCATAACTTCACAAACAGCGACTCCCCCTGCACATTTCATAGGGCGCACTCAATACATTTTGAAGGGGCCCCTTGGGGATAAGCTTAAGTGAAATATTTTTTTTTATTTTAATATTAATATATGATTTTATTTAAAAATTATTATTTCTTATTTTTTGAGATGTAAAATTAGTAAATTACTAATTCAATTTTATATTCAGGGCTTTCTATATTAATTCTTTTTAGAGCCTATTTGGGATTGCATTTAAGAAATAGAGATTTTAAGTTAAAAATAGTTTTTTGGCAAAAGCTTTATTTTAAAACTTTTGCCAAAAATTTTTTTTTTTGGGTAATTTTTAGGCTTTTTAGATTCTTAAAAGTGCATTTAATTTTTTTTATCAAATGAGTACTTTTTTTTCTTTAAACGGACTTTTTTAGTGTTAAAAGTACTTTTAAACTCCTCAAACTCAATCTCAAATGCACTCTCAGTATTCGATTCAAATTGATACATCATGACATAGTGAAGCCTTAATTAGAGATTGTTTATTACTTTTTTACCATAGTGAGGCCTTCATTTAAATAAATAAATAAATAATTATTGTACAATTATTAATTAATTCGGGCCTTAGGCAACCACCTAAATTGTCAAAGGGTTGAGCGGTGATAGGTTGGAGGAAATTTCCTTCAACTTTAATAAGTGACAAATGTCATCTCTTATATGTTTTTTTAAATATTTTAATAGTCATTTATTGTAGTGATCACTAGCAAGAACACTGCAAATTTAAATATATTTCTATTCAAAAAATGTAGTTAGAGTTAATTGAAAATGTTAGATTTAATTATTTAAAATTAAGAGTAATGTTACATAATGCATTTTTATCCCACAATGCTGATGTAATAGTCTTAACCAACCATTGGATCAATCCTTATTAAAAAAAAAAACCAATAATTAATTGGAATTGCCACATGTATCAATCACATTGTGGAATAAAAATGCATATATATATGACATTACTCTTAAATTAATATAATTATAACACTCATCATCACATGTGAACTCAAAATTTTCCTCAATAAGTGATCAGTCCAACATAAGAAATATTTATATCATATTAAATTGTCAATTGTTTCAAAAAATTTTAATTAATTTTTATTTTAAGGAATTAGTGTAAGCGAGAGAGAACGTTTTATAACTACGTGGACAATACTAATTAGAATGACTGACACAATTGTTGCTCTTTAATTTTAGAAATATTTTTGTGAAGGAATATATCATATATGCATGCATAATTACCCGAATATCATCCGATTTCTTTTTTCTTTCTTCTTTTTATCACTCTCTCTACGATTTGTAAAATGTTTTTCTAATTTAATATTTTTTGGAACGAATTCAAATTTAATGTTAGGTTGAAATCTTATCGTTAATTTCGACATCATTAAAAATAATTTAAATGCTTTATTATTATTATTATTTAATGTTTAGTGATAGTGACGGAATTGATGTTGACACATAATAAATTGGAGTGCTATGATAGCTATGATTGCTATTTCAATTAGTAAAATTTATTCTCCTTCTTCTTTTTTTGTTTTTGTTTGAAAGAATTAGTAAAATTTCTTGATTTGCTATTGAAGTTCAGATCAGATAAAGATTCGAACCTTTTTATTATTATTATTTTGATATATTCACACAAGAATAAGAAGAGAAAGAATTTGAACTTGTAACTTTTGTTTTATAAGACGTGATTTACAACCAATTGAATTATAAACATTATTTATTATTATTAAGTACATTAACAAGACATAAGACATAGACATTACTACAACAGGCAAGGTAACTCAATAAAACGACCCAAAATTACCACATTAATGTAGGTAAGCAAAAATTAAAAGAGAAAAGTATCAAATAAATGATAAGGTCTTATAAATTTTTGGCACAAAGATCAAAAACCTCGGCCACCAATTAAGGTGGTTTGATAAGATGCAACAAAGATGGTACGACCAAGAGGCTCAAGAAATGCTGCACACCGGAGAAGTTCAACAACCCATTCTAAAGCCTGACAAAGAATTAACTGCTACACCACAATCAAGAGAGAACCATGAGTAGTGATTTTCAGTTGCCTAGTTTGTCATTTAAAAAAAATTGAATAGAAAATATATTAAAGAGGAAATAGCTGTCAAATTTAAAATTGATAATCATTTATCAGAAATTAATTCAATTATATCTCAAATTTATTAGTCTCTATAAATCATTAATAAAAAATTGGCATCAGCAAAATTATATAAAATTGAGATAACGTTTTGAGACATTAGTATCAAATTTAAAATGATCAAATCTTTAAGGTCATATCATCCCTAAAGATTAACTTTTCACTCATATGTTTTTGTTTTGAATCCAGAAACAAGTTTTAAGGCATTGACACCAAATTTAGATGATCGAATTCTTTTAGGATTATATCATTCCTAAAGAGTTAATTTTTCACCCTTAGGTTTTAGTTTTGAATCAAAATAAATTTTGAGGCATTAGAATTCAAATATTAGTTCATAAAAATTTAGCTAATATTACTCAAATATCTCAAAATACAATTCAAAATATTTTATCAAATATATAAAATGCAAAAAGCATAAAAAATCTGTAGAAAAAATTGACATTGGTCTCAAAAAAAACAAAAAAGTGTCCTACGCCAAGCTGCCAGAACATGTCCTACGCATAGCAGGCCTCGAGAACCATAGCAATAAAGAAGACACATAAAGATCGAATCAAAGCAAATGAAAACAGATGCAGCATGAAAAGTAGAACCTTTTGTCTTAACCCATTTTTTTTATTTTTTTAAAAAAAAAGGAATATATTTATCCTGTAAAGAAGACAGGGTAAGGATAAAAATCTCCAACTAGCAGTCTCGCCTATACAGTTGCTTGGAATTTCCGGTGGCTCATAAACATCCCAATGACCTACAACTGTCTAACAGGAAACACACAGCCTAGCTCTCAGCAACGGCAATTGCATTATTGAAGTGCGCCAGGCGCCAGCCTCCCACGTAAAGTTACAGTTTGTCACCCTTTCGACGTGTCCATATAATCTGGCCAGCGATATGAAAAATCTGTAAACTAACCGTCATCCAATCACTACACTCATCTTTGTCCTATGTCGGGGTTAAAAATTCTCTTCATCATTTGTAACATATGCAATTATTATTATTATTATTATATAGTGCAGCGGATAAAATGGGAGAGAGTCAAAATATTCACTTAAAAATAAGAAGTAATTTCATTTAACCCTTCTAATGTTTTACACTTTTTGGAAACACTTTTTTAATGTTTAAAGTCTCTCACTTTAGTGTACCCAACTCTTATTTGCTTCTACTTTTTTCTTTTCGTTAGGATTTTCTATGAAATCCTAATGGATCCAGCCGCATGTGCCGTACATGTGATTAAATTTAAACTTAAAAACAATTTTACCTATGAACACATTCAAACAGCCCACGTGTACAAACACCCTTAACCCTTCTTTCTTAAAATCACAATACCCAAAAGTGGTTCTATAACAGTCGCTTGAACCCTAAATTCGAACCCATTCAACGAACTCTGAAATCCCTTTTCCACCCAACCAAAATCGCAATACACACCCATCTAAAATCACGACTTGAAGCATTGTAATCATGTTATGCCTTAAAATCGCATAGCATTTAATCATTTGAAGATCTTATTGAAGTTGAGTATAGTTACTTTAGAAGCTTCGTCAAGCCGTCTGCTTCTTCACTGCATTCACTAAGTATAGTCACTTTTGTTAAATTAAATTGGTTATTTTATAGGTATGCACACCGATTAGTTGTACTACCTTTTATTTTTATTGTTGTTTATTTGTGGGTCATGTGCTTGTCAAAATTTGTAAAACAAAGCGTTTTGTGGGTCATATGTTGTTGTTGGGTAGATTAAAGAAATGGTTCACTTTTTGTGGTTGTATTGATGCTAGCAAAAGGTTAGACTTTTGGCAGTTTTTAATTTGCTACTATCGGGTTTGAATAAAGTTGACTGTTACTTTAGGGTTTTTGAACTTTAATGCTTTTTGGCATGTTCTGGATGGTTTAGAGAAAATACATTGCAAAAGGTTATAGATTTTGGCATGTTGTGAATTACAAGTTGAGTGTTTGTTTAGGGTTGTTTGTTTACTGTTCTTGGCATGTTGTAGATGACATATATCATTGCGTACTGTTGGGTTTAGAAAAAGTTTAAGAGGTTTTGGCATGTTGACTATTTGATTATGTAATATTAGATTTGGTGATTGACTATCTGATGTTGTAGAGTGGGGCATACCATTGTGGTCCCTTGCTGATGTTTGTTGTAGTCACTAGTTTTTGTATATTGTTGTATGAACTAAGGGTGGCTATCGGATCTTTTATTACAAATGCGGTTCCCTTTCTATCTTTGATTATTGTACATATGTGGTCCCCTATTAAGATGTGGTTGTTGCTGTTTGTTTGTAATCACTTAAAGGCTACTGCATCCATTATTTAAAAGCTATTGCATATATCATTAAGCTACTACATATATCACTACCTTTATTAATATAGGGTTTAGGGTTTCATGAAATAAATACTAATTGTTCTTCTCAATGCGGCAGGGCACATAATGGCTAGTGACCTATTAATTTTTGAGGTGGATTACAATGGTTCTTTCAATAGAGAAAATAGATGTACGTATGTGGGTGGGTTTGTACATAATCACTCAGTTCATGAGGTACATAAAATGTATTTCTTGGATATAGAGAAAATATGTAAGGATTATGGTTATACCTATCTAGGGTTGCTGGCTTTGGTGGGAAAGTCTCGGACGAAAGCTTTTAAGTGTGTCATTGACAAAGTATAGAAGCGTCTACAAGACTATAAGCTCAAACTTCTTTCCCAAGCAGGGCGGGAAATTCTTCTTAAGGCGGTTGTCCAAGCCATTCTGACCTATTACATGAGTGTTTTCATACTCATCAAATCTTTATGTTCCAAAATAAACTCACTCATGCAAAGGTTTTGGTGATAAAGATATATATTTTTTTTTTAAGGCCTTAATTTGTTTTTTTACAGAAAACATGTTTATTAATATTTATTAATTACAGGCCTTATTAAATTGGCATTAGGGAGCCGTCTAAGGCCCCAGCCACCCTACCTATCTGTACTTCTCAGCAACTAATGTGGATAGATTCGTGAAGTTGCCAGCCGCCGGGGGACTATTGATGTGCAACCTACCTAATTACCTATATTAATAAATAAATCACCAATTTCTTAAATATAGGATTTTGCTGGCCAATTAATATCAATAAATTCTTGTGAAGAGCTGTATGGACGACGCCCTACGGACTTGTCTATACAAGTACTCAAGGTTTATCCATGTCTTAAAATTGTAAGAAAGAAGTAAATGAAAGAAAATGTATTGAAAGTGGAGGAAGAAAATACGGAGTTTTCGAGTGCTTGGGCGTTAGAAGCTTACGTTTATCACTAAGAATTGTCCTTATGGCTACATTTTTTTTTTTTTTTTTTTGACAGATTATCTTCATTGAAATAAAATCAATATAGAGCAAAATGTCCTATCATATAATGCCAAAGATACAGGTTGAAAACTCTACGATTCTAACACTATCCATAACGGATCAAGATTTCCAGTAATTTTTTCAAAATTGCTAGTCAGTTTTTTTTAAAATTTCAACCATTAAAGAGATCTAATGGCTCAAAATTAAACACCCGTTTAATATAGGAGAGATAAACTTAAAATTTTGAATTTTAAAATTCAACCTTGAAATATATGTTATCCACTAAAAAAAATGAGTGTTTTATTTTGAGCCATTAGATTACTTTAATGGCTGAGATTTTCAAAAAAACTAGTTGACAATTTTAAAAAAATTGCTGGGGATCTTGATCCATCCATAACATACCCAATAGCTTTTTGGCTATTATAAAACACCTTAAAAATGTTATCATCATAATCGGTATATACATATACAGCATAAACCAACAAATCACATCTCTAATCATTGTCTTTTTATTAATGACAATTCTTTCATAAACTTAATAACTCTTTCGTCATCAATCAATAGTTTACTCCCAAAAAAGAACTAGAAGAAATCAAAAGACCTAACGGAAGCAATTCCGTTATTCTTAAGCAAAACCTAAGAGAAAACTACAAATCCAAGACTTCTACTTGCTAGAACAATAACAGACTAGAAAAAACCCACACTCCCATTGATGACATGACACGCCCAGGGCGAGGTGGTAGAATGATGCATGAAGGGTGACAGCTGGAAAGAAGAGGTGGCGGTAAATGCGGTGAATGATAGTGTGGATGGACGAACTAATGGGAAAAGCTAGATCTTATTCTAAGAAAATAGATCTAGAAATCCTATCAAATCTAGTAGGATGGGTACGAACATGATAGGACAAGAGGGAGTCTAATCTATTAAATCTTATTATGAAGAAAATAAATCTAGAAATCCCATCAGATACAGTAGGATGGCAGTCAGAACATTATAGGACAATAGAGAGTCCAATCTATTAGATCTTATTATGAAGAAAATAGATCTAGAAATCCCATCATATCCAGTAGGATGGTGGTCAAAACATGATAGGACAATAGAGAGTCTAATCTATTAATGAGAAACATAATGTCAACACCTACAAGCTATTAATGTGATATAAATGCTAAGTGTCATGAATGAACAATGTTATACAACGTGAGAAGGACAGAAATTTCCTTCAAATTAGTCTAGAGGAAATTTTCTTTAACCCATTTAAAATAGTGTCATGTGTCTATAAACTTTTTTTTTTTTTTTTTAAGGAATATTGTGAATATTCATTATCTCAGAAAAATCCAAAAGGATCACACAAGAAGGAGAGATTGCTCTCTTCTTACAATATCACCTACACTAGGTGGGGCATACCCCATCCGGTGGACATAGTGACATGGGTGGTAGCCAACTGTGCTAGCAAATGAGCGCACTATTGGCGTCTCTCGATTGTGAATAAATCTGGCTCGCTCCATTTTTGTAACTCAACATGAATACATTCAATCGGTGACGAAGCTATTAAAACATGGGCCTTCTTCTCCAATAGCTTTTATGACTTGCAGGCGTCACCTTCAAATAAAATGTTAGTAGTATCCCAACTCTTTGCGAACATGATAGCACTGCTGCAAGTGCCTCTGCGTGGATGCATCGGTGTGTATATTCAGATAAACTTACGTGCAGCAAAGGCAATAACCGTTGGAATCTCGACAATAAGTCCGATACCTACCGCCCTTGATTTATTAATCCTGCATCCCAGTTCATCTTTAGCATGTTCTCTCCGGTGGTTTCCATTTCACTTCCTTTGTGTCCCTTGAGTTCGCACTTCATCCCGATTTTCCTGAATGCGTTGGAACTCTTCAAGGGAATTTTGGCTTCCGTAATTGGGTTGGGTGGGAAAAAATTCCCCATGAATCACAGAGTTTCTTCTAAGCCAAATTTTCCTGGCCGTGACAGCAAAGAATTCCAACTCATCTTTGGTACACCGTCCCATCAGCACTTCAAAAAAATTTGAAAATCTGCCTCAGTTGTGCCAAGCTTTTGTAGACTCCTTGGGCCACCCCCCACACGTCCTTTGAAGATGGGCAATTCCATAGAATATGCTCCACTGTCTCATCCTCTACTTCACAGATGGGGCAACCTGCATCTTGAATGACCCCTTTCCTAGTGAGATTGGTTCTTGTTGGTAGTAGGTTGTGCAAAGCCCTCCACAGAAAATGTTTAACCACGTTTAGGACTTTTAAATTCCATATTTCTTTCCAATTCTTCCCCTCATCAGGTTTGGACATGCTCCCTTGTAAACTGGCAATATTTTCCATCTCCATATAATAAGCACTACGGACTGAAAAAATACCATTTTTTGTTCCCCTCCATATGATTCTATCCTCCACCGGTAGAGGGCTGGGTAAGCTCTCGATCACCGCACTTCCTCCTCTAAGAAGATCTCGAAATAGCTCTACATTCCACGTCCTTGTAGTCGATCAATGAGTTAGATACCGTGCATGTTGATCAAGAATTCTTGTCGGTGAGATGGTCTTATAAGTGGTGGGTCTTGGCAGCCATTTGTCATTCCAAACATAAATGTTATTCCCATTCCCTACCCTCCATAGCAGCCCATTATTGAGAACAGGTTGGGCAGTCATGAAACTTCTCCATAAATATGACGGACGGTTGCCCAGTTTAGCTTCAATATGGAGCTATATGGGTAGTATTTTGCTTTAAGAATTTTTCCGCTAGAGAGTCCGGAGCTTGCATCAATCTCCAATCTGTTTTGAAAGTAAAGCTTTATTAAAACTTCCAAATCCGGAATCCTAACCCACCTTTTGATTTTAGCGTCCCCATTCTTTCCCAACTCATCCAATGAATTCGGAAGTATTATCTTTATGGCCCCACCAAAACCATTGCATCATTCCTTGTATCTCCTTGCATAGTGTTTTTGGAAGCAAAAACACAATGCAATATGTAGGTATCGCCAAGCTGCTTTGATAAGAATCTCCTTCCCGCTTTGTCAAAATTTTGTCTTCAATTATTGAGGCAATTCCAAATTCTATCCTTAATGCTTGCAAAGGCTTGTGTCGAGACTTGCCCACTAGGGTCGGGAGCCCTAGATATTTATCATAACTTTGAATGGCTTTGATTGTCTATAAACATTTAAAAGACACATACAATTCGTAACGTTATTAATAACAATTTACTAACTTTTTTTTTTTTTTTCTAAAAAAATAAGGAAAGGGTTACAGGGAAAGATCTTTCCCATTTCTGATCCAAAAGGAAGAAGAAATGAAAGATCCTATAAACAAAAATGGGCTGGGCTCCCC
This sequence comes from Carpinus viminea, assembly GCA_013348765.1. Lineage (NCBI taxonomy): Eukaryota > Viridiplantae > Streptophyta > Magnoliopsida > Fagales > Betulaceae > Carpinus > Carpinus viminea. The sequence continues at coordinate 12,351,297 of CP054671.1, read as the reverse complement.
AACAATAAACCCAAAATGAAAGGGGAGGGCACCCCAACAACATAGCCAAAATGATAAAAAGCAGTGCAAATATAAGGACAAATACTGGATCCGGTCCAAAAGAACCGAACATGAGGCAATGGTATTTACCAATAATTCAAAAAGAACCAAAGGCAAGCCGGGCCTATTCCAGGACCGCACAAGGCGATGTAAATTGCAAAGAAACTCTGTGAAGAGTCCGATGCGGGTAAAACAACTATCACTAAAAATGATATGTCATAGCGAGCGAACCAAAGAACCAAATGGAAGCCAAATCCCACAAAACAATCTCCACCTCAAAATCAAACCAAGTCATGGCAGGGAGATGATGCAAGACAAACAACAAAATAAAACAAAACACACAGAAATTACAACAAAAACAAACCAGATGAACACAAGACAACAACAAAACATCAAATTTACAACCCAAACAAAGTAGCAAAATAACAACAAAAACAAACACCAGGAACGCCGGCGACCAAAAACCACAGCAGGGGAACACACTCCGGCAGAGCAAAAGATGGATCGCATGGAGTCGGAGGGGAGTCTGGAGGCCAGAGGTGGCGGTGGAGAGGTCAACTGCACGGGGCGTGGTGCACACGCTCGAAGAGTGAGAACCACGCTCGAGCGCGTGAAACTCACACTCCGGTGCGTGCGATGCTGGAGAAAGATCGGGCGGCGGCGCTGAGAAACAGGGGGGCCGGTGATGACGATGGAATGGCGCGTGTAAGCCCGGGTCCTCCTGAGTAACGTAGATCGAGTTTTTAAAAAAACCCATCTAAGAACCAAAAAGGATCTGGACTGGGCGATGGCGCCGAAAAACTGGGTGGTGATGACGACGGGGTGGACGGCAGCGACGACAAGACGACCTACGAAAAAAGAAATAAAAACCAAACAGAAACAACACAGGAGCAACGAAAGCACAAAGATGAGGAGGGGAGAGAAGGAAAGGCAAAGCCTTTCCCTCCTCCCCAGCAAAGCCGCACAAGGCGGCAGGAAGAGCCCCACTAAGGAGGCGGCTGAAAAAACCCTAGGTTTTTTCAGAGCTTCTCTCTCTAAACAAGAGAGAGAAGTTTTTTTGGGGGAAAAAAGGGAATAACAATTTACTAACTTAAACTAAATTTAATGTGTATTTTAAATGTTTATATACACATGGCACTATTTTAAATGAGTTGGAAGATATTTGTTTGAAGGAAATTTTGTCCACATGAGAAATGAACAATGCTTTGTAATAAGTATTTATGGAGCTTTAGCATCCAACATGAATTTATGAAGCAACCAACTCTTTCTTTAAAAGGTTGCCCCGTTAGGCAACCTATTTTTCCTCTACACTGTTCATGCATCATTTTTCAAAAAAATCAGCATAAAAGACGCATGCGGCCTACCAGAAAAATGAGAAAGAAAATGTAGGATGCATTAAAAGTTTGGCAACCGATCGAGTCAAAGAAAATTAAAAATTTGTAGGAACATATCGCAGAAAAATAGTTCAAAAATCTCTGAACCCTTTTAGCTATAAAAGTAGAGTAATAATCAATGATACTTCCTATATTGGCTACCATTTGTGTTGCTTCGAAAGGAGTATATGCAAATGAAAGTATTTGAGGTTCTTATAATTAAGTATGCGTTAACAAAACTCTAAACTGAATTCACAGAACAGTTATGAAATATTAGAAAGTAAACTCTATGTGAGATAGCTTGTTCTTAAATTTGAGGTAGAGATTTTCAAGGGACAAATAGGAGCTCACATCACACACACGTTTGGTCAGCATATTTTATACTTGCTGAGTAGTAAACTCACGCATTCCCCCAATGAAATTGTGGTAAAGTTACAGATGTTGGTGACAAGGAATTAGATGACAATCTTTGTTGGAACAAGTGGTTCATATTCTATTAATGGCCCCATTTGGTGTAATTAGTTTATGTGGGCCTGGGGAATAAATAAATTGTGGGGGTATTTTGAGATTTTCTAAAATACTTATAATTAGGATTTGCCTATAAATATATTATGTTGTAACCCTAAATCATTTAATAGAAAAATATTTAAACTTAATATTTTAACAGCCCACGTGTACAAACACCCTTAACCCTTCTTTCTTAAAATCACAATATCCAAAAGTGGTTCTATAGCAGTCGCTTGAACCCTAAATTCGAACCCATTCAACGAACTCTGAAATCCCTTTTCCACCCAACCAAAATCGCAATACACACCCATCTAAAATCACGACTTGAAGCATTGTAATCATGTTATGCCTTAAAATCGCATAGCATTTAATCATTTGAAGATCTTATTGAAGTTGAGTATAGTTACTTTAGAAGCTTCGTCAAGCCGTCTGCTTCTTCACTGCATTCACTAAGTATAGTCACTTTTGTTAAATTAAATTGGTTATTTTATAGGTATGCACACCGATTAGTTGTACTACCTTTTATTTTTATTGTTGTTTATTTGTGGGTCATGTGCTTGTCAAAAATTTGTAAAACAAAGCGTTTTGTGGGTCATATGCTGTTACTGGGTAGATTAAAGAAATGGTTCACTTTTTGTGGTTGTATTGATGCTAGCAAAAGGTTAGACTTTTGGCAGTTTTAATTTGCTACTATCGGGTTTGAATAAAGTTGACTGTTACTTTAGGGTTTTTGAACTTTAATGCTTTTTGGCATGTTCTGGATGGTTTAGAGAAAAATAGCATTGCAAAAGGTTATAGATTTTGGCATGTTGTGAATTACAAGTTGAGTGTTTGTTTAGGGATTGTTTGTTTACTGTTCTTGGCACGTTATAGATGACACATATATCATTGCGTACTATTGGGTTTAGAAAAAAGTTTAAGAGGTTTTTGGCATGTTGACTATTTGATTATGTAATATTAGATTTATTTGGTGATTGACTATCTGATGTTGTAGAGTGGGGCATACCATTGTGGTCCCCTTGCTGATGTTTGTTGTAGTCACTAGTTTTTGTATATTGTTGTATGAACTAAGGGTGGCTATCGGATCTTTTATTACAAATGTGGTTCCCTTTCTATCTTTGATTATTGTACATATGTGGTCCCCTATTAAGATGTGGTTGTTGCTGTTTGTTTTAATCACTTAAAGGCTACTGCATGCATTATTTAAAAGCTATTGCATGTATCATTAAGCTACTACATATATCACTACCTTTATTAATATAGGGTTTAGGGTTTCATGAAATAAATACTAATTGTTCTTCTCAATGCGGCAGGGCACATAATGGCTAGTGACCTATTAATTTTTGAGGTGCATTACAATGGTTCTTTCAATAGGGAAAATAGATGTACGTATGTGGGTGGGTTTGTACATAATCATTCAGTTCATGAGGTACATAAAATGTATTTCTTGGATATAGAGGAAATATATAAGGATTATGGTTATACCTATCTAGGGTTGCTGGCTTTGGTGGGAAAGTCTCGGACGAAAGCTTTTAAGTGTGTCATTGACAAAGTATAGAAGCGTCTACAAGACTATAAGCTCAAACTTCTTTCCCAAGCAGGGCGGGAAATTCTTCTTAAGGCGGTTGTCCAAGCCATTTTAACCTATTGCATGAGTGTTTTCATACTCCTCAAATCTTTATGTTCCAAAATAAAATCACTCATGCAAAGGTTTTGGTGATAAAGATGATTTTTTTTTTTTTAAGGCCTTAATTTTTTTTTTTACAGAAAACATGTTTATTAATATTTATTAATTACAGGCCTTAGTAAATTGGCATTAGGGAGCCGTCTAAGGCCCCAGCCACCCTACCTATCTGTACTTCTCAGCAACTAATATGGATAGATTCGTGAAGTTGCCAGCCGCCGGGGGACTATTGATGTGCAACCTACCTAATTACCTATATTAATAAATAAATCACCAATTTCTTAAATATAGGATTTTGCTGGCCAATTAATATCAATAAATTCTTGTGAAGAGCTGTATGGACTACGCAGTCTACGCCCTACGGACTTGTCTATACAAGTAGTCAAGGTTTATCCATGTCTTAAAATTGTAAGAAAGAAGTAAATGAAAGAAAATGTATTGAAAGTGGAGGAAGAAAATACGGAGTTTTCGAGTGCTTGGGCGTTAGAAGCTTACGTTTATCACTAAGAATTCTCCTTATGGCTACATTTTTATTTTTATTTTTTTGACAGATTATCTTCATTGAAATAAAATCAATATAGAGCAAAATGTCCTATCATATAATGCCAAAGACAGTTGAAAACTCTAATTCCAACACTATCCATAATGGATCAAGATTCCTAATTTTTTCAAAATTGCTAGTCGATTTTAAATTTCAGCCATTAAAGAGATCTAATGACTCAAAATTAAACATCCATTTAATATAGGAGAGATAAACTTAAAATTTTGAATTTTAAAATTCAACCTTGAAATATATGCTATCCACTAAAAAAAATGAGTGTTTTATTTTGAGCCATTAGATTACTTTAATGGAGATTTTCAAAAAACTAGTGACAATTTTAAAAAATTCTTTGAGATCTTGATCCATCCTATAACATACCCAATAGCTTTTGGCTATTATAAAACACCTTAAAAATGTTATCATCATAATCGGTATATACATATACAGCATAAACCAACAAATCACATCTCTAATCATTGTCTTTTTATTAATGACAATTCTTTCATAAACTTAATAACTCTTTCGTCATCAATCAATAGTTTACTCCCAAAAAAGAACTAGAAGAAATCAAAAGACCTAACGGAAGCAATTCCGTTATTCTTAAACAAAACCTAAGAGAAAACTACAAATCCAAGACTTACTGCAGTTAGAACAATAACAGACTAGAAAAAAACCCACACTCCCATTGATGACATGACACGCCAGGAGCGTGGCTGGTAGAATGATGCATGAAGGGTGACAGTTGGAAAGAAGAGGTGGCCGGTAAGCACGGTGAATGATAGTGTGGATGGACAGAACTAATGGGAAAAGCTAGATCTTATTCTGAAGAAAATAGATCTAGAAATCCTATCAAATCTAGTAGGATGGCAGTCTGAACATGATAGGACAGTAGGGAGTCTAATCTATTAAATCTTATTATGAAGAAAATAGATCTAGAAATCCCATCAGATACAGTAGGATGGCAGTAAGAACATTATAGGACAATAGAGAGTCTAATCTATTAGATCTTATTATGAAGAAAATAGATCTAGAAATCCCATCATATCCGAGTAGGATGGTGGTCAAAACATGATAGGACAATAGAGAGTCTAATCTATTAATGAGAAATATAATGTCAACACCTACAAGCTATTAATGTGATATAAATGCTAAGTGTCATGAATGAACAATGTTATACAACGTGAGAAGGACAGAAATTTCCTTCAAATTAGTCTAGAGGAAATTTTCTTTAACCCATTTAAAATAGTGTCATGTGTCTATAAACTTTTTTTTTTTTTTTTTAAGGAATATTGTGAATATTCATTATCTCAGAAAAATCCAAAAGGATCACACAAGAAGGAGAGATTGCTCTCTTCTTACAATATCACCAACACTAGGTGGGGCATACCCCATCCAAGTGGACAAAGTGACATGGGTGGTAGCCAACTGTGCTAGCAAATGAGCTGCACTATTGGCTTCCCTACGAACATGAATAAAGCTAGCTCGCTCCAATTTTCGTAACTCAATATGAATACATTCAATCAGATGACCAAAGCTATTAAAACATGGGCCTTCTTCTCCAATAGCTTTTATGATTTGCAGGGCGTCACCTTCAAATAAAATGTTAGTATATCCCAAATCCTTGCAAAACAAAATAGCATGGACTGCTGCAAATGCCTCTACCGTAGCTGCTTCAGTGCGTATATTCATAGACAAACTTCGGGCAACAAGGCAAGAACCGTTAGAGTCTCTGACAATGAGTCCAATGCCTATCCGCCCTTCAGATTGATTGATCCCTGCATCCCAGTTCATCTTCAACATGTTCTCCGGTAGGGTTTCCACTTCACTTCCACAGTGTCCCAAGAAGTCTGCAATCCATCCCGGTTTCCACTCTGGATGCGTTGGAACTCTTCAAGGGAATTTTGGGCTTCCCGTAGCAGCTGGTTTGGGTGAGAGAAAAATTCCCCATGAATCACAGAGTTCCTTCTAAGCCAAATTTTTCTGGCCGTGACAGCAAAGAACTCTAAATCATCTTTGGTACACCTTCCCATAATTACTTCAAAGAAATTTGAGAAACTGCCCTCAGTTGTACCAAGCTTTTGTAAACTTCTTGGGCCTCCCCCCCACACGTCCTTTGAAGATGGGCAACTCCATAGAATATGCTCTACTGTCTCATTCTCATTTTCACAGATGGGGCAGCTTGTATCTTGAATGATCCCTTTTCTAGCGAGATTGGTTCTTGTTAGTAGTAGGTTGTGCAAAGCCCTCCACAAGAAATGTTTAACCACATTTGGTACTCTTAAATTCCATATTTCTTTCCAATTCCTCCCCTCATCAGGTTTGGACATGCTCCCTTGTAAATTGGTTGTATTTTCCATCTCCATATAATAAGCACTGCGGACTGAAAAAATACCATTTTTTGTCCCTCGCCATATGATTCTATCCTCAACTGGTAAAGGACTAAGGGGTATGCTCCTAATCATCTCAGCTTCCTCCTCTAAGAAGATCTCCGAAATAAGTGCTACATTCCACGTCCTTGTAGCCTGGTCAATGATATCCGATACACGTGCTTGTTGATCAAGAATTCTTCTCGGGGAGATGGTCTTATAAGTGGTGGGTCTTGGCAGCCATTTATCATTCCAAACATAAATGTTATTCCCATTCCCAACCCTCCATAGCAGCCCATTATTGAGAACCGGTTGGGCAATCATGAAACTTCTCCATAAGTACGACGGTCGGTTTCCCAGTTTAGCTTCCAAGATGGAGCTAGATGGATAGTATTTTGCTTTAAGTATTTTTCCCGCTAAAGAGTCCGGAGCTTGCATCAATCTCCACAGCTGTTTTGAAAGTAAATCTTTATTAAAAACTTCCAAATCCCGGAATCCTAAACCACCTCTTGCTTTTGACGCCCCCATTCTTTCCCAACTCATCCAATGAATTCGAGAAGTATTGTCTTTATGGCTCCACCAAAACCGTTGCATCATTCCTTGTATCTCCTTGCATAATGTTTTTGGGAGCAAAAACACTCATGCAATATGTAGGTATCGCCTACGCAACTGCTTTGATGAGAATCTCCTTCCCCGCTTGCGTCAAAAATTTTGTTTTCCAATTATTGAGGCAATTCCAAATTCTATCCTTAATGCTCGCAAAGGCTTGTGTCCGAGACTTGCCCACTAGGGTCGGGAGCCCTAGATATTTATCATAACTTTGAATGGCTTTGAGTGTCTATAAACATTTAAAAGACACATACAATTCATAACGTCATTAATAACAATTTACTAACTTGAACTAAATTTAATGTGTATTTTAAATGTTTATATACACATGGCACTATTTTAAATGAGTTGGAAGATATTTGTTTGAAGGAAATTTTGTCCACATGAGAAATGAACAATGCTTTGTAATAAGTATTTATGGAGCTTTAGCATCCAACATGAATTTATGAAGCAACCAACTCTTTCTTTAAAAGGTTGCCCTTAGGCAACCTATACCTGTTCATGCATCATTTTCAAAAAAATCAGCATAAAAAGGGTACGGCCTACCAAAAAATGAGAAAGAAAAAGGTAGGATGCATTAAAGTTTGGCAACCTATAATTCAAAGAAAATTAAAAATTTGTAGGAACATATCAGAAAAAATAGTTCAAAAATCTCTAAACCCTTTAGCTATAAAAGTAGAGTAATAATCAATGATACTTCCTATATTGGCTACCAAGTTGCGAAGGAGTATATGCAAATGAAAGTATTTGAGGTTCTTATAATTAAGTATAAACAAAACTCTAAACTGAATTCACAAAACAGTTATGAAATATTAGAAAGTAAACTCATGTGAGATAGCTTGTTCTTAAATTTGAGGTAGAGATTTTCAAGGGACAAATAAGCTCACATCACACACAAAATTAATTAAATAAAACAATGAAAAAAGAATTAGATGACAATCTTTGTTGGAACAAGTGGTTCATATTCTATTAATGGCCCCATTGGGTGTAATTAGTTTATATGGGCCTGGGGAATAAATAAATTGTGGGGGGCATTTTGAGATTTTCTAAAATACTTATAATTAGGATTTGCCTATAAATATATTATGTTGTAACCCTAAATCATTTAATAGAAAAATATAGTCGCACTTTCCTGTGGATATAGGCAAATTGTCAAACCACGTTAAATCTGTATCTCAACTTTCTCTTGATCTCTCTCTCTTTTTGATTCTATATTATTCATCATTGTTGTGCACGGTAACAACAATTGATATCAAAGCCTAATTATACGATAGTTGGGATTGGCACATCTTCTGCGAAATTCGACGTAATAAAGTTCGATGGATCCAATAATTTCAGTTATGGCAGAGAAGTGTCAAGGATTTGTTGGTGCAACAAGGGATGGTGAAGGCGTTATATGGGACGGTGAAGGCGTTATATGGGACGAAACTAGAAGGGATGGAAGATATAGATTGGAAGGAACTTGAGGCGAGAGTGGTGGCTACTATTCAACTTTGTCTGGGAGATAACGTGATGTATCATGTCATGGACGAATAATTCTCCGTGGCAGTTTGGTTGAAAATGGAAAGTTGGTATATGTCAAAGTTGTTGACGAATAAGCTCTATCTAAAGTAGCGGTTGTACAGCTTGAAGATGGCGAAGGGCTCAAATTTGAGCCAACACATCAACATGTTCAATCAGATAATTGGCGATTTAAAGAGGGTTGATGTGAAGTTCGAAGAGTTGATTATGAGGAAATTTTTTCTCCAATGGTCAGACATACATCCATCAAAGCTATATTGGTGTTGGTAGCTCATTATGACATGGCATTGGAGCAGATGAATGTGAAGACAGCTTTTCTTCATGGTGATTTGGAGGAGCAGATTTACATGGAACAGCCAGAAAGGTTTAGTCAACCTGGACAGGAGCACTTGGTCTGTAAATTGAAGAACTCACTTTGTGGACTGAAGTAGTCTCTAAGGCAGTGATATAAGCAATTTGACTTCTACATGATCAAAATTGGCTACAGGAGATGTGAGTATGACTATTGTATGTATGCGAGAAGCCTTGATGATGGTTCATCTATTTTTCTGCTACTGTATGTGAATGATATGCTTATTGCAGCAAAGAGTATAGTTGAGGTCAACAAACTGAAGGTTTTGTTGAGTAGAGAATTTGACATGAATGATTTAGGTGCAGCCAAGAAGATTCTTGGGGATGGAGATTCGTAGGGACAGAAATGCCAAGAGATTGTGGCTATCTCAAGCCAACTATGTGAAGAAGGTGCTGGAGAGGTTTAGCATGGAAAATGCGAAATCGGTGAAGACATGTCAAAGGTCCCATATGTGAGTGCACTGGGGTGTCTAATGTATGCTATGGTATGTACCAGGCCAGATTTGGCTCATGCAGTCAGTGTAGTGAGCACGTATATGACAAATCCGAGGAGACAGCATTGGGATGCAATTAAATGGATTTTCTGATACTTGAAAGGTACTATAGATTATGGCATCAATTTTGTCAGACGGAAAAGTGATTTGTCAGTCGTCGGGTATGTAGATGCAGATTATGCGTGGGATTTGGATGACAGAAGGTCAACCACGGGTTATGTGTTCACTCTTGCAGGAGGACCCATATGTTAGAGGTCTATGATCTAGTCCACAGTAAAGATGTCCACAACTGAGGCGGAGTACATGGCGGTGGCTAAGGTTGCAAAGGAAGCTTTGTGGCTTACGGGGTTAGTCAGGGAGCTGGGTATTCAGCAAGTTGGAGTTCCATTGTATTGTGACAGTCAAAGTGCCATTTACTTGGCAAAGAACCAAGTGTATCATGCAAGAACCAAGCACATTGATGTGAGGTTTTACAAGATCGGGGAATTGGTTGTTACAGTTGAATTGTTACTTAAGAAGATTCACACTTTTGAGAATGCAACGGACATGTTGATGAAGCTTGTTACCGCAGACAAGTTCAAGCATTGTTTGGACTTGACAAATGTTTCCAGGTGCTAGAAAGGAGAGGAGAGGAGACGGCATCCCCAAACTTATCAGTTCCAGGTGGAGGCCTAATACTTGATTATCTTCAAAGAGCTGAATACTTGCCAAGGTGGAGATTGTTGGAACAAGTGGCTTATATTTTATTAATGGTCCATTTGGTGTAATTAGTTTATGTGGACCTAGAGAACAAATAAATTGTGGGAGGTATTTTGGAGTTTTCTAAAATACTTATAATTAGGGTTTGCCTATAAATATATTATGTTATTATAACCCTAAATCTTTGAATAGAAAAATTTAGCCACACTCTCCTATGGATGTAGGCAAATTGCCGAACCATATTAAATCTGTGTCTCAACTCTCTCTTTGTCTCTCTCTCGTTTTATTCCATATTATTCATCATTGTTGTGCACGGTAACAACAATCCTTATGTTACCTAGGCTTATGGTTCATGAGGCTTGCAGGAGGCCTCTCACTTTTTGAAAGACTAACTCATGTTGAGTCAATATTTAAATTATGAGGAGAGTTGCCATTGTGGCATCTTTTGATTTGATGACAAAACAATATTATGTTGTTGTAAAGACATTATATTTAATTTATAATATTTTATTTCGTATGGAAGCTCTGGTATTATGTGATGATGGGTAAGTTGAAGTTCTTTAACAAAAGAAAATGTACATGTTTTCTTCTACTACGAGTGTATGTAAAGATAATAGCATGCGCACCACACGAAATTAATATAATGTTGCTTTGCGACTCATATAAAAGTCATGGCGTTAAAAACAGAGCACTTACGAACAAGCTCAGACTCAACTCGGCCTTGGTTCACTTAATAGATGAGCGATCATGACTACAAAATTATATTTGATGATTAAATAATAAATATTCATATAAAACTCAGCTCGACTCGATTAATATTTGTGAACATAGATTATATAAGCTCAACTCGACTTGTTAACTCATTCGTGTGTATATATGTATGTATGTGTATCTATATATATTAATAAAATAGTTTTTATAACTATAAGTATGCATATTAGTTATTACATATGTTAGATTAATATAAGTTACGTAAATATTTTTATATTATACATATATTATAAATATGTTAGCACAAATAGTAATATTCTATCTATATAAATATCATATTGGTATACACTATATGCTATAATTTTATACTTACATACTACTTTATATACTACTATATAAAGTATCTATAATATAAATGGGCCACGTCATTTAGGAAAACAAACTAGAGTTTAATGGCATCTCTAAACGCACAATGAGGGCTGCTAGGCATCCCAACACTTTTTCCCAAATCTCCTTTCCCAAATGATCTAGACCCCACATTCATTTAAGAAAAAAATATATATATAAATCTATTTATTTATTGAATGGACCAGATCATTTGGGAAAGAGGATTTAGGAAAAAGTGTTGGGATGTCTAGTATTTTCCACGCACAATCTCTCTCTCTTCTCAACCCTCTTTGTTGCTCCTGCCCCTTGTTCTCTGATGCATATAACAGTCCAATACCTATTAATTTACTGCATAACCCAAGCAATTTCCCACTTCACAGGAAACTGAACCCACAAATTCTATGGATTTGTGAATTGGGAGAACACCACCCCCCCCCCAATTCTGCCTTTCTCACAACTTACAATAACACATATTCCCCTTGATGGAAACAGTCCCAGAAGCAAAAAAAATAGCTCGTTTGGGTGAGTCTTATTTTTTGTTACTTGTTTACTATTTTTTGAGTTTATTTTAATTAGGGGTTTTTTACGCCCAACTCTAATATTTTTTACCCAACTCAATATATATATATATATATATATATATAGGGGTGTTGGACCACCCTAGGTGTTTCCAAACCTAATGGGGGTGGTTGAGCCACCCTCGAGCAATTTCCTGGGGTAGCTCGACCACTTTCATCTGGAACATTTAAATTTTATTTGGTTGGCAGCAAGTTATTAAAAAGCTTCCAGGACCCCTAGAACATTTATTACCTTGTTGGAAATATGAAAAAAATACTGAAGAAGTATATGCACAATAAAATCAATACTCTTAAAGTAGTTGGTTTTGTTATAGATACATTTGTAAGATTTGTGTCCCACATTGATAAAGTATAAACAAAAAGAATAGTTAATAGGAAAATGCTAAGGGTTCTCCCATAGTGTTCTCCTAGCATTCTTTCAGTCCTACGTAAAATATAATTTAAGAAAAAATAAAATTATAGTGACCCCCACCACGATTTTTTAAACATTAGCATTAAATTTGAAGTATTAATACCAAAATTGAGGCATTAGCATTAAATTTAGGATGATCAAATTCATTTTGGATGATACCATTACTAAATGGTTAACCTTCTACCCCTAAGTTTTAATTTTGAATCGAAAAACAAGTTTTAAAGCATTAGAACCCAAATATTAACTCATAAAAATTAATCTATTATCAAAAAAATGATAATGAGAACCACTACAATTTTATTTTTTCTTAAATCATGTTTTACGTAAGACTGGGAGAACGCTAAAAAAATACTATAGGAAGAACCCATAACAAACCCCTAGTTAATATACTAAAGTGGACCAAGCCTATTAACTTAAGTTTTTTGGCTAAAAGTTGTGTCATAATATGTATATTTAACTTACCCTTATTCAGCTCTCTTTGGTTTGACACAGCCCCACATCAGTGGCGAAGCCACAATAGTCCTTAGGTGGGTGACCAAAGATTTTTAATATTTTTTTTTCCTTTTTTCCTACCAATGGGACTCGTGGCACCCCAAAAATTTAAAAAATATATATATATAACCTAGGGGTGTTGGACCACCCCTAGGTGTTTCCAAATTTAATGGGGTGGTTGAGCCACCCTTGAGCAGCAATTTCTGAGGGTAGCTCGGCAACTCCCATCTCTGGAACATTTAAATTTTCTTTGGTTGGTAGCAAGTTATTAAAAAGCTTTCACAACCCCTGGAACATTTATTACTTTGTTGGAAATATGACAAAAATATTGAAGAAGTATATGCACAATAAAATCAATTCTCTTAAATTATTTGGTTTTGTTATATATACACTTGTAAGATTTGTGTCCCACATTGATAAAGTATAAACAAAAATAATAGTTAATATACTTAAGTGGACTCAAGCCTATTAACTTAAGCTTTTGGGCTAAAAGTTGTATCATAGTATGTATATTTAACTCACTTTTGTTTGGCACTCTTTGGTTTGACGCTACCCCACATCAATGGCAGAGCCACAGCAGTCTAAAAAAAAATTATTTTTCTAATATTGGTACTTAAATACAATTATGATATTTTGGTTATTAAATATTGAGAATATTAGTTGTTAGAATTTAAACATTTAATTGAAAATTTGACACAAATCTAAACTCAATTCCTCATTGTATTTTAGTATCTGTATTAGAAACATAAGAAAAAAAAATAGAAAAAGTACTAGTTCATTACATGTTGCAACAACAACAAAAAAAAAATCTAATAACCCAAAAAAAACAAACAAACGAACGAACTTAAGAAATTTGTTTGCTTTGGCCCCCTCCCTAACCTGCACATGTTAGCCAATTTTTACAAATCTCAATCATTGAATATCTAAGGGCTTAGAATAAAACACCAACTATTAAGATAAACTCAGGAATATGCTTAATAGCCTCAAGAATATGCACTTGCTTAGATTTGAGCTTTGAAATTCAAATAGCCTCAGAAATATGTCACCTATTAAATAGTAAGTGTCTTATTCTAAGCTCTTAGATATATTTAATGACTGAAATTTGTAAAAAAATTAGCTAACAATTTTTAAGGTAATGCTGAAAATCTTGATCCCATATTTTATGTGTAGCGATGATGCACCGGTAATTTATATGTGCTAGTTATACATATCCAACCAAGCGGGATTTCATATGGCTAAGAGCTAAAATAGTTATCGAAAAAGTTTAAATTTCTCTTGTTCCAACTAGGGGGTGGGCAGAACCCGCCCGATCCGACCAACCCGAGCCAATCCCAAAATCGGATCGGGTCTCGGGTTTAATAAATTTTTTTTGGACGGATACCCGCCCCGCCCCGAATATCCCGCATATCTGCATATCTTAAAAAAAAAAAATACCTAGAACTTTCCTCACACGACTCACTTTTGTTTGACCATTTCGAGTTGCAAAGGCGCAGGCCCTCAAACCTCAGTCCCTCTCCCTCACGGCCTCACCCACCCTTCATTATCACCGGCTAGCATGCAGTTCGGAGCTGGGGCTGGAGGACAAGGCCTTGTTCTCCGTCATCGGGATGCTCCGAGTTTCTAACTGGGTTTGAGGATAGGGTGAATAAGTCTGTGAGAGGGAGAATAAAAGAAAAAGTAAAAGAGCGCAACAAAGAAATTGGGAAATGGGAAGAGGAAGAAGGCAGGCGTGAAGCTGAAGAGGACAGGCGTGAAGCTGAAGAGGACAGGCGTGAAGCTGCTCACACAGAGAAAGAAGAGACAGACAGAAAGAGTGCTAAGATTCTTTTTTTTTTTTTTTTCAAAAAGGGGGGGAGTAGAGTGTTTTCGTAGGAAAATATAGAATGTAAACGTGGGTTACAATGATTTGCAGGGCTCTCTTTAGCTCCCGTTTTCACCCACTTTCGCAATATATATATATTAAAAGTACGTATAATATAATACATCTCAGTATATTTATGGAAAAAATGGAAAGGAGGAAGAGAAAGAAGAAAAGGTTCTTTTTGAGATATTTGCGTCTGATATTTGAGGACAATTTTCTGCCATTTTTCTGCCATATCACGTGAAGTGCCAGTCTTAAAAAAAAAAAAAAAGGTTAAATGTGTCTGCAATTTCACGTGAAGCGCCGGCCCTTAAAAAAAATAAATGTGCCTGCCATTTCACGTGAAGCGCCGGCCCTTAAAAAAAAATAAAAAAAATAAGGTGTCTCAGTGTCTGGCGTGGAAAAGGGAAGAGGACGCGTGAAGCACAGAAGTCAAGTCAAAAGATTAAAAATCAAAGGACAGACGTGTAGCAAGTAGTGATGCCCAAAGCAGCGACGAGGTCGACGCATCCTGAGCCGCGAAGAGGTAGCTGCCGATCTCGAGGTTGCTGGAGTGCTCCGGCGGCGGTAGCATCCACTAGCTCCCTCGCCGTCTCCTACATCCAGAAATCGATCAGGCACGAGGGTTCTTGCTGCCTTTTCTGCATCGTCGCCTTCTCCTTTTATTTTTTGTTTTATTTTTTAAAATTTTGTTATTGATCGTTCACATGAAAATCACCAAAAATACCCGATCAACCCGACCAAAAAAATCCGCCCCGAACCACCTGAATACCCGTCGGATTTCCACCTTTTCCTTCATATCACGGGTTGAAAATTTCACAACCCGAGGGGCACGGGTCGGGTGGCCGAACGGACCGAAACCCGCCCGAACCGACCCGTGCCCAGCCCTAGTTCCAACAATGTCTTTATTCTACATCAATTTTATCTAAATATTATTTTTTATTTTTTATTTTTTTTCAAGTTCTATCCTACGCAGCGGGTACTGTTGACGCAATACTTTTTTTTTTTTTTGTTTAATTAATTCATTTATCTTTCTTCCCTCTCTCTTTCCTTAAAGTATCCCCGTCCTTTTTCAGTTTTGTCGTTCTCTCCAATGAAGCAGCTTTACCAATCTCCTTTTAACTCTAAAACTGGGTGATTGAAATCTGACTTGCACCGTTGCACGCTTGAGATTGAGATGAGAAGAGGATCTCCAATGTGACTATTTGAGCCAAACTTCACGTGAAGTGGTGAGTCCAAGAAGATGGGTAAACACAAATCTTCTTCTTTTGTTGTTCTGAACAGAGTTTGGGGAACATTTTTCTCTTCTCTTTCTAAGCCTGAACAACCTGACGTGGTTTTGTCTGTGGCGGTGCGTGTTAAGAACCAACAAAGTCTGTTTTGGATTCAAAGACTTTTATTGTATTTGTTCTACTTGTTTGTATTGTATTAATTCTCCTAGTTTGTATCAAGTTTGGGAAAGCCCAAACTTAATTATAATCGTAAGAACAAAACTGATAATTCATTTTCCCAAAAGCAAGTTGACAGCTTAGAAGACAACTTAGCATATCACATATGGGACTAATGATATAAGGAGGATTAAAGTCTTCTTAGAAAAATCATCATTCAAATTAAAATGATCGTTATTAAATTTTAATCTATTGGTGATTTTAAATGCTATATTACATTTGGGATGACTCTAGAAGAATTTTAGTATTCATTATATTATTACTCCACATATGGTATTTCCGTATTCAAGCCAACTCATATATGCCAAAATTATTAAAAAATTATGGAACAGAAGTTTTACCTAAATCGAGACAAAAAAAAAAAAATTGGGAAAATTACACTTTACTCTCCTCAAAGTTTAGAGCATTTTCAATTCAACCTCCAAAGTTTCAATTTTTAAAATGCACCATCCAAACTTTCAAATTTTTGCAATTCGACAATTCTAATTTTTTTCCCAAAATGCTCACATCACCAGTTTTTTTAAAAAAAATTAAAAATTAAGGGGTGGCCGAAGCCACCCCCAGGGCCAACTAGGGTGGCCAATCACCCCTTAATTTTTACTTTTTTTACAAAAAAAAAACTTGGGATGAGGGCATTTTGGGGAAAAAAAAGTTAGAATAGTCGAATGCAAAAATTTGAAAGTTTGGGATTGTATATTGCAAAAATTGAAACTTTGAGGTCGAATTGAAAATAACCAAACTTTGAAGGGTAAAGTATAATCTTCCCAAAAAAAAATTGAAACCCACTTATCCTTTTGCTTGCATCTCTCTAATATAAAAGGCAAAAAAAATAGCGAAACCCATTCAAGTTATTGAATGAAAAAAGGGCAGCAACAACAATAACAAAAAGATATCTAAGATTTGGACTTAAAGGAGGACAAAGATTTGGTATTAGATGGGAGGTGAGCATCTTCTCTTTTTTTTTTTGTCTTTTTTTGACATATCCGCAGCACAAGAAGGGGGGAGAGGGATTCGAACTAGTGACCTCCGTTTCATTAGACGTGGTATTGAATACTATAAAATGTAGATTTAAAAATGGAAAAATTACAGTTTATCTTCTTGAAGTTGATAGTGTTTTTCAATTCGAATACCAAAGTTTCAATTTTTGCAATCCACCCCTACAAAGTTCCATTATTTTCCAATTCAACCAACACTATCCCAAAATTTCCATATTGCCCATAATTTTATTTTATTTTTATTAAAAAAATTGGGGTGCAAAAATGGCCACATGCCCAAAGGGGTGACTACAACCACCTCGAATTTTTTTTTTTTTTACAAAAAATTATGGGCAATATAAGAAGTTTTGGATACAATTAATCAAATTGCAAAAATTTGAAACTTTGGGGGTGGATTGCAAAAATTGAAACTTTGATTTGAAAAACTCTGTCAACTTTCGGGGGGTAAACTGTAATTTTCCTTTTAAAAATATTAGAAGAAATAATATTCTTTGTAGTGTTTGGGTTGTAGATGGAGTATTGGTTTAATTTTTTGTGGAGATTTTATTTAATTTTTAATTTAAAAAATGATTCTTTTTTGTTAAAAAAAAAAATCCTTATAAAAAGGAATTTTAAAATAAATAAATAAATAAATTTTGCCACCGCTTAGATTTTTTTTTTTTGTTAGTTTTAGGTTTTTTTCTAGAAGTTTTAACATTTTTGTTTTTATTTTACTAAAGGTAATTTCGTCATTGGGTACATTGTCAATTGAGAGGGGACATTATCACAATTGAAAGTTTGAAGAGAACATTGTCAATTGAGTAGTAATTTGAGGGATATGTGGACTTTTCCCATAAAAATAATATTGGGTAAAGTCCACTTAATCTCCTCAAACTACAACCACAATAACAATCTACCTCGAACTATCAATTGCAACAATCTACCCTTAAACTACTAAAACAATGACAATGTACCCCCAATTTTTAAAATATGACGAAATTACTCTTTCTAAAAGAAAACAAAAATACTAAAATTTTTTTTTTTTCAAATTTTTAAGGATTTTTTTGTCTTACTGAAAATTCTATAAGGGTAATTTCGTCATTTTGTTAGCATTGGGAGGTACATTGTCATTGTTTTGGTAGTTTGTGGTAAATTGTCATAATTGATAGTTTGAGGGGTAGATTGTGATTGAGATGATAGTTTAAGGAAGATAAGTAAACTTTACCCAATAATATTTAAAGAAACTAGAAAGTGAAATAGATAATTATTTGGGGTAATTACATTTTCTCTTATCAACTACCACACATTGTTAATTTCTCCACATGAACTATCAACTTATTGCTTGACCCTATTAGACTACCATTTTCTTTCCAAAACTCTCATTCTGTCTGTCAAACTCATTAAATTGGATAGAATATTATCTTTTAAATGTTAAATCTTATTAAAATATAGAAATATCCCCAAATAAAAAATTCAAACAAAACATATAAATATATAAATTAATTTTAAAAAAAAAAAAAACGGGTAGCCACCCACTTTGGGGATGGGGGTGGCCCATAAATGGCCAAGGGTGGTTTCAAAACGTTCTATAGCAGAAAGCTTCTTACATCGGAGCATAAGCTTTTCTTACAATCTTGTGTACCTTGACAATCTTGCCAGTAGGAGCTCGTTGATTTACTTGGAGACATGCTCCCGTACGTTAAGCCCTTTTATAACTCTTTGGGGAAGTGCATGCTAATTATAGGCTTATCCCGCCGCTTATAGATAGCATCATAAAAATAGGCAGGCGAACACATTTTCCTGTTAGGTAATGTAGTTGGGCGGTAGTTACTACTTAATTAAGATTAATGGCAATTTATTTATATGTCCGCGCACACATTTTCCTGTTAATTATTAATGTAGTTCGGCGCATACAGTATTTTTTTTTTTTTACATGTCCACACAAGGGAATGAGGAAGGGGTTCGAACAGGGGCGGAACTAGACTTTTCAAGTTGGGGGGACAAAATTTAAAAAAATAAAAATTTAGGGGTAAAATTTTAATTTTGGGGGGACATTTCATAAAAAAAACCCTAAATTTTATGGGTAAATTTTGAAATTTTAAGAAATTTTGGGGGGAGCATGAACACAGTTCCGCCCCTGGGTTCGAACTACCCCTTGGACCATCAAATGCTCAATCTTAACCTCATTCTCGAAAGTTCAATTATGGATCACCGAATGTTCGACCTACAACCCTAGAACCGTTGGGTAATACCATAGTAGTACATCGAACATTTGAGCATAGTAAACTGAACGTTCAACCTACATACTAATTATAGGCTTATCCCACCGCTTATAGATAGCATCTTAAAAATAGATAGGTGCACACATTTTCTTGTTAAGTAATTTAGTTGGGCGGTAGTTACAACTTAATTAAGGTTAATGGCAATTTATTTATATATCTGTGCACACATTTTCCTATTAATTATTAATGTAGCTTGGCGCGCACGTACTTTTTTTTTTTATATGTCCACACAAGGAAATGAATAGGGGGTTCGAACTACCCCTTAGACCATCAAATGCTCAATCTTAACCCCATTTCCGAAAGTTCAATTATGGACCACCGAATGTTCGACCTACAACCCTAGAACCGTTGGGTAATACCATAATAGTACACCAAACGTTTGAGCATAGCAAAGAACATTCGACTGCTTGTAGACTTGCAAAAACAACTCATTCTTATCCTTAGTGCTTTTATTTCCTATAGATACCCCACCCCCTTTGTCCCTCAACCTATTTCCACTCCTATTGCTCAATGATACCCTTGTGTGAGTGCGTGAGGGTTTTTTTTTTTTTTACATGTCCACACAAAGAGAGGGTAAAAAGGGGAGGATGATTTGAACTAGTAACTTTCATGACGTATGATTGAGTTGCCCCTTGGGATGCAAGTAAGGGTGTTTTGGTGGAGAAGTTATTTTTGGTGGTTTTGCTCTCAATAAGGTAATTTTCTTAGCCTTAACTCATTCCTTATATTGTTTTTAGGAAAAAATATAAAAAAGCCGCCTAAACTACCAATTGTTTGTAATATAGCATCCAATGTTCAAAAAGTACTAAAGTAGCTCCAAACTACCAAAATATATTAAAAATGCCACTTATTTTTCATATTGTAGTTGCGTTATTAGCTTTAATCTTAATTTAATAATGGTTTAGTGTTGTAATATCATTGGATGTGATTTCTTTTACATGGATGAGTTATTATAGGCTAAGACTATGTTAGAGATCGTATATGTTAAGTTAATGATCGTATTCCATGTGTTGGTACTATCATTAAGCCCCTTCATGCTAAAATTTCTAGTTCAAGAGGGTGTTTGGCAAACAACACCAACCCCCACGGAATTGTTTATATTTAAAAAAAAATTAAAAATGAAAATAATTATTGATATAAGGAAATGCAAAAGTAGTATTGGAAAATAAAAATTAAAAAAAATTGTTTTGTAGTGTTTTTTTTTTTTATTTGAATAGTAGTAAAAAGTAAATGAAGTAATATAAAAAGTGAATAATATGATATAAAAGTGGAAATGTTTTTATGTTGATTTTTTTGAAAAAAAAAAATGAAGTGAATAGTATGGTGAAATGTGGTGGAGTTTAACAAACAATGCAGAGGCCTTATTACAATCCACCAAAGTAAATATATTGATAAGACAAATATCAAACTGAAATGACAATCTTATATTCTAACATAAATCACATGATACCATGAAAAAAGGGATAAGTGGTTGTAAATCATGACCCATATGGCCGACTTGTAATCCTAAGAGGAGCCAAAGTTGATAACACCAAAGATGAAGTGTGACAGGCCATAACACACATGATTATATTGTTTGATGGATAAAGTTTTCTTTAAATTGGGTTGGAAGAATTTTATTAAATCTACTTTATAAAAGTGATATGTATCCATTTTTTAATAACATATGAGATGTACATAAGTTTTTAATAAAATTTATTCAAACTTTGTCCTTATTTGATGTGCCAAACAAATGTAACACTAAGCATCTGTTTGTTTTGAATTAAATGTCTTTCATTAAATATTATTTTGACTGAATCATTTTTCCTGAAACAAGATTTCGCCAAAAATATTTTTGGGCATTTGTTTTGAATAAAAAATCAACAACGATGAATAATGGTCGATGATCTCTAACAGCAGCAAAAAAGGCCCGTGACTTTTGGCAAATACCTTGGCAGATTCCGGCAAATTGCGCAGCGTTTTTCAGTTGGATATTATGTTACAGTGCACCTTCCCTCCTTCTCTCACTTCGAAGTGATGGAGGTTTTGGACGAACTCCATTGATGGTTTCAGAAGCAATGTAGAATAAAATGTGAGAGCGCGTGTAACAAGAAGTTCAAATTCAAAAAATAGTTTAAAAAAGTGAAACCATTTTACAAAAGAATTAAAGAAAGTTTTTTTTAATCAAATACGTATACATTGATGACTGTGTAATGGACCTTCATAGGCCCGCTCTGTTGGTTGTTATTTGGGCTTTAGCCCACACAAGTTGTACAAAAAAAGACAACAATAATACCGACACATTTATTAAAAATAACACACAAAAATATGACACAGTTTTGCAGAGAATTAAGGTAGATCCATTTGAGTAAAAAGCATGAAAACGGACGTCATACGTACACAACACTTGTACACAATCATTTGTTAGGGCTTTCCATTTATTATTACAGCAAGGCGGAGAGAGTGAAAGAAAGAAAGGAAAGATGGACGGGGCAGGAGCGCCAGCTCAGCCGGCGGACGCCGAGATGACGGAGGCGCAGCCCGAGGCAGAGCAGCATCCGGCAATGGGGGCAGAGAACATATCGGCGACGTTAAGTCACGGAGGGAAGTTCATTCAGTACAACATCTTCGGGAACATCTTCGAGGTCACCGCCAAGTACAAGCCCCCCATCATGCCCATCGGCAAAGGCGCATACGGCATCGTTTGGTCTCTCTCTCTCTCTCTTTCTCTCTCTCTCTCTTGTGAATTTCGCGGCTTTTTTTCTGATTTTGGGAATTTTGTGTCGGCTTATTTCTGTGTAGCTCCTCGTTGAACTCGGAGACGAACGAGCACGTGGCGATAAAGAAGATCGCGAATGCGTTCGACAACAAGATCGACGCCAAGAGGACTCTCCGGGAGATCAAACTGCTTCGCCACATGGATCATGAAAACGTCAGTGAGTGATTATATTTCTTCTTTAATTGCCATGTTTCGTTGAATTTCACCTTTTCGTTTGTTAATTCATTGAGTTATCGATTCTCTTTTACTGGATTGAAATGTGTTATTCTATTCTTGAATTGGCGGATACTGATTAGGGCTTGAGACTTGAGTTCTAGTTAATGAGAACAGCAATGTGTTGGTAGACACGTGTTTGAAGATTAAGATTAGTTAAAGAGGAAACCCTAAAGAATGGTATCCGTTTGATTAATATGGAGGTAAATCAAACCACATTGAAAGTGAATGTTATTTTTAGATAGCTTTTCGAATACAAAATTATTTGTTTAAGTGCATTAATGTTTTTATCCTCTAATAATCCATCGTTCATCTGAGTTGAACTAAAGTAAGTGCATCAGCAAGTACAAAGCACAGTCTTTGTATTGGTTTGTTCCTTGTATACCTTCCGTGTAGTGAGGAATATCCCTCCTTTTTACCTTTTTAGGCAATCTTTTAATATATTTGATTCTACCAATCCAAAACTAAGACAATAATAATGCAGAGTACAGTCCTCAAATCAAGTTGAACATGATTAATGACACAGGATAAGATTTGTCAGATATTCCTCGTTAGCATTTCTGATAGGACAACTTAGGATTACTTATGCTGTCACATTGCATTGTAGGAAGCTTCTTGAGCAACAGCTCAATAATGAGCTACAATCATTGTGGCCTAACCAGATGACTCTAACCCATTTCCACCAATCTTGTTTTTCGATAGGAGTATGAGACCAGATGGTAAAAATTACGGCATGTTTGGTAAAGTCTTTGAGAAGCGTTTTGCGTTGTGCTTTGAAAACGTGAAAATTGAGAAGTATTTTTGCTAGAGGCTACATTTGAAAAGTACTACCTGTGGGGTTCACAGAAAATCAATTTGTTTGGTAAACTCTTTTTTGTGCTGTGTTTCTTATAAGCGTCTTCAAAAAAATTAAAGAAAAAAAACCAAACCCACTCTCCACTGCTGGGGAGAGCCGCACAGCAACCCCCCTTCTTCCATGGTGCAGCCACCCTCTCTACTCTGTGGGGGTAGCTATGCAGCCACCTCTCTCTTTTATTTTTTTATATGTAACAAGTCAGCCTCCACATCTGACAAAAAATGATGAATGATAATTTGTTAGAAAATGGAGAAAGTCTCGCATACATGAAAAATATACAAGAGAAGCAACCACCTAATGGGGTGGGGTCTAAAATCTAAAAGTTAAATAAGATCTACAAGGTTAGAGGAATATAAGCTACAACCCAATCTAAGAGGGCACGCAAGGGGGATTTCAGTTGAGGCACATTAGACTCGCAGTCTTCCAAAAGATGACGATTTCTTTATCTCCAAATGCTCCACATTAGTAAAGTATGGACCACCCTAAAAATATTCAGATTCCAATGGACATAAGAGCCAAAATAGTTCATGTAATCTGACATTAAAGCCTCTTTGTCCCAAGCTATAGAATAGAGTTCTAGAAATAGGGAATTGAAACTCACTTCTCCACACCACACATCCTGCCAAAAACGAAGGTGAGATCCATCCCGTACTCTATAGGAGACCAAGTTTGAGAAACGCCCTCAGCCATTTCTAATAATCCTCCAAAGACTCACCCCATATGGCACTCAAGTTTCCTCATAACACCAGCCCCTTCTTTGGATCTCATGCTTCTGCACAATCACATCTCTCCAAAAGGAATTCCCTTCCTGAGTGAATCTCCAAAGCCATTTACCCAACAATGCTTTATTAAACAACATGGGGTTTTTCACTCGCAACCCTCTACTAGGAGTTGGGGAGCAAACCATCTTCCATTTCTCTAGATGGATCTTATGCTCTCCATCAAAGCCATCCCAAAGGAAGTCCCTTTGAATGCGCTCCAATCTTTTTTTTTGAATGCGCTCCAATCTTCTAGCTATACCTGCTGGTAAGTAGAAAAGGGACTAGAAGTACGATGTAAGCTGGGAACCATGCTCTTGATAAGGGTAAGGCTTTAGACCTCAAAAAATAAACATGTGTTTTTAAAATATTCCTATAAGGTGTGGGAAGTTTTCTAAAAAGGGTTTTGTTTTTTGAAAAGAATTTTGTGGTTTATTTTGAAAGTGTGCTCCTTGTGAGAGCCTTATCTGAAACTCGTTCAGTAACTATGTATAAAAGCGTTTCCGTATTTTTATAAGTAATTCAATCTTATTTGAAAGCACAAATGGTGCAACCCAAGTATATAGATAGTATATTAGAGAGACACTAAATAAAACAACTCTAAAAATTCCTGAAAATTAGAAAAGTGAAAAGTACTAGTAGCAGTCATCTACCCATAAAAGGATCTGAACATCATTTCTTTTAATTCTACCACTGTTCTCACACATCTTCAAAGTTTCAAAAGTTGTGTTTTCTTCAGATGCACCACATTACACAAAGGGGGCCATCCTCCAGGCTTCTAATTTGCGGTGGCTACCAAATTGGCGTCTCCAACCCACCAATAACTCAACTATCCAATGGGACATTACCCACTCTTTCACGAAAAGAAATGAAAAATTGAAGCCCACAAGACTAGCTACTTCGCAATGGAGCAACAAATGATCAATGGACTCCCCATTCCTATTACACATGCAACTCCAATCCATTACTATGACTTGCCAAACATGGCCTAAAATTTTGAACAAAATCCTCATTATGAATTTTGGGCGTTTTCCATTTTTGCTTAGGTGAACTGATCTCATAATTTCATGTAGATGGAAGTCATTTGAGTAAGGTCTGTATGCCCATTTTTGTTGTTAGGATTGGTGAAACTTTCTCCGTATTTGTAGGCATGTTTACTGCCAATTTAAGTTTGCTAAAGTCTTGAGAAACGCTGACTACTGCATGATTACACTTTGGTAATCATCTTTTATGCTATTTTTGTGGTCATGTCCATTTATTCTCATACGCCTTTCCCCCCAAACCCACCAATGATGGGGGAAAAAGAACCTCCTGTAAGAGACATCTGAATATGGCTCTACAAAAGTTCCTTTAATTAATATCGCTTAAATTTGTCTTGCAGGTTGTCGCAATCAGGGATATAATACCACCCCCACAGAGGGATACGTTTAATGATGTCTATATCGCATATGAGCTAATGGACACTGACCTGCACCAAATTATTCGCTCCAATCAAGCATTGTCTGAGGAGCATTGTCAGGTTCTATATCTAAGCATTATTTTATGTTTAGGTTGCTACTGTGTCTGCTGTATGGATCACTATTTTGTTGCCTGTACTTGGGACATTGCACCCCCCCCTCTTTTCACTTAGTGGAATACTCCTTCGCGAAAAGAGGCGTTGGTTCTAATATGGCTTGGGGATGGACTGCATTAAATTAGTTTATTAATTTGCTCCTTTAGGGTCATACTTCAAGCCAAAGGAGGGCCACCGTATCTTTTCTTACTTCCCTTAACATTTGCTTCACCTTCATTTCCTTTATTTTCTTCTCTTTTGTAAAAATGAATGATATTTTTCCTTATCAGTGTTGTCATTTTTCTTCATTAAATGTGACATCATTGCACATGAATTGAAAATCTGATGATGCAAAACTAAAGTGGCATCATTCTCAATGAAAAGATTGTTTATAACCTTCTTGAATTGTTCATTAATAAATTTATCAGCTAGCTGGTAAAAAGTCAAAAGAATCAAAGCATGGCCTACAAGGGATTAGAACGCACAACTTTAAATCTTTCTGATGCTGGATACGCCCGCGCCGATTTCTTGTGGTCTTAGATATGCTATGTGAAAACCCATTACTAAAGAACATTAGTACCAGAACAGAATGGTTTTGTTGACAAAAGCCTTATCTGAAGATGAACTTCGAAAAGACTAAAATCTCATCCTCAGTTTGGAGTAGAAAAATTCTTACAGTAACTTCTTGTGTCTGATTAGACCCACATGATACTTGACCAATCAAAGTTGCTTGGAAATTTTTATCACTTTTTTTTTTTTAATATAAGGAAATTAATTCAACCCATGTAAACTGGAAGTATACTAGAGAAAACACACAGCAAATCAAGAACAAAAATCTACATAGCTAGAGACACGGGATAAGGTGGTAGCAGAGTTTTCACACAAAAAGCTGACCCCATTTTTAGCACATGTAATGGTTAGGTGTTGTCCTCATAGAGATTGGTTGTTAAGAAGGCTGTGGAACCTTACATATTTCTTTGCCTGTGATAAGGTGATTGAATGGTTTTTTTTTTTTTCAAGATATCATTAATAGCGTAACGCACTCAAGTACACAGAAAGCATACAAAAAAAGGCCACCCAACTCTAGTGATAAGGTGATTGAATGGTGCAATGCTGCATTAAATCAAGATGAGAAATATAATATGACATGTTTTCTATGCCCAGACTTAGGCTGGTTGTTTTTTCTCTTCTTCTGTTTTCTTTATTATTATTATTATTTTTAACTATGGTATTGGCTTGTTCAACTTTAAAAGTTTCTTGCTTCTTTCTTTTCCTTGTGTCTTCCTGTTTTTATTGTGATTTTCAAAGTTCACCATATTTATCAGCCACGGATTATAGTAACTGCTAGTGTTCAATGTTTTATGCAGTATTTCCTGTATCAGATCCTCCGTGGACTGAAATACATACATTCTGCAAATGTGCTGCACAGGGACTTAAAACCCAGCAATCTTCTTTTAAATGCCAATTGTGACTTAAAAATATGTGATTTTGGACTAGCTCGTGTCACCTCCGAAACTGATTTTATGACAGAATATGTTGTCACAAGATGGTACCGTGCACCAGAGCTGTTATTGAACTCTTCAGATTACACTGCAGCTATTGATGTATGGTCAGTTGGTTGTATTTTCATGGAATTGATGGATCGAAAGCCCTTATTTCCTGGCAGAGATCACGTGCACCAGCTACGTTTGCTTATGGAGGTAATCCTATGCGCCTCATTTATAGTGTTATATTGTTAGTTTCTAGAAGAATTAGGATCATTAGAAATCTGGTGATTCCAACTACAATTTCTCTTATACTTGTTGCTTTTAATTCAGGAAGACCCAGTAATTTTCCTTAATCTTTTCTCAAGGCTTAAAAGTTTTATATAAATTGTACACCAAATTTGGCACTGACTAAATTTTGGTTGCATTTTTAGAGTCTTTGTACAGCATTCCTTTGATGGCATTCTTCCACCCCACCTTTTATTGAACTGCATACTTTTTCAAATGCACGTAATCATAAGTATGAAATGTTTACATCTTCATGTGCATATGAAAATGCGTAATCCGATCTTCATGCTCTTACAAAACAAGCATATAATCATGCGTCAGTACAATTAATGGCACTAAATCTTGCAGCTGATTGGCACCCCATCAGAGTCTGACTTTGGATTTTTAAATGAAAATGCTAAACGATATATTCGGCAACTTCCACTTCACCGTCGGCAGTCCTTCACTGAAAAGTTTCCACATGTTCATCCTGCAGCTATTGATCTTGTTGAAAAGATGTTAACATTTGATCCCAGACAGAGGATTACGGGTGAGTTTATGTTTCCTAATGTTGTGTGCATAAAAATACAAGTCTCAACTCAAATTAACTAAGCCTTGCATTATGCTACTAGTCTAATTGTTAAAGTCATACCACATGTTTTTACCTTTTTCTTTGCTTTACTGGCTGGGATAACTTGTTTGTGTTTTCCAATTTTTTTATTCCTTAGCTCCATTTTTTGTTTTTGCCATTCCAAGTTGTTTGAAGGAACATTGTGTAAGCCATCAAGAACCTCTTGATTGACAGCTTCGATTCAAAAGATTCTTAAAAGGCCAATCATTTTTCAATTCTGATCATATACATCAATTCCACAGGAACATCCACTCTAATTCACATGATGATCAATCATCACTTTATAGAATGAGAAAATTACAAGTATATTAACCTTTTCTTCCCCCACACAAATGGGTCTAGAAATTTGTTTGCTTATAATCATAGACTCTTGAGTGAAATGTTAGGGGGTCTAGAAAGTAATATATATTATTCCATTTCAATGAGATGTTAGAATTAATACCTACAAGGGGCGCAATGATGGTTTATGTCCCTTGAAAGAAGCTTGTGATTCACACCTTATGATAAAGAGAGTGATTATGTTAGAAGTCTTTTCATCATTTTTATTTTTAACTTTAAGTCGCAAGAGAAGGAAAAATAATGTTTTTTGTTAATGTTAAATGAATTGTTAGAAACATTCAACTATAGGTTGTTAGTTTCATTTGGTTAACTATCCCAGGTTTGTAAGCCAATGGACATGGGGGGATTATGGGTAAGGAATTTGATTCAGTTTAATCGAGCTTTGTTAGGTAAATAGTTGTGGAGGTTTGCCAATGATGTAGATGCTTGGTGGAGGAAATTGGTGGCGATTAAATATGATATGAGGAGGGGTGGTTGGTGTTCCAAGGAAGTAGGGGTTCTATGGGGTGGGAGTGTGGAAATGTATTCAGAGGGGGTGGGATAATTTTAAACAACATGTGCGATTTGAGGTAGGAGATGGTTCTAGAGTGTTGTTTTGGCATGATGTTAGGTGTGGGGAGTTACTTTTGAAGATTCTTTTTCTAGCATTATTCTCTATTGCTTGCACAAAGGAGGCATGGGTGGGGAGAATATGGATATAGCACATGGTATTATTCATTGGAATGTTACGTTTTCTCGACCTATTCATGATTGGGAAATGGAAGTGATTTCACAACTTTTCGAGTTACTGTATTCCTAACAGATCGGGCAGGGTGGTGTGGATAAAATTTGTTAGATCCCATTCAAGAGGAAGAATTTTGAAGTGAAGTCTTATTATTAGGTAATGAGTAATCCAGCGCCAATTACTGGTCCTTGTAAGAGTATTTGGAAGAGTAAAGCTCCTCCGAGAGTACCTTTTTTGTGTAGACAACAGTGTTGGGGAAAATATTAACATTGGACAATTTACGTAAGAAAAACATTATAGTGATGGAGTAGTGTTGTATGTGTAAGCACAATGGAGAATCAATTGATCATTTATTATTGCATTGTGAGGTTGCAATGGAGGTATGGAGCATGGTTTTTCAGTTGTTTGGTGTTACATGGGTGATGCCGGGTAGGATGAAGGGCTGTTTGGAAAGTTGGAGGGGACAAAGAGGTAACTGTACAGTTTTGCAAATTTGGAGAATGGTTCCTTTGTGTGTTATGTGGTGACTATGGAGACAAAGGGATGCACGGAGCTTTGAGATCCATGAACTTGGACTCACCAAGTTGAAGAAAATAGTACTCCAAACACTTCAATTGTGGAAAGAAATTTAGCATTCGTCACAAGTGTTAGCGCTTGCTGAATTTTTAGATTTATGTGCTTTATTTTCAGCTTAAAAGCTTTTGTATACTTGAGCCCTAGTGTTCATGTACTTGGGTTGCGCCCCTTTGCGCTTATTTATGAATTGATATTACCTATAACAATAAAAAATAAAAATAAAAAAAGTCTGTTTGGTCAATTCTTTGGGATTCATTGTCTCTACAAATGGAATGGACAAAGATAGAATTAGACCTATTCCCAAAATTGACCTTTTGAATGTTCCTCACCAATCTTGTTCCTTTCCATTATGAGGCTGAGAACTGCTTCTAGTTCTCTTGTCATAGTGTTATTTTATATATTATAGTATAGAAGAAGAAGAAGATGTCAATAGGTTTTTTGACATATTACATCAATATGCCAGGCTGTTGTGCATTTGATAATAACGTATTTGTTTAAATGTATGGATTGGCTTGACCTAGGCATCTTACTTTGTTTAGGCTAATTAAGGTTTTCTAAAGCTTTTTAACGTTTTTGGTTTGGGATATCTTAGTCTCTGTAGTGTCTTACATCTGAATGTGCTGTGGTATACGCCAATAAATCCATAACCAATTCATAAAGGTTATGACGTGTTGTTGACTATATATATATATAGGAGACATGCCTTCTGACCAACGGTGTTGATATTAGGAAAATCAAGGCTTGTGACAATAGTTGGTGAAATTATATGTAAAAAATCCAGCAATTCAAAAGGACTAGTTTTCTCAGGAATGCCCAATCTAACATCATTACCATTTGTCTCATGACCCCAATACTATGGTAGGTAACGTTAAGGAGATATTAGATGCTGGTGGGTGACTCATTAAGGATATATCAGATTCTGCACATCATTGATGTATCTGCCACATTGTTGTACACGTCCCAAGGGATGCATCAAGATCCCTAATTATATATGATCCCACTTGGAAAATATCTTATTTACCTTTGAACATTTTAGGGAGACATCTGAAACGAAGATACAAAGTTCAATTTAATGCCAAGTTCAACCATAGTTATTTTCAATAATCTTTCGATGCTGTTTGCAAATCTTGCCATTCGGAATATTCATATTCATACAGGACTTGATCTTTTGCCATGGTTTTTCACTTTATAAGGGTTTTGTACATAAATGTGACATGAGAACCTTGTCCATTGTGTCCATGGCACTATTTTTCTGAATGACTCACTAAATCCATGGAACTTTTGTGCTTGCCGCTTGTAAGAGTCTTTGTTTAATCATTTATTTGCAAGATTAAGAACTCTGACATGTAATTTTCTGGTTTCTGACAGTTGAAGACGCATTGGCTCATCCCTACTTAACATCACTCCACGATATTAGTGATGAGCCTGTGTGCATGACTCCCTTCAGCTTTGACTTTGAGCAGCACGCACTGACTGAGGAACAGATGAAGGAGTTGATCTACCGAGAGGCTCTTGCATTTAACCCCGAGTATCAACACCAGTAAGGAGTGAGTGATGCAGTGGGGATTTGATCAAAAAAGTTTGGTCTCTGGGTGATCGATTTCTTCATGTATATATGTTCCATTCCAAACTGGGTTGCTCTGGAGTTTATTTTTTAATGGGCAGAATTCAGGGACTGGAACAATTGTAATGATGTTTGTATCGGCTCTTTTCCACTTCATTGTTGCTAAATTTATTGGATCGGGCCAACTTCCGGTGTCTCTCGTTGTTTTTTTGACCTTTTCCAAGAATATGTGCACATTTTCATTTCCAAACTTCACTTCCCCAAATTTTTATATTGTTTGCATCCTAGTTTATATTTTCGAATGAAGCTTTGACATGTTACAAGTTTACAATTACCGCAATTAGGGCTGTAATTGATGCAAGTCAAGATGGGTGTTGTTCTATTCATTTAATTTTATTTTGAATACAACCCAAGTTCGAACTTATTACCAAACAAGATAATTTGTTCAAGTTTGGCTCATTTATTTTTCAAGCAAACTCTAGCTTCTTTTATGAGTTGCTTAGCTAACTTATCCATTCCTTATATAATGTAAATATCATGATTTTATTTTTATTTTTTGGTAAAACTATATAAATAATTAGGTTTTTTTTTTTTTTTACATGTCAGTACAAGAGGGGGAAGCAGATTTGAACTAATGATTTCTGTTTTATTAGGCATGGTCTTAAACGATTGAATTACCTCTTAGAGATAAATAATTAGTTAGTTATTTATTGTTAAATATATCATTTGAGTTTATACATATGTTTTATAGTGTATAGATAAATTTATCATGCACATATTTCTACATACACACAAACACATATATCTATATCAGACTACTAATAACAATAATTCAAATTATATTTATTATATTAAGAAGAGAATTCCTCTTTACTTAAAATGTTCTAATTACAAAAATAAAATAATACTATAAAATTAAAAATGTTCTAATTACAAAAATAAAATAATATTATAAAAATGAAATTATACGAGTTTATATAAGCTTATATGAATCAAGTCGAGAATATAACTTATTTAATAACTTCTTTAATAATCAAATCTAAAACAAAATTCAAATAGAATTTGTACAAGCGGATTGTCGAAGTGACTGGTTCTTTTACAGTCCTAACCTAACCGCAACCCGCAACAGTCCCGGTAAGCTTCTGCTCTTCTTTACTCCTACGCACATTTATCAGCAACATCTGAGACTCTTATGCTAAAATTGGAGTGGCGTTGTCAATTGCAGCTTCCAGAAATTCAGGGAAAAATGAATAAATAGACAAAAGCATGACTGACTGTGAGACAGAGCCTTGAGCCCATGACAAAAAATTTCCCCCTATTAAAGTTCTATAAAATTCTTTGCTTGAATTCACGTTACAAAGTTCATTATACTGGATAACTCTATCAAATTAATACATGAAATTTCTCTTTTTAAAAAGAGAAATATTATCAAAAGAGCTCAACAAACCAGAAAGGGAAGAAACAATTTGTTCCATATTTGCTAAGAGCTAGTCAAGAAAGAACAAATTCATTTCCTATGGTAGGAACAGATTTTTGTAAGTACACAACAGTATCTTCAACAAATGTAATTAGGTCTTTACACTCTCGAAGAATCTTGATAGTGGCACAGGACCATCAGGCTCTTCATCATCATTGCTAGAGTGCTTGGTTCTTGACTTCTGCTTCTTTTCCTTCTTTGTTCTCCTAGACCTAGATTTAGATCTTCTTGATTCTCTCTCATCTTCATCACTGGATGAATCCAAGGATGAACTTGAGGAGACAGACCCAGAAGATCTCCTCCTTGAATGCTGCAATGGCAAATGAGAAAGGGTTCAGATATTCACAGTTTTTAAACAAACTCTAACAATTGAGTTGCATGACTATGATCTAGTAATTCAGAGACAGGACACCTTCTTTTTTTGATAAGTAGAGACAGGACACCTATAAAATAGCCATGTGCAAATTTTAATAGCTCATTTTTGTATTCCATCAAATCTACACATAAATTTGAAAATTTAAATTCTGGCTTCAACTCATGGAGTTCACATGGGTTTGAAGCCACACTACACAATTGAAGGCAAAATCATATTTTAACACTTAAATTTAATATAAATTGCTTCAAGGTGCAAACATAGAAGCTTAGAACTACGATAGCAGCAGATCAGTTTTAACTATGATCACTAAAGATCAGTTTTGATTATTTTGTATCAATAAATAAAAGATGTATAGGTGAAGACATGCATCTCAGGAGTTTGGCAATGGGAAGCAACCCAGAGAATAGATCATTAAAGCACCAAAAAGAGAAGGGGAAAGGAAGAGAAAATGCATCTATCCACCAGTGCCTCTGATTTACAACAAATTCATCGGTTCTCTTCAATGTTCCCCACTCTAACCAAATTAGTTTTTCTCTCTCAAGAAGAGAAACGGGTGACCAAGGGGAACTAGGGGAAATTCAATTTTAAGGCCACCAGAAACAGCATATGCATTTAAGTTCGAATGGAGGAACTCATCTCAATAAGGCATGTCATAACAGACATCCAGAACGACAGAAGTTATTATATATGAACAAGAAGATTTCCAGTTCAATTTTCAAGCATCCCTGGAAATCTACTTCAAGACTAACATTATTAATGGTCCAACAGGAGCAATCTTAACCGGATGTTATAAACAAAAGATAGTTTACTCATTATGGTAACTAATTCAGATAAGGAGGTGGTTACCCTGTGTTTACATTTTATGGGAACAATGGTCAAGTAACATCAAATTTAGCATCACCTTCCTTATTTCATGTAAGAAATTTCTTTTCTAGAATGTACAAGTCTTGAATCTTATTAACAATTTAAGGAATCATAGGCACCTTTCGCTTTCTGCTGCTCCGTTTCTTCAAATCTTTGTCCTTCTTATCTGCAGGGACACTATCACCTTCAGTGTTTTTTCCATGGGATGATCAAAGTTCTTTCTGCAATTTATTGCACATACCTTTTTTGTGATTAGATTTACTACCGGAGTGGTTTTTTCCATGGCCAAGCTTGTGTGCCCTTTCAGCATCCAGTTGAGCTCTGTACTCCCTCATCATTCTATCTTTATCTGCTTCCAGTTCCCTTTTCTCATTTCATCCTCCTAGTACATCAAGAACACACCAAATGATAGAAACTCATTTCAGAATGGAGCATGGTAAAAATGTGCAAGTTCAACAGTAGAAACATTAGCGGTTTAGCAAATATATAGGAGGCATGCATGCAGAGAGTAAAACAATATATGAACATGATGATATGCTCAGCATTAATATATAACAAAATTCATTACTCATAACAAAATTCATTACTCAAGGAACTTTAACTTTAAATGCTTGATAATAACCAAACTATCAAGCATTTAAAGTACTCAAGTAAATAGCATTCAACCCCTCGAATGACCATCCATTTCCCTCCAACAAAATGCACCAAATCAAAAATAAACCAGCCTCACATGAACTTGATGAAGTGCTAAGCATTATAAAAAAGTCATTACTCAAATGAAGTTTAGCTAAATTATGTGAGAGTATGTGCATGTACGTGTGTGCATGCTGCATGTTGATAATAGCCAAACTATAAAGCATTCAAAGTACTCAAGAAAGAAGCCTTGAGATCAAGCAAAGAGCATTCAACCCCCTCAAATAACCATCTGTTCTCTCCAACAAAATGCGCCAAATCAAACATAAACCAGACTCCCAAATTAAAATATGAACTATAATTTGTGACATCCACTTTACCAATTTCCCCAAGAAGACCGGAACAGTGTTGCAATTTCTTCATTGATCTCATCATCCATTAAAAACCTCAGTTAAGAAAAAAAAACTCTTCCTTCTCTTGTAAGCAAGTTCGCAGACATCCCTGCTTGAGTCAATTTACGTTTTAAACTCAAGGCTTGAACTCATTGCTTCTATGGCCAACATTTTACTGACTTTAGTTAATGCAAATTTTTTTGTTGGAACAGGTTCGACATAGAATGTGTGGTTTTTATCACATCATTTAGGAGAGATGCAAAATGTGTCACTCGTAATGGGACAAAGAAAACCATTACTTCACCTCTTTCTTGGACCATTGAGAAGAACACAGTGACATGTTCTTTTTATTGTCTTGCCCAAAAAACATTCTTCATTCACATTGGAGAAAGCCTCTCCGGTTTACACATAGGGCCAGAACATTGCAGCTTATATATTGTGACACTCTTATTAAAGTATATATCAAATGATCTGTACTCGCACCAACATGATATTTATCTTTAATTTTTTTTATAAGTAAATAATCATTTTTTATTTTTCAAATTTGGTACCTCAGCTATGATATTCACTCCTTGATTGCACTATAGAGGCAATGGAGACAAAGATTTCAAATATACCCATTCTATCAGTCTTGGGCTGCTAATTTCACATTAGTAAGAAATGACTTTTCTTAAGCACATCCATGTATTTCTATTGTTCAAATGATGTTCTTATTTACATTTCTTTCCTGAAAAGAAAAATAAAATATCACAAACCAAAAACCTTTGAAACAAAATGGTAAACCACAAAAATTATATCCCAAATTCACCATTTTGAATACTCATATTTGTGAAAATCAGAATATTTACATGATAATGACATTTATACTGTTTGGCCATTTCAACATGTATAGGCAAACTACTCCAAACAGTTATATAGCAGTTCAGGCTTCTTAAAGTTCAAATAGATATGGCAAACTCCATGGTTCCATAAAATGCCTAATTCATTGGCTAGGTGGTGAAAGGTATAACTTTACCTTCAACTTCACTTCATAATCGATATATAAATTCCATCATTAAAAGAAAAGGAAAAATACAAGTGGAATATTTTTCTGCAAGTGTCCATATACATTTTTTTTTTTAATAAGTATTCGATAAGTATCATTAAAAGCGTAAAGGCACCCTTTAGTACATAGGAAATAGACAAGAGGGTGTGAGTGCATGTATATGAATACACACGTAAATGAACAAGTGAGTGCATGTGAGTATGTGTGATTTAACATAAAATACAAAGAAAGTGAGTTGCATGAACGTGGGACACAATAAGACACACTGAAGAAACAGATGAAAGA
Organism: Carpinus viminea; assembly: GCA_013348765.1. Taxonomy (NCBI): domain Eukaryota; kingdom Viridiplantae; phylum Streptophyta; class Magnoliopsida; order Fagales; family Betulaceae; genus Carpinus; species Carpinus viminea. The sequence continues at coordinate 12,315,174 of CP054671.1, read as the reverse complement.
GTTGCACACTCACTATAAAGATTAGCAAATTAGCTATGTCCAACAGATTACCTTCTGCTTCTTTTTGTACTCTTCCCAGGTGATAGTGTGAGTAGTATTGAGACTGGCCAACCGGGCAGCATGCCACTCTGGTGAATGAAATGAACCATCCACCTGCGACTGTTCTCATCAGTTGCACTCCAGGAAAAGATAACATCAAACAAACAACTACTATACTGGATTATCAGATCAAATTTTCTGATCTACAGAAAGACAAACATTGCTACAGATCTCACTATCATTTAATCAAAAAAACAATTCAAGTTAATTAATAAGATTCAAGAAATGTCCCACAAATTGACATGTTTTGGCATCAACAAGAATCTCTTCTGTAAATCCTCTAGATTTATGGAATTGATCATCACCCATATAAAGTCAGAAAAAATATTTTCTGGTGGACACAACAGCGAATCCAATCTTTCTACCATACTGGATACTACTAGAGGTAAGGGTAATCTAGTTACGCCATATGCTTTATACTACTTTAAGGTTATCAACCTCCGCTAATATTCAACACAGACGCATTACAATGTAAAAAGAGTAATCAATCTTAAAATACACAGGTGAAAAATCCACTGCCTACAGAACGGTAAAAATCCAGGTCATTACAAGAGTCATATTATATTTGCTCTTCTTCTTTTTATTTTTACTCTTTCAAACTTTCAGTGCAAGATCTTAGAGCTATCCTAAGAGGAGGACAGTGACCTAAAGAATTCAAATAAGCATTTTGATTCACCAATCAACACTTCTGGCTTTCACTCTTATCAAATAAAATTAAGAACCATGAAATCATTAACTCTTCACAATTCAAATCGCAAACTTTAAAGCCATATGTTGCAAGGAAATCTTATGCACCATCATCAATACTGTACGATTCCAAAAAAACACAGCTTACCAATCAAAGAACCACAGATTTGCTTAACAAACACTAAGCAATTAATCACAAGCATGAAATTCAAGTACTTGATAAATGACACGAATTAACAAACTGCTATGACAAACAAAGAAAAGAATGAAATTTAAGAGTGAGAAATTCAATAAGGAATGGTAGTATGGAAGGGTACAAACCATGCCGTCTTCAACCTCATCAGGCCCAGCAGAGCTAGAGCCCAGCCTGGCTCTCTGCATAGCTTTGTAAGCTTGATTTTTACCCATTTTAAGAGACACCCAGATGAGAAAACAAGCAATAAAATCAAAGAGACAAAGAACCCAGAAAGAAGAATGAGAGAAAGTAGGTGAGAAATAGTTGATTATGGCGTTAACGGTCGAGGACCCATGTAGAGGAAGAGAAAATATAGGGCGTGTGAAGGAGCAGCAGAGAGAAAAGATGTTGGTTTGGGGTCGAGGAAGGTTTTTCACAGGGCTACAAAAGGTGAGGCTGTGACGGAGAGGTTTGTTTTGGGTTGGGTGAGATCGGGAGCACGTGAGCTCGAGCAGGTCCATGACGTGTCAGTGCGACACATGTTCAGAGTGGAAGAAGTCAAAATCATAAGGCTGCATAAATTAAGCTTTTAAAAATAATTTATGTAACTGATTGCACGGATCAACGCAATCCATGCAGGCAATTGGAAGCTTATGGAGCGAATCCATTTTACAATTTATATACGTGTTTGTGTTTTTTGTTTTTTTTTTTTTGAAAAGTTCATCTTATTCTCATTCATAAATCAAGAGCAAAGCTCTTATAATACAGGATATGCTTTTAAGTATTTAGATTCTGAAAGATATCAACGTCAAACAAGACGTATTACAATTCAAATTCTCAAAATAAATCCGCTAACTTATGACTAATCAACCAATGAAATACAGATTTGTACCAAAAAGAACCAACTAATGCATAGATAGAAATTATTCGACTGAGAAAAAAAGCTAACACTTATTCCTTGACACTAAGAGCTAAAACCAGGGCCAACATTTCTTGATTTTCGACACATTTAAGAACCTCAATGTGTCAACACTTGTCCTCCTCGACCCGAAAGCCAGGATAATGCTCACATCCATAACCCAAAGATCTTGACCAAGCATCACACCCAAAAGCAGGCCGATCGAAACAAAACTTATTACAAGCAAAGAAACAATAACAATACAAGGAAATAAACATCGATCGCGTGCAAGCAGATCCTGTATACTGAAGGACACGTTGGAAGCTCGATGCGGTGGAGACACAAAAAAAGGCTCAGCAGTGGATGGAGAGTGGTGAAATAGGCACGAAAAAGATCTGCAGAACTGTAAAAACTAAAAAACACGTGAAACAAATAGAGAGAAGCAATACAAGGAAAATACTAAAGCAAATACAGGGAAACCCAACAAAAACAAAATACAAAGGAAAATCGAAACAAAATAAAACAAAGAAAACAAAATACAAGAAAACCATAGCAAACATAAAACAAAAAGTATAACGATCAACCAGAGAAGGCTCAGGCGCGATCTGACTAGAACACCGCTGAAGAAGGTGGCGATGGGAGAATGACGCAATAAGGGCGCGTAGAGGACCTACCTCAGGCAAAGGGCAACAAAACACCAAAAAAGGAAGACTCAAAAAACAATCAAAAAAAAAAATGATATGTGTGTGTTATCATAAGGTGACCACTACAAAAATGTAAGGGTTTTGTGACGGTCAATTAATGACTTTTTTTTGCCAAAAAAGTCATTAATTGGTTAGTAACGTTCAAATGGTAAATATTTGAACAGTGCAAAACATCATTATTTGGTGTCCTTTTAAACAAAATGGCACCTTTGTCTGTTTTGCACTATTCACACGTCATCAAAAGGTGACATGCGTTGTATGGAATGTCACCTTCTACAAGGTGACATGCCATTGTTACACGTCACCCTTTTGATGATGTGTGAACAGTAAAAAGTCACAAAATTGGGTAATTTTGAGGAAAAAAAAAAACAAAATTCTTCATATTTATTTTTAAAATTTTTGGGGTGCATTTTACCCAAATTTTGGGTTTCACCATCATGATAATTAATTACACCTTGTTTTTTATATTTTAAGTCGATCTTGAAGCAATCACAATCTACATTAACCCCCGTAATGTATAGTCATTGTCGACTATTATACAAATGTCATTTGTAATTGGGATGATGTAATATTAAAAATTATTCATTAATTTTTTTTTACAAGTGCAAATTTAATGATTAATTTTAATTGCCACATTATTAAATTTTATAACAATTTACTAAATATTATTACTCTTACAAGAGAGAGAAAGAAGAGAAGATGTATAAATGAAGCTACAATGAATGCTCTTAATCATTTGGAAGTCCGTTGACATAGGGTGTGTATGGCAAATCCTTTTACCTTTGATATTGTACTTGGTGTGGATTGATATGATATAAAGTTTTAAATTTTTTTAATTGAAAAGTGATTTTTTTTTTGTAGTTTTTTTTTATTTGAATAAAATAAAAAGTAATTAATGTGATATAAAAAAATGAATGATATGATATAAAAAGTGAAAATGTTTTAATGTTAATTTTTTAGAAAAGAAAGTAAACAGTGTCAACAAGAGGGAAAAGAGTTGCCAAACGTTGCCCTAGTGTTTTGATTATTCAATATATTTTAAAAAAAATGAATTTTTCCAATAAAGGTGAAGCTTAAGAGTTCATTTGGGATTGCGATTTCAGTAAATGCGATTTTAAAAATTATGTTTTAAATCGCAAAAGCGTTTAATAAAACATGTTAAAAATATTTTTTATTAAATATTTATTATGAAAAATCGTGATTTTAGTTTAAATTCGTGCTTTTTTAAATAAACACCCTAACATGTTTATAGAAATCATAAATTTTTTTCTTATTTTAAGTGATTTTTAAATCGTAATGTTAAATACTTTACATTTTGTGATATATTTAAAAAACGAAGATTATGCTTATAAAATCGCAATCTCAATCATCCTTAGTTGAGCCCAAACTAAAATGTGGGCTCAGAAATTTGGGTTGGTTATTCCATACGAGTGGGCTTAAGAGGCTTGGGCTGCCCAAATGTGTTAGTCTTGGATCATTAGGCCCAAAGCAAGCTTAGATATATAGATTAAAGAGGCCAGGCCTCAGGTCTACATAAGCACAACTTCCTATAATTTAGGGCACAAAAATGGGCCTAATATAGGCCTTGGGCAGGCTTTAAGACATCAAACAAGCATGTCAAGTGTTTGAATATGTATGTGAGAGTCCCTCCGAGCGTCCTTTATAGGACATAAATTTCATCCAAACCAATATAAAGAAAATATCTGCAAATCTATTTAAAATACTGTCAAGTATCTATAAGCATTTAAAACCTACATTAAATTATTAATATCATTAATAGTAGTTTATAACTTAAACTAACGTTTTCACAGATTCGCGAATAATGTAAAAAATTATCTGTTATTATGTCGTGTGTCAAATTCGAATCATGTCGAAAATATATGTAAGACTATATAGATCAATCTTAACTCAACCTATTTAATGAAACAGGCTAAACTCCTCCCAACTCTTTAATTTTGTGTTAAATTCATATCAAATTTACGAATCGTGTCAATCCTAACGTATCGCCATTGAGTGCTAAAATATTTCCTAGAATATACATGTTCAAGAGATTCCAAACTGATATTCTCTGGGAGACTAATTATATATCTTATAATAATTTGAATCAATGATTAACCAAATGATATAAGCAAGTGGAAGTCCTTGTCCACAGTGACAAAACTATAACTACAAGACACGTGCTTTTTGTACGGTTATAAAATCATGCACCATACAAAATAAAGTATATAAAAAATAAATAAAGGCCAATTGAGTGCTAAAACATGCACAGTGACCAAAAAAACAAAAAGAGTGCTAATATATATATATTTAGACGGTCCAAATGTGTCGGTGCTTGTTGTTGTATACGGACATACGGTCTACGATTAATGATTATGCTCTTGAAATGGGACAACGAGGAGACAATTTATTCACTTAGGATAAAACAGAAATATCTAATTAATATGACTTTGTTTAGTATAATACTCTTGGTTAGTTTTTTTTTTTTTTTTTGGGTACTAAACTACTACAAGAACTTTCACCAACTGTGATCGTCTAGTGGTAAAAGCTTTCAAAGTTAGGTAGCTTTCAAAGTTAGGTAATCATGCGACAGACGTGAAACGTGATGTTTTTTTTTGCTTCATTCATGGTTCTATTCATGTTCGGTTCAGTTAATTAATATAATATTAATATTATCAACAATGAATCAGAGAACTCTGTTAATAACGCGAACAAACACGTAACAACTAATTGACGCATAATAACAACTATAGGAGACAGAATTCAAAGTCATCACCTTGCCAAGGTCTTATCCAATCACGGGACAGGATGAGATATGACTAAAGCCATGTAAGGGGAAGAAACACTTCATGTATGCAAGGGATGAAAGCAATATATAAATTCATTTTGAACAAATATGCTATTTTCTTACGTTCTGTTTCTTTCTCTTGACAAAATTTTTTATCGACTTAAGCATTAAAAGTATTATTCACTGGCACCTCCAACAAGTCTCCAAGCTTACCTTTAATCTCTCTTACCGGCATTTCTAGTTATAATGATGATATACGAATGTTCACACCATAACAACTGTGATCATCCCCATACCTGACTATTCTCATAAAAGGTAATAAGTTTCATAGAAGTTATCGAAAAGAAAAACAATGCAACTATCTATAAAGAGGTTGTTGTGTTGAAATACTTTCAAAATAAATAAATATATATATAATTTTGTGTCTTGAAAATGTTTTAAACGGAAGGTTTTAAAGCATATTGAATGAAAAATATCTCACATTGGAAAAATAGAAGATTTTGTTGGCATTTATAAGGCCCAACAAATTTGAGGAACATGATCCTTTCAATTTCAAATAAACTAGATAATATCCGGTTAATCTCCAAAAGGTAACTCAATCAGTTGAGACTACGCCTAATGAAGCAAAGGTCACTAGTTCAAATTTTTCTCCCCCATCTTGTGTGGACATGTCAAAAAAAAGATAATATCTCATTATTATAATGGGGACAAAGTTTCCCTCTAACCAACTGGGTTGGAGGAAATTCCTTCAACAATGTTTGAATAAATTTTATTAAAAACTCAAATGCATATCACATGTTATTTTAAAAAAAAAATGGACACATGTCATTTTTATAAACTAGGTTTGATGAAATTCCTCCAACTCAATTTGATGAAAAACTTTATCCTTATAATGGATGGGTATCTTTGTCTTTTCACTTTTTGAATGGACAAAAATGTGAAGGGACAAAAATGTCATTTCACTATAACTAACCGGATATCATTTAATTCATTTGAAATTGAGAGGATCTTAATTTCAAATTTTTAGCTATTAAATGAGCTATGCTAGGGTACACCCTAATGCATGTTATAGTACGATGCAAAACATCATACGCATGTGCGTGTGGTGTGGGCTATAGGGCACTAGTGACGCCTTGATGGTGCACTTGGCATGAAACATTGGAGCAATCTGATTATGATTATTCATTTTTTGGACGGTTAAGATCGTTCAATCTAATGGTTTAATCTAAACCATATGATGCTTCTTAAGTAAATCCAGTGGTTGGATCTACTAGACTGTTGATCTAACGATATATATTAAATAATTAAGATAATTATTTAATCTAACGGTCATATTTAAGTACCAATTGGAATAGTGTTTTATAGCAATTTAATTTCAAAATTCAAAATTATCTAGGCATAAATAATTTTGAAAATTTTAATTTTCGGGTTTTAATTTCATTTGTGCATAATGCACTTAAAACACATAAGTTTATGGGCTCCATTGTATCATGCATAAAAATTTGTTATAACCTTATTGCATACCAATTCAGGTGAGGCCAAATATTTTCTTCAGGCAAGTAACTTTGTAGAGTAATTCTAGAAGTCCCTCTTAAGTCCCTCCAAGAATGATGTAACTATTAAAATCATTGTTTGATCAAAATTCATTAATGATCAATCATAAGCTCAATGATGATTTTAATATACACATCATTCTTGAAGGGATTCAAGTAAGATACAAGAGGGACTTGTAGCATTACTCAACTTTGTAACACACCTTAGGAATAAATAATTCTAAAAGTCCCTCTGTGTCATTATTATGTCCCTAAACAAATAAGGTGGTTCTTAAAATCATCATTTGATCAAAATCCAATAGTGATCAATCACAAGGCTAATGGTAATTTTAAGAGAAACATCATTCTTATAAGAACACAAAAGTGATACAAGAATGATTTGTAACATTACTTCCTTAAGAGCATTTTCGTCTGTAATTTCCTTTATTTATAAAACAGGCAAAAACATTCATTCTAACTTCTCTAACTTTGTCTTTCTTTTTGTCCTGCCTCCATTACATTTCGAACAAAAAACATTCATTAATTCTAACTTCTCTAACTTTGTCTTTCTCTTTGTCCTCCATCAGATTTCCACCTTAATTAACAGGATAATACTTCCATACTTGTGAGAATTTTCATTCTCAAATGACCATGCCTGTGCGTGAGCATGAGTATAAACTTAAGGGAATTTATATCAGATAGGCATGGGTTGAAGGTCCAAAATTATTAAATCCGTAGGTGTTTTTTTTTGACAAATAACAGCATGGGTATATCGACGCCTATCATAAAATCCTTCCGTCCAATTTTGTTAACTGTCGTTACCTTTTTTCAAAACGCACCGTTTTTTACCAATAAAATATTATTTTTTAAAAATTTAATTTTAAAAATAAAATATATTAAAATTAAAAAAAGAAAAAAGAGGGTGGCGAACCAATTTATAGTTGGGCCACCCTGGTATAGGGTGTGCCACCTCTATTATTATTCATAGACTTAAAGGGTGGCCACCACCTTTAATCTATGAAAAAAAAAAATAGAGGGTGGCGAATCACCCCATAGGGGGTGGCCTTTATGGGGGTGGTTCGGCCACCCCCAATCGGCAACTGGGGTGGCCACCACCCCATGGCCTAAGGGGGTGTGAGCCACCGTCTATGAAATATGAAAAAAAAAAATAGAGGGTGGCGAACCACCCCTAGGGGTGGCCGCCATAAGGTGGTGGTTCACACCCCAATCTAACTGAGGGGTGGCCAAACCACCCCATGGCCTAGGGGTGGCCGAGCCACCTTTAAGTCTATGAAAAAATAAAAAAATAGAGGTGGGTGGCGAACCACCCCATAGAGTGGTAACCACTTGGTGGCCTTTAAGTCTATGAAAAAAAAAAAATAGAGGGGTGGCCGAACCACCCCATAGGGGGTGGCACCTTCCATGGGGTTTTTTTTTTTTTTAATATATTTTATTTTTAAAATTAAATTTTAAAAATAATATTTTATTAGTAAAAAAACAGTGTGTTTTGAAAAAAAATATGGGATTAACAAATTGACGGAAGGATTTTATGATAGGCGTCGATGTACTATATGTTATTCAAAAAAAAAACACTTAAGATTTAATAATTTGGACCTCCAACCAATAAATTCCTAAACTTAATTATATGGTTGATTAATTGTTATTCTTCCCTTTGGCATGTTTTCTGCTTGGCCTGCAGTGTGAATAATTATACTATAATTTATTTATTATTCCACAAATCTCATGTTTTGCTCCCCCCCCTTTTTTGTTGTCTTTTTCTTTTTGTTCTTTTAATGGAGTGTGACATGAGTTTGATGGGGATGCATGCAGTTATAGTCGGTGGAATTGTATATCTGGTCTGATTGATGTCGGGATGACTGTACTGTTTGTGCCGCTAATGCTGAAGCTTGCACGGTTTTTCTGTTTTGTTTTTTGTTTTTGTTTTTTTCAAGGCAATTGTTGAAATATAAAATAAAATGCGAAAGAGAAAATAAAGAGAGCGGAAACAATAAGAAAATAAAGAGAGTAGAAACAGCGGTGCTTGGTATTTCTTCAGGTCTCCATTTTAAATATGTGTTTATTTTAGAACTAAGCTGTATTTCTATATCTTGCTCCAGATCTAGTTTTCTCTTTATTAAATCTGCTTTTCTTCATCAGCCTTGGTGCGTCTCCTTGGAGATCTCTTCGATACCGGACTCCTCTGTTATTGCTTGTTGAGTTTTTTAGTTTTTTAAGTCTTATTTTTTTTTGTTGTATTTGGACTACTCATGTTCTAGATCTTGGCTATTTAATACATATTTGATACATGATTTAGCTTTAATTGTTTTTCTTGTAATAAGGCATCTTGGCCTTTTGGATTGTGGATGGTCTAGTCCCCTGACCTTAGGTTGTGGGGGTTCTGATAGGGGCTATACCTATGTATTGTTGATATCTGCTTGTTGCAAATTTGTTCTAGTATCGAAAGTCACACATAGGTTAGCGGTTGGTGAAGTCGCAATTTTGGCTATAGTTTTGTCTTGGCTATGATTAAGATTTGTCAGAATTTTGTTGCTCTGCGTTATATAAGCTTCATGCTTTTGACTTTTATCTTAATGAGATTAGTATATTTTCAAAAAATAAGAGACGTATGAGCTACATGCATCTTGTATTTTTAATATATCAAACAATATTATATAGGACAAAGTTTTTCTCTAAATTGGGTTGGAAAATTTTTTTTCTAGGTAATCTATAAAAGTGACATGTGTCCATTGAACATATGAGATGCACATGTTTTTTTAATGATAGGGACAAACTTAGAATAAATTTTATTAAAAATTCATGTACATTTCACATGTTACTAAAAAAATAGACCCCCTCTTATGTGGACATGTAAAAAAAAAAAATAGTTACATGTCACTTTTATAAATTAGATTGAAGGAAATTTCTCCAACCCAAAGTTTGGAAGAAAATTTTGTCCTATTATATAACTCTCTATTTATAAAGAGAAAATGAGTAATGACCAAAAAATCCTAAATAGATCTAAACTAATTAAGAAATAAAATAAACTTTACAAGGAAATATAATAATAAAAATCCTTAAAAGGAAATATAATAATGGAGAATAAAAATATTCTAACATAAAGAGAAATAACGTATTAAGGATAATATTAATAAACTTAATTTAGAAAATATAAAATATTCCTACAACAATGTTGAGATAATTTAGTTGTTGCATGCCCTAAGCGGTCAAGGCATAAATCCTTTGTTAAAACTTGAGACTCTCATATCAAATGTTTAACAGGAATCCAAGTCTCTTAGTGGCCTATTTGAATATGCGTTTAGGAGGTTCAAAAGTAATTTAACATTCAAAAAATTCGTTTGAAAAAAAAAGAAGTACTCATTTAGTAAAAAAAATTGAAAATAGTTCAAAAATGGCCAAAATGCATTTTTTACTACAAAAGCTTACAAATAAAGTTTTTGCCAAAAATACTATTTGTCAAACGCAATAGGAGTGTAAAGGCGGTTACGGTTAGTGGTTTTTGGCAAAAACTGCTAACTGTAACCACTTTAACGGTTATTAAATTTTACTAACCGCATCCGCTAGGTGGTTAGTGGATAACGGTTAGCGGTTATAGTTGGCAGTTAGTAGTTAGTAAAACAATTAACCGCCCGCTATAACTACTTTTTTAAAATTGAGCTTTTTTTAAGCACTATAGTATTTTTCACTTTTTTTTTTTTTTTGTATTTTTAGTGTCTTCTTGGGCCAAATTGATATAAAAAGAGCTCATATTGAAAATAAAAAATATTTGACATACTTAAAAAATCCTTAAATATTAAATCATAAGTTCATAACCGGTTAACTTAAAAAAAAAAAAAAAAACCACCACCACCACCACCAAAGTTTAACACAACATATAAAAAAATATAAAAAAAAAAAAAAGTTCAATAAAACATATAAAAAAAGTTCAACACAGCATATAAAAAAAATAAAAAATGTTCAAATAAAACATTAAATGATACAAATAAAACATTAAAATTGCAAGATAGAGAGAGTTAGAGAGAAAGAGGCAACGAGAGAGAGACGGTCCAGAGGTAGAGTTTGTAGAGAGGAACGGCCGACGGAGTGAGTGAGATAAGGAAGGATAAGAGAATAAGATGAAAATCCCTACCCTAACCCTTAATGCATTTTCTCTCAAAACTGACGTCGTTTTGATGTGAAATTCATTCTTATTATTATTAATATAAAATAGACAATATATATATATAGAATAAATAAATAAATAAATAAATGCTAGAAGATATAAATATATACAGTTTCCAAAATATTTTATTCAATTAAAAACTTATGCCTTTGATATTATATAATCATATGATCTCTTTAAAAAATTTTTAATTATCTCATTAAATTAGATCATATGATTAATGATTTAAATTATTATCATATTTACTTATAGTCTTTTTTTTTAATTGAATTTATTATATAATGATAATGCTCAAACTCTTAAGTACTAAATTTCTAATGATTTAATGGTCATATGCTCATACTTAAATTATATGATCATATTATCTCACAAATCACAATTCATATTAATATAATAAAATTATCTTAGATCTAAGAATCTAAGATAATGTGATATATATATTATAAGTATAAATATCTAACAATGCTTTGATTCAATTGTGGTTATAGGTAACACATTGTTTAATTTAATTGTAAGTATCATACTATCATTATACATAAATAATATGAATTATATGATTAACTTGTAGACTTATGATTTATGAGTTATGTCATATTATATATATATATAAATATAATTTGTTATTATATAATCAATGATTTAATGATCAATTGATCATGTGATATAATCATATAAATTATAGTAATAATTTATTAATACTCAATTTGTGATTTAATTATTGAAAACAAAAATGTGATTTAATCATTAATGATCAATTGATTAAGTTATATATATAAATATTATTATAATTATAATTATCAAAATATATTATATAAAAAACGGTTAGCGGTTAAGATGGTTAGTGGTTAAACGGATAAGCGGTTAGTGGATGGTTATTTAACCGCCCACCTTTACACCTGTAAAACGCAATCCTAAACATACTCTAAATTTCAACATAATTCGTTGTCAAATTTTATTAACATTATGGAGTCTTTAAATAAACACTTATTACAAGAAGTCTAGAAGATAGGTAACACACAACTAATTATACATCTGAATTTAAAATAATGATGATAAAATGCATCCTAATATTAAACTAATCCGAAAACATCCAAAATAATACTAATTAAACGCGGTCCTACCATAACACAACTTTGCTCATAAAATTTCTATCTTCTCATAATTCTATCCGTACCAAAGTGGTCATGATGGCAATTATGCACTACATAAATTTCTATCTTCTCAAATGCCAACGGTAAAGCACCCATTATTTTTCACAAAGAGCAATTGCTACAAACTTTATATAATTACTGTACAATTAGATTAATATATATATGGAGTGCTCATAAACTATTGGATTAACTTTTATTGAAAAATGCTCATAAATCTAATGGTTTATGAGCACTCTATGTAGCCCCATTGTACATAAATTGTATAAGAGTTGAGTTTTAGATTTATTAAGTAGTTTTAAACAGTTTCCTCTTTCCTTAAAACCCTCCATCACTACAGCATATCTTAAGACACTATCCCTTCTTCCGCAGGCACTAAGCATCCCCTACACGTGTGTGAGAAATAGCTGAATTGGAGTCAACCTTGGCGACACTATGTCGAGTTACTGTGTTAGGCCACAACCCACAAGAGCCAACATTGATTTTTGGGTCATTAGTCATCAATTGTGGCTGTTTGTTTCTTTTTGAGTAGTGTTTTTTTGTGCAAAAACCCAACAGCATGTTCTTTATCTTACTCCTCTCCACTATCAATTTATAAATGATTTAATTCTCTAGCACTCTTCTACATTTCCAATGACCATGTGGGAGGGCCGATAATTTTGACACGGCCCGTAAATTCAACACAAACACAAACACGAAATTACAGGATTTGAATTTTCTAAACAGGTTCGGGTCAACTTACTAAAAAACTTCATGAATCATGCATATAGAGGCAGACAAGACATAAAGGACTAGAAAGGTTGTTAGTGCATTGCAACTAATTGATCGGTAATTAAGGAATCTATTAGCTAGGTGAGGTCTAACATGAAACATTGGAGTTATTGAACCATCATCACTCGACTGTGGAAAAATCATTGCTTCTGTTTTTTAATGCATATAATAAGCTTTTGCAAATAGAAAGAAAATAAAAACCATAGAATAAAACATTAATTACTTTTTCGGTTGCATATGCAGGCCTGCTTTTTCAAAGTCATTATATATTCAAACACCAATTAGTGGCCTCAATAATGTAAGTGCTTGCATGCTTTTTAACACATTACGGCAGAAAAAGTATTTGGTGATCCCTGTACCTCCCAAAATCCAGGCTTTGCTGCTCTTGAAATCATATCTAATTCACAAGAGTGGATCTCCATCACTTAATTAAATTGGTGCTCGTAGAATATTGTATTGGTGGCTACTTGCATTATCTTTATAGTCGTTAATTTAAACCATTCAAACAGACAAATATGATTAAATAACTACATTGATCTTTGCATGTGAAAAAGACTCCCGCCTATGAATGCTACTCACCATTTTCAAGTGTTCATCTCTTAACGTTCATGTTATCCGGCACATTTATATCCACTTTAAAAAAAAAAAAAAAAAACAAAAAGAACAAATAGAGTACATGCTAATTAGGAGATGGACATATAAGAATGCTACATAGGATTTATTTTTCAAATATTATGGCATTTTGGTTGAATGTTGCCCTCTTTTTCAATTATTATTGTAGAAATATATAATGGAATATTGAAGTAAGAGAGAGAGCGGAAAGCATTAAAAGAAAGAGATTAGTAAAGATGGTTAATACAACATTTTGACTATATTTAAGAATATTGTGTTTTATTCTCAAGGTGTAGCTCAATCGGATGTAGGCAACTAGTTCAAATTTCTTTCTTCATTTCCCCCCTTTTGTGAATATTAAAAAAATTAAAAAATTAAAAAATTGTGTCCTACGATTGGTATGTTATTTACTCAATGAGCAAAGGTTTGCAAGGACTAATCTCTAATTTATTTATAGATTCAACCATCAAAGTAACAAAATCTCCCATTTCTTCTTTATTTAATTTTAAATTAATCTGAATTATATTACATAAAAATTATTATGATGTATTTGGATCAAGCCAATCAAATAGGAGTGTCTGCGGATGATAGCCATGGACAAAGTTTTCCTTTAAACTGGGGTTAGAGAAATTTTCTTCAACTTAATATATAAAAGTGACATATGTTTCCTAACATATGAAATACACATATTTTTTTAATAGTAGAAACAAAGTTGAAATAAATTTTATTAAAAATTTATATGTATCTCACATATTATTAAAAAAGTGGGACACATTACTTTTATGTATTAAGTTGAAGAAAATTTCTCTAACCTAATTTTAAAGAAAACTTTGCCTAATAGCCATACAATCTGTTTTTGTTTTCAACATAAGTATGTCTAGTGTTTATTTTTTAAAAAAGGTTAATCAAATAATTTTCTTAAGTAAACCCTAATTAAGGACAATACTTTTCAAATGTACACACTAGTCCACAAAAAACAACTGTCAACTTTTGGTCACGACACAAAAATATAATATTTTCAAAACATTTGGCTACACATGATTTAAAAAAAAAGATATCATATAATTTCAAATTAGAAAAGTTGTCTTATTGATTGCCCATTTCGACCCACTTGTTCAATCGAATCTTGAATGAAGATAAATCTACCAATCCCATTCCCACCACTATCATTTCTCATTGCATTATCACTAAAAGAATACCTTTCTTGCCAAAAAAGTAAGAACAAAATCTCTCCCTTTTTTCTTTTCTTTTTTTGGTACGACCTATATATTGCATTGGCGAGTGGAGATCAGTCGAGACGACGGCGAGTGGGAGAGAATTGGGTTTTACTGTTCGAGATTTATTTTCCATGGGCACGAGCCCCTAGATACTGACAGGTGGCGTGTTCTCAGGCTTCTCAGATATCCGTAGACCGTGAATCACGGATTACTGCCAATTCTCGTCCCCTTCATCTTTTAACCTGCCTGGTCAATTCTCACCGACGCAATAACGTCGTCGTATCGTATTCGTATGGAGGCCTGCCTGCATGGTTATTAAAAAATGTTTTTTGTTTTTTGCTTTGGCTGTGACATAAGAGAAATTATAGAAATTAATCTTTATTTCATTTTTCACTCATTTTTTTTACAAATAATGATGAATGGATTAATCATTGAATCTGTGTAAGTTATAAACCGCCTTAAAAAAAATTTAGTAATTAACAAGTAATTATTAACCGCTCGCATTTTCACCTTTATATGTAACTCATATGTGGCTCAAATTACAAACAATATAATTGAAAAATGAGATGAAAAATGATATATATATATATATATATATATATAACATGCTTTTGACATAATCAATAGGAGAGAATTTACAGAGTCGTGGGCGGGATGCATAACGATGGCAATATGAAACTGTCAATAAATCCAATTATACAATTTAAGGATTATTTTAGTTTTACAAGTCTCTTGAAAAAAAATATATATATAAGAATCATATATATTGGCGTGTGTGGTTTATGTATTTATCATTCAATTTGATATAATGTAGTTGTGGCTATTGGATATCTCTTCACCAAGAGAAATAATATAAATTATTCTCTCAACCAACACTTCAATACCATAATTTTCACCATAATTTTCACCATAAAGTTAATTTATAATCAACAAATAAATAAATAAATAAATTTTTTATTTAATACACCACCATACAAATTCAATAACATTGACATGAACAGGTCCCATATGAAACGACAGAACATCCTACATATAATGGGAAAATTACATTTTATCTTTCAAAGTTTAAGATGATTTTCAATTCGATTTTTAATGTTTTAATTTTGGCAATGTTTAAGGATAATTAGGGTGGCCAGCTATCCTTTAATTTTTTAATTTTTAATTTTTTATTATTAACTTAGAATAGGGACATTTTGAAAAGAAAAAAAAAAGTTAGAAGGATCAAATTATATAAATTTAAAAGTTTAAAAAGTACATTACAAAAATTAAAATTTTAAAGGTAGCGTTGAAAATGACACCAACTTTAAGGGGTTAAAGTATATATTTCCCTATAATAATTTGTAAACTGCTCCGACGTGTCTTTTTAACTCTTGCAGCAGTGGCAGGGCAGAACCCAGAGACCAAACTCTTCCAACCCCCACGTCTTTTGGGTTTTTCCATTTATTTTTGCTGAAAAACGTTTTTCTTTTGGATGTTTATGGGCAAAGAACCCTAGCCAAATGCTAAAATACGCACTAGATTATGTCACGCTGCAAATAGGCTATCACTATTACTCAACACGAGTGTAATAGATTGTTATTAAATGTTAATTAAATAGTAATTTTAAAAGAAATTTTATTTATTTAAGGACACAATTTTTTTTTTATAAATTACTTGGGTCGACACATAAATGATATTTCCTTCAAATTGAATTGCAATCTCTTATGTCAAATAAAAAAATAAAATAAAAAATTGCAATCTCTTTTACGGTCTTTGTATCAAACTATGACAATACATCTTCAGTTATAACCTCATTAAATAGGTGGTGGTTGTTGTTTTTAAGTAGGGGCTTGAATACGTTCGCCTTAATCTGTACTCATTTTATTTTTGTAATTGTCTTGTGTGGCTCTATAAATAACCGAATCACCCATTTGACCAATTTCTTACATTTTGTAATTATTTTTACATTGTTTTAATTTGTTTAAGGTCTATTTTTAAAGAGCTCACAATTTTTTTTAGTTTTAGGATCATTTACTTTCTTTTTCTTTCACATCAGGAGTAGAAATGATATTCTCTTGTAAAAGTTTTTCTTATTCAATTAAAAAAAATACAAAAATTGCTTTCAATCTAGTTTATAAACTATCATGTGTCTTTTAGCATGTAAAAAGTATATAATTCTTTTTAGTGAATATATGAGAAATATAAATATTTTTTAATATAAGTAAGAGGAAATTTATAAACTTGTTTTAAAGTACGATTCCTTCCATTATTATCCCATTAATAATCTCCTCCAAAACTTGGTGCAAAGTACATACCAAACTTGACACCATCTTTCAACTATCTTTAGATTATGTTGTAAGTTTAGGGGCAAGAAAGATGTCACACATAAAAATAATGGCAATATAGTGACGGTCACGACTCATTTGGTCCCAAGTAGTTCAATACCACTCAAATTTCATAAGGAATATTTGTTTTCAAAAGGTTATTAATTGCTTGAAGGTTTGGAAAATACCATCCAACTACCTTTTTTTAAAATTAAAAAAAGAAAAAAAATTATGAGTAAAATGGTAAGACGAAGAGATCAATTGTATTTATCTTATTTGAACGTAACCATAATAGCAAATACCCGCTAGAAATTACACAAAAGAGGTTTAGATGAGTGGAACCATATGCACTCCTTCGATTCTGACTGAATCATAATCTGATTTAACCTCACACCAAAGAATTAATGAGAATTCAAGATGAGTCAAATGACTAATATTAATTACGCATATATAAAAGTTCTCCATTAGAAAGATTCAAATCAACATTCTAGTATATCTAAATACCTTAAACGGAAAATTTTTGGATATTAGAGCGTACTAAGCCTATTTTTAGAAGGTCAGGCTGACGAAAGAATTTCTACAAAATAGACAGGTAGATTGATTGGTAACCTCCGGCCCAAAAAAGAGATTAAGAGTCTTTAATGCTTAAGAGAGGAGAGGACATGATATACGTACTTGGGGATGTGTCCTCTTTTTTTGTTTTGTTTTTTGGTAACATGGATGTGTCCCTCTTTTAATGTTAGCTCCTTTTTGATAATGGTCCAATATGGTGGTATTGGCATAAATGGTCCTTGTTTAGGTGTGTTATTTCGTTGTAGGTTTATTAGTAGCCATCAGTGATCGATGAGTTTCCACGTGGAGAAGATTCTAGGAGCTACCGAGTGACTTTCTGTGTGTGGATGACTGTGCAATTTGATGGTGAGTTGTAGAGTACTCATTACCCTATATTTTAGCCGTGTGACCGACATTTGTAGTTGCCTGATTATCTTTATGTAGAGCTGCGACGCAGTTATAATATAAATTTAACTTTTTTTATATATTATTTAAAAATTTAATTAAATTTAAAATACTAAATTTTAATTTTATTTTATTTTTAAATGATAAGTAGAAGAGAAGTTAAATCTTTATTGGATTTATGTTAACTTTAACATAGAATCAACAAATATCAAACTTCTTTTCACATGACATTTTTTTAAAATAAATAAATAAAAATTGAGGTCATAACACAAACCCAACTCGTGGCTAGCTTTTCTCTTATGTATCATTTAAACAAAAATTAAATTTTAAGTAAAATCAATCATTTTTCCTAAAAATTTGGCAAAAAGGATGATTTTGTTTGGTTTAAAAATCGATATTTTTTTTAATCACGGTAGGAGAGAAGTTGATCATGAGTTGGATTTGTGTTGTGGCAATGTCAAACCTTAAATTATTAATCACCGTAAATTAATTTCTTAAGAATTGTTAAATTACTGGTTATCTCAAAATACTGACATTCACGTGAGAAAGAATGTTAAGAAATAATATCACATTATTTGTAGATAAGACATTGGAGATGTTTATAAGGAATTGACAACTTTCTCCTATAAAACCAGTTTTATAAAATGAGTTAGTCTTATGAATTTTTCACGGTATTATAACTTACCAAATGACGAATAAGACACACTACTTACCTTGTGATAAAGACTAAGAAAAATATTGGCTTGCACGTGAGGGAAAGTGTTAAGTAATAATTTCATATTGCATGTGGACAAGACCTTTGACATGTTTATAAGGAATGTGCAATCATTTCTTATAAAACCGGTTTTATGAGATGAGTTAGGTATATGAATTTTTTTGTGATATCAAAGTCAAAGGTCCTGTGATCGAACATTGATGATTTCATCAATTCTCTTAATTAAATTAAATATTTCACGTATTGGGTCCTATCTATTAAAAGGAAGTTTGAACCTATACGTGAGGAAAAATGTTAAAGTAATGATTAAGTTTACATCTTCCTATCAATTTAAATTTTGAAATAACTAGTAATTTAACAGTTCTTAAACTTTTTAGGGCCAATGATCGATTTTTTTTTTGACATGTCCATACAAGGGTAGGGGGAGGGGGAATTCGAACTTGTGACCTTCGCTTCATAAGGCGTGATTGATATTTATTTCTATATTCTTGACGATTTTTTTTTTCAATCTCCGTAAATCTTTTATCCAAAATAATTTTATCAAGGTTTCTCAATATTCGTTCAGCACTAGTTTATTCATTTCAAGGGGCTTTTTAATTTTCAATTATAGTTGATATAAAAGTAATTTTTTAAACAAAATTTGCTTTGAAATTTTCAATATTGATCCAACATGAATTCATGCAACTTACCTATAGAAATTGTCTGGTCATATAACATGTGATAGAAAAAGCTTCACAATCTCTATTTTTAAAAATCTAAGATTTCAAAGATAGACAAAAAGAACATATCATACTTTTCTTTTAAACTAATCAATACTTTTTTTTTTCTTTTTTTTGAGAACGAAAAGTTAGAACTTATGCCTCGTTCGATAACAATTCCAAAACATTTTGTTTTTCTTTCAAAACAAAAAATATAACTTTTTAAAAAATCATTAAAAAATAACTCAAACCACAAATACTAACTAAAAAAAAACACAAATACTATATAAATGTAAATTCTACTAAAAAAAAAGGTATTTTGTTCTTGCAGTGCAAATAATCCCTTACCACTATCATTATATTGCATAAAAAAAATAGTTTTCAAAATTATTATCATAGATTTTTTAATCAAACAATATTTTTCTTTTTCATTTTTTTTTGGTTGGTTATTAGCAAAAAGGGTGGGCAACCACCTGTCGTTGTTTTACTTGAACGTTATCATGGTAACACCTATTTGTTAATAATTTCTTAAGAGAGGCCTAGATGACGAAAACTACATGTACTCTTTAAGACCAATTAAGACATAATTTGACCCAATTTCATTAGAACATCAATTAATTCTTAAAACGACTAATACTGATAATACTTATATGAGCAATTATCATCCATTGCGAAAATTCGAATCTACACTGTAATCATCTGCGATCTTATTGAAGCTCTGTAAATGGAACTTTAAGATCAAATGAAGAATATATAAACAGTTTTAACGACAAGAAAGTTGTTCATCTTTAGATTCCCAGTTTATGGAAAAAAGAAAATCACAACAATACAAAAACATAGGAGGAAAGAACAAAGTCTACTTACAGCCAAGATAGCCAGCATCGCATTCTTCTAAGCGCGTGGCCTGCAGTAGAGTGAGAGTGAAAACCAATTTGCATGATCTTAATTCAAACGTAAATTATTAGGATACAAATTTCCACGCGCGTCATAGGAGGTCTGGTCTTACTAGACTCTCCCCCCCACCGCTCCTTAAATAAAGCCTTCCTTTCACACGACAAACCAAAATGCCCACTTTTCAATCAGCAAGGGTACGAGAAAAAGTTGTCCTCCTGTGTGTTTCCTTTCACTTTCACCTCCCCCATTGCAGACAGCTCATCTAAACACTTCTAAATTTATCTTTCTTTTTGTTTTTTTTGACATTATTATCAAATTTTGAAAATTATATTAACAAGAGTGAAAGATTTGCGGTGATATATACTTGCAGTAAAGAAAGATTCTCACAGGGGAGGAGAAAGAAGTTGCAAATCCCAATAATGAACACTACGTCTGTGTCTCTGTCTGTCAGCGATTTTTAACCTGTTCTACACATCTAGTCAAGATTTATCTCCATGCCCCAATTGCCCATTATTCGCATCTTTACCGTGGGCACCAGGGATCGAAAAATCCCAACAAAATGCAGAAAAATGTTTACTAGCCATCATGATTCATCGGCCTCTGTATTTTCAGAGGTGAAACAGAGGAAGTACTGTAGCGGCCTTTTATGAAGTTGTTTCGCTGAGGTCTTTTGAACTACCATTCTCTTTGCTTCCACTCTTCTCTCCCCTCCCTCTTTATCTCTCACAAAGCTCATGAGTCACCACCAACATGTAGATTGTAGACCCTCCTTTCTCTCTCTGAGTTACGCGGCATTCTCTTCCTTCCACCTTACACTACTCTGTCCGGGTTTGGTCTGCGCTATCTTCAATAGCTCATCTACAGTCCTGTCACTATTTCCGTCTCTGCACCATCGCCCATCAAGAACCAGACTTCAACTCAGCAATGAAGAAAGCAGAGTCTTGAACTGTGTTTGTCAAAAGTAGACATTAAGAAACAAGCTTTGAACTACCATCCAAAACAGAGTCTTTTACTCTATCCCTCTCTGTTTCTGTATGGAACCTACCCATTAAAGCACAGTTCTTCTCCTCTCCTCTCTCTCCCCTCGCTCACATAATCAAAAGCAGTCCTCACCAGCAACACTACATTCCTTCCCTGCCTTTAACTTCAAGGGACAACAATGCCCACCACCACCACCCTCCTCCTCCTCCTCCTCCTCCTTACCCTCCTCTCCACCACCACTATCTCCTCCACCTTCCTTCCCAAGAAGCGCCACCACCACCGCCACCTCCTCCATCAACCTTTCTTCCCACTTACCTCCTTCCCTCCAACCCAACACCCTTCTCCATCTCCCCTAGCACAACCACAGCAACCAACACAACCAAAGCTCCTTCTTCTTCTTCTTCCTCCTCCACCCCACCAAAACCATTTTTTCCATCCTACCCCAACCCTCCACCCCTCCCTCCCCAACCGCCCTCGCCACCTTTCCAGCCAACATCTCCGACCTCCTCCTCCCCGCACCTCCTCCTCCGACTCTCATCGCCACATCATTGCCATCTCTGTCTCCGCTTCTCTCCTCATCGCGTCCCTCTTCATCGCCTTCTCCGCCTTCATCTACTACCGCAAGCACGCCCCTTTCTCCACCGCCTCCACCGCCGACGACAAGACCTCTCGCGCCGATAGCCTCCGCTTGTACTCCGACGGGACCCTCAAGCCTCCTCCTCGTATCAGCCCGTCCAACCCCAGCTCCGAGTTTCTCTACCTGGGTACATTAGCTAATTCCCATGGCATCGACGACGGGGAAGCTGAGAATTCGAGCAATGCTGGAGTCTCGGCCCCCACCCAGTATCAGAAACTGGGTTCGCCGGAGCTCAAGCCCCTTCCGCCGCTTCCGAAGAGCAGCTTCAAGCAGAGTTATGGAAGTTCTGCAGTGGGTTCTTCTGGGAATGAGGAGGACGATGAGGGAGACGAAGAAGAGTTTTTTTCTCCGAGAGGGTCTTCTGGCCGAAAAGAAAGTCCAGTTCGTACCGGATCGAGCTCCCGAAGAGTGTTCAATGATGAAAATTTCGGAAGTAGAAGCTTCAATTCGAGAACTGCCTCGTACCCATGTTCGAATTCGGCCTCCCCAACGAATTCTGTGTCGAATTCTGCATCCCCAGTTCTGAATTTTAGTCCCACAAGCATGAAATCCAAGTCCCCGGACTCCGTGATAAATTTCCCTGCTCCGATTCCGATTCCGATTCCACTTCCGGTTCCAGCTAGGCTGATACCGACTACGCTTCCATCACTTTCTTCCTCGTCGTCTTCGTCTTCTTCATCATCATCAGAGAGAGGTTCAGGGAATACCCAGAATTCACCGGCGAGAAATTCGGACGTTTCGGGGCAGGGTAAGCGATCCCCGACGAGAATCGAGTGTGTTCCGATAAAACTGCCTCCGCCACCACCTCCACCACCTCCGCCATCAAGATTTTGGGAAGTTCCGGCCGCCCTCGGCGCAAACCGAGAGCCGAATTCGGGGCCGCCAGTTCTTGTACCGCCTTCTAGGCCTGTTGTGTTGCAAAATGTTGCACCCATTTCGGCTGCTGAGCAATTGCCGAGCAACGGAACTGTGGAGAGGAATGAGGATACTCCGAGACCAAAATTGAAACCTTTACATTGGGATAAGGTTAGAGCGAGCTCGGACCGAGCTATGGCGTGGGATCACATGAAATCTAGCTCTTTCCAGTAAGATAAATGACTTTTTAACCTTTTAATTTCTGGGTGTTCAAAGTTTTTTTGATGTTTTGGATTATATGATCACTTTTTCTGGATCAGGAATATCTCCAAGGTAACTTTAGGTAGGTTGGAGTTTTAAAATCCTAGTCATTATCTTTAAGCACTATTTTAATTAAAAGGTTCAGAAAAATTAAAGATACGCAGAAATGTTGAGAGGACAAAATCTGAATCATTTAATGAAAAGTAATGGTTGGGATTTTAAGAACTCCATAGAGAGTTACCTGGAGAAATGAAAACCCAGAGGATTCTAATCCAGTTTTGCTTGTTTGTGGAAGTTATGTATGTCTTTTGTTGAGTTTGAATCTTGTTTTGGTTGCAGACTGAATGAGGAAATGATTGAGACGCTGTTTATGGTTAACAATAATAATAATTTGAATTCAACTCCGAAAGATAATGGTCGGCGTCTGGTTCTCCCTTTGCTGAACCAGGAGAGTCGGGTGCTTGATCCGAAGAAGTCTCAGAACATTGCAATTTTGTTGAGGGCACTAAATGTGACCATTGAGGAAGTCTGTGAGGCTCTTTCGGAAGGTAACTGCTCAATTTTATGTAAAACTTGCGTGGACCCCTTGTAGTAAAATAGCGGGGCCCTCCTTTGTTGTGTAAGTTATTCCTGATTTCAAGTTTTTGTTGGCAAGTTATGGTTACTTCAATATTGAACAAAATTTGTGCTTCCCTAGTCCCTACTGTATGAGCTTATAAAATGTGAGGCATGTTGGGTTGCTCTTGCTCTTTTTTTTTTTAATTCTCAAGGTTGAGAACACCAGACGCCTGATATTCCCAATGTTACTGTTTTTTGAAGTTTTACAAATTACAATCAATGTCTTTGCTTTGAGTTGGTACACTTCCAGATGTGCCCTGCCAATATAGAATTGATTAACTTTGGTCTTTTTCTTAGTGCATAGCCTTGATGTTTACAATTCTCCTAGGCTCTTCAAGTAGGCTCCAAAGTCTTGTTTTGAGTGTAATTTGTCTCAAAAGTTGAAACCAGATTATTATGGCGTTGATGGTTAATTTAAAAGTCTTTTCTGTGGTCACAATCTGAGTGATAATATATCGTCTCCTGCTAAATAGCATATACTTTGTGCAGTTTAAAAGAAGCTCTCTTCTCTGTATGTGTGTGTTGCCCTGTTCTGTGTTTGACAGTTCCAACAGCACTCTGTCCTTGTAAGCATTGCCATTTCCAAACTATAAATTTAACGCATTAGTAAATTTTCATTGTAGAGAAGTTGGTGTGTTGCAAGAAGTAAAAAAAATTTCCCCTTTCCAGAATGGTTCATTGTATTTCATTCTCTTCTCATTAGGTGTTACCGTTATTTTCTCAATGTCATTAGCATGACAAATCATTTTGTATGCATGTGTGTGTGCATGTGCGTGCATTTGATGTATAATCATTAACCATTCAAACAATTGGAGTGCTGAATATTTTGAACTTCTCTCTAAATACAGGTAACTCTGACACATTAGGGACAGAACTTCTTGAAAGTTTATTGAAGATGGCTCCTACCAAAGAAGAGGAACGTAAACTAGCAGAGTTCGATGATGAATCACCATCTAAGCTAGGACCAGCTGAGAAATTTCTCAAGGCCATGCTTGATATACCATTTGCATTTAAAAGGGTGGATGCGATGCTTTACATTGCCAATTTTGATTCAGAAGTTGAATACCTTCAAAGGTCTTTTGAAACTCTGGAGGTAAATCTTAATTTCTCGTGTGTTTATTATATATGTCTCTAGTATAAAGGCCTCATGGGCAGAGTGTAAGCAAAATATGTGGAGCGGAGCCCATGAGATCCATTGCAGCTTATTAAGTTTTTTTGCAAGGGCTGAATAATTGGCTGGGGCTGCCCTCTGCAGTATGGTTAAGGGTATATTGGGAATTTCAATGTAGCATGTTAGGGTTTTTACTGGGGATAATAGTGAAAATTAGTCGCTTGCTTGCTTCTGTGGACATAAGCACTCTATCGAAGCATATAAATTCTGTGTATAATATCGATAATCCCCAACAGTTATGCTATCTGCACTTAATGTTTGGTGAAAACATTTTGAAATGGAAACCTCATGCATGCCACTTGAAACGCTCCCTATACGTCTATTGACTATATGTACCTCTGGTGGTTGCACTCCCTATATATCTGTGTACCTCTGGTGATTGCAGCTTTCCTCAACAATATTTCTTTCTCATCCCAATATACACGTACCTTTCTATCATGAGCAGTGATCAGAAGGCTGGAGCTCACTATAAAATGAGTCAAAAGCTGAATAGTGAAAAAGTGAAGATTCCTTCTCTTTTATTTTGACTTATGGTTAAAGCCAATCCATTTTCACAAAGAAAGCTGCTTGTGATAATTTTCATCGTCTAGTCACTCTTCCATTACCTCCGGTCTCTTTTCCCTCCATTTTCTGTAATCATAGATGATTTGTTGACCCACTTTATGGTGCAACCAATCTAATCATTAAATATTGAGCTCAATACTTGGCCCAATGCACATGAACATCTTTTCATGTAATAACATTATCCCAAAGTAGCCATGAGCCTGAATCCAAGCCCGTGATCTCCATCTGCTGCCACTGTTACTGCCTTCACTAATATGAATAATTTTTTCATGATCTTGTTCCTGGATTATGATTACTCCAACCTTTAGTCATGATGTCAAGACAAGGGGCTCACGAATATGAATAATTTTTTTCATGATCTTGTTCCTGGATTATGATTACTCCAACCTTGGTCATGACGTCAGGACAAAAGGGTTGGGATAAAAGTCTTGCATGAGTGATTTTCAAGTACAGTAGCCAGGTATACATTCATCGTAAATTAAGCAGTGGCAGTTCCAACCATGGCTCCAAATGATTAATATGGCTTCCACATTTAGAGAGTATCAATGTTGCTTAACCAGTTAGGGCAATAAACTGCATATTTCTACTGACCAGATTAAAATAGTATACAACAGTATAAAGAAGCTTCAGACAGCTTGTACCTTTTGTTATAGTGTTGAATTTAAGGCCTTATACAATGCATTCAGTAGGTTAGAGCATTGAGATCGGGTTGAAATTGTGATTCTTCAAAAACTTGGTTAGTGCCCAGAGTAGCAGTGATCATTCAAGTGCAAACAGTCATGATAATTGAGTAATATGGTGAACCAGACGAGTAATCTCAACAAGGCCTTGATTCCAACTACTTGGGAAGCTATATGAATATCTTTTCTCGTTTATCTTTGTATAGAGCTGTATCTCCAGTAACCTGGACCAATTATTTCTTCTGGCTAATGCAGTACTATTTTTAGTCTTTACTTGCACCTGGCCAAATTAACACGCATCACTTTATCTTCTCTTCTAGTTTCTTGGTAACGTGTACATAAGGACGATTATAGGAAAAAAAAGTAAAATTATGTAAATACTTGCCAAATAAATGTACCTGTCTCATGTTTAATGATGAACCTAGTTGCTGAACTGCCTTTTCATGCCCTCCAGTGAACTTCTCCTTGCAATTTATTGTCTCATTTAATTGAGAATGTAGATCCAATTTTTCCAATTACTTGTATATTTACCAGCTGCTGTTCACACTTCATTTCCTACAGGCAGCTTGTGAAGAATTGAGGAACAGCAAAATGTTTCTGAAGCTTCTTGAAGCAGTCCTCAAAACTGGGAACCGCATGAATGTTGGCACCAACAGGGTGATGCCCATGCGTTCAAGCTGGACACGCTCCTCAAGCTTGTTGATATTAAGGGCGCTGATGGGAAAACCACTCTCTTGCATTTTGTTGTTCAGGAAATTATTAGAGCTGAAGGTTCTCGTCTTTCTGGTACCAATCAGAGTCAAATGGCTGAGAATCAGCAGTCTGCTTTCCGGGATGAAGTTGAATATAGAAAGCTTGGGTTGCAAGTTGTTTCAGGTTTGAGTGGGGAGCTCACAAATGTAAAGAAAGCTGCAGCAATGGATTCAGATGTGCTCAGCAGTGAAGTTGCAAAGCTTGCTGGAGGACTTGCGAAAATATCTGAAGTTGTTAAATTAAACGAAAATTGCATTGAAGCAGACTAGCCGAAAGTTTTCAGAGTCAATGAATGTGTTCTTGAAGAAGGCTGGGGAAGAGCTTGCAAGGATCCAAGCCCAAGAGAGAGTTGCTCTCTCTTTGGTGAAGGAAATAACGGAGTACTTCCATGGGAACTCAGCTAAAGAGGAAGCTCATCCATTCCGGATTTTCATGGTGGTAAGGATTTTCTTTCTATTCTCGACCGTGCATGCAAGGAAGTAGGGAAAGCTAATGAGAGAACACTTGTCGGTTCAGCCCGTAAGTTTCCTATGCCTGTGAATCCAACCCGTGCATGTATTTCCTGGATTGAATGGAAGGCAGCATTATGGTTCCTCAGATGATGAAAGCTCATCCCCATCATAGCACTTGCATTTCATAGTCTTGTCGATTTGCCATGCCCGTGAATCCAACCCTTCCGCCGGTATTTCCTGGATTTAATGGGATGGTGGAAGTTCATCCTCATCATAGCACATGATTTGGTATATAGTCTCTTTCTGTGCTTTTATGGTGAATCTCACTGAATGCAAGTTAAATATTGGTGGCATTTTCAGATGCGCTTTTGGGTTGAGCTTGCTGAATGTGAAGTAATATCATTTGCTTTTGTGTGGCGCCGTTCTTGTACTTATGTATCTATATGCTCACAGAATTTTGGAATTGTTTATCGTATGTGTAATATAGAGGGAATTCTCTGAAGATAATAATGTTGTATTGCTAGAATAGTTGGATTTATCGTGTAAATCTGTTAGATAATTAGTTGTTCATGATGACTATCTGGCTCTCTTTATCTTTCTCACTTTTTGGCTTACCTGATGAATGAATTCCGACCATTACAACGTAGCCCAGGAGTAAAAGGGTGTTCTAATTTTCTATTAAATGTCTTGAGAGATATTCATTTCTACTGTTCTCTCTTCAATTATAAGAAGCGGACCTCCACCTCCTGTTCTTGTAAACCACATTTCCGGGGACCTGCATGGTTTGTTTACTTTTCAACCTCAAAAGCAACACAGAATGCAAGTAGTTTTCAGTTGCGCCTAAGAAAGTATATACACAAAGATGGAAGAAAAGACTTGACACACCATCAGAAAACTTGGTTTTCCACTTACACTTGCTCTCTTTCATCAACAATAAAAATGTCTTCATGATTTTGCAAACCGGGAGCCCTCTGCATCCATCCGTTCAAGTACCCGCCGTGCTTCCTCTTCTGTAGCAGGAACAACATTCCGAATCTTCAAACCACTTCTCATGGCCTCAGGACGGACAGAGAATGTGAAGTAGAATTTGTTGGACACCTGTTCAAATTGCAAAATTGTAACTGGACAAAAAGATTGGCATTTTAAGGTCGGCAGATTTTATAAATACAAACTGGGAATGAACATGGATTGCCCGGATGTGGAGAACCTAATTTATTTACTTCTCTTTATTTGGGTGGGACTTGGGAGGGATAGATTTTTCATGTCATGTACATAAGTTCATTAAAAAGAAACAAAAGTAACCTCAGTGAGGTTGACAAATATTTTGCAGTATGGTTTTATATTTTATTTCAGGTGCTCACCTCACTGGACCTGAGCTCAGGCCTTGTAACATGAGCAACAACTTCCACGTTTATCAGAGGTTCAGCTGGGTTCTCGAGTTCAGTGTACAGCACACAAGACTTGAACCGGAGGAAATTTCCAACATCCACCTGCATCACCAAAATTGTGAAAGGTTTTGACTATAAGACACGACACTTGTTTTGCAGAAATACTCTTGTTGGACAATAGACACTTCTAGAGCAATGAATCAATGTCAAAACTCAGTCCATTGAATTGCCTAAATGCCATTTTCCCCACTTTTTACTCCGTTTACCAATTCTAATTTTTAGTCGGTAATTATGTTTACACCTACATAATTTAGCTGAGCTCTTAAAGCCTCTTTTCTTACATATATGGCATAACCTAGCTGCTGTTTGATATTACATATTATTCTTCACTGGTAACTAACTATGATCCATGCCTCTGGCCATCAAGAGGAGTACTATTCGAGATGCACCCTTAGAGGGATCCAAGGAACAGTACATTCTGAATCCAGAAATATAGTCCTCTGCATGTTATCTACTGAAAATGGTGTATAAGCATTTAATAGATGGTGGGGTGGCTACTTACAGGTTTAAAGAAATCAACATGATCAACTTCTAGAAAGTGTGGTGCTACACCAGCAAAGGCATAAGTAGTTGAGAAGGCCAGTTCAAATGCTCTTCGCATCAAAAATCCTCCAAAAATCCGACCATGGATGTTCCTTTGTTGTGGCTGACAAATAAATGAGTTCTGAAGGCAAGTATCCCTTATAAGGATGCTATCTCTGTCTGCCAATGCTGGCATATCACAGAAGATTCGCCCTTCAGCCAACAATGCATTGAGCCTATCCATATCGTCATTCTCAAAATCTTTTTTATGTTCTGCTCTCTTCTTTTTCCTAAGTTTGTTCCTTTCTTCTGCTTCCTCCCAAAGTAACTTTTCTCGTTCAGTTTCAGGTGACACTTGGTTAACTGGTGCTGATTTTCCAGTCCTGGAGTCCCGAGCCACAAATGTGAAGTTTGCTACAATAGCAAATGAGTCTGACGCATTTATGGCCTCTGTAAAAAAAAAAAATCCACGATAAAGCATAGTACGCAGTAATAGATACCAGCTGGGAAATTGTATAAATATATAAATTTATAAGGGGAACATATGAAGATGAAGTTTTAGGAGGTTTTACTTTATTTTCTACTGTTATTATATGTTCTTTTTTCTTTTGGGCAAGTCTTATCAGTTCCATGACAAAAGAACCTAAGTCACAAGATAGCTAGTCCATGTAAAATAATTTTTTTTTTTGGTCGGGGTCTAGGTAAAATGTTACTAAGATCAAATTCAAAAGGGACACTTCAACCAGAACCATGAAAACAAGAATAAGAAATTGTTATAAAGCAAATTCTTTTAATTTTGGCTTACATGTATTTAACTTATCTTTTTAAACCATCTTGTGGCTAGCGCTTTCCTGGAGTCATTACAAGAATCTACTGATCAAATTCAAAAAAAGAAGAAAGATATATCACCAGAAACTGCAAGCCTATCCCAAAGCTCAGGTTGTAAAAGAAAACAAAACAACAATTATATTTATAATATTAAGTTCTGCAATACCCCTCTTGGACTGAGTCACTTCCAGTTGAATCTCCAATGATGACCGCCCAACCCATGTAACAGCACCAGCTATTTGTAAATCTGTGTCGACTTGGATGGGTTTCTTCACAACCATCTTGTCGACAGAAGCAGTGACTAATATAAGAGGCCTTGTCGTGCCATCAGGATTGCAGCAGTGCTGGTCAGACAAGTTATCAAGTAAATAATGGGGGCTTGGATAATGTTTCAATTACATCAGCAATGATACTCTTAGAAAATAGCCCAAGTCAGGGAAGGAATAAATACCAAGTCACTAACGTATGAAATGCACAGATGAACTGGTCCAAAGGAAATATTACTGATCAAGGTAATAAGCAGATTATAGTAGGTGAATAGTGTCTGCCGAAAAGTGATGGCCTAGACTATAGCAGTTTAATTATTATCTTTCCCAAAGACTTGCATTACTTTCTAAACTTTCAACGGGGAAGTGTAAATACAACTGAAAAACTAAACAAAATTCTTTAAAAAGGCAATCCAATCATAGACTATACATCCAGCAGCTAGGAATACATGCAGGTCAATTTTTTTTATTGGAAAGTTGCACCGCACCTGGTGGGACTTTAGCTCATCACCTCAACCTCCACCTTGCTACAAAGAGAGGAAGTACCATTTTTAAGTTAAAGCTCATTGGCACATGCAGGTTAAATGGCACCATCTCCATAATACTAATGAATATCAAAAATTCAATTCAGAGTAACATATATGCGCACTACCTATGACTTAAATCCCATACAACAGGGCATAATGAAGCAAATTACAAGGATTGCATCTTCTAATTCAAAATCTAAAACACCACAATGAGGGGCTATATGTCTGAGATTCTGATCAAAGACATAATTGGGAACTACAGCTGACCAAACTTGGCTTCACTACTGATGACTACCAATTGAGCATTTTGGCCACTAACCAATATATCTCTGACTATTGCAACGAGGACTCTCTTAGGATCACGATTTCAAAATGCTTGGATAGCTCTTCCGGGTCAGGTTGAGCCTGCGTATCCACCCTTCAGGTCAATTTTCAAGCAAAGTGCCCACAAGGGCAAGAATTCT
The DNA here is from genome assembly GCA_013348765.1 of Carpinus viminea. NCBI lineage: Eukaryota > Viridiplantae > Streptophyta > Magnoliopsida > Fagales > Betulaceae > Carpinus > Carpinus viminea. The sequence goes on along the minus strand of CP054671.1, from coordinate 12,283,772 downwards.
TGCTTATTCTTTCTCTAGGATAACAAATATTCAATGAGTGTTCCAAGTCTAAAATGTCATTAAAACAGCAAGCAAAGTCTGATTGCATTTTCGGATAGAAGGGCTCCAACTAGTGCATCACTGCATCCCATAAGTCTAAAATGTCCTATATCTTAGGTTCATCCATAAAGGAGAAAAAAAAAAAAAAAAAGAAGGTTCTCTTCTGTTCCAATGTTTGTCAAGAGGAGAGGAAAAAAAACATATGAAGTACAAGGAAAATATGCCATGAATTTCCACCTGGGTCAACCAAGATTTTCTCCGATATGTGAGATTTGGCAAGAAAGTTAGATTTAGAGAAGGAAAGATACTAAGATTTTATATTCTTTGCCCCATTTTCTCTCCACATTCTTTCTATAACCAAATGGAAAACAATAAACCATTTTTTTCCTCTCTTCTTTTTCTTCACTAAAAACTGTCTTATTGAATGTGAACCAAATTGACTATGTTGCCATCAAACATGAAACACCATTATAATGGCCCATAGTTCTCAAGAAAGGATTGCCGCTTGCAAAAGGGACTACAAATTTTGTACTCATCAAGTGAGTCATTATAAACTATGAAAGCATAAATACTCGTTCTCACACTTTTAGGAGCTTCGCTTGAGGTCAAAAGATGGTTGTCGGTGGAAATGGAAGTGTGGGTGAGGAGGTAGGTGAGGAAGGTGGGTCTTGTAATGCCAGAGAGCCAAGTTTCTATATGACCATGTGCTACATGATGATTTTGATGGGTAGTTTCCTGAGGATATACTCATGATCTCTTTAGTCAATTTGATTGCTTTAGGCAAATCGTCAAACATTGTTGAATGTGGCCAATTTGGGGTTTCTAAGCAGTCATAAAACCCTAGATTTTTAGTCGAAGTAGCAAACTGGATAAACTATATAATGACATTCCGCTACACATTTCTCTGACCAATTACTTTCCTTTATTTGTGGACTTCTTCAATCCCATTATGTTTGTTTGGCTCCAAGATAAAAGAAAAAATAATAAAAAGAGAAAAGTTTAAATTATTTTCAAGGAATTGGTTTGTCAAGGATAAAGAGAGAAACAAAAAGGTGTACACATGTTGGCATTTTCATACTAAACCCTACAAAAAATTTCTCTTCAAAATAGGAGTGATTTAGAGAGAAAGCTAGGAGTAAAAAAAAAAAATGCTAAATATCCACTTTCTAATCATAATCAATCAATGGAAAACAAGACACATTTTCTTATTTTCTCTTCTCTTTCCTTCAATTTATTCCTACTATAGGATGTGAACCAAATGTCGTGTTCGGGTGGAACCAGAATACTGTAAAATGCAATCCACTCATAGACCTCCATCAGCTAGTATTACTTGCAGATTAACTAATGATTATCCAAAATCCAATTCAGTGGAACACATTTTTCGGCGCTACTATGACTACAAACCCCAGAAATGCCAACATGATAAAGGAAATCACAATGAATGCATCTTCCAATTCAACACCTACCAACACCACATTGTAGGGTATAAATAAGAGCCTCTGACAACATTTTGGCATAATGGCATTACAGCTAAGAAAACTTGGCTTCATGAGAAATGGCTACCAAGTCATTTCTCATGAAGTTCGATGGTAGCAAAAGGAAGTTCGATGTTAGATCTTTCTATAATATTCTGGCAAGCAAAGAGGCTAGTCCTTTTCCTTGGAAGAATATTTGGCGCACCAAGGCACCTTCGAGAGTGGCTTTCTTCACCAAGACGGCAGTGTTAGGGAAGATCCTCACCATTGATAATCTTAAAAAGAGAAATCTTATTATGATCAATAGATGTTGCTTGTGCAAATCGGATGGAGAGACTATCAATCATCTTCTTATTCACTATGTTGATTGTTCTTTATGGTATGCTATATTCAGTCGGTTTGGATTGTCGTGCATCATGCCTAGCAATGTGGTGGGTTTGTTTGCTTGTTGTGTGGAAAATGGTTCATCAATGCCTCGTGTGGTATTTGTGGTTAGAAAGGAATGCGAGATGCTTAGAGGATTCTGAGAGATCTTTGGAGGAGCTCACGGCCTTCTTCTTTTACACTCTTTTCAGTTTGACAGCAGCTTGGTTCGCTCCTTTAGTGATTAGCTATCTTGATTTCCTTGTTCTTTTCTCTTTTTCTAGTTAGGTGGTGCTCTTGTATACTCCTTGTGTACTAGGGTTGCTCTCCTTGCACTTTTGATATATAAACATTACTTAAAAATAAAAATAAAAAATAAAAAAAAAAGGCTACCAAGTCAACCATAATACAGAACCTCTAATCCATACCATTCAAAACCCATTTCACAACCCCCACTCGAAGCATTTCCAACCCATCAAAAATCCGACAAACTTCGAATAAACACAGCGCGTCTTATGTCATGATGCCCCATACGTAACTATGCAAGAATTCAGAAGAGTTTCAGAATTACCTTGAATGCGATCGTTCCGGCAAGAGCATCAAGATCCTCGACCAACTTTCCCATCCGAATCTCATTCCAGGGGTTCCTGTACTGCTCTCTAAGTATATAATCAGACGAGAACTTGTAAACAATGCTAGTCCGGCTTTGGCCAGGATTTTTCTTCACCAATTCGCCTTGCGAAGGCGCATCGGTTGGCGTATCTGAGACCTTTTCGAAAATGCTCGACCTCGCTTCCCACAGAGCATTTGTTACAGGTGAATGGTACATTCCAGGCCACAGACTAATCGGTTTACGGATCGAAGAGCCCGCATCAATAGGCTGCGAAGCCTCAAATGGTGTTCTTATGGTGGAAACAACTGGGATTGCATTTGATGAAGAGGGTCTGGGGTCTGTAAAGTCCAATGATTTGGAACACGGGTCAGACTTTTCAGTAGAAAATGGCCTGGTTTGAGTAAATCTGTATGAATTTGCATCATAAATTCGGGTTCTGAAAATGGGTTTTTGTTGCTTCGATGAATTGGACAAGATGGTACTATTGGCATCTCCATTAACGTGGTAATTCGGACATGGGTCTGAACTTAAATAAGAAAAGGACCTGGTTTGAGATAGCGTAGGTGGAATTGGATCGAGAAGTGTGCTTTTGGAAGCCGGGTTTGCTTGTTTTGGTGAGTATTGTATGTGGGCGTTGATGGGAACAATGTTTCGGAACTCTAGTGGTGCTTGTGTTGGGGATGGATTGGTGGGTGTCGAGGATGAAGCAAATGCTTGGAGTGGCACTGGCGAGGATTTGTAAGTGTAGAATGGAATGTTGGTGGAGTTGAAGATGTGGTTGGAAACCGGATTTCTCAGTGATCTCATGGTCTCAGATTGCAAAAAGAAGTTGAAGAAGGAAATGGGCTCAGCTCAGAACAGCTGTTTGGTTAGCTTTAACCTTCCATGGATGTAGGAGACTGGGTGCTAGCCGAAGGATCGAGGTCGGTCAGGTAATTTCAAGGATTTTGACCAGTCGGCATAGAGCCAAGTCAAACCTTTCATTTTTTTTTTGGGCCAAAATTCACTTTACCCCTAAAGTTTCAAGGATTTTTCAATTTAAACTTTAAAGTTTAAAAATCGACAGTTTATCCCCCTGAAGTTTCAAAAACTTGCAAAACAAACCTTCTGTTAACTTTTCCTAGCAACTTGGACGGAATCTCACACACGTGCGCCTCACGTGCGTTTTTAACCAAAATTCTTCCAATTTTGCCCTCCTGTGCCTTATCCCTCCCACGTGGGTTCCTCCCCATTGGTCCACGCACGTTGGTCCTCACCTTTTTAACTCCAACAAACCCACACAGTCAAGCACAACAACGACAAGCTTTGTAGAACTCTCGTGGTCCCAAATCACGATAAGAACAGAATAACTCTGGAGATTTCTTCGCCATTTCATTTTCATCTTCGACACACTATACAACGCCAATTGGCTTTTTTATGAGGTATCGCCATTTCCCATCTAATATTTTAGGGTTTTCTATAAAATTAGGTGTTTTGTGTAAAATTGGGGTGTTTGTAAGAATATTGTGTATGGTTCTTGTTGTCTAGGGTAATATTATCCACCTCTTGTTTATTATTCTTTCATTTAGGGTTTAGCAGGGGCGGAACTACGTGTATGAGTGGGGGGATCAGAAAAGTTTTCCTTTCAAATTTTCTTTCTTGGACTAGAAAAGTTTTATTTTTTTTAGCTTTCATTGTTGTTAATTAACTTAAATATTTGATGAGTTTGAATTCATTAATTTATTTGGCATTCTTTCATTTATTTAGCCTCCAATAAACACATTACTTTTTGATTTATTTTAGGATGAACATTTGTAGCTTGGTTGGTTGTCGCTATTTTATGTGATCTGAGATAGTAGTTAATTGTCATTCTGTAATTATTTTGCCAAAAAAAATATTAGCGTGTGTTTGATTACCACTTCAATTCAATTATATGATTTTGAATTATAATGATATGTATTACTATATCATGTAGAATGGATACCTTAAATGAAGGTGCAAGCTGTTTTGGTTTAGCTCATAGCAATACTTCATACGCCATGCATGTATTTGCTTATGTGAGCGGCCTACTATTGTCAAAACAGCCCACACCGAGAGAAACTTTGAAATGAGGTTTGTTAATTCGAAAATTGGAAGACAAGTATCATATGTTTGTCGCTTTTTGTTTGGTTTATTTAATTAATTTAGGTTGGTAATTGTGTGTTGTAATGTGTTTTGTTTAGGGTTTATTTTAATTTAGGTTGGTAATTGTATATATCCATGTGTTTTACAGATTAAGCAAGATTGCGGTTACTTTGAATGGCTTGATTCGAAAATGTGCTCCTTTGGTAGGAATGTGGTATATCGTTTGTACCAAAGGCATGAATATTTGGAGGCTCAAGCTAAACGATGTGGAACATTGGTTGAAGTTGAAGTTGGGAATGTGAAAGCAGAAATGGAGAGTGAAACTCAGCGTATGAAGGAACAACTTTTGGATGAGATATCCCAATATCGTAAACAAATTGAGATCGGGGACGTAAAAATGCATGCAATGAAGAAGAATTACCAAACAATAATTGTGTGTTCATGGATCGTATTGATGTTTGCACTATGTATGGTCTTCTTTGGATATACTCTCAATGGTTATAACTTCTGCAAATTAGGCCATATAATGTTGTCCCGAGGTTGGTCATCATGGATTGGGTGGATGATGTTGAAGTTTTTGTGGTGGTTTTGTAATATGTTAGAATTATGTGGTCCTTTGTGGAGCTATTTTGTTTAAACGCTTTAGCCCTAAAAGGTGTTGTGTAGTTTAGAGACATGATTCTCGTGTAGGATTTATCTTCTTTAGTTAAACTTCGTTATTCCCATGTCGGAGTATATGAACCTATGTGTTGTAAGACTTAGAAATGTAAATCAATCAATCTTGCAATATTAAATCTTAACACCATAATAGAATTCTATGTACCTAGAATGTAATTATTCCACCTAATTATTTCAATCAATCTTGCAATATTTGTTTGTATTTGAACACAAACACATTAATCCCATGTGGGTTTTAAATTGTTTAGTTTAACTTCATAATAAAGTATGTGGAAGACCTGTATAAACATACCAAAAATTACCAAAGCTGGAATTTCATTACAAGATCCTCACAAAATACCATACCAAAAACACTAAATCTGACATTTCATAGATTCTTATACCAAAACACCATAATACAAATCTATAATTCTATCAAAAGATCCTCAAGTTGCAATACCATACATTACAAATCAAATCTCAACACATTAACAATCATGACTATTACATACCACAAAACATACCAACACATTAACAATGCATGAATAATACATACCACAAAACATATCAACACCAAGGGTCAATGCATGAATATTTACATACCATGATACATATTAAAGACAATCATAATGCCATTAATATTGGCATAGCCGCTAACAAACCAAACCAGAAATTTGCATGTCATTGTATATAACACCTAATACACCAAATCAAACATTGTCATAATTTACAATTCATTGGACATCTCTGCTAATGGCTTCCAATCTGGATTTTTCTTTTCCTCTTCTCCATAATTTCAATTCCTTTTCGACCGTTGTAACAATGTGTTTGCCTTTTGGTTGGTTTGACGATGAAGCGCATTAGCACCACCTCTGCTAACCACCCTGACTAAACCACCACTTTGTCCCACCCGTGGTTGCCTCACCCTTTGATGTCCACTAGCTGCCCCACCCCTAGTCAATGGCCCATTTATTGCTGATCCTAAACTACCACCACTTTTTCAATGGCCATCTTCTTCTTGCTCCCAAACTACCACCACCCTTAGTCAAAGGCCTTCTTCTTGCAACTTTCATTGCAGTTTCACATTCATCTTTAGTAAGGTCAATATGTCTTGAGCAGTGTTTTTTTGGAACACTATTGGCAAATGCCACTATCCGATCCGAACGGTGTGTCCTTGTTGTAGACCCTCCTATCGACAATGTAAGAAGTACTAGATCATCTGTTAAGGCTCGGTGACACACCCTATCGGAGGTAGTACAATGCCCGCATGAAGTCCTTCTTGATGAGCAAAATCGGGGATGTGACACTCTTACTTCATTAATAGGTATAGTGGAAGGTGCAAAACTAGTGGAGGTGATACCCTTGCTTCATGAGCAACATGAGCAGGTAAAACGGTGGAAGGTGCAAAACCGAAAGAGGTATGTGTGTGTGCTTATCAACAACAAGCTATGGGATGTGGAATTCCTTGCTCTTTGAATGTGTACCACCAACACTTGTAGACCAACACTTGTGGGTGTGCCTTCTTTGCAGACATGTAAAGAAACAAAAAAAAAAAAAAATTTTTTTTTTTTTTTTCAAAAAAGTAAAACAAAAGAAAAGAAAAATGAGATATATAAAAGCTAAATATGGGGGTAAAAAACAAACCAAAGAATGGATTATGTAAAACTGTTACATTTACTTACCTTAAAAATAGTAGAAGCTCGTGGACCAGCTAGTCCACCACCATTTTTTGGTTGACCCCTCTGCATAACAATTTAGGATTTAGTTTTTGTTGTTTAGTTTTTTTTGTTTTGTTCTTTTTTTTTACCATGTATAATTAGACCTAGTTACCTACGTACCACAATTGTACTACAATAATACCAAATCATTCAAGTACCTTATCCGCAACTATTTGTTTGCCTTTGCCCTTGTCCACTACGGGAGTATTGGAACCAGCCCTTTTTGACTGCACAGAAGTAGTACAAAAATAAGTTAAGTATCACAATGTTACCTTGCATATATAAGTTGAAGAGCAAGTCATTGAACTACCTGTTGCACAACTTTTTGTTTGTCACTGCCTTTGCTCACTTTAGGTGTCCTCGAACGAACCTTTCTTAACTGCACACACAACACAAAAAACATGTTCAATATCATGCATAGCATCATACTACATAATATTAGTTTCTCATTAGTAAACAATTTTTTTTTTTTTTCATAAGTCAGTTTCTCATTAGTAAACATAATAGACATGAATGAGAAACTTACATTTCTTGAACCTGATTTCCTACTATTAGATGCTTCACTCCTAGTCGTTGGACACGACCTTTTATTGTGTCCAAGACCATGACACTTCCTACATTGCATTTTTGCCCCAAACTTCCTCATCCGATTTGGATTTTTCGGGTCTCTACTCTCATCGGGAGCCCTTCTCCTTTGCCTCTTTGGCCTACCCTGTGCAATTCTCCCTCTTGGAGGCTCCAACTTATCATGACTTGTTTTGACCCACTGTTCCTCACTAGGCATTGGGTAGATAACCGGGGCGTATGCCTTCTTGTAGACCTCTATAGTAAAACATTCGTCTATATAATTCTCAGGATCCCCACAATCATATAGTATAGCAGCCACTGCATGGGGACATGGGATTCGGTAATTTCCCACTTCCTACACCAACACCTTCTTCTGTGAAGGTCTACCACAAACTGTTTATTATTTGGAGTATTAACTTCAAACATTGATTCATCCGCATACTGTGCAACATAATCAATTGCTTCCAGCCCAATTTCTTCTAATTGCAGAATCCTAGGGCATAACTTCCCATTCAACTTCTCTATCCCTTCCCTTTAGCTTGGTATCTTCTTATCATCTTCTTCCTAATCATCTCCAACATAGTCAAGATAGGCTTTTCACGAGCCTTCAAAATATATGAGTTGAAACACTCACATATGTTGTTCACTAACAAAGGTTGCACTTTGGGTAGTCACTAAACCATGCACTGACACCATGTGCTAGGATCAACTTCATTCAAAAATTCATTTCATTCATTTTCTTCAAGACGGCCATATGGTCATTGAATTCATACTGTATGAAGACGCTGCAGCCCACAAGTTCCTTCAATGCCAACCCTCGATGCCCGCCAATGTCTCCGAAGTTGCATATAGATGCCTAACACATATCATGGATCAACACGGCATAACAAGCTCAAAGGCAGCATAAGACCAAAAAAAAAAAATAATTATGTTATGAAAAATAATATTCAATCAAATTGCAAGAAGGCTTTTTTAAAGTGTGAAAAGAAATGTTACCTTTTGTCGATCTAAATGAATGTAGGCCTAGTATGCCCGCATGGGTACCAAGATCCACCAAGGTTTCAAGAACTAGACCCAACTGCTCTTTCACCTCGGCCTCAACAATAGCAAATGCAATTGGGTACATATTGTTGTTCCCACCTCTCCCAACTGGAGAAAGGAGTTGGCCTTTGAATGGTCCCTTTAGAAAGCACCCATCTACCCCAATGATGGGCCTATAACCCTCTAAAAAGCCTTTCTTCATGGCTGCCAAAGAAACATAGAGTCTTCAATTTGGGAGGCAACTGGGTTTGGTCTCATTAACTTTCATCACAACGTAGCTCCCACTATTAGTTTGCCTCAAGGTTTCACAATAGTCCCACAACCTCCCATATTGGTCCTTAACCTTCCCATACAATTTTTGTTTTGCCTTTCTCCTAGCTCTGTACATCATACTAGGGTTGACATCAACATGCCATTTATCCTTCACTTCATGTTGGATTACATCCAAAGGCATGTTAGAATCCTAAACTTGTCAAATAGCTTGTGTGCTATCCGTGGAGTTCACTATGCATGTTTTGGTATTTTCAACCACAAATGTGTTTAGATTGCATAGATCCGACCTAAAATGATTCTTCACGTGCATCTTTCTTCCATACACCTATACTTACATCTACTATCCCTACACACACCGCCACGCACCTTGCAGTTTCATTCTTTTGAATAAGATGTCCTTCCTTCTTCAAATTGTACACCCTCACAGCTTCTAAACATTTTGATGTTTGAAAATTTCATCTCAAGCTTAATGGTTGGATCCTCAGTAGATCCACAAAGATGAAAGTCTAATGTGCGTGCAGATTGTGTTTCACAATCTTCATCGCTGCTCACCGGTGACTCAAGTATATCACTTCTACCCATTTTGGAGTTGTCATCATCATCATCATCATCATCTTCATAAAATGTCTTAAATTTATAGCCACTACTACCCCTTCATTTTGGTTAACAAGATTCACACCTCTTCATTATCATCACATTACCTCTATCCTCATCACCACCCTCTCCTCACCATTATCATAATGTTCACTGGTTCATCATGTCGATATCATCACCCTCTTCAACACCTCTCTCATCCCTATGTTGTCCCTCTTCCTGACACTCAACTACATTTGACCCATTTGGTTTTGTTTTTGATGGTCTAGCACCACCATCAATGTCATCAACATTTGCATCAAATATATCTTCATTATCATTAAGCTTATCCTGCCACCAAGGGATATAGCTCTTGCTACATTCTCATCTTCATCATCTTCCTCACAATCCTCTACATCAGCTATATCCTCCCCGAAAGAAACAACAAATAACTGAACTATGTTATCAGATTTATAGGAGGCAACCATAGATAGTACATTATGGTCAGACGTAATCAAATGCAAACCCTCTGCTAGACTTTTACCAAGTTCTTGAAAATATATTAAGTCCCCTAAGTTGTACTCATAAGGTCGACATATGGCTTCCAGTTTAAAGTATGATAATTCATCGGGGTCAACACTCTCTGTATGGACTGCTACTTCACCCCCCACATACTCACACCCAATAGTCCTGTTGAATCTACCATCATAGTGGATCTCAAACAATAATCTTGAATTGGACATCCTACAATATGATATAAAATTTTTAAATGGACATCCTCTAAAACACCCTAAAATAAGAAAGTACAATTTAAATGTAAACCCTACATTTAGAGTACCTCATTCAAAGCTAAAAGTAAACCCTAAACCCTAAAAAAAACAACACAGTTACAGTAAACCCTAAATAGATCTTACCCTAATACCAACTCAGTTACACTAAATTGACCTACTTGATTTCATCTAAACCTTAAATACACAAACTCAAAATATTCAATAACCGATCGGCAATAACCACAAACCAATTTTTTTTTTTTTTTCAAATAACATAGAAACCCTAAAATTGCTTGAATGACAAATAGAAACAAACATGAAATAATGGATTATGTAAACCCTAAATGGACAAAAGAACCTAAATATTTAATAACCAATAGGCAATAAACCACAAACCCTAATATTCCCCAAAACCCCAATTTTTCAAAAAAACCCTAAATTAGATGCTCAAAATTTAAAAGGAATTGAGCACACATACCTCATAAAAGCGAAATTTAGTAAGAAAGTATTTCTTGTCCCTTTCTCCGCACAATACGACCACAAAGAAGGGGACCACGAACAAATTCACCAAAACATTGTCGGCTTGCTCACTAACTGTCGTGTGGGCGTGTAGGTGGGGTACAAAAAGAAGGAGACCACGAACTTGCCTCACTATGGGTACTCGTGATTGGCTGATTCAATACAATAGGGGACCACGGGACCACGATTTGCAGCTTTGTTCTTCTCGTGGGTATTGGAGAGGGAGAAAGAGTGTTGTCGGGGTCAAATGATTTTAAGACTTGAGAAAAAAAAAACAAAGGCAAGATAAGGCACACTGAGGGGAGGGCAAAATTAGAAGAATTTTGGTTAAAAACGCACGTGAGACGCATATGTGTGAGATTCCGTCCAAGAAGCCGGGAAAAGTTAACAGAAGGTTTGTTTTGCAAGTTTTTGAAATTTCAAGGGGGTAAACTGTCAATTTTTAAACTTTGAGGTTTAAATTGAAAAATCCCTAAAACTTCAGAGGGGTAAAGTGAATTTTGCCCTTTTTTTTAAAGGGAAGAATAAAGATATCCGTCTATTCAAATTACTAGTCACCTTAAGTACTATTAATGCCGTGGTGGAGTGAGTATTAAGTTATAGCTCGGTTGATTTAAGTCTCTCTGAGTGGTGCCCCATGAGTTGATGATATTATGGTCACACAAAAGTAAAATAATTACAATTGGCTTTCCCTCCAGCATTTTTATTTTTTATTTTTTTAAAAAAAATTGCTACTAATTTGAGTTAAAAAAGTCTATATATAATTTACCTACCTGAATCTGATTGGATAGTCTAAAATTTATTTAGACATGTGAATTCTACATAAACTCTCTTATAATGTATTTCTCAAATTATTAACAATTTGAGCATAAAATTGCTAAAGATCTCAATCCATTAAGTAGGTTTGACCAACCTTTGATGATCAATTAACCAATTTTACTTTTCGAATGAATGGTCGACAGATCCAAAAGGATTGTTGGAGTGATCCTTAGGTTGAGGGGTGGTCTATGAGAGCATGATCACACCACACTTTTGAGATGATTGGGGGTAAGAGGGTGGTTAATCCACTCCAATACACCTCGGGTGTGATTGCATTACCCATGGGTGGTCGATTACCTTCTTGAAGAAACATGCAAATAAGAATTTCTATAAATGTTTCTTTAGTATAATTTATTAAATTGATGTGTTCAAAATGCATGTAAATATTATAAATAATGTTATATGGTACATTTTCATTGTATTTTTATTTTACTTTGTTGATATAGTACTTTTAATCAATTATTTAATTGTTTTTAAAGTAAAGGTTAATTGACAATACAACATCCCCAAGTAATAGTTTAATCGGCTGTGAAGTACGCTTTATGAAGCAGAGGTTACAAGTTCGAATCCCCCCTCCCCCTACCCTTGCATGGACATGTAAAAAAAAAAAAATTGACAATACAACATCAACAATCTAAGATAAAAATAAAATAAAAAAGTGATATATATTTAAAATGACATATATTGATTTAATAAACTAAAATAATAGAATTTCCTCGGAAAACCTCTCCAAATTATCATTACTTTTACAATGTCCTTCCTAAAATTCAATTTCTCTCAATTTAGTGCATCAATCTTTTAATTGTTTGCAATTTCACCGCTTCGTTAACTTTTTTCAAAATAACCTCGTTTGTTTTAGGAATTTTTTCTTTTACAAAGATTAAGGTGTTGGTTTGAATTTAATTGTATTTGCAAAAATACCCATTACTCAATATTTACAAAAAAATTAAATATTTTTTTCTAAAAAAAAGGGGGCAGTTTGAAATTTTTGTTGAAATTTAATGAAAAATCTGAACCGAAGGAAAAAAATTAAAAATTTGATATATTAAATTAAAAAGTTTTAAATTTCAGAAAAGACAAAAGGGTAACAATTTAAGGGTAAGTGAATTTGGAAGAAAACTATCTTGAATGCATAATTGATGATACCAAGTTTATCAACCTGATTGGCAAAAAAGAAACATACGCCAAAAAAAAGGGGCTGGTGAACAAACGACGTCGTCCCCTACAAGCAACCGGTATATAAAGCCGCAACCATGTAGCGAGGGTTACTTCTTACCTTTCTAGTCCCGCTCTCTCAAAGATCAAGCAAAGCAATCAAACGGTATTTTTCTTCTCAGTAGTTGGGGTTCGATTTCGAACTCTTTATTCTTTTCCATGGTTAAATATGAATTGTAGTAGATGAACCAAAGAAACGATGTTTTTATGGAACACTTATTTGATTTCTTATTTGGAATTATTATGGTGTTATTAGTCTAGGGTTTATCTTTTCAACCATAGCTATTGGCTCGGGAGTAGTATGGGAAAATGAGGGACCGGGCTCATATTGGAATTGGGATCCGAAGGAAAGTTGGGATTTTTCAGGAGTGTTCATTAGGGATTTAAATTTCAGTGAGCTATTTCTTTTTGGGCATTTGAATTAGCTTAAACCCATCAGGCATAATTGTTAAATAGAAGTACTTTTTTCTTCTTGGTGATTCATTGATTTGCTATGAGTGATGGGTGTTTTAAATTTAAAGTAAAGGTGACTACAATTTTAGTTATGCTATATTGGCTAATTCCATAATTAATATATTGTTTACTACTGGTATTTTGTCGTCAGGTACTGAAATTTAGATTTTACATAAGCAAAATGAGTGGAGGTGGAGAGAAAGGGTCAGCAACTACAAAGACCCCAGGAGATTTCCTCAAATCAATTCGGGGGCGACCTGTTGTTGTTAAACTGAATTCTGGAGTTGATTATCGAGGTCAGTTTCTCTATTCCCATTTTCCCTCTTTAAATTTGATGTATTATCTTCCGTTGTCTCTATATGTGTCAGTGGCTGTGCTCTGATGGGGGAGAGAGAGGACAAACATTTGAGCTACCTTTTTGTTTTTTTTTGGAGCATGGTGAATGGTTCATGAAGACCAGCTCTGCTTAGTATTGTGGCTAGTCTTTGATGGAAATGTAACTGCCCCATAGCAAAATTTTTTCCTTTTGAGGGATTTCAGATAATTCCAATTCTACTGGCCAGTTAATGTTTAGTGTTTAAGTGCTTAAAGGAGCTAGAATTTGGTAATCTTTGAAAGAATACCCCAATGCATATGTAACATAAGCAATATACACATGATTCAGCAATGAAAAGAAAAGAAAAGATCATGCCTTTATTTATCTAGATTTTAATATTTTGGACACTTATTTTCTCATTCAAGAGAACGTTTTTATGTTTTTTTTTTTTTCTTATTTCTGAAAACGCTTGTTGTGGATACAATGCAAGCTTATAGGTATAATTGTCACCAATGCGTCACAAAATCTTTCAAATGCTCTCTCTTTTAGTTCACATCCTCTCAATCTGGAAAGGGATTGACTTCGTTTTTCTTTGGTATTTACGTGTATCTCCTTCATTTTACAAGCTGCAATTGCACTGAATTTTTACAGCAAAATCATCTCAAAAGCATGATTTGTTTTAAATGTATAAAATTTCCATACTAAATCTCTTGCTGACACATTTATCATCTAATCCTCCATTTATATATTGCCTAAATTACACTTGCCTGTCATTTATCAAATGTCTGCAGTACATTGTTCTCTCACTGTAGGATATATTATTAGCAATTTTTAGATTGGGTTCAGGCATTTCAGACACCATTGCTCTCTCTCTCTCTCTCTCTTTTCCCCTTCACTCTGTCTGAGTTTTTAGGGAAAAAAAATTATTTAACATCATGCCATCTAGTGAAAATAGGTGACATCTGCCCCCTCCCTTTTTCTTCCTTTTAGCTTTAAGGAAGGGGTGAAACAGAATTTTTTTTCAGACACCATTGCTCTCTTTCTCTCTCTGCCTCAATCATACGATACTTGATACCAGTAATCAGTAGAATCAGACCTCTACCTTTGAAAGGTGGAGAAATACCACTTGGCTACGAAGGCCAGTGGCAACTTGGCGTAGATAAACATCTGACTGATGGTTGGTGTGCGCCAATTGGTTTAGTACAGCTTGGACTAAGGAACTATACATTCATTAGTTATTTTGATATCCTTGATATTCGTGTGCAGGTATTCTCGCGTGTCTGGATGGGTATATGAATATAGCAATGGAGCAAACTGAAGAATATGTCAACGGGCAGTTGAAAAATAAGTATGGCGATGCTTTCATTCGCGGAAACAATGGTACTTTAATGGATTGACTCTTTATTTCAATGTTATTCAACCTTCTTTTTGGCCCGTGTCATTATTATTCGACTGGTTTGATAATGATTGGGTTTTCTCTTTGTTGATGCAGTTCTCTATATTAGTACATCAAAGAGGACACTAGCAGATGGGGCTTAAGTATTTGAGTTTTTTTTCAAGCTATGTGGATGATCTGCAGTCATGCTTTTATGTTTGTATTGTAATGTAAGATGATGATATGGAATTTGGACATGAGAATTAGATAGAGCTACTCTAACTTGGACAAATGAAACTTTTGTCATCTATTATGCGTAATGCAATGAGCTATTGAATTTCATCTATTGTCTTAACACTAAAGTTGATTGATAATATTTGCAATATTTACCCATTCTTTTACATTAAATGGATACTCTCCATTTCATCATTCCATGTTTGAATTTTGACATGTGAGCCAAATTACATGTCTACTACTATAAAATGTATGAGCTATGTAAAGTATTATGATATAAGCTTCTTAAGATATGAAAGTATGTATGAAAGTTTAGTTTGCAAAAGCATGTCTATGAGAAAGGTGTTTAATGATTTGAAGGATAGAGAAATATGCTATTTTTAAAATTATTATTATATTTTTTTTCTAAAATTTTCCAGCAAGGGAAGAGGGATGGAGATTCGAACTAATGACTTATGTTTCATGAGACATAGTTTTCAATTGATTGAGTTAACCATTGAGAACATAAGAAATGTCTTAATTAAGATGAGTTTAATGGCTCCTTTTAAACTCTTAATTTTAATTAAACTCTTAATTAAAATTAAGAGTTTAATGCCCAACTAATTTTGACACTACCGGTTAGCATGACTTCTCAAGAAGATACATGCATATGGAAAGGAACAAATAATGGCTCCTTTTCTGTCAGGAGTGCATATTACATCCAAAGGGAGATAGAAAGAAGGGGACTTGCTGAATCTTCTTCAACTGGAGAGACAAGCAAGGTATGGAAGAAAATCTGGAACCTAAAAATTCCTAACGTAGAGAAAACTTTCTTGTGGAGGGCATGCCATGAAAGTTTACCAACACGACAAAACCTAAAACGGAGAAATATTATTGATGATGCATCTTGCCCTTTATGCAGAAAGGAAGAAGAAACAGCCATACACATCCTATGGCAGTGCCCATCGGCCAAGGATGTATGGTGTATGGGTCCTAAGGCGATGCAGAAGAGCACGGATGAAGGGAGCCATTTCAGGGGAGTTGTGGAGGCTGCTTTGGTAAAATATTCTTTAGAGGATATGGCTTTTTTTGCAGGGGTTGCTCGTCGAATTTGGTTGAGACGTAATGAAGTGGTGCATAGGCGTCTTTATGCATCCTAAAAGCCTTGTCCAACAAGCTCAACAAGCCATGGAGAATTTTGATATGGCGCAGAACACTGGAGAAACTCAATGTTTACCGGTGAGAATTTCTCTTCCTCAAAGATGGACTGCTCCTTCGGTGGCTGGGTGAAGGTCAATAGCGATGCTTCGGTAAATCTGAAACGTGGCTGGATGGGCTTCGGTGCTGTAGTGCGTGATGAAAGAGGAGAGGTTCTGGCGGCACAGTGCAAAACGGTGAAGGGTTGTCTGGACACCACATTAGCCGAGGCAGGGGCTATGCTCATGGCCTTTCAGTTATGCCAACAGATGGGTTTCCTAATTGTGCATGTTGAAGGAGACACACAGGTGGTGGTAAATGGGATCCTTTCTCCTAGAGTAGATTGGAGTGGCAAGGGATTGATGCTGAGTGACATAGCAGAGACTCTTAAAGGGCTTTATCAATGGAGGATATCCTATATCAGCAGAGATGGGAACCAAGCGGCACATGGGCTTTCGAAATTAGCCACGACAGAGGAGATTGATTATTTATGGATTAACAAAGTTCTAGATTGTATTCATGATATTATCTTGATGGAGCAACATGCTCTATCTTCTTGATTTTTAATGAGAATGAGATGATTTCTTTCAAAAAAAAAAAAAATTAAGATGAGTTTAAGATAAGAAAAGAAATGTTTATAGTTCAGGGATATAAGTATTGTGATAACCAACTCATAATTTCCTAGTAAGAATATTAGTGATGGCCGTAGGTAAGTAGATTTTCCGTTCCATTTGGAATCGATTTGTGAGTTTAGGACAAATGAATTAAAAATAAATTTTATTTTGGACTTCTAGCGTGTTAAGATGTTGGGTTTGAGATTAAAGCCAAGTAGGCATAAATTTTGAACAATTGGGACTTTGGGAGATGAGATTATTATGGTTTTAATTATGGGGATTGATAAAATAAAGTATAAAACCCGGCATGTGCTGACAATGAATTTGAAAGATATATTAAGACTCTACTACTCTCTCTCTCTCTCTCTCTCTCTCTCATACGTATATGAATTTGAAATATAATGGTAAGATTACATACAAACTAATATGTATTTCCACATGAGCTTGCCTCTCGTGATCAGCAAGTTGTAAATACTAACTAGCATTACTACAAGTAATAGTCGTACATGTGGAGTAGACAAGTGAATTAAGCGTATGTGCATGATTCGAAACTAGAGTTAATTGTAGTAAACCAAAATCAATAGTCAACCTCTTTTCATCTTAAAACGTCTGTTTCCAACCAATAGGAATTACTTGAATAGCAAAATTATGAGAAAGAAAGTTGCTAACCATCAACTTCTCCTAGCATGTATCAATGTTTAATTGCTCAATACACTGTCGTCTGTCGTATTGCCATGAATACACGAGGAGTGGAAATATGAAAGAGTTGACAGTTGAATGCAACAAATACTTGTTTTCGATTAAACACATGTTTCAATAAGTTTTTCTAAAAAGAGAATGTGGATGCTTCATTTGTAAAATACATCAAGTTTTTTCCTCCCTCCTCATCATCTGCTCCTTATGAAAAGAAATAAAGTACTGAAATTTCATAAAAGAAGCCTCTGCATTCAGTTATCATCCAGCTTCTATACACATTGTGCCAAACACGGCCTTGGAGAAACAGCTGTTGGGCATATATCAAATTCCATGTAGTTTTTTTTTTTAATGAATGGTATATATCAAATTCCATATAGTTTAAAATCATCAATCAGTTCAATAACCAAATCAGGTTCTAGTGTTGCCATCACAAGCATTTCATAAGTCTGCTCATCAATGTATGAGATCCTAGAACTGAATTCAACATGGTATCTTGGTTTATAACTTGAAGGCAGAAAGAATTGCATGCAGACTACTCTCTTTGTCCTTAAGGATACATAATCCACCCCCCCCTTTTTTTAAAACAATTCCCACGATTTCTTACGAAGGCAGTGAGCTTAAGCTCACATTGATTTTTTTTCCCCTCTAATAAAATTGAGGTACTTTATTGATACCCTCATATTCCTATGAATATACAAAGTGTATTCAGTAATGGGGGGTCATAATAAACCGGAGTGCCGACCTGAGAACGGCCCCAGCAAATTCCTTGCAGCCATCACTTTACTGACCAACAATTTCCACTTTGCCTCATCTTTCTTCATCTGCTGCTGCATTTTTTCCTTGAAATGCCTAGAACATGAGAAAAAAAGAAAATGTTATTTAACATAATCATCAGAATTTATAATAGGTGAAACTTGATAGAACTAAGATTGGAGTTCTGCCACTGTCAGTACTATACTCTGTTCAAAATTCAAAGGAGACCAGTAGGAATAGAGACTTGAGTCCCTCATGAGATTTGTTTCAACTCTTGGAGTGTCATTTCAAATTATGTTCGTATGCAAGTAAATTGGACTATCTAGAGAATGTATGGTAATTTACTCTCCCCGGAGAATGAAGGCAATTGAGGTAAAGATGGAAGTTTCATGCTTACCTACAAAGAGGGACCTTGCAAGAATCAGGCTCATTGCACATGCGAGAATGCAATTCAAGCAGCTGCCACATGCGCTTGCAGTGAACACATCCACCAGGAACCCTGGTCTTACAACTAGAGAAATGACGGACTAAAGTCTCAAGCCCTTTGCAAGCTGGAAAACCACAAGCAACCTGACTTCCTTTTAGAACCTTGTCACGAGGCCCTATTGTTCTACACCCATCCCTGCATATGTGAAGCAGGGCTTCCATCGCCTCATGTAGTTGGACGTACACCTTTTTCTCTTCCATTTTCTTCGACCGCTCTTGTTTTCTCTGAAACAAAAAATCAAAACAAAGATCCTAAACTTTAAGATTGATTGAAAAGAGTAAATAGAGAATAAATGGATAACAATATCACCCAATTGACTTTATTATTAACTCTATGATGTCAGTGCATTAAAAACTTGTTGATTAATGCCATATATGTGTGCATGTGTACTCATACTAATGTGTCTAGATCATAAGAAAACCTTAAATGAGTCAGGAATTATAGCAGTTCTTGGACTGGTAAGCCAAAGATGATTTATATGAGACGAAGTCCAGCTGATAATCGTCAAGAACATAAGACTTCATGTTCAACAAATGGAAAGTTAAAGGTCCCCATGGGAAGAAAAGAGTACAAAACCTTCTATACTAATATGTGAATAAACAGAAATAAGATTTATTAAATATAATGTTTCTGTGCCTTCTTCATGACAGATATAGGTTTTGATGCAACCTTGGTACGTTTTCTTAAAATAAGACAGAAATAAAATAAACTGGTTTGAACAAAGAACAGGAACTGACTTACGGAATCTGCCTCAACAACGCACTCTAGAAGCTCTTGTTCAAGTTCAGGACTAGAAAGCTTCATTACTTTCCAAGCTTCATTTGAAGATATAGTTTTGAAGTCCCTGACAATTATACGAATGCAAATGAGGGAGAGCCGCGGTGCATCACACTTCCTTGCCAATTGAAGCACATCTATCACGTTTTCTTTGGTCAGCCAGCCTTGCTCCAGAACATATATACAAACTCTTTTCAGTGATGGAACTGAGTAGGAGTGTGACATAACCAACAAATGAAGAACAAACTGCTTCATTTCTTCCTCTTCATAGCTGCATTAGGATATTTAAGAAGAAATAACTTTTGAGAACTTTAGCCAGAATAGCTAGCTGGGAGTGAAAATGGGAGATGCAACAGGACACCTCCAACCTACCAGGATGAGTAAAGAAAACGAGTGAAAACATAGACTGCTTGATAAGGCACCCCAGGAATCTTGATGTACCTCATGCCATTCTTAACTTTTGCTTGCTGCAGAATATTCTGCAGCACTGGTGATGCAACACTCTACACAATGAAAAATACAGCTGATAAGCCTTTAGCTGCAACCCTGCTCAAAATTTCCTCAGCAACCAAAATAAATAATGATATGGGAAGTTACGTGCGATGGAATTATAATTTTAATAGTTCCACTTCCAGCCTCTCTTTTTCAGCAATTTCTTCAATATAATCTTTTAAAGTTAAAAAATTTGCGCAATTAAGGCATGGCCTACAATAGAAATAGGGCTATTCAAATTTAAAAGGGAAAACTTCAGAGAACTCCTCTGAACTTCCACCCTTTTTGAAATACCCCCTCCGAACTTTAAAAACTCCCAATTTACCCATCTGAACTTTCAATTGTTCTCAATTTGGACCATTCCGTACATTTTAGGATTTAAAAATTAAAAAAAAAGGGACTAAAATACCCATGATTTTCATTTTTTAAAAAATAAAAAAACGTTCTAGAAGTTGAAATTTTATACAAAAGTTATCGTTTAGAATTCACCGTTTAAAATTCCAACTTCCAAAACGTTTTTTTTTTTTTAAAAAAACGAAAATCAGGAGTATTTTGGTCTTTTTGAAAATTTTTAAACCCTAAAATGTACGGAGGGGTCTAAATTGAAAGTAATTGAAAGTTCGGGGGGATAAATTGAGAGTTTTTAAAGTGTAAGGAGGGTATTTCAAAAAGGATGGAAGTTTTAAAAAAAAACGAAAATCAGGGGTATTTTGGTCTTTTTGAAAATTTTTAAATCCTAAAATGTACGGAGGGGTCCAAATTGAGAGCAATTGAAAGTTCAGAGGAATAAATTGAGAGTTTTTAAAGTGTAAGGGGGGTATTTCAAAAAGGATGGAAGTTCAAAGGGGTTCTCTGAAGTTTCCCCAATTCAAAAAGAAGGAAAAGCAAAGTTCAGTAACTCACCAGAACACTGGAATGAACCTGAATATATGATTTGTCCTCTGTAATAATATAGACATCTGAACCATATCCTTCCTTGAAAAGCTTGTCCCATGTATCCTTTGTTTCCTTTGGGACAGAGCTACACTTTGAAAGCCTATTGGAATATTTTTTTCTACTACATGATTTACCAGGGAGAGAAGGTGGGTTGGGAATATTACATTTAGAGGCTACAGAAGATGTGGAAACTTCCAGCACAGGTAAAATATCGGCTGGATTATCTTCCACTAGGTGTATATTTAAATATCCGCAGAAGGATTCACCAGTCGAGGACGGCCAGGAAGAGTCAAGATCCGGTGAAGCCATCAACTACTAGGGTTTATGTAGTATACTTATCAAATATCAATCAAAGATCTGCATAAAAAAATAGAAAGAGATTAAAGAAGCAGTAATTCAATGTAAATAAAGAAAACATAATTCGCATGGTATTTAATGATGACATTAATGTACATTTGAACATGTCTGAAACCAATCTAGATATATATATAGTTGCCTAAATGGTATCTCAAGGTTGCATCATATTGTCAAACTTCTTCAGACAAGAAATGGCAAAAACACGTAAATAAACAAAACAGAAACCCCTACAGTATCAAACAGGGAAAGAATCAACTGCATAGGCCATCCTGTATAACTTGCAGAACATTCACAAAGTTGCTTTGCTTTGAGGTTACAGGTTTCTTCCACGCCCACAAAGACCAATACCAGTAAATCTTGAAACCCATTAGCCAGGAAACTTCACAAGCTAGGAATACCAAACCCTGAAACCCAGATAAATTACTGAAAATTGTATGAATCTATCAAAGGTCTTACTTGCCATTCAAGGAACTCTAGAGATTGAAATGGGCATCTCTTACAACCTCTATCCATTATAGTAACAGCACTGAACGCGTACCCAAAAAAAATAAAAAACGTAGATGGATTAAATTAAAAATAAGGGGAAACTTCACAAAACCCCCCCTGAACTTCCACTCATTTTGAAATACCCCTCTCAAACTTTAAAAGCTCTCAATTTAACCCTCAAACTTTCAATTGCTCTCAATTTGGACCCTTCCATACAAATTAGGTTTTAAAAATTTAAAAAGACCAAAATACCCCTGATTTTCATTTTTTTTAAAAATAAAAAAACGTTTTGGAAGTTGAAATTTTAAACGGTTAATTTGAAAAATGGTGACTTTTGTATAAAATTCTAATTTCCAGAGATTTTTTTTATTATTTTTAAAAATAAAAATAAGGGGTATTTTGGTCTTTTTATAAAATTTTAAACTCTAATTTGTATGGAATGGTCCAAATTGAGAGCAATTAAAAGTTCATGGGAGTAAATTGAGAGTTTTTTAAGTTTAGGGGGTATTTCAAAACGGGTGGAAGTTCAGGAAGGTTTTGTGAAGTTTCTCCTAAAAATAAAATAGTAGTTGTAGAATGAGATTGGTTATATAAAAAAGTCCGCACTCACGTATATATTAATGATTAAACTCGCAAAAATTACGTTTTTTTTAAATGAACTCGCAAATGTTACTCGATGTACATCAATAGTCTAATAGATCAAAGCAACATAAATAAATAAATACTAGAGATAAATAATCGCCGACTTACACAAGTTATTTTCTTTTCCTTTCTCACGGTTTCTCGGCAGTCAAACACACATCCACACACACACATACACATACATACATACATACATATATATATATATATAGAGAGAGAGAGAGAGAGAGAGAGAGATGTTAACCTTCAGAAAAAGGCGCAAATCTTCACGTAATAAAAGGTTCGAGATTTGCGCGAGTTTTTACGCGGGGTTTTATTGTATAAAGCTAAAGAACCTGAAAAATTAATTAAAAAAACAAAAGAAAAAAAAGGGGAAATAATTAAATAAATCAGAACAAGAACCTTCGGAATTCTTCACTTTAATTAAAATCCCAATCAATGATATTCAAGATATTCAATAGCCAAACCGTCCTCATGTAAAATTCCTAAATTGTTCGTTTGCCTAAGAAAACTTCCAAACTTCGTTGATTTTTCTTTTCTTTTTCCATTCCCAAAGGGAAAATAAAAAATAAATAAATAAAATCATATTGTAGCTAAAAATAGTAACTTGATTCAAGTTTTAGGAAAACAAATTCGATGGGTATCATTTTTTTTATATATAAATAAAAATCACAAATTAACATAGAGAAGAAAAAAGCAAACGAAAATTACTCTGTTCTTCTTTAGTAGAATACACCCATCACAAAAATAATTCAGAAAACTTCCAAACTTCGTTGATTTTTCTTTTTCTTTTTCCATTCCCAAAGGGGAAATTAAAAAAAAAAATCATATTGTAGCTAAAAATAGTAACTTGATTCAAGTTTTAGGAAAACAAATTCGATGGGTATCATTTTTTTTATATATATATAAATAAGAATCGCAAAATTACATAGAGAAGAAAAAAGCAAACCAAAATTACTCTGTGCTTCTTTAGTAGAATACACCCATCACAAAAATAATTAAAAAATTCATAGAATATCAACCAAAAAAAAAAAAGAAAAAAGAAGAAGCTAATCGAACACTTGGAAGGGGTACCTTACCTTAATGTATTGAAGAAACATAGAAACAGCAAGCGATTATGGAGCTTTTGGATCCAAAATTGTTGTGGGAAACGCATGAAAACGATTTGGGTTGAATTTGTGAAGTTCAGAGCAGAGTATCGAGACACAGCTTCTAGAGAGAGCGGAGGGATGTGCGCCTAAAGCAGGGGGGCAAGACGAGCGTACTTTGTCCGTTATTTATTGGGGATGGTCCGGATGGAAAGACAAAACCCTTTGGTTGTGTCTTTTCTTCATCTCACGAGATATTGGTTATTAGTGTGTTTTGAAATGAAATAATGTATAAATTAAACTGATTAATAGTTCAAGTCCGATTTAAGGAAAAATGTCGAATTTTTTTTTAATCAAATAGATTCATATGATTGAAAACTTTTTTAAATAAATTCGGTTGTATAACTTATTAGGTTAATTTGTAAAATTAAAAAAAAAATTGTAGCAATATCCTTCAAAATAATATTTAAAAAAAGATTATTTGATTTTTATTGGTGAAAAGGATTATGGAGGTCTCCATCATGAGAATTTTTTGGATTATCTTTATAAGATATTCCCTCTATCTTGACAAGAAATAAATTATTTTTTAATAATTCCAAAATATACTTTCTAGATAAAGAGCACTTGACACTATACTTGGCTCTCAAGCACTTGGCACACCTCCAACTGCTAAGTGCTAACTTCATAACCAGGTAAAAAAAAAAAACAACTGATAGTTGATGGTTGGTGATGAGGTCATGTTGATTTGATTAAAGATACCATCTTAAGATAATTGATAATTTTTTTTCTATTTTATTTTTTTTACGCGTAGAGGTACTCCGAGGTAATTTTTATCAAATCACTTTATAAGACTTATATTTTATTTATTTATTTATTTACTTTTTAATTTTTGTCAATGTGTCATGTTAGGCTAATTAAAATGTGACACGGGTTAGTAAAAATTATTAATATAATAAAAAGAAAAAGGATAAAAAGTGGGTTTTTCCTTCTAGTGCTTTTTTTATTAATGGAGACCCTCATTTTGATGGAGTATGACATAAACATAACTTGGACAAAACTAACTATTTGATAACAATTGATATCTTAAGGAGTACTCACAAATATATATATCTTAAGGAGTAAATCAATAAAATTTAAATCTTAGAAAATGATTTGATAAAAATAAAAAGTCATACAAGATTTTTTCCGTTAGTTTTTACATGCAGGGTGAGAGAAGCGATGACAATTTTATTATTATTATTATTATTAGCTGTCACATTTATTTTTAGCTGTTAATTATTGGTCTTAGCCTCACTTGTATTTTATTTATTTATGAGAACTTTGATATATTTAATGCTATTAATGTTAATAGAAAAACTAGGAAATGGAGTGTATCATATTCCATCATGTTCTAAAGACTCTTAAAAATTAATGTTCATGTTCACCCTGTAAAGACTCTTAAAAATTAATGTTTAAGTTTTTAGATTAGTAGAATGTCATTAAATACTTAGTGAGCTAGTCTATTTACTTGATGTCCCTAGGACCTTAACTCTCGTCTGCCACCCCTTTCTTTCTTTGTCCCACTCGCGTTTCTCCACCATGCCACCTATCCCCACTGCCACTAGCCTCTGTTGCATCTCTTTTAGATTGGGGTTGGTTATTGATCAATTTGTAACTACTGTAGGAAAGGCGGTTAAATCAACAAACCGCTATAACGCCAAGCTATTAACCGCTAACAGCTTAAGCCTTAACCACTACTAACCGCTAACCGTTATAATCGCTTAGTGGTTTTGCGGTTAGCGTTATTAAAATTAATAACCGTATTAACCGCTTTTATATAATATATTTTGGTAATTAGAATTATAATAATATTTATACACATAACTTAATCAATTGATCATTAATGATTAAATCACATTTTTGTTTTCAATAATTAAATTACAAATTGAGTATTAATATATTATCACTATAATTTATATAATTATATCACATGATCAATTGATCATTAAATCATTTGATTATATAATAACAATATATATATATATATATATATATATATATATAATATGACTCATAAGTCATAAGTCTACAAGTTAATCATATGATTCATATTATTCATGTATAATGATAGTATGATACTAACAATTAAATTAAACAATGTGTTACCTATAACCACAATTGAATCAAAGCATTATTAGATACTTTATACTTAGAAAATATATATCACATTATCTTAGATTCTTAGATCTAAGATAATTTTATTATATTAATATGAATTGTAATTTGTGAGATAATATGATCATTTAATTTAAGTATGAGTGTATGACAATTAGATCATTAGGAATTTATTTAGGAGTTTGAGCATTATTATTAGATAATAAGTTCAATTAAAAAAAAAAGACTAGTAAATATGATAATAATTTAAATCATTAATCATATGATCTAATTTAATGAGATCATATGATTATATAATATCAAAGACATAAGTTTGTAATTGAATAAAATATTTTTGAAACTGTATATATTTATATCTTCTAGCATTTATTTATTTAATTTTTCCATATATATATTGTCTATTTTATATTAATAATAATAAGAATGAATTTCACATCAAAACGACGTCAATTTTGAGAGAAAAACGCATTAAGGGTTAGGGTAGGGATTTTTATCTTATTCTCTTCTCCTTCCTATCTCACTCATGCCGCTTGCCCTCTCTACAGACTCTATCTCCTGGACCGCCTCTCTCTCGCCACCTCTTTCTTTGACTTTCTCTATCTCGTAGTTTTAATGTTTTGTTTGTATCATTTAATGTTTTATCTGAACATTTTTTTATATGCTATGTTGAACTTTTTTATATGTTTTATTGAACTTTTTTTATATTTTTTTATATGTTGTGTTGAACTTTGTTTCTATATATATATATATATATATATATATATATATATATATATAAGTTAACTAGTTATGAACTTATGATTTAATATTTAAGGATTTTTTTTAAAAAAATTTAAAGTAGGTCAAATATTTTTTATTTTTCAATATGAGCTCTTTTTATAGTAATTTGGCCCAAGAAGACACTAAAAATACAAAAAAAAAAAAAAAAACAAACAAACAAATGAGAGTGAAAAATGCTATAGTGCTTAAAAAATGCCCAAAAAATCTAAAGACCCAAAAGCTCAATTTTAAAAAGCTTTGGCGTTAACTGCTTTTACTAACCGTTAACCGACAACCAATCATGCCATCCGCTATCCGCTAATTGCCTAGCGGATACTTAGTGAAATTTACATCTTGGTTACGATTAGCGTTTTTGCCAATAACCGATCAATTTTCACCCCTAACTACTCGATCTATCATCCTCTGTCCGATCCACCCTGTCGTGTGCCCCACCATCCTACCCTTTGGATTCGTCCATGTCCATCCCACCTTTTGCTTTTGATTTGTTGCTGCGGCTTTGGTTTGATTCTGTTATGTTTTGTGTTTTTTTTTTTTTTTGCTTGTAATAAGGCTCAATCCTCTCTCTTTAATCTGCCCATTTATATTTTGATGCTATGTGGGATATTTGTTCTTGATTTAGACATTTGGGTTGTGGATGTGAATGATATCCTGACTTTCAGGTCGAGGATGATGAGTTTCGACTTGAGGGTTCTTTGCTCTCAGGGCCGAGGAATAATTTCTACCTATGCTTTGGATTATGTCTATTTAGTGCAGATCCGATGTTAAGCGAATGTTATTTGTAATTGTTTGATTGGAACTTTAGTTTTGGCTATGATTTACTTAAGAGCTTTTTGCTCTATTTATAAGACATTTCGCTTGTGATATTTTTATGAATGAGAATTGTATGTTTCTCCTTTAAAAAAAGTAGAATGTCATTAAATGACTATTAAAAATGATAAATAAAATATGATGACACTTGGCGCTTATTGAAGTAGGTTGGAGGAAATTTCTTCAAGCTGATTCAAATAAAATTTCTATCCATTTGTAAACGAGAAATTTTTAAGTCATTTATAGGCTTGTAGCGGCTCATGATGTAAGTTGTGGGAGTAACAAAAGGCACCAAAATTCTTAGTTTCAGGCTCGATGTGAAAAAAGCCGTTGGTGCTGTTTTGGGGCAGTGTATTGACAAACTCCCCCATGTCATATATTATGCCAGCTGGACTCTAAATAACGCACAACTCAACTACTCTACCACTGAAAAGGAGTTGTTAACATCGTCTTGCTTTGGATAAGTTTAGATCATACTTGTTGGAATCTGAGGTCATAATTTACTCGGATCATACTGTATTGAAGTATCTTTTCTCTAAAAATAATACTAAATCTCGTGAATTTTATTGCTGTAAGAATTTGACATTGAGATTTGAGATAAAAAGGGTTCCAAAAATGACTGAGCGGGGTTTGAGATTCAATGGTTGATTTGAGAAAAAATAAAAATAGATGAGAGATTTAAAAAAATAATCTGAAAAGATATAATGCAGTAAGTAGTCTTTATTGCTTTAATTAGAAGTGAGGCTGAGGCATGGTGAATAAGTAATGTAAAAAAGAAGAAACAGGGGCAAAAGAAGAAAGAAAAGCATGCAAGCAAAAGCTACTTCTCAACTCCCACCGCCACCGGGACTTAAATTTCAACGGCTACTGAAATGTTAGGTAATAACAGCAGTACGTACGACTCTGGTATCACGTGAAATATATAGTAAAAGTTACACCCATATACTTTCCACTACTATTACTCAACATAATTTAAACTTTGTTGGTAAATAATTGACATCTTGTATGTATTTTTTCCACCTTGTGTCACATGCACATGTCCATATCCATTACTGTCATGGAGCATGCATGTCATGTCATCAAACACTCACAAATCTTTGTTTTTAGGTGACTATACAAGGCTGAGTCAATTTGTGTATATTTTCAATTTTAGGACACGATCGATCGAAGTGGATATGTCCGTATTGATATTTATATATATTCATATAAGTGGGGCTCGAGAAGACCTGCCCTCACATAAAACTATCCTATTGTCAAGTATGTGGAGTCCGTTCAAACAAGCTTTCATATCAAACTATCATATTGCAAGGGATAGTTAGCTAGAGCAGGAGTTGAAGCATGAGAAGCGTTATGTATGCCTTCAAGTACCAAATGGAGTTGTTGATGATAATGCATGGGTGAGCGTTAGACTTAGTGGCATTCACATCAAGTTTAAGGTTTCATTTTTTTTAAAAGAATGTGAATTAACGACTTTTTAAGATCGCACCAGTGTCGAACCCAATTCGTGTGAAGAATGCCTTGAACTGAGTACATGAAATAACTGTCTTTTCCATCTTTTTTTTAAAAAAAAAGTAATAATAAAACCTTTCTCCTTTGAACGAAGAAAGCTTTGGGAGTCCCTATCCGATATTTACCAATTTAACATCCATATAGCCCACGAGCTATTTACTATTTGGCCATTTTCTTTGCGAAATTGGATATTGTGGCGCATGGAAGGGAGACCTTATCATCAGCTAGCTATTCAACCGACATTTTTTTTTTTAACAGATAATTCAACCGACAATTGGTTGAGAATCTTTTGGTTTTAAAATGCTAAAATAGTTGGAATAAAATTTTGCAGAATGGTCCTTTCAAAGTCACATATTCACTGGAGTCCCATTAATTTGTCAAAGAGTTGGACATGCGGACGACGGTGGTAATCAATTTTTGTTTTACTTTATACAACCACCACCGGCCAGCTGCCAATAAAAACTGTGGCTTCAAAAATGTCGAAGAAAATATTAAAACATAACTTTGACACGTTTATGTACCATGAAGGTCTACAAAATACTTTTGATACATTTTAATATATTTTTCCTACTTTAAATGGACCACCGCATGTTAGTTTATATGTCATTTACACGTTTATAAACTAATGTAAACTAATGCAATAGTACATGGCACTTGTCACATCATGAGTATTTAAAAATATGAACCGTCATATAAATTTATAATAGAATTACACTACAGATTATAATATCCACAAACATTTTTCCTTGAGACTAGTGTTGATGGTAACTATTTGATCAACACTTAATTAAGTTATCACTTAAGCTGCTCTAATATATAATTCAAAGTGTTTTTTGTTACCATTCTGAATATTTTATAACCATATATATATATATATATATATATATATATATATATATAAAGCCATTGATCATTACCATTTATTTGGAAGTTAATTTTTAAGGATGAGTTATGTTTAACATTTGTATGTTTTGATATCAAAGCCATGTTTCATGTCACACATTCGAGTTGTAGAGCGACTTATAAAATATAGTAGGCCACCGTGAACTTCAGACTTAAAAGCGTGAAAATATGTTATGATCATAATTACAACCTTAATTATGTGTATATATATAAATTTTTTTAGATACATTTTCGTTACAAGTGAACTTTTTAAGAGCGAATTTTACTCAAAGTTATATCACTTTTATTACTAAGTTAATGGTATGTTAGAGGCTAGGCGGTAATTTGTTATATTATCCAAAGATATAGTATTAAATATGGTTAGGTACCCACCACAAGAAGAGCTTCAATTAGTAATCGACACTTGTTCATCTTAATTCAATTGTTAGTAAAGTGGGTTTTTTTTTTAGTGAATCATAATCGTGATGGTTAATCTAGTTTGGTTAATGTAATTGATAATTGATGCTGCCAAAGGTGATTCCTTAATTAAAAATAGAAATGGGTATTATTAAGAATATAACAAGTTTCGATGGGATGCCCATCATGCCCATTCATATTCTTCAACATTCTATCCTAAATGACAACATAGGAATAACAAAACTTTTTCCCTGGCATCCAAACAAAATGAGTATTCCAAAAAATAATTATATTATATTATATTATTTGGACGTATTGATGTGTAGACATGATTATTTATTGCTAATTGATCATAGATTTCAATTATAGACCGAAGTGTTCGTCATATCATACGTATTCAACGTGTTAGCTCTCCACGTCAACTGACATTACTCCTAAATAAAACATGCTTGTGTACCATTTTTATTTTTTTTTATTTTTGCATCAACATCTTCTACAGCATACAGCCTACACTCTACAGGGATCTGGCTTACAGGAGCGAAAAGATTAGAAGATATCACGAGATGAGACGAGACGATAAAAAAAAGAAAAAGGAAAAGAGAAAATAAGAGATGGTGTGCGTTTAGGAGTGAACGGGTGGCGGTGGTTTTGGTCCCTGTACAGAGATTCGGGTGGGACCACCTCCTATGTCTGCACGACCGTCAGATTGCCTGAACAACTAACAAGTGCTCGACGCGTGGAGGGATTGAGACAGAGAGAGTGGGCGGCGATGAAAAGGGCCCAAAAGACAAAGAAAAGGATGGTCGATCTAATGTGGAGGCGGGTCCACCTGATGCAGGTGGAGCCGAAAGATGATTGGCTGTATAGTTTTGGTCCTGTTCAACTCAAAAATTTATGGATGATCGAATTAAAAAGTTATTATTACTAATAATAAAATAATTACTTAGTTACATGTATGCATATGATGATTGTATGATTACCTTATTTCAAATCTCTCTTAAAAGTTAAATCATTCGTCCCTCTATTTCTATTGCTTTTTAATGATGAACAGTGAAACAGCTAATGGAAACATAATAGCCAATAATTTATTGACACGTGTACATATTATTGAGTTAACATCAATTAACTCTGTCGCATTATTTAAAAATTGTCATGTGTATATATAATAAAACAAGTTAAAAAAGCCAAGAATAATGAAAAAAGAAAAAGAAAAGAAAGAGGTGATTAGGGCGGCCATGTACATATCATTAAGTTAACACAAATTAACTTTGTTACATCATTTTATAAATGCTAAAGCCAAAAAGTAAAGCAAATGAAAGAAAAGTAAGTGGTTGGGAGTGGCCAAACCATGATAACCATCTCTTTTAGCCTTAGCTACTAAGGTGGTTTGACCATTTCTTTGGTCATATTAGGTCAAGTGATCTACTTTAAAACAAGTTAAAAAAGCCAAGAATAATGAAAAAAAGAAAAAGAAAAAAAAGAGGTGATTAGGGCGGCCATGTACATATCATTAAGTTAACACAAATTAACTTTGTTACATCATTTTATAAATGCTAAAGCCAAAAAAATAAAGCAAATGAAAGAAAAATAAGTGGTTGGGAGCAGACAAACCAATCTCCTTTAGCCTTAGCCACTAAGGTGGTTTGACCATTCCTTTGGTCATATTAGGTCAAGTCACCTCCTTTAGCCATTAAAAATGGTTTGACTACCCATTTTTGGTAGGATAATATGAGTCAAACCTTTCATTTGATAAAATGTAGAACTCTAAAAACCTCTTACATTTTTTTTAAAAAAATATATTTAATAGTATTTTTTACTATAATGCTACCTTTTAACTTCAAAGTTCACTAAATTAGGTAATTCAGTATTACATCTCTTCCATTTAGATCAAGTGAAATCAAGTGAAATAAGACTTCTTGCTTACCAGTCTTCAACTGAAAAAAAAAAAAAAAAAGCACTATCTTTCTCCATTGAATGTTGGTGGTCTTTTTAAGCATTACCAATTTTTTTTTTTTTTTTTTTGGTGGAAAAAAATTTGAAACTTCACTCAATTTCATTAACATCTCTAAGAGAATAACTTAAATAAGGAGGTTGCACAAAAATACTCTTTTGTACAATCATTCATCCTCTGACACGTTAGCATAACACATAATAAGAAGATAAATACAACTGTATTAGATTATTGGGATAAAAAACAAAACAATTAATTAATGAAAAAATATTAAATCGGATGAGAGAGAGAGGTTGGTTGGGTGGTGGGTCACGCCAGTCTTGTGGGGTGGGTAACGGCCAAACCCACAGGTCTGACCGTTTCTCCGGCATTGGAGCTCTTTTTTTCGGCTTTTAGGGTGATAAAATTCCTAAAAATGGTTCACTTTTCATCTCTAGATTTTAGTTTTGAATTAAAAAATGAGTTTTGAGGCATTAAAAAGGGTTTTGAGTAATTAAAATCAAGTTTTGAGGCGAGTCACGATGGTTTTGAGGTGGGTTATGGCGAGACCCACGACTGGGGTGGTCGGCGAGCCATCCCAAATCCAGTTAGGGTGGCCATTGATCGATGTCATAGCGGGTGTGGAGACCCATAGTGCTACAGTCTGATATGGAGATTTGTTGGTCATGGGTCTACAACGAACGGCCATGGAGTACAAATCTATAGCAGACGATAGTGCGGTTTGGGGGAGTCTTTAGCTAGTTGCTTGGGTTTTCGACAGTGACGTTTGGGCCGGCAACAATGAACTTGCAGACGGAAGACTAATATTTGAGTTAGAAAATTGATTGAGAAAAGAGAAAAGAAAGGAAAAAAAAAAAAATCAATTTCTTACCTAGTTTCAACATAGAAGGGTGTAATCTAGTGCATTTGAGATTTGTATCTAATTTGCTCTTGATTGATTTAGCAGCTATTTAGCGGTTGACATAAAAGTCACTTTTGTCCAACCTCCCCACCAAAGATGCACTTCATCTCTAATCCCATATACCTAGCAAGGACAGAAATTTCCTCAAGGAAATATCCTCCAACTTATTTAAAATAGTGTCAAGTGTCTATAAACATTTAAAAGACATATCAAATTTAGTTTAAGTTAGTAAACTGCTATTAATAATGTTAAAAATTTAATGTGTATTTTAAATATTTAATGACACTTGGCACTATTTTAAATGGGTTAGAAGATATTTTATTCGAACTGGTTTAAAGGAAATTTTTGTCCATATATATATATATATAAAATCAAAATATCATTAAAATGCAAAAAGCAGCACTAAATTTTCACCATTCTTTTGCGATCATATCGGGAAATACATATCTTGAACCAGCATCTTCAAGACAATAACCTGCATCTACTACAAAAATTTAAATCTGTATTTTTGTTTTTGGGTGGGTGGAGGGTTTTTCTACTACTGCAATTGTTCGTTTGCTTAATATATCTACATCTTTGAATACAATTTGTACAGGCTGCGTAATAGATGCATCACTGATTTTAGATGGAAGACAGAAAGGCAGCACCTGAGAATAATAGCCATGAAATGCTCAATTTTGTGGGAGTAAACTGCACCTTTGGAGAAGTGATTTCCAGAGAAGCAGCGACCTCTGTTCTTGGGTTGGTGCAGTTTACACGCATGAGTCAACCCCCATCTAATTAATGTCTCCTGCATCTTCTCAGAAATTTATGCAGCTTTCATGATTCATACTGCTCTATTGAGAACCATCTTTCCTTGTGGCCGAGTTGGCCGATGTCCGCTCTTTCATGGCTTCCTTTTCCAATTTCTTCTTTTCAGCATCAGCCTGCCTTCCATTCTCTTCTCGTGACTTGTTGAACATCTTAACAAAGACCGCCAAGATTTGTGTCACTGATGCAAAAGCCACCACACAAGTTCATCAGTATACATAATGCCCCAACATGATCCTTATAATTCTTATACAGATAAAAACCTTCATCATCTCCATGGATTTTAAAGGTCTGCTTATATTCTATTTTGTCTTTAATTTTTAAAGTTATAATTATTTTTTCAAGAATCAACAAAGATCCAAGCAATAAGAGCATAGTTCTAAGGATCAAGAATCTAGTAGTACTAGTAGCTCACTCCTTTCCTGGAAGTGAAGTAGCCATCCAATGAGAGCAATCCTTTCCCATGAATCATGTTTCAAGGTCTTCTAAAACAAACAGGTAAACTCTTTGGGCAAAACTACCAAACCATAATTGAGTAGTGAACCTTTATGCAATAGAGTGCACCAGTAAAATAGTCATACAAGAAAACACCAAAGGCATAGCTGAAGTAGGACTATACTTATCTTCAAATTAAACTCTTCTTTAAAATTTCTGATCTAGATAAATTAGAGAAGGCAGACTACATACAACTTATATATCCAATGAAACTGTTTCCAAATATCACAATAAAAAGGAAGCGCAAACACCTATTTGTGTCCCTTAAAATTTACAAAGTTTTAATTTGATCCCTAAAATTTAAAAAGTCACAATCAAATCCTAAAATAATTAAGGAAGTAGCAATTAGTCCTCTCATCAATCTTATTGACAGAAACTGATGACGTGTCAAGTTAATTTCTTATGCGGTAGAAGTCCATGTACATATTTGCACGTTTACCTCACATGAGAAAAGTGCCAGCATGGTAATTTCTATTTGAAATGGTTTATTTTAGTTGAGATGGCATCTATGTGGGATTGCCACATCAACAACTAATAAAAAAATCTTTTAAGTTTTTTAGTAAAAAAAAAAAACTTCACCCAGCCCCCCTCTTTTGTTCAGCCCAACCACCTCCACTGCCGAGACACCACCGCCAGAGCTGACCAAATCCCCAAACAAATTCATGCCCTTGAAACCCTAGCTCCCATTTTATTTTTCCCTCAAAGAAACGGCCGGATGCAATCATTTCAGCCAAAATAGCTTTGTAATCCAATTGGATTGACAAGACCTAATTGCTACCAATCTAATACTTGATCTTAACTTCTTAAATTTATAGACTGAATTGGGACTTTGTCTTGTGTATTTTTTAGATCTAATTGTGCATCTGTCCTAAAAAGAACAATAAAAGCTACAGAAACAAAATATTCCCAATTAACAAACAAATAAATTTCAATGCAAATATGTGAACCAAATCGCTGTAGCGTGTGCATGCATATAGAGGAAGACATAACAGACCTTGCTCAAATGGGCATCGAGCTGGATCCTCCCCAAAGTACTGAGACAATGAATCTGCATTTCTTCCCTGCATAGACAATATTTAGCATTAAGGTAATTAACTGCACAATAACTATAAAAAATATGACCATTGACTGGACTCACCACTTCAGAATAAAGCGAGATAAGTGACCTAACTTCAGCTTCTGCAGTATCGAGAAAATTCTTCAGCACCTGAAAATGAGGAATTTCTGGTATTAATACATACTAAAGGTCCATGTTGAAAAATTCATGCTAACCAAACAAGTTTTCTTCTAATGCGATAGAAACACATATCCAATGCCTTATTGTTGACTAGAATATTCCAAGCACCACTTAATACATGGCACCTTTCAATTTATAGAAGGAAAAACAAAGAGAGCGTGGAATTGAACCAAGTATCAAGTCGACTCTATACTAGCTAAAGACAAGTTTATTCAGAAGCATCTCATTTGTTCACTGCTTGGTTAGTATTTGCCAGTAAAAGTATGGAGAACTTATCCAAATAGATACATATATGTATAGATGTATATGTTGATGCCAAGACAGAGAATACAAAATGTAAGACCAAGCAAAATGGTAATGATGGATATTCAAGAGATGCAAAAGAAGAGACCACATGATGTAAAACTAAAAGCTAGTGCCCTAGTATCCATGGGAAAGTTTTTACTGACTATTATCAGAACAAGATGCAATACAATCTAGGACCAAATTGAATTCATCCTTCTGATGCATTTATTAATTGGAGCAATAAATATAACAATATTATTTCCACACAAAATGGTGCAATTGTTGAGCATCAATGTGGAGTAAGAGATACAAAGTTGGTTATATTGCAAGTGTAGTTACAATAAATTTTTTAATTTTTGGTCTCATGTATACAGCATATCACGTGTATGCATATTAATAGGGGGGTGCTTGGGGGAGGGAGAGAGTGTTCACTGGCTGACAAGTGGATGTGGCCTCTCCTCTTTTGTGAAGTCCTACTTAGTCTTGGTGGCCCCCTTTTACTAAATTCTTCTCATTCTATTCAGGCTTGTTAGGCAGGCTTGCAAATATTGTGTTTTTCCTTCCCCCCCCCCTCCCCTTCTTTTCTCAGTACCTGCTCCGCTTTTTGTTCTAGTCTTGGTGATCCCCTTTCTAGTCGATCCTATTATTCTGGATGTGCAATGCCTGCATCAACCTAGTTGGATAGGATTGCCCATGAGGGGATATAAGTACGCTTGATATGAATGCTGCCCTACAACATAAAGGTTTAAATATTAGGGACTAAGAATTTACCAACAATCCTTTTAGATTGCCAAAAACTTGTGATGTGTCAATATGACCAAGAGGACAATTTGGTGAAGTATTTCTAATGGTATACTTTTGGTTCATAAACGAAGACAAAAAGAGATCCTTGGAGGAACTCACAGCCTTCCTTTTCTACATGCTTTACACTTAGCAGCCTGGCTCGCTCCCTTAGTGATCAACTATCTTGGTTTCTTACTCTTTTCTCTTCTTCTAGTTAGGCGTTTCTCTTGTATACTCCTTGAGTACTAGGATTGCGCCCCTCTGAACTTTTGATATATAAATATTACTTATCAAAAAAAGAGTAGTTGATTTATACATGTGTTGGTGGACTGCTAGTAGCGCTTGGAGTGCTGTTGTGTGGAAGATGGTGCTTTTGTGTCTATTGTGGTGTCTATGGAGGGGAAAAAATGATAGATATTTTTAGGAACGTGAGAGGATATTAAAGGATATCAAGGCTTTATTTTTTTGTACTTTGCATCTTTGGACAACTACTTTTGTTTCCCCTTTAGTGATTGATTATCATAATTTTCTTAATCTTTTAGCTTTCTTTTAACTAGGTGTTTTCTCATGTATATTCGATGTGTACTTGAGGTGCCTTACACTTTTAATGACATATTGATTACTTATAAAAAAAACGAAAAACAAAAACAAAAACAGAGCCCTAAGATCGCAAGAACTACAGTACTATAATAGATGAAAACAGAGTGCAAAATAAGAGAAGAATAACTTCGAGAACATTTGAACCTCACTAGAAATTGAGGGATAGCCCCATTGAGAGCACCTCCTTTGCCACAACAAATTGGACCATTTACAATAGAAAACCTTGGCAAAAGGTCAAAATAGATTTAAGAACCTCACACTGTCCCCACTGGAAGCATAGGAAAAAACAAGTCTATCAATTCCCACTGCCGATATGTAATGTCAATAAGACCTAACATATTTTCATCTTCTAATTAATATGCTCACAATTTTGCAAATAAATGAAAAAATAAAGATGATAGCCACACTCATGTGCATCAAGAATGTCCACAGAGATGCATGCCTTTGCTAAAAGGGACATGCTAATACAGCTGTTGCTAAAAGCAAGCCAACTAATTAGCCTTAATTGGGTATTTCACAAAAACAAGAGGTGAAGGGTTAAGTCCCAGATTTGATCCCAGAATATCAGTAGGGTTTACCAACTAAAAGGACAAAAAGAAAAAAAAAAAGATGCCACATCTCCTTATCCTCACCTTTTGGAATCCAACCGAGATAGCTCCATCATTTTCTGAACCAGTGAGTTCTTGCTCAACCTTTTCAAGACCTTTACTGACAGCTTGCATTTCTTCAGCCAAAGCTTTCAATTGAATCTAGTCATTTGTGAAGGTCAATCAGATGATTACAAAGAACAAGCTGTGTAGGTCAGCTATAGATCAACCATTAAATGGTTACAAGAAACAAAGGAGCCAATAGTAGCAAGATAACAAACATACCTTAGAGGCAGCTTCTAAATGAACAAGATCCTTATCAAAATCCAGCAACTCTGGCAATTTCTCAGAAAGGAGCTGATGAAGGAAAATAACAATTTAATATGGCATCTTGAGAATATCCCATACAGGTGCCAATATGATTACTCATTTTAGATAAAATAATGAAGAAAGCAGAACATACATGCTGGGATATTGAAATTGAAACATTAACAACTATAAGTAAAGAAATACAAAAAATCTTAAAAAAGATGGAGAGTTTACTCCACTCTCGCCTGTGTTTGTAAATGATAATACTGCCAAAAAATTGAATGTCAAGTATTTAACTACAAGCTAATGTTGTTCATAACTAATTTTGCAAACTTGGCAGCTCATCTTCAAAAATAAGAAAACTCATATGCCAACTATATCTACAAGAGTACATGTTTTTTAAGATGGAAGGGAATCATTTGGAAAAAGC
Organism: Carpinus viminea; assembly: GCA_013348765.1. Lineage (NCBI taxonomy): Eukaryota > Viridiplantae > Streptophyta > Magnoliopsida > Fagales > Betulaceae > Carpinus > Carpinus viminea. The sequence continues at coordinate 12,245,208 of CP054671.1, read as the reverse complement.
AACTTTCAGCACCATCAAAGAAACCTATAAAAATCCCTTTTTCCCCTCATATTAATATTTTATATAATTCAAATTGCCTCATGCACCCCATGAATGACAATTGGTGATAAATTGTAAGGGGAAACTGGAGAAGAGTGCAGTAAACAATTCCTCTATTGTAGCTTGTAACAAGGAGATGGGCTCTAAACTCACTCAAGGAGAGAGTAGCAGGAATATGTTTGAAATCCTTCCCTCTTGGCATGATATTAGGAGGGGAGTGGGAGGGTTTTGTGTCATGTGCGTGGGAGGGTTTTTGTTGTTTCTTGCGTGAGAGGGTTATTTTGACATAACATAAACATTTCATTGAAAGCTTTAATATTTCCACCTTGCACAAATAATGCATTAAAGTCATTTTGTTGTTTCTTGCACGAGTATCAGATAACTTAAGAAGGCTGTCCAATTTGAATCCTATGGCCGAACCTGCAACACCGTAAGAAAAATAAAACATCAAGCCAGCAGAGAAACGAATTCATAAAAGTATTGCAATGAACAAATACTAATACAGTGACACCTCGTGCAGTGCCCTGATTCAAGGCATTTCCCAAAGTCAGAATTGTCTGCATTATCTGGCGTAATTTCACAGATTCTTTTACCTGTAATAGGAGTATTATATTTAAGATGTAGAGCAAACACTTCTTCATAAATAATACCAGTTTAAAAACCATTAAGTTTAGTGTTACCTCTCTAGTAGCACCATTGATTGTATTCAAATTCTTTCTAAGGTCATTAACCTATACAAAAACAAGAGTATAAGCACTAACAGTTAAAAGCATTAGCAGGCAAAAAAAAAAATATTGAACACATATCTGGGAAAAATATACCTGACTAGAAAATGTGATTTTAAAAGCAAATACTCGTAACTTAGATTCTACTCGTGGAACCTTCATCAGCTCTAGGAAAAACTGAAATACATATCAAATTCAATGCTTGTTAGATATGAAACTATAGCATTTGAATTTATTCAAGATATGGCATCAGACAGAACCTGCTCACACTTTCCAAGCATTTCCTTGTCACCTGCATAATTCTGAAACAAAAACATAATCAACAAGACATGATCACTAAGTAACCAGCACAAAGTTGGTTACCGATTAAACCAGATACAACATATTATAAACTTTAGATAATCCTTTGACCAGACCATGATGATACAAGCCATGAATGAAGCATATATATATATATTTGATGACGGAGAACCTCGACAAGGCAGGCCCTTGGACCAATCACTGCAAAGTAAACCTCGAACCCATGTACCACACCCTCGGAAGTTTCCTTACATAGATCAGAGTAAATCGTTGGCTTTTACAACAAGGAGTGTAGCCCCAATGGGTAGTTTGCACCTAGCAACCTCAAATTTGGGATCTATGGAGTGATACTCCCTAAGACCACATGCCTCAACCACTAGGCCAACCCCTTTTGGGAATCAACTTTCCCTACTATGACTAGGACACCAAATAAGATGATGCCCAATAAACACCTAATAGACTATCCCTACTACGACTAGGACACCAAATTAGAAAGTGCTCAATCAACACCTAATAAACTAACTTAAAACCCAAAAGCACCTAGGACACCACAAAAAACTAGAAAATACCAGACATTAAGAGTAAAGAAAATATAAAATTCTGCTTTTTCAGACAATGCCAGTTCTGCCTCCAGATAAACATACAAGGCATTGCACGCGGGCCACATATATCAACAGTTTTAAGTTTCCAAAAAATGGAAATTACTCTAAATAAACACTTTTGTTATTCTACCATAGTTGGAGAAACACGAACTTCGATTTTAATGTCAAAATACTATGAACTTGCATTGACTTCTGCTTTTAGAAGCGACAAGGTCAATACAAAAATATTTCTTTCCCGCTACATTATCAAGTTTATTTGGAATGATCAAATCAACAATTTGGACAGTTTGGAAAGAATTCATCCATGATCTTGACTTGTTTTGAAACAATGTGTTAAATCATCAATTCTTTCAAAAGTTTAAGCTTATAGAAAATGATAAATTTAATAATTTAATTATACTCTAACACTCTCCCTTATGTGTGAGCTCAAACTGTCACTACAAGTGAAACCGGGACCTTTGCTCCAATATCATGTTAAATCACCAAATATCCCGAAAACTTAAGTTCATAAGAAGTGATAAATTTAATCATTTAATTATATTTTAACACAATGTTGAGCTCTTTATCATTCTTTAGTCTCCTGAACCTCCTCTTTAGTATCAATATATTCTTACAATTTTCTTGCTCAAGTTTGCATCCATGACTTCAACATCCTACTAATCTGTTTTGTTGTCAGCTTCAATAGCTACAATATTCCCACTTCCAACATTGGTAACAGGGAGTTTTCTTCCAATGAGACAAAAGGAGAAGTGAAACCATGTTTTGGTACAACTATCTCGCTACTGCAATTCGCTAGAGTAATAGTAAATTGTGATAGATCTATTTCGTCATCCACTGATGAAATTTAAGCCCATCTGTGCTCTCCTCCACTGGTAATGCTAAGGTTTGTGTAAATTTTTTGAGGGTGGTGGATCAAAGTGGGCAAGTGGGCAAAGGATGTAGCAGTGACATTTGGAGCAGAGCATTAGATATCTAGAGATTATTGCCACATTGCTTTCCATGGTGCTTTTAAGGGTAGCCAAATAAAAAATTCTTCAGGAAAAAATCCCCATCTTTAAGTTAAAGGATGCAACTGAAGTTATATACTTTCTTTTCTAGTGAAACATCCCTTGCCCTTCCATCATTTTTTTTCTTAATTTTTTCAGTATAGGCTATTTTGTTTTGCACACCAAGTCAGCCTTTTCCTTTTAAAAATATTTCTTCATTCATCCAAAAAACCAAGCATAGTAATTATGTTTCCTAATTGCAACAGTAAAAAGACACACCATAACTTCAATTTCAAGTACTAATGCAAGCACACAAAATCGAAGAGAGATAGAGATATCGTACTTAATCTTTAAATACTGCAAACAATCAAGATACTAAACAGAGTATCACCCAAAGCACCTAGAAATTGTAGCATGCATACACTTGCAAGAGGGAGAGAGAGTTTACCTTAAGTGTTTCCATTTCTTCCTTAGTTGGACAGAATTTAATGAGATTCTCAACCTGATCAATGTCTAGAGTAGAAGAATCCAAAGCTAGAACTGCATTCTGAAGGTATAGATGACAAAAATATGACCATGAACGATAAGCTTTGCGAGCAAAAAGAAGACACAGTCTATACAAATTATAAGGCAGCAAAAATAACTAACATCAAGGCACAAAAATGAAAGAACATCACCTAGCAAGATCAATAAGATGATTGTAAGCTAATATTAATTAATTCCTCAATCTAATATTTATGAGTGAGGTCTAAAGCAAACAATAAACTAATAAATGTCACTCATCAAATATGCATGATAGTAGTTGTCCTAGAAAATAGAGCAAGAACAGTGAGTCAAAAGAGCCATAAATTGCTCTCCATAACCCACACATGAAACCCCCACAATATAGCAAGGTTAAGACTGATACAGCAATCAAGTCTTGCTTTCAATAGAAACCATCCATCAAGTTCCATGTTTACAAGTGTTGTATGTTATTTTTAGTTTGCTAGAGTTGTGGGGGCAAATAGGGTATTGTATCTGATGCATCCGGAGAGAGCGGAAAGCGAGGGATTTTGAAGATTGCAAGATTTTGGTGGCAGAGCTAAAGACCGTTATGTTCATCTTAATGCTTGGTTGGCGGCATATAATAGTCCTCACTTTTCTAGTTTACTAAATTTTTGGACTTTTGTTCTTCTTTTTCTCATTGATTGGGGGTCTCTCTTGCATACTTTCTATGAACACAGGTTGCACCCCTCTATGCTTTCAATGAGATTGATTTACTTATTAAAAAACAAAAGGTATTTTAACATTTCCGATCAGTAGTCTAACTATAAGGCATTCTATTGAAGGTCAGTCTTTAATTCATGATTTGGGAACTTCACTTATAATTATGATAGTCAGTAAGACCTAGTAGACCATTGACTAGATTTATTTCTAATTTAATATGAGTTATAATCTGTCTAGTGAATGCATGGATGCAATTACTATCAACTATGTAATACGAATATGAGAAGTGAGAACTTCTAATAGTAATCTTCTGGTATTTTTTTTTTATTTTCTGCATATTCAGGTTCATCAACTGTTTTGCAAAAAAAGAAAAGAAAAATTACAAGCAGCATCTCCTCAGCAGCATCAAACAGGAACAAAATCACTAAAAGAAAGACATCAAATAGTGAAGAAAATATGAATACAAATTAGGTCATTTTATAACTTGATAATCTCTTTTGTCAATATATGACAACGTTTAGACATCACTTTCAAAAACTTACATTGATGTCTTTGAGAGCATTTGCAAAAAAACTAAGTCGGTGACAATTCTAATACCACATTTCAAGTATGATACATTCACAAAGAATCCCATTAGACCAAAAATCAAAACTATTCCCTCAATTGTCAAATTGTATTGAAGTTAGTTTTTTTATAAGTAAATTGTATTGAAGTTAGTTGAACATGTAGCATGAGTAAAAGAAAGAAACTTACAATCATATCTGGCAAAGGAATTTTTATTTTTGAGAGCATTATTTCACAATTATACGCTCTACGCAAGTCAACCTGGCAGAGAGAAACACAGCACCAAAAAATTTGAGTTTTAGATACATATAATAAAACAGATCACCATAGCACAACATTTGGTAGAAACATTTACATAACAAAAGTAGAAAGAATAACAAATGTCATGTACACCATTAATAAAAGATGTCGATGCATATTTGCCAGAAATTATAAATAACAACAACAACAACAACAACAATAATAATAATAATAAAGATAAACAAAATTAAATTTCTGATGGTAAAAGAACTGGTGCATCTCTAGAGTTTGGAGTAGTCAAAATTAACTTGTGATGAGTGCAACTAAATAAAACATGCTTACAAGATAGGACCTCCCGAGATTCCAATGTCATAATAATAGCAACAGTAATAAAACTTCAACGTTGCAAAATGCTAAAAGTGGCAGAGTTGAATCATAAATTTATTTTGAGTGATACATGCTTACAAGATAGGACCTCCCGAGATTCCAGTGTCATAATAATAGCAACGGTAATAAAACTTTAATGTTGCAAAATGCTAAAAGTGGCAGAGTTGAATCATAAATTTATTTTGAGTGATACCGCTTCTTCCGTCCATATAACAGAATCATTCTTTTTGGTACACATTTGGATGCTAATCAACCAAAGTCCTGATATCTTCCTACAGTGATTTTAACTCAGGCACAAAGAAACCTTAGCTTGCCCCACAATGGATCATATATTGATCCATCAGGGATCATGGTGTGCCAGTGTAACTAAAAGTCTAAAATATGCCTTCTCATGAGGTGCTTTAGGCAAAGATTCATCAAGTGTTAACGGAGTTAGGAAGTTTAGTTGCTCAAATTTGAGCCCTCCACCAGCAAAATCAGAGATTCTCATGTGATTGTTTATTTCATCTTTCCCAAGGACTTGTCTAATTGTTACTTAGTACCTAAAAATAGTGCTGTTATAATTTGAAGAAAAAAAAAATTTACTTTTTACAGATATCTTCAGGATCATTTATAACTGAATAAAAATATAAAATAGAAAGCATGGATCTTCAAACGTTTCTCTCAAGTTATAGTGTTTCAATACTAAACTATAGTTAATACATACAATAATGAGACAAAGAGAGAGAAGGGATGAAGGGGGGAGGGGGTGGGGGAGCTTACCAGTTGCACTTTCTCAGGTTTGTTCATGTTAGAACCGCGTCGACCTCCACCTTTAGTGCCACTCCCATCCGTAGCAGAGGCAGCTGAGAACAGACTCTCAAGCTCTGAAATATCTATTTCAGGGGCACTAACAAAAACTTTCAATGTTATATCAAAAGTGATATAAGAACAAAACCATACCTACCCACACAACCACCCTCCTGAGAGAGAGAAGTAAGAGAAAACAAAACAAAACACAATAAAAGGGAACATTACGGAAGCAAATCAACTGAAGACACCAGAGAACATAGTATCACATTCAGAAAAAGAGGAAGTAAAAGGAAACTGTGTAAGAACAAAACCATACCTACCCCACCCTCCTGGAGAGAGAGAAGTAGGAGAAAACAAAACAAAACACAATAAAAGGGAACATTACAGAAGCAAATCAACTGAAAACACCAGAGAACATAGTATCACATTCAGAAAAAGAGGAAGTAGAAGGAAACTGAGTAACAAAAGGTAGAATGGCTGCTCTAAAGTTGATTTTCAATTAAGTTACACAGCCTTTAATTTGAATTAAGTATTATTCATATCAATGAGTGCCATTATCATTCAGTATACCGAACCTAAACATTTGATTAATGCTTATAAAATAGTTCCTAGAAAATACACAAGTTATTTTAGCATCTAAAAGAAGCTATCAGATGGAACCTATAATATCTTTATAGAAGTTCTAAGTGAACACACCTTGATTGATTTTCCTGCTTTTGAGAATCAGCCCACAAACTCCCTTGCATCGCACGAGTAACTTTTACCCAATGTAGGGGCTTTAGTGAAGCTTTCTTAGGGGCAAGAGTAGTGCTACCAGTACCTCGACCTCTTCCAAGACTTGATGGCCCTGAAGAAGCCTTCACCTTACCAACTAACGGAGGTGGTGGTGGTAGTGCATTAGAGCCTTTAGCTCCAGGAGGTGGGGGAGGAGCTGGTGTTGCACCACGACTTGGTGGTGGAGTAGGAGCACCAAGAGGCCTCGGTGCTGGTGGTGGAGGAGGCACAATTGAACCTGGCCGTGCAGGTCCTGAAGGTGGTGGAGGTGGTGGTGGCCGACAAACATTACCCGGGTTCCCACTTGTTAGAGGTGGAGGTGGTGGAGGTGGTACCCCACGAACAGAAGTAGCATTAGATGTTGAACTCGAAGGGGGCAGTTTTGGCAGCGGAGGTGGTGGCGGTGGTGGTTGAAATTTGTTAATTGCACTTCCTGAGGATGGAGGTGGCGGTGGCGGTGGGGGCGGCCGAGGTGGCACAAAAGATTTTTGACTAGATATAGAGGAAAGAGGGGGAGGTGAAGGGGCTGGTGGGACAGCTTTAGATGAATTGAAATGGGGCGGTGGTGGGGGTGGAGGAGGTGGTGCAAAAGAAGCTTTATGTGAGAGATTAGGAGGTGGAGGAGGGGGTGGAGGAGGAGGCGGATAACCCCTATTGGAAGTGGTAGGGGGAGGCACTAGAGAATCTCTATTGGGAACACTACAGGAAGGAAGTGGTGGCGGTGGTGGCGGTGGTGGCGGCGGTCTAAACTTATTAAGAGTGGGAGGTAGAGGTGGAGGTGGAGGTGGAGGTGGGGAGGCCCTCCACTAGCAATACGAGATGGAGGTACAGGTGGAGGTGGAGGTGGTGGATGGGACATTGACGAAAGATTTCCGTGAGAAAGTCCAACAGGAGGTGGAGATGGTGGGTTACTAGCAGGACGAGGTGGAGGCAGTGCAGGAGGAGCTGAACAAGGTTGAGATCCTCTACTTGGTATTGTTGATTGCTCATGAAGAGATGACAAATCATTTTCAATTGCTGATTGATCAGGAGGCTCTGAAGCATGATTTACATCATGTGGACCATCACTTTCAAAATGTAAGGGGACTGAATCAACAGTATCCTGTATTGGTAATTTAGTTGGAGTTTTTGAAGATTTGGGAATGACATCAAATGCTTCATCTGAACTATCAGCAGTGCTAGATGCATTGTTGTCTTCTTCAGAATCAGCAGGTGATGAATATAAACTTGCTGCTTTACTTTGCAACCATGAAAGTTCTTTTACATCACTTAAAACAGAAAGCTGTTTAAGCAACCACAAGGCAGCATCGTCACTGCTATCAACCCATTCAACACCACTGAACAGTTCTTGAACCCTAGAAAAAGCTTCAATGGGCAATCCACCTTTCTCCTCACCATTTAACATAGTAGTGGGGGCTTTTGGGGGAGAGATGCTTTCAACCTCCCCAAACAAAACCTGAATTTAGAATTTCATTTAATCAGATGAAAGTTTGTATTTTATGTAGGGAAAGAAAAACACAGAATCTGATCAAGATTATAGGACACTTTATGGATCTCGGAAATAAATGGAGGAAAATAAAAGAGACCTAAAATGACTAAATAAGCTTAATTTTATTAGGCAGGTTTCTATCAGTTATCTTTCTCTTGCTCTACCCAAGATCCAATATGAGGCCCACTAACATACTCACCTCAGCTCTGAATCCTTTTGGATACCGCTCCTTTGAATCCCAAAGAATGTCCAAGTTTTCAGTGTTAAGCATCAGTATGTTAGATCGAATAAATGCAGTGTTGAACATTATACGAAACATCATAATTTCCTTTTCTGAATCCAAGTCAAAATGGACACACTCCAATACAACATCTCCTTGCACCAAGCACTGAATGTCAATTTTAATCACATCACAGTCTGCCTGCAATAAAAGAATCATCATATTGGGATCAGAAAATACAACTTAATTTAGACAAATACATAGTTAAATTAAGAAATATAAACTAATATGAAGAGTAGAACAAAAAATTTTACCTGGCAGTAATGCCTAAGGATCTTCTTCTTCTTCTTGGCCATGGAAAACAGCATCTCAGTCGAAAGGCCACCCTTACTATGGAGATTCCTGCCAAAGATACGGATAATTGGCCTGCAGCCATTCTGAGAATCAAAGCTGGGAATGGCTCGAAGAATGATGCAATCTAAAGAAAGTGCTCGCTCAGGAGGTGGCCACTCTGGAGCAATGTTTCTTCTCGCTACATATTGAAGGTAACGAAGCTGAGATGGGAATGGATTCAAAGGCGATAGGAGCTGCAAAAAACCCTTAGGAGCTTCTCGATGCACAATTTCAAGAGTCCTTCGTTCGCCACTATGCAGCTTTCGAAAGATCAAAAAGCTAGCTAAAAGGAATGCCAAGAGCGGCCAACCCCCTCTCTCACAATGAAGAACAATAATATTCTGTTGATTTCCAAGTGAAAGCCAACTCTCGCAAACACGAAGAAAATGTTGAATCAAAGATAATGGAAGGAGAGGACATCCCTCATACTGCCGTGGATAATCTATGACGGTAACATCATATTCACAAAGAATTTCTGCAAACTGGCTCCGTTTCTCACCCTCACGGAAATTGAATGCGAGAAAGGATGAGTCTGGGAATTCCTCATGTAACTCAGTTATGATTTCATGTAAATATATTTGGTACATTCCATCAGGCAAGACTTCGGTAGAAAAACACGAATCAAAAACTGCACAAATTCATATAACCAAACAATTGGTATGCAATTATAACACATGGGAATGCGCCCATTTCCCACAAAAATCAAATTTACAATAGCAACTCTAGATTAGAGAATGAAGGACATTACCATATACTCTGTCAACAAATTCAAGCAAGCCATCTGGGGGTCTTCTGTAAAAGAACCTACTTAGAAGAGACATTCTTACCAACCCAATTGCATGGGGTTTGCACTAGGCAAACAAGCTCAATACCTGAAGAAAATGGACTAAAGAACTAAGTTCAGTTCTATTCTTCACTTTTCTTCCACTTCATTATTTAATGCTTGACATTTAAAACAACAAAAAACAAGATTGTAAGATAATAAAAGTGAAATTACATAAATACCCAACAGAATCTTAGACTAGTTTCAAATTACACCTAGGGTTTCTAAATGTGGCAGCTTAAACCCAACAATTTGTGTATAAACATGAATCAAGTACTTAGATTGAGTAAATGTAGAAATTACCTCGATTTTCATGTACGGGTGCCGAGTTTAGCCAGTTAGCTCGCCGCAATTAGGTCGCCGGAGGGGGTTACGGAGGCCGGCGGTCGTGGTTGACAGGAGGGCATGCTCTAGGTGGGGGTTCGTTGTGTGTGTGTGTGAAGGAGACGACAGAGCGAGGGAAGAAGAATAGAGAAAAATTAGGAGAATATGAAATTTCGACTAAAACGCTGTCGTTTCTCTGTGTTTTATTTTAAAATTTGAATTTTTTTTCTTCAATTTATGTTTTATTTTATTTTAGAAGTTCACGTGCAGCTCACAAGTACCAAAGCCCGCACTCTCAGTTAAAGTTATGGGCTGGGCCTGACCATAGAACTGGAAGGGGCCGAAGTGGAGAACTCATGAATGCCCGGCTTGAGGCAATTATCAGGTGCGTTTGACATTACAATTTAAACCAAAAAAAAAAAAAATGCAATTTGAAAATATGATTTTTAAAAATAAAGTTAAGTATTTAATAAAATCACAGTTTGACCTCTAAAATTATAATTAAGCCTTTAAAATGAGATGTTTTTTAAAAACACCTCTTGCCTGCAATTTGAAAACTCAATTTTTTTTTTAAATTACAATTTTAAAATGATATATTTTCTACAATTTGGTTTAAGATTGTACTTTTTATTTATAAAATTGCAATATCAAGTGTACCACAAAATATATAGGGGGAAAATACACTTTACCCATGAATTATCCACTCATTTTTACTTTGACATCCAATGTTTAAACATGACACTTGACCTCTCAAACTTTTATTCAACCATTTTGACGTTATTTTTCTCAAAATGCTCCCATCCCAAGTTTAAAAAAATAAAAATAAGGGGTGGCCAGCCACCCTCAGGCCCAATTGGGGTGGCCAACCACCCTTAGGCCTAACTGGGTGCCAGTCACCCCTTAATTTTTAATTTCTAATTTTTTTTAAAAAAATTAATATATATATATTTTTTAAACTTGGGATAGGGGCATTTTGGAAAAAAAAAAAAGTTAGAATGGTCTAATTGCAACAATTTGGAAGTTGAGAGAATAAAGTGTCACTTTTCAAACATTAAGATTAAAAGTGCAAATTGATGAATAGTTCAAAAGGGTAAAATGCATTTTTCTCAATATACAGTTGAGGGTTGCTAGGCATCCCAACAATTTTTTCCAAACTCTCTTTCCTGAAACATCTTGACCCCACGTTCATTTAAGAGAAAAAAAAACACTATAAATCTATTTCTTTAATGAATGGACCAGATCATTCGGAAAAGAAAGTTGGGAAAAGGTGTTAGGATCTCTAGTATTATCCTATATAGTTACAATTTTCTAAAGACGGTGCCATCGACTTACAATAACGGTCACAAATATCCAATTAATTTTTTAATAAACGTGACACTTAGTGCATTGCATATTGTAGCATATTTCCTGATACTTTGTTTAGGACTGGATCTTAAACGATTATATGGCAATCCTAAACGATTCCCTTCAACTCTTCAAGAACCCCACAAAGACCTTTAAACTTTGAAAGAAAAGGACATCCCAAGTGTGACATATCCTCTCAAATCTGATCTAAACTATAAAATTGAGATAATTTTAATCCCAACACTTTGCATTGCTATGACTCAATAGTCTTGCAAATCCCGTCAAAGATTCTCTCCATTTTAAGTTAATATGTTTAATGGTGTATGATTGATGTGTGACATATGCGACAAATATTTAAAATAAGACCAGGAGAGTACCTAGTGGCTAACATTTTCCTTAAAATAAGAACCACTTATTTTTACTTATTTTTTATCCTTTAGGAAAGAATATCAAATTGCAATGGCATACACCATCTTCCTATATATAAATGATTGTCTGCTGCCTGCATCACACGAAGAAAACTCATCTATAGAGATGGAAGGGAAAGCACATGGAGCCCATGTGTTGGCGCTACCTTATCCAGCACAAGGCCACATAAACCCCATGCTTCAATTCTCTAAACGCTTGGCCTCCAAAGGGGTTAAAGTTACACTCGCCACCACAGTCTTCATCTTCAACTCTATGCAACCCCGATCATCGGAGTCCATCCAGTTTGACACAATTTCCGACGGACACGATGAAGGTGGCTTTGCGCAAGCCGAGAGCATCCACTCCTATGTCGCTCGACTGGAAACCATCGGCTCTAAAACGCTAGCCGACATCGTTATAAAGCACAAAGACACCGCTCACCCCATTGACTGCATAATCTACGACCACATGTTGCCTTGGGCTTTGGATTTAGCCAAAAAGTTAGGCTTACTTGGAGCCGCTTTCTTCACTCAACCGTGTGCTGTTAATTTCATATACTATCATGTGCATCATGGATTGCTGAAGCTCCCAATTTCTTCCACACCCATCTCAATTCCTGGTCTGCCGTTGCTTGAGCTCCAAGACATGCCATCTTTCTTTTATGTATCTGGGTTGTATCCCGCTTACTTTGAGATGCTGCTGAGTCAATTTTCTAACTCAGATAAAGCTGATTGGGCTCTTGTCAACACCTTCTATGAGTTGGAGGTTGAGGTGGGTTATGCTATATATATATTGATTCATTAGCTTTACAATTATTTACATTTTTTATAGTGATAAAAAGTTGATTATATGTATATATATATAATATATATTTGTTGTGCTTTTATCATAATTAACAGGCGGTGGATTCGATGTCAAAAATATGTCCACTACTGACAATTGGACCAACAGTTCCATCGATCTACTTGGACAACCGTGTGGAAAATGACAATGATTATGGGCTTAACCTTTTCACAGTAGACGACTCGTCGGTTTGCATTGATTGGCTCAACACTAAGCCAGCAGGATCTGTTGTTTATGTATCGTTTGGCAGCCTCTCCCATTTAAGCAACAAGCAAATGGAGGAGTTGGCGTTGGGTTTAAAGGGAAGCAATTTCTATTTCTTGTGGGTGGTTAAGGCTTCAGAGCAGGCAAACCTCCCAGAAAAGTTTGTGGAAGAGATAGGGGATAAGGGGTTGGTGGTGAAATGGAGCACCCAATCGGAAGTGCTATCGAATAAGGCCATTGGGTGCTTTTTTAGTCACTGTGGGTGGAATTCAACCCTTGAGGCATTGAGCTTGGAAGTGCCAATGGTGGTGATGCCACAGTGGACAGATCAACCCACAAATGCCAAGTTCGTTGAGGATGTGTGGAAGGTGGGAGTTAGGGTTAAGGTCGATGAAGATGGCATTGTGGGAAGAGAAGAGATTCAGTCATGCATTAGGGAAGTAATGGGGGGAGAGAGAGGAAAAGAAATGAAAGAGAATGCTAAGAAATGGAAGGGTTTGGCTATTGAGGCAGTGAGTGAGGGTGGCTCTTCTGACAAGAATATTGATGAATTTGTGTCTAAATTGATCAGAGTATAGTTTCCTTTTGCAAAATTAAATATTTCAGGAATATTAGTAAATATTGTTTAATATATAAATAAATGCTGCTACCAATTTATCAGATTGAGTCTATCTGGAATAGACCTATTGTTATAACTGAAGATTAGTTCTGGATTAGCAAATTTTGATGTCATAGATAAGTCTTGAATGTCATATTGTTATGTATGTATCTATGATTTGTAACCTTGTAGCTAGCTTCAGTTATAATTTTTTTTAGAGCTTTTGTTCATGTAAGAACTTTATGCTTGTAATTCTTCATTAATTAATGAGACTGTAGTAATTTCCTTTTTTAAAAAGGTATATTTTAACATAATAATCTTAACTCGTGATATAATTATGTTAGAGTTATGTGTTGGACCTGAGTCCTGATCATAGCTAGAAGGGGAACTGGAGAACTCGTTCTCTGCAATGCAAGACCAATGGTGCGGTCCATTTTTAGAATAAAACCATTTGTAATGATGTACAAAATTTTGTTTGCCAATCACGTACACCATGCTGGTCCATGTACTTTATTAATTTATATTAAATATGCAATTTCTTCTTCTTCTTCTTCTTTTCAGGATAATTCTAGCAATTTTATAATTGTTATAAGTTTTTAGGAGCTATAATAATTTGGTGAAGTTAGCCTGATGTTTTGAGTTAAAATTTTCATCAAGCTTGCTTAAAATGCTAGTCATTGAACACTTTTATTAATGGTTTGTTTGGTTTACAGAATAGATCCCTGAAATAGAATGGCTATTTCTTATAGAATAGAGATTCTTTTATTTGGTAAATGTTTATTTTTAGGAATAGTTAGTCCTATAAGAATCACTGATCCCTTACACACAAGAATAGTTATTCCTCTAAAAAATAAGAGGAATAGCTATTTCTGAAGAAATTGACAACTTTTTTAAAAATATATATATATATATTATTTATTTATTATTATTTTAATTTGAGTTTTTTTTTATTTTTTTATTTTAAGAAGGGTGGAGTTTTTGGTAATTTTAGTTTAACTCATTTTAGAATACATATATTGTTATCAAACTAAGAAATTTAAATAACTATTTCATTTTGCCTTCCTTTATTCTTAGTAATAACTATTCTTTTTCTAATGAAATAATCAATCCGCCAATCAAATGAGCCTTAAAATTTTGAATCTGAAGTGATTATTCCTTGTGATGTTGTCTATTTCTTGTGATGCTTGTTTTTCAATGAACTTGTGAATATGCCATGAATGATATATTAGTGTTGAAAAGTAATGGCTCATATTGGTCAAAGGATGTGGATGACATTTGAAGCACACTCTCCCAATCCAACATCTGCACCGAAGGAAGAAATTTTTGCCCACACTTTTGGACATTTGGTTAAGTCATCATGCATGTCTAGATATTTATTGCAAACTGAGTGCATGTTTTTTAAAAAAATAATAATAATAATAAAATTTGTCAAACTTTGACAAAAGAAGTCCATTGTTTGAAAATAAGCCATCCTTCTAGGACCGGCAAAACGTGTTCGTGTATTAAATTTATATTTGATTTAATTATGATCCTACACGTTTAAGGTAAATCGAACATGATATGATCTATAAACAAATAACGTACATGGCACAAACCTGTTATATAAACAAGTCGTAATTATGTTGTATTACCTGTTTATAGATTGACCTGACTCAGCACAAATATAAACTCATTATAGTTTTTAACTTTTTATACCCATACTATTTTTTTTTCCTAATTAGTCGTTCCTCTACTTCCTAAACAAAATCCTCAAAACAATAATCAAACCATCAAAGGAGGTAGAATTGGAGGGTTTTTATTTTTTTATTTTTTATTTTTTCTAATTAGTCTTTCCTCTATTTCCTAAACAAAATCCTCAAAAACAATAATCAAACCATCAAAGGGAGGTGGAATTGGAGTTTTATTTTTTAATTTTATTTAGGGTTGAGCTTTTAGGTTTAGATGTTTAAAAGAAAGAAACAAAGAAAAAAAAATATGTATGAGTCAAACATGTCGACTCACGAACCCAGCGAGTTAACACGACATGATACATTTACTAAATATGTCATAAATGGATGACCCGTTTACAACTTGAACCCATTTAACACAAACCCTAACCCGAATTTTATGTGTCATGTTCGTGTCAAGTTTGTGTATCACGGATTCAATTGCCGGGCCCACCATCCTTGTTGCTTATTTAAGACATCCAGTTATCGTTGTAAGGGTGCAGAAAAATAGAGTGGAAGAGAGCAACTTGTGTTGAGCTGCAAAATATCCATAGAGCTAGTACCGGAAAATTGAGAGCACTAGAAAGGTGAGAGGGAAACTAGCTAGCTATATTTGGGGATTTGGGCTTGTGAATAATTAAATACTCTTGTGTTCTCCCCTTTTCAACACTTAAAAAAATAAAAAATAAATTGGAGGGATAACCGGGTACCTCAATTCTGGTTCTAGTTTTTGGCACCCGGTTATAACCGGATAACCGGATGCCTATGTATATATTAATATGTTTTAATATTATATATTATTATTATTATTTTTGCTTTTGGAACTTTACATACTTGTTTTTATTGTTTTAATTTTTTTTGACATGCTAATATTTACTATTTAGTGTTTAATCTCATAACAATAAGATTTGTATTATGTAAGCTTTCAAAATGAAATTTTATGACATTTTAACTTTTAAGGCTAATTGTTGATTTTCTTTTTTTACAAAATGGTTAAATTAAGGCAAAAAATGAGGCCCAATACCTAAAATAAATTTAAAACCCAGTTACCCAGTCCGGATAACAGGGTACCAATTGAAACCAATCGGTTAACAAAGTACCGGTTTTAAAAATCCAAAATCGAGGACCCCGGTTCCTGCTCCCGGGTTTAGCCAATAACTAGGAAACCAGACTAGGTTTACACCCTTAGTTTTTATAGTGTCGTTTTAAGAAAACTAGCTTAGAGCCCGCGCTATGCACGGGTTATTATTATTATTTTATATATATATATAGTTAAATCAAAAAATCTTTAAAAGATTATAAACAACAAATTTTATTTTCTTCTCTTAGTTAACAAATTAGCTACAAAAAAATGACAAATGTTCATAAGATCATTTTAAACCATAGTTTTACTTAATAGCATAAACCCACATATCCAATAAATTTAAAAATTCATAAATTTTATTTCTTATAAATTGAAACATGTTAAATATTTGTTTCCATATATGTAGTTTAAAATGAAATATAAAAGGAAAAAATTCAAAATAAAAACCTAGATTAATCAATTATAGAAAATGATTGATTAATCATTATATTCCAACAATGATACCACTTCTTCCACTACACAATCCATTGTGGTAAACTTTTGTCTCTCAAGAGTTGAACTTTCTCCTCATAAACAAATTCTTTGAGAAATTTTACCTTACAGACAAAATAAATAAATATTCTAAAATATATGAGCATGTTGATATTTGATTATAGTTATGTTTACTAATTTTGTAAATAAAAGAATGTTGGTAGTTTAATTTTTAAAAAATACTAATATAATAAAAAAGAACTATCTTTTTAGTATATTTTCTCGGTTCAATGAAATCCACAAATATAAGAAAATGAAACTAATTTTAAGACATATAGAAAAGAAAGGCAAAAAAATCTACGATTGGAAAATTGAATGTGAAATATATTGGAAAAATTGAGTTTCCATGAAAAGAAACTCTCACTATTATTTCTAATTCAATATAAAATTTACAAAAGAAAAGTAATCATTTGAATAAAAAAATATATTAGAAAATTAGAAAGAAAAAAAGGGTAAAAATAAATAAAAATAAATGAAAGAACAAAAGCACTGGAAATAAAGATAAAAAAAAATTGAAAATATTAATATAATTGAAAATAACTATTCCAGCAAAACAAAAAATGTAGTATAATTTTTCAATGATAAATAAAGATTGGAAAATTGAAAAGAATTGTTATAGGAAAATAATATAAAAAGAAAATAGCTGTAGTATAATTTTTTATTGAGAAACAACCAATAGAATCTCTCTCTTGTCTTTTTTTGGAATTGATTGATATAAATAGAAAGTAAAAGAAGAAAAAAATAAAAATATATGGGACAAAAACAAAAATGGAAGAATATAAGCACCGAAAATAAAGATAAAAATAATTAAAAAAAAACATATAAAATGACAATACTAATATAATGGAAAATAAATGTTTTTTTTTCAACCATCCTTCACATATATAAAAGTAAAAGAAACTAATTTTAAGACATATAGAAAGCAAATAAAAAAAATTATATGATTGAAAAATTGAGTGTGAAATATATTGAAAATTTGAGTTTCTAAAAGAAACTCTCTTACTATTATTTTATGAATTCAATGTAAAATCTACAAAAAAAAAAGTAATTATTTGAATAAAAATAATATATAAATTAGAAAAAAATAAGGGTAAAAAAATGGAAGAGCATAAGCATTGGAAATAAAGTAAAAAATAATAATAATGAAAATATGAAAATAACTATTCTAGTAAAACAAAACAAAACAAAAATAAAACAAAACTATAGTATAATTTTTCATTGAGAAACATTGATCGGAAAATTGAAAATAATCATTATAGGAAAAAGAAAGAAAGAAAGAAAATAATTATAGTATAATTTTTCATTGAAAACAACGAATAAAAACTCTTTCTTGTCTTTTTCCGGAATTGATTGATATAAAACAGAAAAAGTAAAAGAAGAAAATTAAAAACAAAAGAAAATATATATAGGGACAAAAACAAAATGAAAAAACATAAACACGAAAATAAAGATACAAAACATATAAAATGACAATACTAATATAATGTAAAATAAATATTCTAGCAAGAAAAGAAAAGAAAAGAACCGTAGTATATTGGAAAATTTTGTGTGAAATATATTGGAAAATTTGGGTTTCTACGAAAAGAAACCCTCTCACTATTATTTTCTGAATTCAATGTAAAATCTACAAAAAAGAAAAGTAATTATTTGAATAAAAAATAATATATAAATTAGAAAAAAAAATAAGGGTAAAAAAAAAAAAGGAAGAGCGTAAGCATTGGAAATAAAGTCAAAAAAATAATAATAATAACGAAAATATGAAAATAACTATTCTAGCAAAACAAAACAAAAACAAAACTATAGTATAATTTTTCATTGAGAAACATTGATCAGAAAATTGAAAATAACTATTATAGGAAAAAAAAGAAAGAAAATAATTATAGTGTAATTTTTCATTGAGAAACAACAAATAGAAACTCTTTCTCTTGTCTTTTTCCGGAATTGACTGATATAAAATAAAAAGTAAAAGAAGAAAAAATTAAAAAACAAAAGAAAAAAAATAAGGGACAAAAACAAAATGAAAAACATAAGCACCACAAATAAAGATACAAAAACATATAAAATGACAATACTAATATAATGTAAAATAAATATTCTAGCAAGAAAAGAAAAGAAAAGAACCGTAGTATAATTTTTCATTGAGAAACAACGATTGAAACTCTCTCTACATTTCTCGATTTTTCCTAAATTGAGTGTGAAATTTACAAAGAAACATTGAGATATAAAGAGAAAGAAAGGGAGGAAAAAAGGAAAATAAATGTAGAGAAAGAATTTGGGAACCTTTTGTTTTCCTCATTAAGATATCAATTAAATGTATACCAAATTAATTGTCTCACATTGAAATATAAAGAGAAAGCAAGAGAAGATAAAATGAAAAATAGAGAAAGATAGAGAGACCTTTTGTTTTCTTCATTAAAATATCAATTAAATGTAGTCCAAATAATATAAAGAGAAAGCAAGAGAAGATAAAAAGAAAAATAAAGAGAGAATTTGTGAACCTTTTGTTTTCTTCATTGAGACAATTAAATATATTACATATAAAACCCTTATGTTTTAATTGTCTCACTAAGAGCATTCACAATGGATGAGCTAATTTTTATGTAAAATAGCTCATCAAAACTTAATTTATCTAGTTTAGCTAATAACTTTTAAGGACCTCCTACATCCGATTAGTTATATTTTATCTATATCATTTAATTTTAATTATTTTTATTTTTATAATGATTGTATTTTTTTAATATCTTATTTTTCAACTTTTGAGAAAAAGTGATGTGGAGAGAAATAATAGGAAAATTTTGGAAAAAATAAGATGTGAAAGAGAAATAGTATGAGAAAATTTTGAAAAAGAGAAAACAGTAGAAACAATAAAAAAACGTGGAAGAAAATTTTGTGAGAGATAGTGGGAGAAAAAAAGCGGAGAAAAATGAGAAAAATGTATATATATATACATGCTTACATGTAGCTTTAACTCATTTAACAAAAATTTATTCTACATTTTTTAACTTATCCAAGAGATGGTATTTTATCAATTTAAATAGCTATTTTAGATAAAATGACATTTAACTTTTCCATTGTGAATACTCTAAAGGCTAAATCTAAAACACCAATTCTATGCAAGAGAATTTGTGAACATTTTGTTTTCTTCATTAAGACTATTAAATATATTACAAATAAAACCTATACGTTTTAATTGTTTCACATTAAGATAAAAGCATAAAGCAAGAGAAGATGAAAAGAAAATTAGATAAAGAGAGAGAAAGAGAGAATTTGAAAACCTTTTGTTTTCTTTATATAGACAATTCAATGCATTATAAATAAAACTCTTACGTTTTAATTATCTTATTAAAAGGCTAACATTTAAAACACAATTGAGGACACGTGTTGCAATTCTAGGCTCTCTCCGAGCAAAAACTCGGCTTTTATATATATATATGATAACACTCCAAGGTGTTGGTTTTAGTGAAACCAATATCCTCAAAAAGGGGTATTGGTTGAATGGTAAATCAACACTGTTAAGGCAAATTGCCGAATTAGTAAAATCTTTCTCTATTGTCGCATTGTGGACGTAAACAATTTGTCGAACTAAATAAATCTTTTGTGTCACCATTTTTATTGTCGTTGACATCACATTTAACAAAATTCATTATATTTTTATAGCGGAATTTGGCTCCAGAAATTTAAATTGGTTTCTTGGAATATTTTAGGAACCTTTTATTTTAATTTCATAGGACATAAAGTGATTTATAATTTAGGTTAACTACACTGACTAATTATTTATTTATTAAAAAAATAATAATAGTTCAATGCAATGAAAATATAAACATGACCATGTATCTCTCATCTTTTCAAGAAATATAGGATTTGATTTCTTATTGAATGAAGAGTCGTGGGTGTGCTTACTTTAGGATCTATTATGGACATATAGACTGTGTTTGACAATGAATTGAATTTAAGAAAGTGAATTAATATTATAGTAGATTTGATTGATACGAGAAAAAAAGTAAAAATATTTTGTATAAAAGAATAAATTTTTTTATTTTATAGTGATTTTTTTATTTAAATAGTAATAAAAAATAATTAAAGTAATATAAAAAATAAGAATATTAAAATTATTATTTTTTTTTTATTTTTATTTTTTTAAAATTTTGAGTTGTCCAATCCGATCATTGCCATACAAGCCCATATATAGAGGGCCAACTTTTTTGTTTAATCTTTTTTCTTTTAGTATCTGTCATGCTTTTTTCTTTCTGCAGGAGATAATCATGCACATGGGTTGCAACTCGTCTTAACCCTATAATGTCTGCGTAAGCAGTGATGTCAAGGTTTTGTCTTTTTATGTACTGTTTATTTATTTATTTTTATATAAAAAATAATAATCAAAGACAAAAGGGTTTTGCCTTTTTGGTTTGGTGATAGTTGCTTCGATTGCGATTGGTATTTTGGAATTAATTAGTTCAATGAGAATGTATTATTTATTTTTTATAAACATATTTAAAATATTGTTTATAAATAATATGGGATTATTTTTTAACATATTCCTTTACTTACATGCCATTATTATTATTATTTTGTTATTATTTACAAGATAAATAGTGTGTGCACTATTCATCTTGTAATAAGTATGCTGCATTCCCTAGATCTTGTCTACATGTGAGGTTATTCCTAGGTGTGTATTTTGTCATTGAATTTAACAATTTAAAACCCAATAATATATATATTTTTTAAAATTATTTGACCATCTATCCTACTATCGTAATGCTTTCTTATTGGTATCTTTTCATTTGCATGTATATATATATATATATATATATATATGCAAAATTGAAAAGCCAAAGTAAGGGTGAAGACAAAGTCACCGAATAAATATATAAAAAATAGTTGGCCAATATTAGATAATTAATATATTGTAGAAAATACATGCAATTTGTAAAGACCATAAAAAAAAAAAAACAAAAGAATTAAGGAAGGACATATCTTTCGATATAGTCGTGAATTCTTCATCCTCATCAATCGATCTTATCGATCGAGATTTGGAAGAAAATGGAGAGGAAAACTCAAATCCTGGTGATTCCATACCCCATACAAGGGCACATAAATCCAATGCTCCAATTCTCCAAGCGCCTCGCCTCAAAGGGTCCAAAAGTGACCTTACTCATAACCAACTCCATTAGCAAGTCAAAGGAAGCCCTGCAGCCCACCTCCGTCACCGTCGACACCATCTCCGACGGCTCCAAAGAAGGCGAAAGTGTGGAGAGCTTGATAGCAAGCCTCGACCGTTTCAGACTGACAGTTTCCCAAAGCTTGTCGGAGTACATCCAGAAGCAAAACTGCTTCAACTTTCTCGTCTACGACGCTGTCATGCCGTGGGCTCTCGACGTAGCCCGACAGCTTGGCCTCGACGGCGCGCCGTTTTTCACTCAGTCGTGCGCAGTGAATTCCATATATCATCATTTGGATCGAGGCAACATAACGTTGCCCTTGCAAGGCCCTACGGTGTCGCTGCCCTCGTTGCCGGTGCTCGGAGTCAGTGATTTGCCGTCGCTCATCTATCATACCGGCTCCTACCCGGCTCTTCTAAAGCTTGGGCTCCTACAATTTTCCAACATCGAGCAACCAAATTGGATCTTTTTCAGCAGTTTCATGGAGTTGGAACCTGAGGTAATTCGTTTGCAATATCCCTTTATATATATATATATTGATCATCAGCATATATACTTTTTTTGTTGACCATGTATACTTTTATGTGATTGTGACACTGTTGAAGCATACACACTTGAATATATAATAAAACATGTATAGGGGAAGTTCTCAATGCGCTTTGATAATCTCGTGAGATTGAGTTAGATTATAATTAAGTAGAATTAGAAAGGGCGATTGTGTGATTTTTATTGTCTAGACTTCTTCCGTGTGACTTTTAACAAGTAAGTTCAATATGAAAACACAAATTTAAACTTTATGAAAAATCTTAAATATCCTTTTATCTAATTAAAATAATAAAACACTGAATTAATCAAGATTATAACCTAATTAACAAATTAATTGGTAATAAGCCTTGGTCTTGTTTGACAAACGCTCTTCTATCTCTTTACATTTTATCATATTATTCACTTTATTTTATTTATTTTTTAAATATCAAATTATTTATTTTTTATATCACTTTATTTATTATTTAAATAAAAAATTATTAAAAAATATATTTTTACATCAATATTTTTTTTTAATTGATAAATAGTGCGGTGAAAATGCTTTGTGGGGGAAACGCGAACACCCTCAATATGTACGTACTCCTGAATCCTGACACATGGCCAGTTGCATTATAGAATTCTTTGTCTTTTATCTTTTATTTGGTTGCAATCATAGACATGCAAGAATAACCATCAATTATTTCAGAGAGATGAAAAGATTGATGTACGACATGCCCCGGCTTTTCAAAGTCGGCAAATTATTATTAATGATTTTTTTTTTAAAAAAAAAAGTAGTTCATAAAAAATGAAATTACAATTTGACGCCTCAAATTTCAATCAACCGATTCCCTTTCAATTTCATTTCTTTTGCTTTCTTTCACTATGAGACACAAAGGAGCCCACATGCGTCGTTCTCTGTTCTTATTTATGTCTCCATCTGAAACCGACTGGTTAAACTTTTATCACATGGAAAGAAAATAATTGAGGTTCACATAAGATATATAAATGCATTTCTGTCCTTTATTTTTGAGTTTTGAAAATCTTTTTTTTTTTGTTAAAAAAAAAAAAGTTTGACAACGGAATTAATCACTTTAAAAAATAAATAAATTACAAAAGATATAATTTAGTGCGTGTCATTAGAAAAATGCATAATGTATCAACGATTTAAGGCCTTATTTGTCAAAGCTCCCTCACATTCCCCAAAGCATAAAACACTGTAGCATTAAACACAAAAAGTCATAAACAGTGCATGAACAGTGCTTTTGGGGGAATATGAGGGAGTTTAACAAACTCCCCCTTAGATGTGGTTCATCCTGATCATACCTAGGGTGCCAACCCACCTTTAAATAACCAAAAAATAAAAATAAAATTGAGAGGTGGCTAAACCAAGTACTCTAATGTTTTGACTATCTTTTAGCCAGCGGCGATTAATATACATGAGGTGATTAGAGAAGTATCTTCTCCAATTTGTTTGTGGCAAATATATATAAGGGCAATTGGAGAAGGATCTTCTCCAATTCGTTTCGACTGGAGGAGATTCAATCCTTTATAATGTAGGGGCATTATTGTCCAAAAAAAATTTGATGGACAATGATGCTCTTGCATATAAGGGATTGGATCCTCTAGTCAAACGGATTGAAGAGGATCCCAATCTAGGGTGACCGAGTAGGCACCCCCAATAAAAAAATTAAAAAATTATTTTTTTTAAAGCATTTTTAAGCCAAAAATTTAAGGCCACCCCTTGTAATTTCAATGTTTTGAGCCAAATGTGAGTCTATCATGTGCTACAACTTGCTCACTATCTCATTTTAATGATAAACAAGTAGCCAATCGTGTGGTACAACTTCTCTCCTATATTAAAAATAATTTTTTGTCTCTCCATGCATGTGCTACAAACCGTTGGATGCTATTCACTGGTTTTGATGCTACGGGGGAAAAAAGAAAGAAAAAGAAAGAATAAAAAAAGGATAGAGAAATAATATTTAAATGATGGGAAAATATTATTTAAATGAGATGATAAAAGTGATAAGTTAAAATGTTGAGTGGGATATGGTATCTTTAAAATGTAGGTAGCTAAAATAGATAAATGTGGTTTTTTGGCTAAATTTAGATTTCAGTCTCTAATGTGATTTATGTTTTGAGATTTGGGGCTTTTTTTAAAAGAAATAGTTGTAGGCTAACAGCCCATTAAAAGGTACTCATTTTTCTTAGATACTATGAGTCATTTAATTGTGCTTATTTTATTTCGTAAGTACTTTTAAGTATTATGTGTTTCTAACGTCGTTAGATAAAGATTTTATTAGTTACTTTGATTTTGTTTTTTACATATATTACATAATACATATATTATGGTATAACTTATTTTTGATTGTATTTATCAATAGGAAAAAAGTTTATAATTATATATATATATTTTTTTTACGCCTCTAGTAACTCCAATTTCTAGATTTGCCGCCACTGCCTTTAGCTGACATGATTTGTGCTAATGCGACACATTAACAAATTAAAATAATTTGTTTTCTTACCCCAAAAAGTAATTAATTAATCACATGTACTTAGGAAGAAAATGCATTTACCCTTATAAAACAACCCCATCACCTTTAATTCAAGTTCGTCAGGAATTCTTCATATATAAAGAGAGCTGGAGGAGAGAAAGCTTGGATTGGAAGAAAATGGCGAGGGAAACTAACATCCTTGTAATTCCTTACCGGGTACAAGGTCACCCAATGCTCCAATTCTCGAAGCGCCTTGCATCAAAGGGCCAGAGTTACAGTATTTTCTTTCTTTTGTTCTTAATTACTTTTTGTTGCCTTTATCTTTGGTAGGAAATCAATTTGGATATATTAATTAAAAAATGCTCATCATGACTTTCTCTAATGAGAGAATGTCATTTAGAAAAGTGATAGTGTAGAAATACATAATAGAATATATTTAGTGATGTTAGAAGTTCGACTTGTGAGTTTTTTTTGTCATTATAAGAATAATATAACTTTTAAAATTATCATTAAACTTGTGATTGTTTATTATTGAATTTTGTTTAATTAATAATTTTTAAAGCTACTTTATTCTTAGAATTTCACAAGAAATATTCCGACAGGTAGTAAAGATGAAAATATTGTAAGATAGTAAAGATGAGGCCACCCCTACGTAAGGGGGACAAAGATCCTCTGAAAAAAGAAACCAACATCAGATCAGATGTTCTTTGAGCCTCCTAAGAAACTAGTCGTGTGGAAATTTTTATCCAACAGAAATCGGAAACAAAAATGGGTTTACTTCAAACTCTACGAATGAATATAAAAACATAAATCTTCTCCAATGGTACTGTCGTTGTACCCAGAAAGGGATCATAGAAAGCGTTGGAAGAAAATGGGGAGTGAAACCCACATCCTAGTACTTCCTTTCCACGTACAAGGTCACATGCATATATATGTTTTTTGCTTACTAACATGCATGCATGCATACTGAGATATATGTATGTGACACTATTTCAACTATCATATATATGTAGTGGTTAACAAGTTTTTTATTATATAATCTTTATGTGATGTTCTAAATTCCATTAGGTAGTGAATTGGATGGCAAGTCAATGGCCAGTTAAAACAATTGGACCGGCTATTCCATCAATGTACTTAGACAAGCGGTTGGAGGATGACAAAGAGTATGGTCTCAACCTCTTCAAGCCTAATGTGGACGCTTGCATGAAGTGGCTAGACACGAAGGAAATTGGCTCTGTCGTTTATGCATCATTTGGAAGCTTGGCAGCCCTGGGAGAAGAGCAGATGGAGGAGCTATCATTGGGCTTGAAGAATAGCAATTGCTACTTCCTGTGGGTAGTCAGAGAATCCGAAGAGAAAAAGCTTCCAGATAATTTTCTAGAGGAAACAACAGAGAAGGGATTGGTTGTGACTTGGTGCCCTCAACTAGATGTATTGGCTCACAAGGCAATTGGGTGCTTCATGACTCACTGTGGATGGAACTCGACGCTTGAGGCATTGAGCTTGGGAGTGCCAATGGTTGCGATGCCGCAATGGACGGATCAACCAACTAATGCCAAATTCATTGTGGATGTTTGGAAGGTAGGGATCAGGATCAAATTGGATGAGAAAGGCATTGCGACCAAAGAAGAAATAGAGTTGCGTATAAGGGAAGTAATGGAGGGAGAGAGAGGGAAAGAGATGAAAAAGAATTCATTGAGATGGAAGGAATTTGCTATAGAAGCTGTAGACGAAGGTGGAAGCTCAGATAAAACATAGAGGAGTTTGTGGCTAAACTTTCACACTCCTAATGTCAATGTAACACTCGAATAATGATCTAGAAAATGTATGATTTTACTGTTGGTTTCTTTTGTCTATGCATACTCATGAAAGCGCTAGCTATCTCCATATTCAAATAATGATTAAGAAAAATGTATGATTTTGCTATTAATTATTATTATTATTATTTTTTTAATGCCATAGCCACATGTCGATCAATTATTAATTTAAGCCAGTTGTAGGTAGGCCAGGGTGAAGATGTGAAGTTGACTACAAATGTGTTGAGGTTATGTCATATCGGTTCTACACGGATATTTTCAATTTTTAGGTTTTTTTAATTTTTTAATTTTGTCATCGAAATGACCCGAAAACTTATCATCTTTCGGATTCCTAACCTTTGCAAATCTGAGCAAAGTCGTAAAATTTTTCACAGATAATGTAAAATTTTATTTCGGATTCCTACTTGGTCACAGATAATGTAAAATTTTATTTCTTAACACCCGCATTCCTAACTTGCAGACCAATATTTTTTGTCATTGTCACATGATAAATAATGGATACTATTCATCTTAGAATAAGTATGCCGCATTCCCAATAAGTATGCCGCATTCCCAATAACTTGTCCATATTCCTCGGCATGTATTTTATCATTGATTTTGACAATTTAAAAGCCAATAATTTATATATTTTTTAAAATTATTTGACCATCTATCCCAATATCGTAATGCTTTCGTATTTTTATCTTTTCATTTGCATGTATATATATATATATATATATATATATATATATATATATATACATATATATATGCAAAATTCAAAAGCTAAGGGTGAAGACAAAGGTCACTGAACAAATATAAAAAATAGTTGGCCAATATTAGATAATTAATAGAAAATTCAGTTTATCCCTGAAGTTTAGGAGATTTTCAATTTGAACCTCAAAGTTTCAAAATTGGTAATTTACCTTCCTGAAGTTTCAAAAAATGGCAAAGTGAACCCTCCTGTTAACTTTTTTGTCAAAATAGACGGAAAATAATGAAATGACATAAATGCCCCCAGGTTTTTTTAAAAAAAATTTCCGTCTAATTTGACGGAAAAGTTAATAGAATGTTCACTTTGCCACTTTTTGAAACTTTAGAAATAAATACTTTTTGAAACTTTGAGGTTTTAAATCTCTCTGAAACTGTAAACTGAATTTTTCCCTAATTAATATATTGTAGAAAATACATACAATTTGTTTTGCTCATGCAAAGCTTGTTTGACCCGTTGAAACTTGAAAGGGTTTGTAAATTGTTATTGATTGTTTTGGACTGATTTAGTTTTAATGAAATAACTTATTCATAAAATATATATATTGTAAATTGTTATTGATTGTTTTGGACTGATTTAGTTTTAATGAAATAACTTATTCATAATATATATATATATATATATATATATATAAACAATTTGTAAAGACCATAAAAAAACAAAAAGAATTAAGGAAGGGACATATCTTTCGATAGTCGTGAATTCTTCATCCTCATCAATCTTATCGATCGAGATTTGGAAGAAAATGGAGAGGAAAACTCATATCCTGGTGATTCCATACCCCATACAAGGTACATAAATCCAATGCTCCAATTCTCCAAGCGCCTCGCCTCAAAGGGTCCAAAAGTGACCTTACTCATAACCAACTCCATTAGCAAGTCAAAGGCCCTGCCCACCTCGGTCACCGTCGACACCATCTCCGACGGCTCCAAAGAAGGCGAAAGTCTTGAGAGCTTGATAGCCAGCCTCGACCGTTTCAGATTGACAGTTTCCCAAAGCTTGTCGGAGTACATTCAGAAGCAAAACTGCTTCAACTTTCTCGTCTACGTCTGTGTCATGCGACGTAGCTCGACAACCTCGACGGCGCGCCGTTTTTCACTCAGTCGTGCACAGTGAATGCCATCTATTATCATTTGGATCGAGGCAACATAACGTTGCCCTTGCATGGCCCTACGGTGTCGCTGCCCTCGTTGCCGGCGCTCGAAGTCAGTGACTTGCCATCGGTCATCTATCATACCTGCTCCTACCCGGCTCTTCTAAATCTTGCGCTCCTACAATTTTCCAACATCGAGCAACCAAATTGGATCTTTTTCAGCAGTTTCATGGAGTTGGAACCTGAGGTAATTAATTCGTTTGCAATATCCCTTTATATATATATATTGATCATCGGCATATATACTTTTTTTGTTGACCATATATACTTTTATGTGGGTGTGACACTGTTGAAGCATACACGCGTGAATATATAATAAAACATGTAAAGAGGAAGTTCTTAATGCACTTTGATAATCTTGTGAGACTAAGTTAAACTATAATTAAGATTGATTAAAAAAGGTAATTGTGTAATTTTTATTATCTAGACCTCTTTTGTATGACTTTTAGCGAGTAAAATTTAGTCCGAGAACACAAATTTAAACTTTATGAAAAATCTTAAATACCCTTTTATCTAATTAAAATAATAAAACACTGAATTAATCAAGATTATAACCTAATTAACAAATCTAGTTGATGATAAGATCTACGTACTCCTGAGTCCTGACACATGGCCAGTTGCATTATAGAATTCTTTGTCTTTTATCTTTTATTTGGTAGCAATCATAGAAATGCAAGAACCATCAATTATTTCAGAAAGACGAAAAGATTGACGTAGGCCATGCCCCCGGCACAAAAAAAAAAGTTCATAAAAAAATGAAATTACAATTTGACTCCTCAAATTTTGATCAACCGATTCCCTTTCAATTTCATTTCTTTTGCTTTCTTTCACTAGGAGACACAACGAGCCCATGCATCGTTCTCTGTACCTATTTATTTCTCCATCTGAAACCGACCGGCTAAACTTTTATCACATGGAAAGAAAATAATTGAGGTTCACGTAAGATAAATGCATTTCTGTCCTTTATTTTTGAGTTTTGAAAATCTTTTTTTTAAAAAAAAAGTTTGACGAAGAATTAATTACTTTAAAAATAAATAAATTACAAAAGATATAATTTAATGCGTGTCATTAGAAAAATGACATAATGTATCAACGATTTAGATGCGGTTCATCCTGATCATATCTAGGAGGAGGGGGCCAAACCACCTTTAAATAACCCAAAAAAATAAAAATTGAGAGGTGGCTAAACCAAGTACTCTAATAGTTTGACTATCCATTAGCCAGTGGCGAATATACATGGGGCGACCGGAGAAGTATCTTCTCCAATCCATTTGTGGCGAATATACATGGGGACGATTGGAGAAGGATCTTCTCCAATACCTTTGTGGCGAATATATGATTCATGTGTGATATATGCAGCGACAAATATTTAAAATAAGAGAAATGCTAAGTGTTTTTATAATGCTCTCCTTGTATTCTCTCTGTCTAAGAGAAATAAAAGTAACTAACACATGAAGAATACCAAGAGAATACCTAGTGTCTAGCATTTTCCTTAAAATAAGAACCACTTATTTTTTATCCATTAGGAAAGAATATCCAATTGCAATGGCATACACCATCTTCCTATATATAAATGATTGTCTGCTACCTATATCACACGAAGAAAACTCATCTATAGAGATGAAAGGGAAAGCACATGGAGCCCATGTGTTGGTGCTACCTTATCCAACACAAGGCCACATAAACCCCATGCTTCAATTCTCTAAACGCTTGGCCTCCAAAGGGGTTAAAGTTACACTCGCCACCACAGTCTTCATCTTCAACTCTATGCAACCCCGATCATCGGAATCCGTCCAGTTTGACACAATTTCCGATGGACACGATGAAGGCGGCTTTGCGCAAGCCGAGAGCATCCACTCCTATCTCGCTCGACTGGAAGCCATCGGCTCTAAAACGCTAGCCGACATCGTTATAAAGCACAAAGACGCCGCTCACCCCATTGATTGCATAGTCTACGACCACTTTTTGCCTTGGGCTTTGGATGTAGCCAAAAAGTTAGGCTTACTTGGAGCCGCTTTCTTCACTCAACCGTGTGCTGTTAATTTCATATACTATCATGTGCATCATGGATTGCTGAAGCTCCCAATTTCTTCCACACCCATCTCAATTCCTGGTTTGCCGTTGCTTGAGCTCCAAGACATGCCATCTTTCATTTACGTATTTGGGTCGTATCCCGCTTACTTTGAGATGGTGCTGAGTCAATTTTCTAACTCGGATAAAGCTGATTGGGCTCTTGTCAACACCTTCTATGAGTTGGAGGTTGAGGTGGGTTGTGCTATATATATATTGATTCATTAGCTTTACAATTATTTACATTTATAGTGATAAAAGTTGATATATGTATATATATAAATATATATCTATTGTGCTTTTATCATAATTAACAGGCGGTGGATTCGATGTCAAAATATGTCCACTACTGACAATTGGACCAACAGTTCCATCGATCTACTTGGACAACCGTGTGGAAAATGACAATGATTATGGGCTTAATCTTTTCACAGTAGACGACTCGTCGGTTTGCACTGATTGGCTCAACACTAAGCCAGGATCTGTTGTTTATGTATCGTTTGGCAGCCTCGCCCATTTAAGCAACAAGCAAATGGAGGAGCTGGCGTTGGGTTTAAAGGAAGCAATTTCTATTTCTTGTGGGTGGTTAAGGCTTCAGAGCAGGCAAACCTCCCGGAAAAGTTTAATGGAAGAGATAGGGATAAGGGTTGGTGGTGAAATGGAGCACCCAATCGGAAGTGCTATCGAATAAGGCCATTGGGTGCTTTTTAGTCACTGTGGGTGGAATTCAACCCTTGAGGCATTGAGCTTGAAGTGCCAATGGTGGTGATGCCACAGTGGACAGATCAACCCACAAATGCCAAGTTCGTTGAGGATGTGTGGAAGATGGGAATTAGGGTTAAGGTCGATGAAGATGGCATTGTGGGAAGAGAAGAGATTCAGTCATGCATTAGGGAAGTAATGGAGGGAGAGAGAGGAAAAGAAATGAAAGAGAATGCTAAGAAATGGAAGGGTTTGGCAATTGGGGCAGTGAGTGAAGGTGGCTCTTCTGACAAGAATATTGATGAATTTGTATCTAAATTGATCAGAGTATAGTTTCCTTTTGCAAAGTTAAATATATATTTCAGGAATATTAGTAAAATTTGTTTAATATATAAAGAAATGTGTATTTGAATATAAAGCCATTTCTAATGATGTACAAAATTTTGTTTGCGAATCACACCATGCTGGTCCATACACTTTATTAATTTACATTAAATATATGCAATTTCTTTTTTTTTTTTTTTAAATAATAATAATAAAATTTGGATGATGTAATTACAGAGCATTTTTCAGGATAAGTCTAGCAATTTTATAATTGTTATAAGTTTTTAGCAACTATTTAATTTAGTGAAGTTAGCCTGATATTTTGAGTTAAAATTTTCGTCATGCATACTTGAAATGCTAGTTATTAGCCACCCCTGTAATTTTATGTTTTTTATTTTTTATTATTATTTTTTTTAAGGGTGGGGTTTTTTGGTAATTTTAGTTTAACTCCCATTAGAATATATATATATATATTGTTACCAAACTAAGGAATTTAAATAACTATTTTATTCCGTCTTCCTTTATTTCTAGTAATAACTATTCTTTTTTCTAATGAAATAATCAATTCACAAACCAAATATATGAACCCTAAAATTTTGAGTCCGAAACGATTATTCCTTGTGATGTTTAATTTGTCTATTTCTTGTGATACTTGTTTTTCAATGAACTTGTGAATGTCCCATGAATGATGTGTTAGTGTTGAAAAGAAATGGCTCATATTGGTCAGAGGATGTGGATGACATTTGAAGCACACTCTCCCAATCCAATGTCTGCATCGAAGGAAGAAATTTTTGCCCACACTTTTGGACATTTGGTTAAGTCATCCCACATGTCTAGATACTTATTGCAAACCGTGTGCATGTTTTTTTTTTAAAAAAAAAAAAAAAAAAAATTTGTCAAACTTTGACAAAAGAAGTACATTATTTGAAAATAAGCCTTCCTCTAGAATTGACAAAACATGTTTGCGTATCAAGTTTGTGTCTAATTCAATTATGATCCGAAACGTTTAAGGTTAATCCAAGCAAACGGTCTATAAATGGCTAACACGACACGAGCCCATTTATATAAACGAGTCGTAATCATGTTGTGTTACCTGTTTATAAACCGACCCGACTCTACATGAATATAAACTCATTATTGTTTTCAACCTTTTATACCCATATCAAAATGTTTTTTTTTTCCTAGTTAGTCTTTCCTCTACTTCCTAAACAAAATCCTCAAAAACAATAATCAAACCATCAAAGGGAGGTAGAATTGGAGTCTTTTTTTTAGAGTTGAGCTTTTAGGTTTAGATGTTTAATGAGAAAAAAATATATATACGGGTCAAACATACCACCTAGCACGACGTTATTTCAAACGTGTCGTAAACGACCTGAACCCGTTTAAGCTAAACCCTAACCCGAATTTTACGTGTCGTGTTCGTATCGTGTTTACGTATCACGGGTTAGATTGCTAGCCCCACCATCCTTGTTGCTTATTTAAGACATCCGGTTATTGTTGTAAGGGACTAAGGGTGCAGAAAAATAGAGTGGAAGAGAGCAACTTGTGTTGAGCTGCAGAATATCTATAGAGCTAGTACCGGAAAATTGAGAGCGCTAGAAAGGTGAGAAGGAAACTAGGCGTATTTGGGGATTTGGGTTTATGAGTAATTAAATACTTTTTTGTGTTCTCCCTTCTCAACACTATAAAAAATAAAAAATAAAAAATAAAAAACTTACTTTATTGATGGTTTTTTTAAAAAATATTTTTATTAGAGGTGTGAAAAAAAAGAGGGGGGGGGGGGGGGAACCGGATACCTCGATTTTGAAAAATAA
The DNA here is from genome assembly GCA_013348765.1 of Carpinus viminea. Lineage (NCBI taxonomy): Eukaryota > Viridiplantae > Streptophyta > Magnoliopsida > Fagales > Betulaceae > Carpinus > Carpinus viminea. The sequence continues at coordinate 12,211,816 of CP054671.1, read as the reverse complement.
AAAAAAAATTAGGTAATCAAATACTCCGGTTCTGGTTCCAGTTTTTGGCACCTGGTTATAACTGGATAACCGGGTGGCTATGTATATATTAATATATTTTAATATTATATATATGTTTATTTTTTATTTTTGCTTTTGTTACTTTACATACTTGTTTTTATTGTTTTAATGTTTTCTTTGAGTTTGTTTTTGACATGTTAATATTTACTATTTAGTGTTTAATCTCATAAAAATAAGATTTGTATTGTGTAAGCTTTTAAAATGAAATTTTATGCATTTTAACTTTTAAGGCTAATTGTTATTTTTCTTTTTTTACAAAATGGTTAAATTAAGCCCAAAAATGAGGCCCAATACCAAAAATAAATTTAAAACCCGTTATTTGGATAATCGAGTACCAACCGGAACTAGTTAATAGAGTACCCAGCTTTAAAAATCCAAAATTAGGACCCCGTCCGGTTTTCTTATATTATGGAAATCGGACCGGGTTTAGACCCCTAGTTTTTATAGTGTCGTTTTGAGAAAATGACACTCCAAGGTATCGATTTTAGTGGAACCGACACTCCCAAAAAGGTGTGTCGGTTGAACAGTAAATCGACACTGTTAAGGCAAATTGTCGAATTAGTAAAATCTCTCTAATGTTGCATTGTGGACGTAGGCAATTTGTCGAACCGTATAAATCTTTTGTGTCACTATTTTTATTGGCATTGATATCACATTTAACAAAATTCATTATATTTTTTAATGGAATTTGACTCTAAAAATTAAATTGGTTTCTCGGAATATCTCAAGAATATGTGATTTTAATTTTATTGGACATAAAGTGATTTATAATTTAGACAAGCTACAATGTCTAATTATTTATTTATTAAAAATAATAATAATTCAATGCAATGAAAATATAAGCATTACCCTGCATCTCTCATATTTTCAAGAAATATTGGATTTGATTTCTTATTGAACGAAGATTCCTGGGTGTACTTACTTTAGGATCTACAATAATGGATATATAGATTGTGTTTGGTAATGCACTAGATTTGAAGAAGTGAATTGATATTGTAGTAAATTTGATTGATATGAGGAAAAAAGTAAGAATATTTTGTATAAAAAAATAAAATATTTTGTTTTGTAGTAATTTTTTATTTAAATAATAATAAAAAATAATTGATGTGATATAAAAAATAAGAATATTTAAATTGATTTTAAATTTTTCTTTTTCGGAATTTTTGGTTAGTCCAATCCGTCCACTGCCAAACAAGCCCATATATAGTGGGCCCAACTTTTTCGTTTAATCTTTTTCTTTTAGTATCTGTCATGCTTGTTTCTTTCTGCAGGAGATAATCATGCGCATGGATTGCACTCGTCTTGTCCCTATAATGTCTGCGTAAGCAGTGATGTCAAGGTTTTGTCTTTTTATGTACTGTTTATTTTTTTATTTTTATATAAAAAAACAATAATCACAAACAAGAAGGTTTGCCTTTTTGGTTTGGTGATATAGTTGCTTCGATGGGGATTGGAATTTTGGAATTAGGGTTTATTTGGGAGTACGATTTTAATAAGTGTGATTTTAAAAATTGTGTTTTTAAAAATTATGTTTTTGAAATCACTATTTTTTAAAATTGTGCAGACGTTTTGTAAAACATGTTTAAAAAGTACTTTTTTATTAATCGAGTATTTGGATAAAATTAGCATATAATCAGCGATTTCGAATAAAATAGGTAAATATCAGATTAATTTTTTTAAGAAAATCGTGATTTTGGTTTAAATTGACTTTTCAAATAAAGAACATCCAACCAAATTATCAAATCGCAGATTTTTTCACGATTTTAAAATTTGCGTTTTTAAAATTGCAATTTCAATCACTCTAAAATTGCGATTTAGTTTAAAATTGCAGATTATTTTTTAAAAAACGCACTCCCAAACAGTTAAAATAAGTTTATGAATCTATGAATCTAATTTTTTAAATTTTTTAATCTATGAATCTAATTTATCTTATAAAATAAGTTTAATAAAAAAATATTATTTACTTTTTATAAGCATGTTTAAAATTTTATCTATCAATAATGTGAGATTAATTTTTAATATCCTTCCTTATTTGCATGCTAGTTTTTTTTTGTCATTGTCCAGAGATAAGTAGTGTAGATACTATTCATCTTGTAATAAGTATGCCGTATATTCCCAAGATCTTGTCTACATGTGAGGTTATTCCTCAGCATGTATTTTATCATTGAATTTAACAATTTAAAACCTAATAATTTATATGTTTTTTAAAATTATTTGACCATCTATCTCAGTATAGTAATGCTTTCTTATTTGTATCTTTTCATATGCATGGTATATATATATATATGCAAAATTCAAAAGCCAAGTAAGGGTGAAGACAAAGGTCACCGAACAAATATATAAAAAATAGTTGGCCAATATTAGATAATTAATATATTGTAGAAAATACATACAATTTGTAAAGACCATAAAAAAAAAACAAAAAGAATTAAGGAAGGGACATATCTTTCGATAGTCGTGAATTCTTCATCCTCATCAATCTTATCGATCGAGATTTGGAAGAAAATGGAGAGGAAAACTCAAATCCTGGTGATTCCATACCCCATACAAGGGCACATAAATCCAATGCTCCAATTCTCCAAGCGCCTCGCCTCAAAGGGTCCAAAAGTGACCTTACTCATAACCAACTCCATTAGCAAGTCAAAGGAAGCCCTGCAGCCCACCTCCGTCACCGTCGACACCATCTCCGACGGCTCCAAAGAAGGCGAAAGTCTTGAGAGCTTGATAGCAAGCCTCGACCGTTTCAGACTGACAGTTTCCCAAAGCTTGTCGGAGTACATTCAGAAGCAAAACTGCTTCAACTTTCTCGTCTACGACTGTGTCATGCCGTGGGCTCTCGACGTAGCTCGACAGCTTGGCCTCGACGGCGCGCCGTTTTTCACTCAGTCGTGCGCAGTGAATGCCATCTATTATCATTTGGATCGAGGCAACATTACGTTGCCCTTGCATGGCCCTACGGTGTCGCTGCACTCGTTGCCGGCGCTCGGAGTCGGTGATTTGCCGTCGGTCATCTATCATACCTTCTCCTACCCGACTCTTCTAAATCTTGCGCTCCTACAATTTTCCAACATCGAGCAACCAAATTGTATCTTTTTCAGCAGTTTCATGGAGTTGGAACCTGAGGTAATTAACTCGTTTGCAATATCCCTTTATATATATATTGATCATCAGCATATATACTTTTTTTTGTTAACCATATATACTTTTATGTGGGTGTGACACTGTTGAAGCATACACCCGCGCGTGAATATATAATAAAACATGCAAAGAGGAAGATCTTAATGCGCCTTGATAATCTCGTGAGACTGAATTAGATTATAATTAAGTAGGATTAGAAAGGGTAATTGTGTGATTCTTACTGTCTAGACCTCTTTCGTGTGACTTCTAACGAGTAAGTTCAATCTGAGAACACAAATTTAAACTTTACGAGAAATCTTAAATACCCTTTATCTAATTAAAATAATAAAACACTGAATTAATCAAGATTATAACCTAATTAACAAATCTAGTTGATGATAAGATCCACGTACTCCTGAGTCCTGACACATGGCCAGTTGCATTATAGAATTCTTTGTCTTTTATCTTTTATTTGGTAGCAATCATAGAAATGCAAGAACCATCAATTATTTCAGAAAGACGAAAAGATTGATGTAGGACATGCTCCCGGCACAAAAAAAAAAGTTCATAAAAAAGGAAATTACAATTTGACTCCTCAAACTTCAATCAACCGATTCCCTTTCAATTTCATTTCTTTTGTTTTCTTTCACTAGGAGACACAAACGAGCCCACATGCATCGTTCTCTGTACCTATTTATTTCTCCATTTGAAACCGAGTGGCTAAACTTTTATCACATGGAAAGAAAATAATTGAGGTTCACATAAGATAAATGCATTTCTGTCCTTTATTTTGAGTTTTGAAAATCATTTTTTTTAAAAAAAAAAGTTTGACAAAGGAATTAATCACTTTAAAACATAAATAAATTAAAAGATACAATTTAGTGTGTCATTAGAAAAATGACATAATGTATCAACGATTTAGATGTAGTTCATCCTGATCATATCTAGGGGGCCAAACCACCTTTAAATAGCCAAAAAAAAAAAATTGAGAGGTGGCTAAACCAAGTACTCTAATAGTTTGGCTATCCTTTAGTCAATGGCGAATATATATGGGGGCGACCAGATAAGTATCTTCTCCAATCTGTTTGTAGCAAATATACATGGGGACGACCGGAGAAGGATCTTCTCCAATCCGTTTGTGGCGAATATACACGGGAGCGATCGGAGAAGGATCTTCTCCAATCAATTTGGACTGGAGGAGATTCAATCCTTTATGATGCAGGGGCATTATTGTCTAAAAAAATTTTGATGAACAGTAATGCCCCTACATTATAAGGGATTGGATCCCCTCCAGTCTAAATAGACTGAAGAGGAATTCCGGTCTAGGGCGACTGAGGGGCAAGCACCCCCAATAAAAAAATAATTAATTTTTTTTAAAGCATTTTTAAGCCAAAAATCTAAGGCTGCCCCTTGTAATTTCAATGTTTTGAGCCAAATGTGGGTCTATTATGTGCTACAACTTGCTCACTATCTCATTTTAATGATAAACAATTAGCCCATCATGTGGTACAACTTCTCTCCTATATTAAAAATAATTTTCCTCTCTCTCCATGCATGTGCTACAAACCGTTGGATGCTATTCACCGGTTTTGATGCAACGAGGAAAAAAAATAAAGAAAGAATAAAAAAAGATAGAGAAATAATATTTAAATGATGGGGAAAGATTATTTCAATGAGATGATAAAAGTGATAAGTTAAAATGTTGAGTTGGATATGGGTGCTTTAAAAATGTTAAATGTAGGTAGCTAAAATAGATAAATGTGATTTTTTTTTGCTAAATTTAGACTTCAATCTCTAATGTGATTTATGCTTTGAGATTTGAGGCCTTTTTTTTTTTAAAGAAATAGCTGTAGGCTAATAATCCACTAAAAGATTTTTATTTTTCTTAGACACTACTAATCATTTAATTATTCTTAATTTATTTTGCAAGTAGTTTAAATTATTATGTGTTTCTGACGTCGTTAGATGAAGACTTTTAATAGTTACCTTTATAAAACAACCCCATCACCTTTAATTCAAGTTCATCAGGAATTCTTCATATATAAAGAGAGTTGGAGGAGAGAAAGCTTGCATATATTGGAAGAAAATGGCGAGGGAAACTAACATCCTTGTAATTCCTTACCCGGTACAAGGTCACATAAACCCAATGCTCCAATTCTCGAAGCGCCTTGCATCAAAGGGCCCGAGAGTTACAGTAATCACCACCACCTCCGTTAGCGAATCCATGGGAGCCCTGCAAGATCAGAGCTCTGTCAACTTTGAGACGATCTCCGATGGGTCTAAGGAAGGCGTAAAGTTGGAAAGCATAGACGAAGAACTGAAGCGTTTCAAACTGTTTGTCTCAGAAAGCTTAGCAGAGCTTATTGAGAGACACAAAAGCTCCCAACACCCACCAAAACTGCTCGTCTATGACTCGGTGATTCCATGGGCTCTAACCCTGGCCAGGCAACATGGCGTAGATGGAGCTCCTTTTTTCACTCAGTCGTGTGGTGTTAATGCGATTTATTATCATGCTCATCGAGGGGCTGTTGGGATGCCCCTAGAGGGGCCTTCGGTGTCGCTTCCCTCGTTGCCATCGCTAGAGATCAATGCCATGCCTTCGTTTCTTTGTGATACGGCCTACCCAGCCCTGCTAAGCCTCGTTATGAATCAATTCTCAAACTTCCACGAACCCAAATGCCTCTTGTTCAACAGTTTCGACAACCTGGAACAAGAGGTAGGTATACATATATATATATATATTTCTTCAGGAGTTTTGGACGCCCTCAAGCCCTTTCTATTTTCTTTCTTTTTGTTCTTAATTACGTTTTTGTTGCCTTTTTATCTTTGGTAGGAAATCAATTTGGGTATTTTAATTAAAAAATGTACATCATGACTTTCTCTAGTGAAAGAATGTCATTTAGAAAAGTGATAGTGTAGAAATATAAAATAGGATATATTTAGTAATGTTAGAATTGTTCGACTTGTGTTCTAATATAGCTTCTAAGATTATCATTGTACTTATAATTAATTATTATTGAATTTTGATCGACCGGTAAGTTTTAAAGCTAGCCACTTTATGCTTAGAATGTCACAAGAAATATTCTAACAGATAGTAAAGATGAGAATATTGAAAATATTGTAAGATAGTAAAGATGAGGCCACCCCTACAAAAGGGGGACAAGGATCCTCTGAAAAAAGAAACCCACATCAGATGATTTCTTTGAACCTCCTAAGAAACTAGTGGTGTGGAATTTTTCGTCCAACAGAAATCGGAAACAAAAATGGTTTTACATCAAACTCTACGAATGAATATAAAAAAATAAATCTTCTCCAATGGTGCTGTCGTTGTACACAGAAAGGGATCATAGAAAGCATTGGAAGAAAATGGGGAGTGAAACCCACATCCTAGTACTTCCTTTCCCCGTACAAGGTCACATGCATATATATGTTTTTTGCTTACTAACATGCATGCATGCATACTGAGATATATGTATGTGACACCCTATTTCAAGTATCATATATATGTAGTGGTTAACAAGTTTTTTATTATATAATCTTTGTGTGATGTTCTAAATTCCATTAGGTAGTGAATTGGATGGCAAGTCAATGGCCAGTTAAAACAATTGGACCGGCTATTCCATCAATGTACTTAGACAAGCGGTTGGAGGATGACAAAGAGTATGGTCTCAACCTCTTCAAGCCTAATGTGGACGCTTGCATGAAGTGGCTAGACACGAAGGAAATTGGCTCTGTCGTTTATGCATCATTTGGAAGCTTGGCAGCCCTGGGAGAAGAGCAGATGGAGGAGCTATCATTGGGCTTGAAGAATAGCAATTGCTACTTCCTGTGGGTAGTCAGAGAATCCGAAGAGAAAAAGCTTCCAGATAATTTTCTAGAGGAAACAACAGAGAAGGGATTGGTTGTGACTTGGTGCCCTCAACTAGATGTATTGGCTCACAAGGCAATTGGGTGCTTCATGACTCACTGTGGATGGAACTCGACGCTTGAGGCATTGAGCTTGGGAGTGCCAATGGTTGCGATGCCGCAATGGACGGATCAACCAACTAATGCCAAATTCATTGTGGATGTTTGGAAGGTAGGGATCAAGATCAAATTGGATGAGAAAGGCATTGCGACCAAAGAAGAAATAGAGTTGCGTATAAGGGAAGTAATGGAGGGGGAGAGAGGGAAAGAGATGAAAAAGAATTCATTGAGATGGAAGGAATTTGCTATAGAAGCTGTAGACGAAGGTGGAAGCTCAGATAAAAACATAGAGGAGTTTGTGGCTAAACTTTCACACTCCTAATGTCAATGTAACATTCGAATAATGATCTAGAAAATGTATGATTTTACTATTAGTTTCTTTTTTCAACGCATACTCATGAAAGCGCTAGTTAGCTCCATATTCAAATAATGATTAAGAAAAATGTATGATTTTGCTATTAATTATTATTATTATTATTATTATTATTTAATGCCATAGCTACATGTCGATCAATTATTAATTTAAGCCAATCGTAGGTAGGCCAGGGTGAAGATGCAAAGTTGACTAAAAATGTGTTGAGGTTATGTAATATCGGCTCTACACGGATATTTTCAATTTTCGGGTTTTTTTTGTCATCGAAATGACACAAAAACTTGTCATCTTTCAGATTTCTAACCTTTTGCAGATCTGAGCGAAGTCGTCAGGCACATGTGAGATTGAAAAGAGACAGGCAGACAAAGTGAGCAATGAATTGTGATTTGACACAATTCCTTCCTGCCAGAGAGCGCAATGAGGCTTTGATTTGACAGACTTTGGCATAAACTTTTACATTTCTCATGATAGTTAAAAGATGAGGCTCCCCTTTAAGGATAAGAATCCTCTCCGTCCAAAATGGATGGAGTTGATGGCTAAGATCTCTCTTTAGAGATCTAGCCATCAACCCGTCATATGGTACATTAAAAAAATTATTATTATTTTATTTTTAAAAATAAATAAAATAATAAAAAATTAAAAATAAATATATATAAAAAAAAGAGTGGTTGGCCATTCCTCATCTTGGTCACAAGGGGTGGCCAACCACCACATTTTAGGACATAGGATGGCGTCGATGCCACCCCCATGGGCCGGTTGGGGGTGGTCGGGGAGGGCCAAACCCATTATTTGAAAAAAAAATGGGTTTGACCCTTGGGGTGGTCGGGGAGTAGGACTGTAAATTAGTCGACACACCTGACAGCTCGCTCAATATTCGCTCAACTAAACTCAACTTGAGATCGAGCTCGACACTGTTGAAGCTTGCTTGTTATTGTTGAAACTCGCTTGATTAGCTAGCGACACATATCTGTGGATAATTAAGCTCGACGAGCTTATGAGCCAATGGTTAACTCAAGAATCGTCTGACTCATTTAGACAGTGAGTTTGGAGCTTTTATCATTCGGATCAAATTATGAGGCATACAATGTAACCAAAAAAACAAATTAACCATGTAATTAATCAATAATAATCATAGGTTTAATGTGTGTACAATTAACTAATTAAGATGTCCAATGTCCAATGCCCAATTCAACAACAACAACAACAACAACAATAATAATCATAATCATAGGTTCCCTAAATTGTTAATTCCCTAACCCATAATTAACATAATAATTATGGTCAATTTAGGGAATTTAGGAAATAAGAAATATGAATTACTACTTAATATTAATATTAACTTCTTTTTTTTTTGACATTTCCATGCAAGGATAGGGGATTGGGGGGATTCAAACTTGTAGCATTCGCTTTATAAGGCGTAGTTTACAACCAATTGAGTTACCTCTTTAGGACTTAATATCAATTATTAATTACTACTATTAGACTACTAGTTAGTCACTTAGTATTTAGTAAGTTAGTATGTTATATACTTAATGGTGTTAATATGTTATGTATTAACAATTGAACATATTAATTAAAATTGTAAATAATACTACATATAATATAGTAAATTGGTAATAGTTACTATATATAAATTATATAATATGATGATATTATGGTAATTATATGATATATCACATAGGAATCATATGATAGACTACTAGCTACTTAGTCAAGTTACTTACTTACTTAGTAAATAGTAAGCTAAAGATAAGTTGATAAATAAATAATCTAACATGATAAGTTATTAATGACTACTATTAGACTACTAGTTAGTCACTTAGTATTTAGTAAGTTAGTATGTTATATACTTAATGGTGTTAATGTGTTATGTATTGACAATTGAGCATATTAATTAAAATTGTAAATAATACTACATATAATATGGTTTGGCAATAATTACTGCATATAAATTATGATTAATTAATAAAGTATGATAGATTATATCATATAATTAATAAAGTATAAATTATGATTAATAATATCATATAATTATATAGTATAATTAATAAAGTATGAATTAGTCACTTAGTATGTTTAGTTTACTAGTATGTTGTGATACCTTATCATGAATTAATAAAGTATAAATAAATAATCTAACATGATAAGTTATTAATTATTACTATTAGACTACTAGTTAGTCACTTAGTATTTAGTAAGTTAGTATGTTATATACTTTACTTAATGGTGTTAATGTGTTATGTATTGACAATTGAGCATATTAATTAAAATTGTAAATAATACTACATATAACATGGTAAATTGGTAATAGTTACTATATATAAATTATATAATATGATGATATGATGGTAATTAATTGGTAAATTGGTAAATTGTAAATAATACTATTAAGTGATGTGTTATTTATTAATTGAACATATTAATTAAACCTATTCACTTAAAAATCTGTTAATGTGTTATTTATCATTAATGGTGTTAATGATAAATAACACATTTATTTTCAACTTTTTTAATTCTAACCATGCACAGACACTAGACCAGACAACTGACAAAACCTAGCTAAAGTACATGAAGTCAAGAACCCACCCTCCATTTCTTTTCCCCAACTGGTCCACCCCGTACAAAGAAAAAGTCGAATGTGATTAAGATTTCTAAGTCTTCCATTTTCCCTTTACAATCAGTCATGTAAAATGTAAGTAAATGGACAAGTACTTTTTAGTCCAAGTGTCTCTCATTAGCAATTTTAATTAATAATAGAACTTCCAATTTTTTTTCCTCCTCCTTAATACCACATAGAAGAAACGAAGCCAAAACCCCTCAACTCAATCGAAACCTTAAGTTGCATATCATCCCAGAAAATCAAATGGGAACAACGACAGATTACAAATAAGATCTGAATCCATTTTGTAATTTGATTTTATATATAACATTTATTTGATTAAGAAATTAAGCATTAATATAAAATCTAAACTCCACAACTTTCTTCCGCCATTCAGACACAAACACTTGAAAATAGCAAAACACACACATAGAAAGAAAGAAAGGTTAGGTTTTTAGATTTTTGAGGAGGAATTTAATTAGATGGGTGCGGGGGTATAATCCAAAAGTAGCGGTGAAAATTTGTTCACTATCTCCGATAATATGGACGCTAATAGTCTTAGTTTTATTTTTATTTTTTTAATTATTATGAATAACTACTAGCGTCCACATTCGGTGGACGCTGATAGTCTTTACTTTTTTTTCTTAAAAAAAATTATTTTCAATGGGTATTAGCGTCCACATATAGTGGACGCTGATAGTAATATATCAGTGTCCACAACAAGTCGACACTGATAGTAATATATCAGTGTCCACAACAAGTCGACGCTAATACTCATATAAGTCGACCCTAATAATTTCCTCTCCTTTGAATTATTTCCCGCTAGTGTATTTGCATCGACTTATTAGCGTCGACCCTCTTGTGGACGCTAATGCTCATTTTGTTCTATTTCGTCGGCAATGTCGACGCTAACGTATGTTCATACATTAGCGTCCACTTTCACATGTCGACGCTAATATACGATATGAATGTCATTAACGGTGATAATACATATAGTGTCGGCTATTGATCAGTCTTTTTCTTGTAGTGATGTGTTATTTTACTTATTTATCAATTATCATTTTCTTAATTTTTAAAGATATATTCTTAAAAATAGTTTATTTTAGAGTTTTTATGTGGTACTATACACGCACGGTTTCTTTGGTACTTTAGTTAATTAAACAGTTGAGATTTAATTGATATAAATTTGTATTTAATTTTAATGGTTTAGATCATTTATTGGATAACTAAGAGATGATTTAGATCATTTAATTTTAACAGTTTAGATCACTAGGTATAGTTAATTCTTTATTTGATAACATTCTATTCCTGTGAATAGTTTATTCCTATGGGACTACTAATCGCATACACACAAGGTTATGTAAGCTACTAAAAAATGAGTGGCTTAGCTAATCTCATCATGTGGGATTAAAATTATTATGTAAATTCTCAAAAACAAATTCACCATTCTCATACCTACGATGCTTCTTTGAAATCGACTCTCTCAATGCAAAATGATCTCTGTCTCTCAAAGCGATTGACTCTCTCAGTGCAAACTACAACGATCTCTCTTCTATCTCTCTCCTCCTTTCTTCTCTTCAATCTCTTCTATGTTTCTTGGTTATTTCCTTTGTATTGTTTCTCTTTCTTTAAATTTTTTTTTAATTCTATATACCATTTCTCTTTGATTCTTTCTCTCTCTCTCTCTCTCTTAATTTAATTTTATACCATTTATTTTGATTCTTTTTTTTGTCTCTCTGCTTTTTATTTTTATTTCTATACTGCTTCCGCTTTGTTTTTTTTTTGTACCATTTCTTTTGATTATGTTTCTACGCTCTCTTTCTGTATACTTTATTTTTTGATTTCTTTTATTGACATTAGAATTCAAAATTGAGTTTCATTCTGTTTTCTCCAACTATAATATAAATTGTATTATTATAGGATATTTTAGAAAATTCGATTACAATACAATTCAATTCACCAACATATTACATCGCATCAAATGAAAGAATATGATTAACTAGTTTATTCCAAAGTGTTACAACCAAATAAAGGAATAAAATAGCTAATCTATTCCACACTTGGTAGCTAATCATTTTCCAATGGACTAGACAATCCATGAACCAAATGAGGTTATTTTTTTGTGGATTTATTATTGTCCTAGTATTTCAGTTTTGTGGAATTTTTTTTACTATTATTATTATTATTTTTTTTTTTTAATTTCACTTTAGACTCTTAAACAACCATGCGATTTGACATATCATTCGAACTTTGAAACATCTCAATTTAGATTCCTGTATTTTCAATTGTAATCAATTTGAAACCCTTCGTCAATTTTTTGCCATTAAAACCCCTAAAAAGACAAAATTACCCTTCAATTTCTTTTTATTAAAAAAATTGAAAAAAATGGTCATAAGGTGGCCCCCAATAGTGTGTCACTTTGTGATATATATTATAATATTTTTAAAATAATTTTAATTTGAAATCAAGGATAAATTTGAAATTTTATAAAAAAAAAGGTCAATGATATAAATGTCATTGTATCACTTTCAACGTTTAAAATTTGACGAAGGAGATCAAATTGATTGCAAAATTTAAGGGTCCAAATTAAGAGGTTTCAAAAGTTCGAGGGGGGTATGTTAAATTGCGTAGCAGTTCAAAGGTTTAAAGTGAGTTTCCATTTTTTTTCTTTAAGAAAATAATTTTTTTGCTGAAATTAAGCTTTGTAATAATTGACAGTTTTGGAATAACATGGCTGTTGAACTAAAATCAAACCGAGCTTATTTGAACAAAACTGGAACCCAAATGTACGGTAGGCCAGCTACTCTGTTAGTCTCCAAACTTACATTTGCGCATCCCTGGTAAAGGTGGAGAAAGAATAATTCTAGAAGCTCTCTTGCATCACTTTTGTGTCTCTCTAATAATGATATGGTTCTTAAAATTTTCATTTGATCAAAATCTAATTATGCTCAATCATAAGTCTAATGGTAATTTTAAAAGCCGTATCATTCTTAGAGAGACACAAAAATGACACAAAAAATACTTATAACATTGCTCGTAGAGAAGGGACCAAAGCGTGTAACTATCACCAAAACTTTTGTCTTTAACATTATAATTAAAAACAAAAACAAAAAATCTATAAAGCTACAATAAAGTTTAAGGATGCATAAAATTAATTCCTCATTCCTATCCTTGCGTGAATATGTTAAAAAAAAAAAAAAAAAATTCTATCTCCTTGACATCAGTGCTTACGCACCTAAACACTATGAAACAGGACAAAAGCATGAGTCTGATTGACCATTTTCGTGACCCCAGTGGTCTCCCATAACTAGAGTTGTAAACTAACTAGAGCAGCTGGCCAACGGTTGGGATTCGGTTTATATAATTAAGCTCGGTTTGATTTTAGCTCATTTTATAAGTGAGTCAAGGTTCAAACATTAAATTATGCTCTATTATTAAATAGAATAATGATGTAAAAAGGACTAAAGTTCTTATTGAGTTATTTCAAATGTGATGTGCCTTTTGAAATTATCAATATATCAAAATTTAATAATGATCATCTCAAATTCAATAGTAATTTTAAAAATTACATCACACTTTAGATGACTTAAGGATGACTTTGGTCCACGTTATATCATTAAAGCTCATATATTTTGAGTCAAAATGTCATTAACAAATTAACACTGTACTCTTTTTTTGAATGTTTTTAACCCACGACATATTACTCACCAAAAAAAGAAAAAAAAAAAAAGAGAAAAATATATTTTTCTCCCTTCAAAGTTTCATCACATTTTCACTTTTATTTCAAATGTTTAAAAATTAGCAACATATTTCAACAAAGTTTTTTGAAATTCTTAATGTAACCTATCCATTAGTCATTTCCGTCTTCTTTGACAAAAAATGGCTCACATACGCCATATGTGTATTTATCTGTAGAAACTTTCCAAAATTGTTGCATGTACACGTGATGAAATCTTAAAATGGTGGCCGGATCATCCCATGGGCCATGAGGTTGGCATAGCCACTCCTTATGGCCAAGGGCAATGGCCGACCACCCCAAAATGGCCCATGGGGTTGCCGTTGCCATTCCTTTGTTGTTGTTGGTTTTTTTTTCAAAAAAGTATGAGCATTTAGGTATTTTCAATAATTTTCCGTTAGTGAACGTGAAAATTATTAATGGAGTGGATATATTGAAAATTTCATTAACTTAGTTTGGATATATTATCAATTTTTAAATATTGAAGGTAAAATAAAACTATATATATTAATCATCACACACACACAACTCTAAAACTTCAAATTTATAGGTTTAGACTTTAATTATACTATATATATTGAGCATCTCACACAGTGACGGATCCAGGAATTCATTCTACGCATTAATAAAATAATAAAATATAATGATCAATAAAATAATTTTTTCTTTTAGATTATATTTTTATTATAATATAGTAAATACAATAAAAAAGAAATTATATCACAATATATGTATCACAAAAACATATTTATCCAACTTTATAAATATATGCTAAATTGATATATCAATTACCATATATATTAGTACAAAAATAAAAGAAAATACAAAATACAAAGTGCTTAAAATTGCATTCTATGCGGTTTTAAAGAAACAAAATCATCAAATATCAAATCTGAATCGAATATTTCTCACACTAAACAATTCATGGTTAATGAAATATACTCTAATGATATTATAATAAAATTATTAACATATTTCAATTGCTATTAGCCTAAAATGAATTAATAAAAAGATCAAATCTAAGATTGTCCTTGACAAAATCTCAAAGTATATAAAACACACCTTATACAAAATAATAATAATAATAATAATAATAATAACAATATTATTTTAGACTAAGATAAACAAAATGATAAAAATAAGAGATATATCTCAATTAAAAAACTTAAATTACAACAATTCAAAATTAAACGGTTAATATAACATCAAACAATTAAAAATTATCCTGCAGAATAAACTGAATGAAGGACGCAACAAACCAAAAATTATCACTTATTGTCGATTACAAGAATCTAAAAATAGAAAATAAAAACACTTTAACATTACCAAACTTGACAACTTTTATGAGAAAAAAACACACTCATTCCACTAGTCACTCACTCCAAGTCTCCAACAAGGCAACACCCCTTCTGCTGCCCATGTGCCCACAGCTCCCAATCTCCCTAAAAAGTCTAACGCCTCTTTGGCTCTTTCTCTGTTTCTGTTTCTTTTTCTTTTCCACTTTCTCTCTTGCAGGTGTGGTGCCGACAACGAGCACTCAAATTCCTAATCACTAATCAGAGCCATAGGGAGCGTAGGAGAGGAGCAGAGCAGCGGAGGTCCCGCTCTTGCCTCTTTCTCTGGTTTTTTTTTCATATTATATGACTATTTGACTATATAGTGACATATACCTAACCTTCTAGTCCTGATTCTACATTGTTTTTGAAGACAAAATTGATTATGATTCTGATTCTACAATGATGAAATTGAAGACGAAATTGAAGTTAGGGTTTAAAGAACTTACAATCCATAGTACAAATTTCCAATCGACTGCTGCCTAGAGATCAAGTGAAGACTGTGAAGTTGTTTGAGACTACGGAGGCGCAATTACAATTCACAGGTCTGCAACTGCAACGTTGATTTTCAAGTTTTTTTTTTTTTTCTTTCTGAATTTTTTCGTTAGGCTGCGCGGCTGTGGGTGCTTGTGAGTTGTGGCTTTGAATGGGTAACTAAACGGTAAAAGGCCAAAAAATTGTTGGGAAGGGCCAAAAACATTTGTTGGGTATGGTTAACTGGGTCGTAAGGCTGAACATTTTGGGGAGGCCTTATAAATTTTATTATGCATTTTTTCTTTTTTTTCTTTATATATATATATATATATATATATATATATCGCCCCCCAGGTCTGATCCCATATGTGATATCTTATTATATACTCTAGATCTATATATGATAGGAAAACCGACTACATAAAAGATACCCTCCTATATAATTAAGGAGACTCAATTATTGTCTACACAAGGTATCCATAGCAGGATAATTCTCTATTTTTCCCCAGTAAAATCTCCTTATTTTTATTTTTTTATCAGGTAGCAACTTTCGTCCATTTCTCACCTAACAAAACACCTTCTTGCTACTTCTAATATATCTTATTAATTGCAAATGTAACCACAGTTGCTTCTGGAGTAGTCTACATCTTCATCATTTCTTCTTTTATATTTGGCTATTAATTGCAATAAAGTATGAAGAAATCAAATCAACAAGCAAAACCGTCAAGCATAAATCTTTTCAACAAATCAATTGACATGCAATCCATCGTGTATAAATAAATAAAAGTTTGAAAAAGTCAAATGATTAAACAATTAGATGTTTAGTTTATTATCATGATGTTAAACTTTTGAAACATGCATGCTTACCTAGTCAATGATGTCTTCATATAAATTTTAAAAATGAAAAGAAAGAAAAAAAGAATATATATTGAGATATCGATCTCTTTGATCCTCAGCCACATACAGAAAGAGGGATAAGTAATGGAGAGGAAAACTCATATCCTTGTATTTCCTTACCCGGTACAAGGTCACATAAACCCAATGCTCCAATTCTCCAAGCGCCTTGCCTCAAAGGGTCTGGGAGTGACAGTAATCACCACCACCTCCATTAGCAAATCCATGCAAGCCCTGCAAGAGAGCTCTATCAACTTCGTGACCATCTCCGAAGGCTCCAAGCAAGGCGACAAGGAAACCATGGATGAAGAACTCGAGCGCTTCAAACTATGTGTCTCAGAAAGCTTAGCAGAGCTGATTGAGAGACAAAAAAGCTCCCAACACCCACCAAAACTGCTCGTGTATGACTCATGCATGCCATGGGCTCTAAACGTGGCCAGGCAACTTGGTGTGGATGGAGCTCCATTTTTCACTTGGTCTTGTGCGGTTAATGAAATTTACCATCATGCATATGCACATCAAGGAGTTTTCTTACAGACGCCTTCTGCATCCTTACCCTCCATGCCATCACTAGGGGTTAATGATGTGCCTTCGTTTCTTAATGATACGGCCCCCTATTCTTCTCTGCTCAAATTTGTATTTAATCAATTCTCAAACTTCCATGAGGCAAATTGGATCTTCAGCAACACTTTCGACAAGTTGGAACATGAGGTAGATTGGTATATATATATACATGTACACATTATATTTCATCGTGTTTTTGGGATGTTTTAGTACTTTATTATTATTTTTATTAAATATTGTTCTAAATTTTATTAGGTAGTGAATTTGATGGCAAGCCGATGGCCAGTTAAAACAATTGGACCGACAATTCCATCAATATACTTAGACAAGCGGTTGGAGGATGACAAAGAATATGGTCTCAACCTCTTCAAGCCTAATGTGGACGCTTGCATGAAGTGGCTAGACACGAAGGAAATTTGCTCTGTCGTTTTTGCATCATTTGGAAGCTTGGCAGCCCTGGGAGAAGAGCAGATGGAGGAGATATCATTGGGCTTGAAGAACAGCAATTGCTACTTCCTGTGGGTAGTCAGAGAATCCGAAGAGAAAAAGCTTCCAAATAATTTTCTAGAGGAAACAACAGAGAAGGGGTTGGTTGTAACTTGGTGCCCTCAACTAGATGTATTGGCTCAAAAGGCAATTGGGTGCTTCATGACTCACTGTGGGTGGAACTCGACGCTTGAGGCATTGAGCTTGGGAGTGCCAATGGTTGCGATGCCACAATGGACTGATCAACCAACTAATGCCAAATTCATTGCGGATGTTTGGAAGGTAGGGATCAGGATTAAATTGAATGAAAAAGGCATTGCGACCAGAGAAGAAATAGAGCTGTGTATAAGGGAAGTAATGGAGGGTGAGAGAGGGAAAGAGATGAAAAAGAATTCATTGAGATGGAAGGAATTGGCTATAGAAGCTGTAGACGAAGGTGGAAGCTCAGATAAAAACATAGAGGAGTTTGTAGCAAAACTTGCACACTCCTATTAATGTTAATACAAGTGATATATATACCTAGCCAATTTAGTGTGAGGAAGCCCATGTTTGTGATGTAATTAGGCAAAAGGGGAAAAAAAAAAAAAACCGTAGCCATCAGAGAACCATTATGAGAGGTCCCTCCTCACCCCCACCCCCTTCCTAATCTCCCCCTTCCCTTCTACCTATTTTTCTATTGCTTTCTTTGTGTTTTTTTAGATGCTTTTTGGCCATATGCAGCAACTCTAGCCAATTCTGTCTGCCCGTCAAGGTGTTGTGCCGCCCATCTCTTCTAGAACGTGCCAACACTGGCTAGTGCCCATCATCTCTTCCACTCCGGTTGCTGTTTTTGATGATTGTGTTTCTTGTTTTGTTTGTTTTGAATATGAGGGTTTTTCTTTCTTCTAAGATCTGCTTTTGTGAGCGATCTACGAGGAGAATGATGTAGTTTCTCGACCGTTTTGGATCGATGAGGAGTAGATTTAGTCTTCGTAGGAGCATACCTGTGTGAGGGTTAGGTTTTCTATGTTTTTTTTGTCTTTTGTAATTTTGTTTGAATAAGGATTGTCCAAACTTTTGGGTTGTGAATGTGATCCGTTTTCTAGCTCTCGGGCTTAGGAGGATGAGTTTCGGCATGGATTTTCTGCTACCAGAGCCAAAATAGATGAATTATCTATGCATTGAGTTGAATTTGTTTGGAATAAATCTGATGTCACAACTAAAAATTAGTCATGGGTAGCGGATATTATTGATATAGATAGGATTTTAATTTTGATTTTTATGTAAGTATCTATGACTTGTAACCTCGTAGTTTCGGCTATGATTTTATCAAAGTTTTTGCTATGTGATATAAGAGCATTTACACTCGTAATCCTTCTTTAATGAGACTGGAATGATTTTCCCTTTAAAAAAAAAAAAAAAAAATACAAGTGATATAGCTCTACATTTGAATAGTAATCTAGAAAATGTGTGATTTTGCTATTAATATTAATATTTTTTATTCAGACTCTATGTAAACTAGCTCATAACCCGCGCATAGCGTGAGATTTTTCATTATAATTTAGTTTTAATGAAAAGAAGTATCAAGAAAAAAAATAGTAAGAGAAAAATCCGAATTCTGATTATTAAAGCATTAATAGAAAATTAGAAGAAATTTGTGATGATATTTGTGTGATACCTACTTCAATATAAATAAAACTCATATAATTCTAAACATTTAAAAAATAATACACAGTAAAATGACAAATCTTTTTTTTTTTTTTTTTTGTGAATACAAAATAAAACAAAATATTTCACTCAGTATTTAATGTAATCAAATAAATAATTTATTTGAGTTTTTTTTTGCTTTCAAAAGAAAAAAGTTCCAAATAAAAAAATCGAGTAAATCACACAAATGAAAAAACATTCAAATGAATTAAAAAAAAAAAGACTCTTAATTTTAATTTATTTTATATAAATTAAAACATATTAAAATATTTGTTCTCATATGAGTAGTTTAAAATGAAAATAATAGCGAGATGAAAGCTTGGAGATTTTGATTATCAAAGTTTTAGTTTCAAATGTTATTCGTACATTGCCTATTATATTTCAATGCAAATAGAAATTCATATAATTCTAAAAAAAAAAAAAAATACCAAGCAAATTAAACAAAATATATTTTATGAATACAAAATGGAAAATGGTAAAGTCACAATTTAAACCTGATTAAGACCAAACTTTTCTCTTAAGTAGACTTTTTATAGGAAAAAAAAAAAAAACTATAGGTGGAGGAGAGAGAGCCTTAAACTAGAAGAGAGAGAGAAATTAGGTCTTAATTGGATTCAAGTTATGGGATTTATATATATTAAATGAGAAATGATAAAGGTGTTCGGATTGCTATATTTTATTTAAAAGACCGGTGTCCACAAGTTAAAAGAAATAATTTGATTTTATATTATTTGTTTCCTTATATTATTCAATACTTAATTTATTGAATAATTGATATATAAAAAACTCTTGAAATATAATTAATGCAATTAATTACGTTAATTAATGATCAACTTTTACTTAAAAAATCGGTTCACCCTTAAAAAATTGGTTTAAAAAAATTATATTTTAAAAAAATCGGTTTAACCTTTTAAAAAATGAGTTCATGCCATATATCACAATTCTAAACTACTTTTTATATGATATATGATATATGCAAAAGCTCTATATTCGAACACTCATGGTCAAGAAAAGTTTGTAAGATTTTTTTGTGATGCCACATGTCGGATCAGTAGGGATGAGGGCCCAGAGTTGATTACCAAATTAATGAACAAATTTTTCTTGCGTACCCTTATGTAACAGAAGTAAAACAAAATCATACATACATATTAACATATATTTATGTTTACCTAAGCAGAGATGCATGTGATTATGAATAGGACTCATTATATCCATCATCCTCTTGTCCTGTTCCATAATGATACGTACCTAAGCAGTGACGCACTGGTTTTGTGTTTCATGTAATTGTTTTTTGTTTCTGTTTTTAATTATAATATCAAAGACAAAAGAGTTTTGGACCTTTGGTGATGCACACGGCTTTTGTGCTTCAAGGGGGAGGTAGATATATAACGAATGGAAGTTATGACAGGTTGGTAGGGAAATAATTGAACACTTTACACAATTTTTTTAAGTGAGATCGACCTCCATAATTTCTGTCCATATATATATATAGGATACTACATTTTTAGGTTAAATAATGTTAAAAACTATATTTTTATCTGTAAGTATTCTATAATACTAACATGGCAATTCAAACCAATCCTTAGATTAATCATCCACCATTAAAATTAAAAAAAAAAATATTAAGACAATCATGCAAAGCAAAAAACCCATAAAAAAACCTCATTACACAAAAGACTCACTCTATAAAGACCTCATTTGCCATGGAGCCTCACTACAATTGAACCCATTACAAAGATCAATGTCAGCCACAGAGATTAGAGAGAAAATGGAGAGGAAAACTCATATTCTAGTAATTCCCTACCCCATACCAGGACACATAAACCCAATGCTGCAGTTCTCCAAGCGCCTGGCCTCAAAGGGTGCAAGAGTCACATTAATCACTACCACCTCCATTAGCAAGTCCATGGAAGCCCTGCAAGAGAGCTCTGTCTACTTTGAGACCATCTCCGATGGCTCGGAGGAAAGCGGGAAGCCCGAAATCGTCGACGCGCGACTCGAGCATTTCACCTCAGTAGTCTCAAAGCTTAGCAGAGCTGATTGAGAAACAAAACAGCTCCCAACACCCGCCAAAACTGCTCGTGTATGACTCAGCCATGCCATGGGCTCTAGACGTAGCAAGGCATCTTGGCGTAGATGGAGCTCCATTTTTCACTCAGTCTTGTGCGGTTAATGTAATTTATCATCATGCCCATGAAGGAACCATACAAATGCCCTTGCAGACGCCTTCAGTATCCTTACCCTCCATGCCATCACTAGGCTTCAATGATGTGCCTTCCTTTTTCAATGATACTGCCGGCTCCTCCTATCCTGCTCTCTTCAAAATTTTAATCAATCAATTCTCAAATTTCCAGGAAGCCAATTGGATCTTCTGCAACACTTTCGACAAGTTGGAACAAGAGGTAGGTTTATATATATATCCATTGATACATATGTCTATAAATTTGTGCATGTTGTTTTGAATAGGAATCCATGTTTGGCGGTGGTTGCAAAAAGTTTACTCTTTTCAAAATCAAAAGAAAATTTTCTCAAAACATTAATTAAGAACCATTAAAAAAAAAAAAAAAAAAGTTAATTTATAAGAATATTTTGAGAAAATATGTGCTTAATTTTTTAGGTGTAGATCGAGGTTATCCCTATTTGTTAAAGAGAGCCCCTACTATCATGTCTTAGTGTAAACTAGTCATTTTACAGTATTCAATCATCATGTGACACATCATCAATTTAAGAAAAATACAAAAAATAAAAGTGAGAGCAAACACATCAAATCAAAATGAGAAAGAAAACAAAAACACCCTATGGCCAGCCTGACCAACGATGCAGTGGGTTTGGCGTGGTTGGCATGACCCACGGGTCTAGCCGATAATCCACCTCAAAAGTCGTTTCTAATGCCTCTTCCGGCTAACCCGCCTCAAAACTTGTTTCTAATGCCTTAAAACTTCGTTTTAGATTAAAATTAAAACCTAGAGGTTGAAGGTTAACCCTTAAGAATTTTATCACTCTAAAGGCCGGAGAAGGTGACTTATGGCTGGGTTACGACCAGACCTAGTTGTGGGTCACACCAAACACACTAGCATGACCCAGCCATGGCTGGGTGTAGGTTCTTTGAATCTCTTTCTCTCTTTGAGCTCAAATTTATTGTATTTGGTTGTAGGTTATTTTTGTACACTTTTTATGTTTTTGTTTATATGTCAGTTAATATTGATTGGGGGCTGTAAAAATGAGGTTTTAAGGCTCATCCTGATACAAGTTATACTCTTTGTTAAAATATTACACAAAAAGAAAAAGAAAAAGAGTGTGAATCCTTATCCCATTTGCATAATTATTGTGGATTCTTATCTATTTGTCCCTTTAAAATATTAGAAGAGGCTAGAGGGCCAAATGGGACAAGGATCCACAATAATTGCCACAAGTAATGTAAAGAGATTATATGGGCTCACTTGTCCAAATAGGTGGTTTTTCAAAATTTGTTTGGGCGGATGTTCTCATATAGAATCTCTCACATTACTTGTCTAAACTGCTAATAAATCAGACCAATATATAATTATTGTTGATCTGAGCAAATGGCCTCCTCTAGTCAACCAAGGGCAGTCCATATTGAGGTGAGGTGGGGTGGAACTTGTAAATTAAAATCTGAATTAAGAACCTTCTATGCATACATGCACCATTTTGTTGAATGTTGAGGTTAATTAATCAATACTTTGTTTAGGAGTGTGATATCATACTTGTCACGTACGTTAGGCTTATTAGCAATGGCCTTTCCGTTAATGATAAAGACCATAACAAGAATGATAGGTGAGACCGATTTAAGGAAAGACCAGAAAATTTCTAATGATAGGTTATGTTTGGTAGTTGGTACCTTCCCAAAAACAGGGGAAAGATGAAAACAATAAAGAAAACATACGAACTAATTAATCTTTCTTTTTCTTTTTAAAAAAAGTGTAGTTTTATTTGGATAAGTTTTCCTTCAAACTGGGTTAGAGAATTTCTTTTAACTTAGTCTATAAAGAGATTCTTAAATGAGTGAAAATGTATTTTAAATATGAAAATTAAGTTGGCCATACATTGCTCAATGTGTAAAATATAAATATTCTGTTGATTCAGCGAATCTACCAATAGATCGTTTGATTTTATATGAAATATATAATTGCAATTTTGTTGAATTGTTTATTTATTCAACTAGTTATATTATTTATTGTTTTTTCAATTGTATCTTTTAATCTTACGTACCTCTTGGGAACCAAAATCTTGGCTTCCCCTTTGCCCAATGGAGGAGAGGGGTGGCCTTGTGAACCAAAATTATGACATCACCATTGCCTAATAGAAGAGAGTGGCAGTCGCACGACCTCCTCAATCGAAGACGGGTGGCGTCCGTTAAGGGTGGCCACATGGACACTCTTTCTTTTTTAAATTTTTTAATTAGTGAAAAGTCAGCTCCACACTTATTTGTTGTCTCAAAATAAGTGTGTTTTATGTTTAGTATTTGTTACTTTGAAAAAAAAAAAAAAAAAAAATAATTATTTTATTACACACAATCTTCTAAAGTGGACGTCACAAAATGATTTTCTCAATGTGAATCTTACAGAAAACATTTATCTAACTTTATAAAAAACTTTTCAAATCAAACACAAAATTACTTTATTCATTCTTTTCTGATTCGATTAAACGTGTTTCTAAATTTTATTAGGTAGTAAATTGGATGGCAAGCCAATGGCCAGTTAAAACAATTGGACCGACTATTCCATCAATGTTCTTAGACAAGCGGTTGGAGGATGACAAAGAGTATGATCTCAACCTCTTCAAGCCTAATGCAGATGTTTGCATGAAATGGCTAGACACGAAGGACATTGGCTCTGTCGTTTATGCATCATTTGGAAGCTTGGCAGCCCTGGGAGAACAGCAGATGGAGGAGGTAGCATGGGGCCTGAAGAATAGCAATTGCAACTTCTTATGGGTAGTTAGAAAATCTGAAGAAAACAAGCTTCCCAGTAATTTTTTACAGGAAACGGCAGAGAAGGGGCTGGTTGTGAATTGGTGCCCTCAACTAGATGTATTGGCACACAAGGCAATTGGGTGCTTCATGACTCACTGTGGGTGGAACTCGACGCTTGAGGCACTAAGCTTGGGAGTGCCAATGGTTGCGATGCCACAATGGACAGATCAACCAACTAATGCCAAGTTCATTCTGGATGTTTGGAAGGTAGGGGTTAGGATTAAAGTGGATGAAAAAGGCATTGTGACCAAAGAAGAAATAGAGCTGTGTGTAAGGAAAGTAATGGAGGGGGAGGAAGGGAAAGAGATGAAAAAGAATTCGATGAGATGGAAGGAATTGGCTATAGAAGCTGTAGACGAAGGTGGAAGCTCGGATAAAAACATAGAGGAGTTTTTAGCAAAACTTGCACACTCCCAATGTTAATGTAAAAGGTTACTCTACGTTCAAATAATGATTTAAACCATGTATGATTTTACTATTTTATTTTATGCACACTCCTGATGCCAATGTAAGCAGAAGGTCTATATTTGAATAATGGTCGAGAAAATGTAAGCAGAAGCTCAAATATATTTAAAACGTTATGATGCATAATTTCAATCTAATATAGGATCTAAACAGATCCTCTATCATGTCAAGTACAAAAAATGTAACTACGAGGCCCAACAGAAGACTTCACCCCAGTATTGGTTCTGTGTACATATATAATCTTTATCTATCAACTTTGATGTTTTTACTGCACTAGCAATAACGTCTTTCCTATCAGATTGCTAGAATATATCATTCTATATATGAGACAAAACCAACGCCCAAAAAATTAACCGTTGGAATTTGAAGCAATGAGAAAATTGTTCCGGAACCATTTTAGAGGTTATTCAACAGCATCTGCCAAAATCTGAAAGTTACAAGTCACAACTTGAATATTACCCTCTATATACGCCCGTCATCAGCTGTGTTTGCATCTTCTGCCCTGCTACCCAGTTTGACAATGTCTTCTACAAGAATCTTCCCGTCTGTGCAAAATGAAGTTGAGAATAATCCAGTTTCTCATCAAGTAATGCACACTTAATTAATCAAAGATTTAATCTATATTGACAGAAACAGAAAGACCAAAACTTTAATTTATAATGACAACGGAAAGATCACATTTTCCTAGCAGAACTTTTCACTTATAGGAATATTTTGAGAAAACGGGTGTTTAATTTTTCAGGTGTGGGGCTGACTTATAATTCATAAAAAGACCACCAATGGCCGTGCAGCAATCTCCGTCCAACGGGTGGCATGGTAGCCGCAAGGCCACTTTTGTTTTATAAGTAAGAGGTCAACTTCATATCGGTTTGTGTTTTCTCAAATGTAGAACACCCCACCCCCTTCTCTCTCAAAGCACTTTTCAACTTTCTATCACATCAAAAACTATTTAAATTCAAAACACAAAAAACACTTTTCAAAACAACAAAATATACCCTTTGATATGCTTTATAAATGAATTATAAACATCATAGAACATCACAAATTGAGAGAGAGAGAGAGAGAGAGAGGGCAGAAGAAACTTACCTGTGTCTTTGGAGAGGTTGCTGATGAGTTCTTGGACACCCTCCTTGCCCAATGCGTCTTTCAAGTACATAGCAGCAGATGCAACCTCCTCCGGAGTAACTTTCCCATCATAATCTCTGCAAGAATACCGAATTTATTATTTGAATACATAAAGTTAAGTATTAAACATTACAACAAAGTCAACCATTTGACATATTACCCATATTAATATACCATGGAATGAGTGTTATAACATCTACAGGAAATGCCACAACTTGTTGCACATTCTAATGAGACACTACCAGTATTAGAAAAATCTAAGTAGGCCAAGTCCTAAAGGATGAGAATGCTGCTGCCATCTAATCAAGTCATACTCTGAGAGAGCTACATAGACTATCTTGCTTTCCATCTAAAGGGGCCCTTATGCACTACAAAAATAGTCTCTTTCCTAAAACCAGATACGTTTCTAAATTTGATTATCCATGTAGATTATTCTAATGTAAGCGCCTTATCATGACATTACAACAATGCCTCCAAAAAAATATAAACATTATTTCTATCTTTAAAATCATAAGTTAAACAGTTATTAGTTTATCACATTACAAGACATGCTTGAGTAATTATCACACTAAGGAAGAAAAAAAATGAAGCACCAGTAAGTTATACCATGAAAACATTAGCTATGTTTGTTACTGTTTTCAGAGGAGTGTTTTTTATTTTTGGTTTGAAAATTTGTTTTCATGTGACATAAAGGTTGATAAGTGTTTTTGGGTTAGGTTTGAGTGACTGTGTGGCCAGCCTTAATGGAGGAGAGGGGTTGCTGTGGCCACCCCAATTTGGCCGGGGTGGCCACACAGCCATTCTAATTTTGACCAAAAAAAAAAAAAAAAAAACTAATTACATTTTTTAATTTTTTAAAAAAATAAGTTTGCTATTCCCTCCAAAAGTTAAGCACTTGTTTTGTCAATATATTCTTACAAAAAGGTGTGTGAAAAGTTTTATAAAAGATGTTTCATGTTTTGAGTTATTCGTTAATATATTTGAGAAAAGTGTATTTTTCAGACTGAAAAAAAGAAAAAGAAAAAAAAGGAAAAACTTGGAGAACTCTTGGCAGACATAGCCGTTGTCTTCCAGCTATTTCATTGGACTGTTGTCCATCATAAGAGCAGCTTATCTGATGCACATGCATAGGTGAGCGAACACCAAGGAAACAATCACAAACCTGTCAAGGAGTTTCAAACGATCACCGATTTCAGCATCCACATCATCAATTTCCTTTTCAAGATTTTGGAGCATAGCATCAACCTAAAATATACGAAGGACATGAAATAGTTACTGTCATGTTGTGTGAATCGATAATCCTTATACCAGGAAACTGAAAGAGAGAGAGAAATAATACTTGGACTTGAAAATTCTTACCCTCTCTATGAGTGCTGCCGAAGCCTCATCACCTTCAGCCTCTTCAGCAGTGTTGTCAGTTTCCTCTCGGGCAGCTCTATATGCCTTCATAGCATCTTTTTCACCACCAGTACCCTCTTTATCTACCATGCTATTATAAAGTTCTATCTGGAAACATCAAGGCAATTACATGTGAGCAAAACATAAATAACTATTCTCTCATACACAATCATCCGCAAATATACATAACAAGGACTGGTATAATTAGGAACATCAGCCGGTGAATCATTCAGGTTGTCAGAATCAACATAAAAAATCATATAACCCTATCCTGTCACAAAATTCTTATGCACCCAATGAACACAGAAAATAAAGAAAGACATCATATTACAAGCGGAGATAAATTGATTTTACATATATAAGCCAAGTACCAGATAAATTGATCGCAAAGATAGTCACAAATATTACTAGTAGATGTTGTATACAGAATCTAGGGTTGAATGGCATTGAAAAAAAACTATCAGTCAAGAGATCCCCCAAAAAATGAATTGACGATGAAATCAAGGAACATCCGAAGTATATACGTAGATACATGTGAATAACTCAGAATTAGGGGTGCATATGTATTGTCCTCCTTATGGATAAAAGAAGCATATAATTTCTTTCTTCATTTTTAATTTTATTCTCCTTTATGAGGAACATCATTAATAACTACCATGAATCAAACTTCGAAGCCAACATTGGACACAAAAGTGCTGAAAGCAGGTTACCAAAGACTAATCGTGATTCACAATCACAGATGTACAAAGTCTAAAAACAAAGAAATACCTCCTTATTGACAAGCCTCAGAAACTCTTCACGTTCTCTACTTACTGACTGTAGAAAAAGAAAAGAGATCAATTTAGGCAAGAAAAGTTGAATACGTTGCGAAAATAAAATTAACCAATAGTATCTCAACAATTCAAAGCTTTTAATGTCCAGCCTCCTTACAGATGCAGAAGCTAAAACAGCCAAAGCACGACTTAGTTCACAGATGTGTTCTTGTTTTTCTTGTTCTCTTTCTCTGGCTTGTTCTTGTGCTTCTCTTGCCATTGGACTAGTCATCTCTTTAAGTGCCAAATCCTCTTCACTAGCTTTAGATTCCTTCATTCTGGCTTGCTCTTCTTCCTCTTTCTCTTCCTCCTCCTACAATTTAATTTAAAGCAGATCATGTAATTCAATAAGTACTTGACCATTTTGATTTAAAGCTTCAACCTCATTTGCTAACAAGATTCAGATACTATCCACAGTACAGAAACTTAAATAACCATTTTCTAATTCGTACTTTATTTAGATAATCTACTAAGTTATTCTGTGCTTCAACACCAGCCAAAACAATGAACCAAAACTAACTCATATTAAAATAAAATAAACTAAACTACAAGAACAAAGTCATTATAGCATTCTCCTCTAGATAGAACTAGTCAATAATAAGCATTTCAGTCAAGTTCCTAAAGCAGTGATGGGGTTGGTGAATTAGGCATAAACGTGTAGCAATTTTTTTTTTTTTTGTATAAGTACTTCAATCTCACTAAAAGCACAGAGGATGCAACCCTATTACACAAGCATACAAGAGAAACCCCTATATGTGTAGCAAAATATTAACAAATATCAACCTTGATTAGTTCTTCCTGCATCTTAAGATATTCCAGTTTCCTTCTCCTTTCTGACACAGAATCTTCAGATGGCAAAGCTGTAACACTAACAGTATCTGTAACCTCATCGGGCAGAGAAGAGATTGTAGCTTGGAGAGCTTCCTCAAGCCTCAACCTCCCAGACACAAGGAAGGACCTGCATATTTATCAACTAGATAAAGATATCATAGAGTACAGAATAGACAAAGACAGTGAGCAGGACAACTGATGGGGCTTTAGATTACCTGGAAAGGATCAAAAGGGAAGATGGTAGAGAATGATTAAGAGACAAATCCAACCAATCACGAAGCTGCATAAGGGAGTTAACAATTTAATTAATAAACCGACCAAAGTTCCATTCTCTTTTTTTTTTTTTTGTTGATAAGTATTACCAAAATTCTATTGATATAATTCAAACCATTAAAAGATTAATGAACAGATGTAAGAGTTAATATTTTCTTCTGATGACACAATGATTATTTCTCTTTTTGATGGGGGGGAGCAACTTGTAATTTTTTCAGCGATTAACTTGCATTTAGTATGACTTATAACAAAAAGCACAAACAAAACTCACACTCAATTTTGCGAACCTCAGACAGTTCTTCAGCTGCCTAAAAGAAGAAAGGAATGAAATAAGTAGCCATGGTTCAAGAAAAAACCTGTTGGCGCATTTCTTCGACTGAAAGATCTCCAAGCATGCCTCGCTCCCTACACTCCTCACGAAGTTCAGCTTCTGAAAGGGACTCCACACCCTCCGCTTCAATCAATCTATCATCAGCTTTAATCCTAAAAAAGAGAAAAGGGGTGCATTCAATCAGGAAAAGACATATCAAAACAAAGTAATATTTATGATCTATTCTCAAGAAAGGATTTTTGTAAAATATTTGATAAAATCGCCAGACGACAATGATCACCCAACTCTGAATAATAATTAACACAAATTATATATATATGAGATACCTTTAGCACATAAAGCGATGACTTCATTGCCAGTAGTAAGTCACCAGCATTACAGACTTTTATAATTTCTGATAGCTAAGGGGTGAGCTCGCTAGCTCCCAACAAATGAGATTAGTTTCATAGTCTTATTAATTTAATGTTAAAAATGCACCAAAGATTGCATCTCAGACATATACTCAGAACCCTGTATTCCATTGATTTATATCAAGAAGCCACTATGGCCAATTTCACTTAAAGACTGAACATGATACAACCAAGAACCTCTATGCCTATCAAGATCAGCTGCACAACACTCTTACACTTTAATTTCTTAAAGAAATGATAAACTCATTATGAGAAAAGTATAGAATTTGCTACTGATGCAGAAGTATGCACTTACCGCTGGAGTCTTTTTCGGAGCATGTAACGTAAATATGCATCAGTAAAAGCAAATTTGAATAATTTTGTGTCGATTCCCATATATTTGCACATACTGAGTAACCGAGGCCTGTAGCAGTAAAAGAAGAATAAGCATAGAAATTATGATTGGTTCTCAGGTGGTAACCAAATGGTATTGATATCATTTAAAAAGGGAGGTAGAAAAGATTCTTCATATATCACAGTAATCATGATGGCAACCTGCTGATATTATCCAGAGTAAGTTCATCATTAAACAACTTAGCAAAGCCCAAAATTTCATCATTAGAGACAAGGGCCCCCGTTCTAACCTGAATAAAAATAAAAGACATACATGTTAAACAAAAGAAAGAAAGGAGGAAGACCAAGGAGGACAATGAAACTAAACTCCTCACCCTGTTAAGAAACTTATCAAGATCTTCGGCTGTTTTTCTAGTTTCTCCACTCTGTGAGTTTTTAACTTCCTTTGCCATTTCTTTCACGGTGTCCTGGAGGAACTTGGCATATTCTATTCTTGCATTTAACCTCCTTTTCAATGCCTCCTACAAATTGAGCAGTTGAGGTTAAACCAAACATTCAACTTAGAGTATATAATGCAAACAAAAAAATCAAAAATCTAAGCATACATCAATGTTTCAATGGACACACAGCATTATGTGAAGATTTAAGTTTGTGTGTGTGCCAACAAATGCACATGGACATCTCTCCTTATAGAGCAAATTTACAAATTAGAAGAGCCTAAGGGTTCATAAACAAATACGTGGTTTGCACGCAGAGTCAAGGAGACCCTTCCTTTAAGAGAAAAAACTACAAAGTACAAGCTATAGAATGTTCCACCGTCAGGAGAAACAAATTATTCAAAAAAAAAAAAAAAAAAATCATTCCACACAAAAAATGGCTCATATTCATGGTTAGCAAAGTAATGCACTGCACAATACTTAAGAATCATTTTCTAACCCTATTCCATGCTCAGGTACTCAATTCTGCTACAATGGGGTTTAGATATCCATCTACCTACTAAAACCACTACAGGGCCTTTACCAGTGTTATTTAAATTTCCTATCTAAAAGCAACAGCCCCAGAGTGCAAGGTTTAACCTAGAGGGACACATCCTATTCGAGCATTAAGGAACTAAGCTCTTGATGAGTAGTACTTTATAACCAAACACACCACCACATTAGTTCCAAAAGAGTCTTTCCATGCAGGAACATCATCGCAAGAGCAAGAAAAAATAAGAGGTGAAAGTTAAGTGAAAAAGAAGGTAGAATTCTAGCAACATCCATTACAATCAGTACCTGCTCCTTCATTTTGTCTTGAAAAGTCGACGGCAACATGTTGGGAAATAATTTCAGAAATACCGGCAAGAGAAACTCCATGAATGGAACTATGATAAAAACTGCGAAAGGAACTAGCCTAAGAATATCAGCAGTGGTTCGCGTTAGTTGTTGTCTCTCCCTTCTAGAGAGACTCTTCCCACCAGCAAGCTTTAATAGCAATCTTGAACTGATCCTCACGTCAGCCCAGAGTAGCTTTGTACCCAACCAATAATGTTGCAATGTTGATTTAAATTCGTCTTTCCAATGAACAAGTTTCTTGGCCCAGTCTGCCCTGCAGGAAGGTACAGCAAACCAAACAAGCAGTACTCATAAAATCATGTTGGTTAAGTTTTTTTAGTTGAATAATATATATGCATCATTTGGAGAAATAGTCCAACCTGCTCATAGAAGCTATGGCTCTCAAAGCAGGACCAATCCCTAAAAAAGTGGCCCATACTCTTTGCAGACCAGATTTAGTAGCCTTATGAGATTCTTGCAGCCGCTTTGCCTTCGCTTTGGCTTTTGCACTACTCAAACCCTCGACAGCTTGATCACATTCCTCTGGAGACGCTTCCTTTCTCTTTTTAGCAACCATTTCTTTATTTTTCTCGTTATCACTGTCCATTTCAGGCTGTTTGAATGCAGCTGTGGAAGCATTTCGAGTTGACTGTGACATCAATCCCATCCCCATAGGAGAAATGTATTCTGATCTACCATTTCCAAACCCAAAACTGTAATTCCATAATATCCATGCCTAAACTGTCCTAACCCTGAAAAGGGTAATAATCCTCCTTTGCCAAACTTTATCCCCATCCTTCATGCAACTAAAATAGGTAGAAGGTAGTCTTCGCTGCACTTAGGACCCTGTGAATCCAAATTCTGCAGAGCATGCCCATGACTGATACATGGCAAACTTTGAATTGAGCGAGTGGAGGCATTCACGTAACTAGAAAAGAATTTCTTCCTTCTCAAAATTGCTCTGGATGCCATTATCAAATTCTTCTCTCTTTACAAACAGAAACACATTCACATTTCTCAAGAGACCACCCGGTTAAGCTGCTAGATAATTACATTCACAAAAAGACCAATCAAACCACAACACTAAAAAATGATAAATATAATAACATTCCCACAAAGCCCCCATCAGAGAAAAAATTTAAGACACTATCCCATATAAAAAATTCGCCTTTATCAGAATGAACTGTGTAAACTCACTAAACAAAATTACATAACGGAAAAGAACACCATGTTTCAGTAAACCAATCCATCTGTTGGCTAGAATGTACTTCAAAAACATAAATCGAACAGAAAAATGAGTAGAAGAAAATGATATTTTCTATGCAAATTCGTAAACTTTTTTTTTTTTTTATTTGTCTTTTTTTTTTTTTTTTAATGAATAAATTTATAAACATTTCATTTGTAAACTTTATATGTTCTACAAAATTCTGTTGTAAAATAAAATAACAGTTAAAAAAAAAAAAAACTAAACAAGAAGTATTGAAGTTTCCAAGGTTAACATCTTTCTTTTCCTTCGATTTCTACGCAGCCAAACAGAGCAGAAAATGGAATTTTGCAAGCAACGCTGACACTGATAATATAATATCGGAGATAATTTGATAAGAAAAACTAAACGAACTTTAGATATCTACCTATCAACCTCATTTGTCACAATTAATCCTTTAACAACACAAACTAATTCTTCGTACGGACAAAACTAGCCTCGTAAAACGAAGATGAAGAATTAGACCGCAAGCAAAAACTTGTTGCGCAAGAAACATCGACCAATACTCGGTTTAAATTGAATCGATTTGGTTCCTTATAAAACCACAAGAAATCACAAAATAAAGAAACGCAAATGTAATCATTGTGCGGGAAAAAAGATCACACAATCTTCAAACGGTGCGTTCGGTTGTGGATAGTGTTCAGATGATGGTGTATACACTTACGATTTCTGTGAGAAATCAGTACCGGTGATCGAGAAACCAACGTCGGCCGATCGATCTCGCCGAGAGCAAAAAGTTAGGGTTTAAGAGGGTTATGAAGCGGGGACAAGCGATACAGATGTTAGCTTCAGAGAAGAGTGTATGACGACGTCGTTTTAATGGATAGTAGTTTTTACTCCAAAGGATTTGGTGGGAACGTTGATTTGGACGAGAGCTGTGCTGTTCGGTCGTGGCAGAAAAAGAGGAGGTTTTTGCCACCAATAAGAAGTTGCCATCTAACCCAATTCTACTAAACTTAAGTTTACAAAATACACAACTACACCAGATTATTGATTTAAAACATTAATTAAGTTAAAAAAAAAAGAAAAAAAAAAGAGCAGCAGCCACCCCTGGCCCTTCCTCTTCTATACCCACACAAAACCCTTCCTCTTCCTGCTCCTTGTTGATGGGCTTTCACCATGCAATGGCCTCCTCCATCTGGCTGATGCGGTTGAACTTTTTGCGCAGGTTTCGGATGCACTTGTCTCGGATCCGCCATTGCCTTCGATTGATTCGGAGGAGGCACCACCGGTCTTTGGTGGTGGAAGAGGAAGGGTTGGTTTGTGTGGGTATGGAAGAGGAAGGGCGAGAGAGAGAGAGAGAGAGAGAGAGAGGAAGAGTGGCAGCGGCGGAGAGAGAGAAGGAGAAAGTGATTTCGTCCCATATCGTACCTGCAGTCCAGAAAATGATGGCATACCTGGTTTTGTGTGGGTATAGAAGAGGAAGGGCCACGGAGAGAGAGAGAGAGGGAGAGAGGCAGCGGCGGCTGGCGGAGTAGTATTGCTGAGGGCTGTGAGAAGTATAAAAATCAGCTGCTTTTGTTCTCATTTTATTTTATTGCTCCAAGCTGATTTGGCACTCATTTATTGGTGGGCGAAAAACCCCCCTCGTTTGCCAGGACCAAACTGATCTGAAGATATTCCCTGGTTTGGGAGGCTTTCAGAGTCTTCCAGTTGCTGACACCTGTCCATACGTTGTCGAGATTTGGATCTTCTGGAAAAGTATTCTCTTGCTCTCCAAGAATATACTTTAAATTCTCAATTCGTTTGGCCGCCTTTGGCGTGATGGCGTGTTAAATAAAATAGATATCCGTGGTGCGTAGCAACAAAATCAAATAGGAACGTAAGTTTTTAAAAGTATCACAAAAGGTATATATGGTTTGCAAAAAAACTTCACCTTTGTTCACATTTCGTTAGATTTTTTAACGAAATATTATGTCACTTTTACATGTGGGCATCATATGGTGTAGTATTTAGATTTTTGAGTGCCACATTATTTTAAAAAAAATTCAAAAGTTAAAAAAATATAAAAAGGACAGCAGCCCCAGGTGTATTCCGAATGGCATCAAACGATTCAAAGTTTTCAAACACACAAAGTAGACAGTAATCAAAACCCAGTAAGCAGTAGTAAAAACAAAATAAAAATAGACTGAGAGAGACTGATATCGAGTGAAAGACTTTGATTTCCAAACTTTGTTAACACCTCTACTGACTGGCCAATAGGTGGAAGTCCTAAACTTGAAGAAACCCATCTCAGAATCAAATTTAAAATCGAATATGAAAACTGGAATTGGAAGGATCTTGCTGAAGTGCGGTGTGGGTTTTTTTTTTTTTTTTTTTTTGAGTTTGAGTTTGATAAGGGTTCGATTTGGGGACTTGTGGACTGCTGACTTGGGGTTTGGGGGCTGTAGCTCGACCAGGTGGGTGGATCAGGTCCCCTCATATTAGAGGGAAATATGAGGCTCTAATATTTTCATCTGTCCGTCCATGTTCATCTAATCGTCCACAACACACCATGTGTCCCACTTAAATATATAATAAAATATTAATTAATTTTTAAAAAGAAAAAAAATTAAAATCAAATCAAATTAAAAATAAAATAAAATTGGAATGGTCGGCAAGCCCATAGGGGGTGGCACCCCATGGGGTGGTTTGGCCACCCCAAATGGCCAAAAAAAAAATAATAATAATAAAATCAAATTTAAAAAAAAAAAAAAATTTGGGGTGGCTGGCCACCCCTATGAAATGGTTCGGCCACCCCAGTTGCTGTCCTTTTTAAAAAAAAAAAAGACGTGGCACCTAAAAACCTAGGTTCAGGTGGTGCCCACGTGTAAGAGTGACATAACATTCCATTAAAAAATCTAACTTAATGTTAACAGAGGTATGAAGTGAGTATTTTTGCAAACCTCAAGTACCATTTGTGATATTTTTGAAAATCTAAGTGTTTGTTTGATTTTGGTGCAAACCACATATACCTATTTTGCATTTAACCCTAAATAAAATTACTTTAATTTGATAATTTGCATTCCCTTTAATTTGAACCCTTCATTTCAAATAAACAGTATAAAACACAATAAAATATAAGACAGAATAGCATCGCGTGCAAGTCACAAAAATGACCACCAAGAGTGGGTCAATAGCCAAACCATTTCGGTGATCAAATGAAATAGTTGCTTATAACTAACATGTCGTGCAAAACATCGTTTCTTTCTCTCTTATCAGGGTGTAAACCCAATCCGATTTTTCAGTTATTGACTAAAACCGAAACCAGGATCCTCAGTTTTGAATTTTTTTTAAACTAGAACTGGAACTGGTACCCAGTTAAGTGTTATCGTATTTTAAGCCATTCATTTTCAATGAATAGCTCAAATTAAAGATATTGCACCAAATCTCCATCCATAATATGCAGCGTGGTCATAGCATGTTGATAGTTATAGAAATCATAACTATTAACCCGATCATTCCAATTATTTGGAGTCAATTACATAGTCCCCAACATTAAATGCATTTTACAGATTGTGGACTAACTCTCCTTCGAGGATTAATTATTCATGGGGTTACAAGTAAAAACAAAGCTCCTTCATAACATTACACAGAGAAAGGGGATTTTGTCCCAGCTCCCTACGAGGACAAAGAATGAGAAATAAACTATCTTCTTTTTTTTAATCTTTGTCCACTTTGTTCAAATTCACACACTGAATATATGCCCAAAATACTAGTACAGTATGAAACTCCAAAACTTGAGTCGAAAACGCCTTAAATCTTTTCTCTATTTCCTTTTCCAATGGAATTGAGTGCCTCTTCTTTATACTTCTCTTCTTTTTTTCTTTTTTCATTTTTCTTTTCTTTTGCTAAGACCTCCTCTTAGATCCTGCATATAATTGTATCAATATATATTAGGAGGAGAAATCAAAAGAAAGAAAACCTTCCAATTAGAGTAACAAGTAAGATAAAATGCATCAAGGAATCTACACCTTTTCTTTTCAATAAACATGCGCAAAATAAGGTATGCTCACAAGATTCATTGGAAAACATTACCCATAACTGATCAAATATCAAATATCAAAATCAAAATCATAGTTCTAGTCTTATAGATGTATTAATATATTACGTTATATGAATCACCGGCACCCTCAAAGGAGTATTTCTAGGAAATCATTTAAAAAGGAAAAGTAATAAGGTCTTAAATGAATAAACATTTATATAGTTTTTTATGTGACTTACCAATCAATGAACAAAATCATGTGATGTCTTACTTCTTTTAGGAATATTTTACCATTTCCAAACGATTCAGGAATACTCCCTTCTTTCAAGATGACAACCCTAACGAAATTTTTGTCTATATGATCATTTTCACACACAAAAGTTCTGGTCAAATTCTTGAAAATTTCATATAAATCTACGAAATATTAACAACCTCCAAAGACTCAATTTCTTCACTTGAACTCTGCAGACCGTAGAACTATTGCAAACAAACTAGGTCATTAAAAAATCCAATCCTATATATTTGAAAGCTGGAACCCTATTTTCAACATTTCAATGAGTGTGAAAGGTTAATTCTACTAGCTCAACAATGGTTATCAAGGTATATTCCAAGTTTCTTCGCATAGATTTGCTCTTATAAAAAAAAAAAAAAAATACAACCTCTTAAGGATACTTTGTAAGAGAAGCATACCAAGGAAGCTTAAAAGCATCTTTCCACCATCCTTGTTTTGAGCAAGTTGCTACTATTTTGTCCAGCCGTACGATGATCTCAGAAAAAGTTGGTCTAACGACTGCTTTTTCATCCCAACATTCCTCAACCAACCTGCAGATATGATATCAAAGTATCAAAAAGCAAAATTCCTTCTCAAATTTAACAAGAAAAGATTTTAGCACATGAAGTTCCCAGAGATTGTTCATCAATTTCTTAAGAAAATTTACTTAAAATAATTCTAAAAAAGAATAAAGAAAAATTAAAAAACTCTCAAGTTCAGTTTCAATAATAGCTTGATGAACCTTTTCATTGGAAAGTTACACTCGCACCTCTTAGGTCTTCCTCACTCTCCTTCCTATTTGTTAAGATTTAGATTGGCGAATTTGGTGTCCAAACAGGCAAATTGTTGGACTATATTAAACTTGTAAGTTTGGGTGTAATTTGACCTTAGCTTGCAGGAACCGTTCTAACGGTGTGGATAAACTTACTTCCAAAATGAAGCGTTTGCTAGGCTGTTTGTTGAGGGTTCAAACAGGTAGTATTAGAGATGTCCATTCAGTGCAGCATTCAGTGTGACATTAACGTTCAGTTCTAACAGCGTGGATAAGCTTACTTCAAAATCAAGAGTTTGCTAGGCTGTTTGTTGAGGGGTTCAAACAGGGAGTATTAGAGATGTCCATGCAGTACAGCATTCAGTGTGGCATTCGAGCAAGATGCATCATTGAAGATCCTGAGAGCATCGTTTGGTAAAGTGCTTGCTGAGACATCCAAACAGGGATGCATCATTGGAGAAACCGAGAAGTCAATTCGATAGGTTGTTCACTAAGTTGTCCGAATGCCCATTAGCTGAAGAAGTTCCACACCTAACCATTCAGAAGAGCATTTGCTGAGCCGTCCAAACATCGCCACCAAGAATACGATTTAACGTAGTTCCGTTCGAACTGTGGGTTGGTACCATTCAAACGGCACCTCAGATTTTCCTTATTTGCGTCTCATAATCGCTCTAGTAAACCTAATTTCCTAGAATCTATAAATAGGCCTCTCTATGCACAATTTTTGTAAGACTATGAGGCTATGGTTTAGTGTGCAAAGAGAGAGTTCTTTGGAGCGTTCATGCTAATTCTCTCTTAGAGTTCTTTTGGTTAAACCACACAAACCTTTCCTTCACAAAAAAACCATTAGGCACCAAAGTTCCAGGATTGCAAAAGGAGATCAAGTAGAACAATTGTCAAGAGGTTTTAGAAAAGCTATTGCGGTAGAGAGCAAGTCGCTTGTCTAGTACAAGGGTGTATCAACTTTAAATGTTTTGTAAGTGTGAACAACTTGTATCAACTTTAAATGTTATGTGTTTCTTTCTCTACTTAGTGGTGGTTCTCTTGTATGCTTCTTGTGTACATGAGTTACACCCCTTTGCACATAAAATAAAAAAAGAAAAGAGATTTTGATATCCATTGTTTAGTAACTAAGGGTCTAAATTAGCGTTTTGCATTTGGTATTAGAGCAAGGTTTACTCTTTTTGATTAAATTTTTAGTGCGATCCTGGCACCTTTCATAAATGTCTCAATATCTATCTCAATTTCTTAACTCCCTCCGTATTTCAACTAAAACAATTATGCTTATTGGAAGGTTCAGTATGAGACTTCTTGAAATCCTTAGATGAAGGTGTTTGGAATTCTATTGGGAAATGCTAGAAATGGCCAACTATTTTGGCTGACACGTGGTCTAAGAAAGAAATCAATAAGTGTAATTGGAAGAGCAAGGGACCAAATGTCATCTTCATGGCTGTTTAACCAGAAGAATTCAAAAATATCATTGTGTGAAATTGTCAAGTAGGCATGGAATATTTTAAAAGTCACTCATGAAGGTACCAAAATCTGCTAAAAACTCACACATTGACTTCTAAATTTAGAGAGATTAAGATGAAATATGAAAGCGATATTTGATGAATTTTACGCTCGGTGTATGATACTGTGAACTCCTCTTTTAATCTAGGTGAAAAGATTCCTAATAATCGAATTTTTAGGAAAATCCTTAGGTCTTTGCCTCAAAGGTTTAGACCAAAGATGACTGCTATAGAAGAAAGTAATTGTAACACCCTGATTCCAAATGAAAAGATGAGAAATAACCCACCTAGAGTAGGTAGTTTATAAACATACTCATGAATGCTAAATCTCATATTTCCTAGTCACAAGGTGATATTGGGTTTTATAAGAAATTTTAAGAAAGCTCCAAATTGACTAATCTTTTTGGGGTGATGGCGTAGATGTGGTTAGCATTTTTTTCCTTGGTCGTTATAAATGGTATCAAAGCCAAGTTGCCCTATTTGAGATGGTGGGTATGCACAAGCCCATGAGGGTCGACAACAAGGACGTTAGATCCCAAGAGGGACTGATTGTGGCGTCCCACATTACTTGGGTGTGGAAAATGTGATATGTTTATATGGAGCATCCTCTCTCTAAATGGTATGAGGTCTTTTGGGGTAAACCCAAAAACAAAACTATGCAAGTTGAGGCCCAAAGCAGACAATATCATACAACTTGGAACAAGTTGTTACATAATGGTATTAGAGAGCCACCTAGTAATGCCAGGCCATGTGATATTAAAACACTGCATGACATGGCCCTAACAAAGACATCAAGAGTTTAAGAGGGAGAATTTGTAATGCCCTAGTCTCATATTGGGAAGATGAGGAGTAACACATATAGAATGGGTGATTTATAAAGATAGTCAGGAGTACTAAATTCCACATTGCCTAAAAACCAAACTTTATAAGGAATTCTAGAAAAGCTCCAAAGGGTGTGTCAACTACAAAGGTTTTGTAAGCGTGAACAACTTGTAATCTCTTTATTTGTCTATAATAGATTGACTTCCTATAGCTTTGGTTGTGCCTTGGGGTAACTTTATTTTTGAATTGTTCTTTAAAAGGTTTCAAAATTAACTAGTCATTTTGAAGTGATAGCGCAGATGTGACTAACTCTTTTCCCTAGATCATTATAAAGGGTGTGTCAACTACAAAGGTTTTGTAAGCATGAACAACTTGTAATCTCTTTATTTGTCTATAGTAGATTGACTTCCTAGCTTTGGTTGCCTTGGGGTAACTTTATTTTTGAACTATTCTTTAAAAGGTTTCTACTTCATTGCCAAAATCTTTGTGTTGATTGTTTTAATGCTTTGCTTGATTTTGGTATTCATATATGTGGTGCTTGCATTGAAAGTTGATAACTTTATTAATCTTTATTGTTGTTAAGATTGAGATATTCATTGTTTAGCAACTTGGGTTTAAACTAGCCTTTTTCACTATTCTTATGGGATAGGAATTGTCACTTGAACTGAACTTCAGGAAATAATAATTTAATAATATAAAACTTAACATATGTCTAGCACTAGAATTCCTACATATATTTCGTACTTAATAAAGTTGGGAAGTCAAATTAGAAGAAATGTTAATAATCAATAAAAACACATCAAATTGACCTCTAATGATTAGGGAATGACAAAGAGTGTCCATGTTTTGCTCAGCACCCAGCAATCTTTTACTAACTCAATTTTTTTCATCCATGAAAAAAATCAATTCATGCCAAACCTGGATTTTTAAGCAACTATGCAACTTTGTACGCAATTTAAAGAATTATCCCAATAACAAAGGGTTGCCAACTAAAACATTTCAAGCTCACTAGATCTTCAAGAATTACCCAAATTTAAATAATAAATAAATAAATAAACACTATTGCTGGGTCAACAAATCTCATCAAACTTGCAGAAGAAATTTGAGTCTCAACTGCACATTTCTAAGGCAGGGTATCTCAACCAAGAAAGTTAAATAAACATCTTAAACCTATAGTAAATTTGATGAGTTGTCTCGAAAATCAAACTTACTCTTTTAGCTCTGGAGGATAACCTTTTGCTTTGATCTTGAACGGCGGTCTCTTTCCTTCTAAGCACATAATTATTATGCTTCTTCTGGAGACTTGGGATGGAAAGGCTGTATACCCTCAATCATCTAGCCCATACAAAAACAAATACAAGAAACAAGTGGTTGAGACTGAGTACCCACCAATAAACAACTGTGAGATAAAGGTCCACTGTACATTCAACTATAGGGGAGAGAGGAACAAAAAAAACGGAACAGAAGACATCATGTTGCAGCGGCAGACACATGCCAAAACAATTGAATTCTCCAAACCAGAATCAAAGATATGTTCTTACAAAGATATTACAACTGAAGCCATTCAAGCTAGAAAATCAGTGGATGAAAATGGGACACATGCCCAATGTTAAAATATTAGAAACCCAGGAAAGTGAAGGTTATCTCCACAACTTAAGTGACCATCAAGTGTTTAAACATGATATCATATTAATCATGGTAGCATACAAACAATTTGTGAAGAAGTACCTCATATACAATCAGACCGAAAGAATAGGCATCCACACTTCTGTCAAATATCTCATCTTTGTAAAGCTCGGGTGCCATATACAAGTCTGCAATCAATAAAGCAAATCATTTAATGAGCCCACAGAAATTATAATCCCCAGCCTTTCTCAAGTACTTGATCTTTATTATCTACATCCTCCATAGAAACAACTTATAACAACACAAACTGAAAAAGGTCATAAGCTGCATCCATAGGAGGATTTTACAATAGGAAAGACTAACAGATACTGAAGACAAGATTCACTTAGTCTTTAGGGTTGAGTAGGTTCCATTCAGGACTTGTCTTGGGTCAATAACTCGGATAAGCATAATTGTTTACTGTTGACATTGTGGCTACAAGTGTCAAACTGTGATTCTATGAAAATTGGCAAAAATATATAATATCTGTAAGAAAATCCATAGAATATATTGTTCTTTGCGGCATAGGACTCCAGAGCAGCAAACCATAGCCCTTCCAACTCTTTTCAGGCAAAAATTTGTTTTCCAAAGCATCTTGGCTTGTTCCAATACTTGAATAAATCAAGATACCTGTCATAATTGATATCCTGTTTTCATCCTTCCATATTGCTCTAAGAGTAGATGTTTCTAAGCTTTCAACTAGGCCAATGAGAAGTTCAGAATTCAAGGCTCTAAGAGACCATATGGATCTTGAATCCTTAGAAAGACGCTTCTAGTAATGACTTCCCATAACTGGCTAACGGCACCTAGCAATTATCACTTCTTTTTGCACACTAAAAACTCGTACTTTCATACTGTACTGGGAGTTGAAGGAATGTTCCTCTTTTGGAATCAAATTACTTGTATGTATACTGTCAAAAGCAATGATAATTTTCTCTCAGAGTGCACATTGTGTCTACTAAAATATAAGAAAGATCCAATACGAGAGATAAGATATAAGGTGTACACAAGAACTTACTTGAACGGTCAGGCCCTGGCTGCGCTAGTTTGGCTTTGTCTGGTGCCATTTTGGACAATCTTATCAAACCAAATCCAGCTACTTTCAACTGACCTCCATTATCCAGAAATATATTTCTGGCACCTTACCAAGATTTTAAATATTAAAGTACATCCCAAAAAAAAAAAACAAAAAAAATTCAAATCTGGTTTGCAATTGCTATACACATAGATCAACTTCTGCATTTGGTTGTCTTACATTGTCTTTAAGTCACAGTGGATAATTGGGTCTGGTTTACATTCATGAAGATAATTCATGCCCCTGATAAGACAAAATTGACCAAGAGATCAGCACAGGAAGAAGCTCGAAAACTAAGACAGGAATATTAGGAACTATAAGCACTTCAGGATTTCATTGATATAATACCCATTCCAATTAAAAAGACTAAACACATAGAAAATTAGTATAAGTACTATGTATACAAGAATCAGGGTTCACATTTCTATTCAAATGATAACATTCACAAAGTCTTTAGGACATGGTTCTAGAAAGATAGATAGACATGCCTAGCAATATCAAGAGCAAATCTTAGAACTTTGGATGGAGACAGACGCCTTTCTTTTGAAGATAATTTCCCAAGTCACCCTGAAAAGCACCACAAATATCAGCAATGTCAAGTTTGAGATAAAAGTATTTTAATTTGAAAAGAAAAAGTTCTAACAAATCAATGCAGCATTCCTATAAATTTTCAGAGTAGGGTAAAGCTGTTCCTAGCTAGGTAGAGCAAATTTAACTAACCCAGGAAAAACTCCTCTTAAAAGAAGTTCATGGTAATCCACAGGCATCCTGGGCTAGGAATTATCCGAACTGCCATCCAATGGATGTTATGGGTTCAAAATCTATCATATGATCAGAAGAGATGACAAAAGATTTGAAACCAATAGTGGGCCTCAACCAAAACCTAGAAAATTAGTGCTACAGGATAACTAATATGGACAAAACTTCAAATATCATAGCCTTCTTCTAAGAAGACTTAAAAATTCAGAACAAACAATGTTTGTTG
Organism: Carpinus viminea; assembly: GCA_013348765.1. Taxonomy (NCBI): domain Eukaryota; kingdom Viridiplantae; phylum Streptophyta; class Magnoliopsida; order Fagales; family Betulaceae; genus Carpinus; species Carpinus viminea. The sequence goes on along the minus strand of CP054671.1, from coordinate 12,167,914 downwards.
AAGATTTTATTTGGCATTAAGAGTTCAATGTATTAGATAAGCATTTGCTTTGAGGAACAAATATTTCTTCCTAACGGGTTGCATAGTGAGTGAAGGATCATCTTAGTCCTCATTTTTATGGAAGAGGACATATTTGCATTCTAATACTCCACTTGTCTTGCTTCCTCTTCTCACTAGGCAAACCATACGATCATGGAGGGAGAGACTATTCATGTTTCCACCTTATCTACTCTTCCCTTTCCCATGTCAATCAGTGTGTTCATCTTCTACCAAAAGATAATCTTTACACAAACTCAAACACATGCATATTGTCAGCACTCAAGTTTTTTCTTTTTTCTTTTTTTTAAAGTCAGGGGGGAGGAGAGAGAGTATAGACTTGCTTACTTTTGGATGATACTCTGAAACAATCATCATAGGTTTATTTTGGGTAACAGCTCCAACAAACTGAAGCACATTAGGATGCCGAACCTTTTCTAACAATGTTAGCTCGTGTTTGAAAGCATTTCTGTTAAAAGAAAGGAAAAATTAATTATGAAAATAGGAGTTAATGTTACAGCTATGAAATAAAATCTATGAACCAGCAAATTCAGCAATCCTGCTGAGCCAAACCCCAAATAACCACACAGAAACTTTAACAGCAACAGCATTTCGTTCAAACCAAAACTAAAGCTTTCTTCGAAATTCCTTAAAGGGAAGAAGACTGAAACTCCTAGTCCACTTTGAGGAAAGTGAAATGATAAATAGACATCTTTCAATAATTTAAAGGCTAAAGATCACTGAAGCTTAGTCATTAAAAATCCAGGTAGATATGTATTTCATAAGCTTCCCTTGCACAAAAATCCTACGAATTTGATTACCAATTCTATGTATTCAATTTTAAATACATTTGTAGTTTGGTTGTTAAGGCCTCCAAAAACAATATACCCGATTTTTAGGTTGTTAAGGCCTCCAAAAAAATATATATTTGGTTTCTATTCTTTAGAAATTTATACAAATAAGGGAATAAGAATATATCAAAGCAACCATTATTTGATTGGTGTAAACAAAGGAAAAAAAAATCAACAAAAAATGAGTTTATCCCCACTCCTGGGGTATGCCACTACCATGCACACCATGAAAAATGATCTAGTTATGAACAACAGCAATGCACCCAAGTTGTCTCAAAAATCAAAAGATTAAAAGAATTACACATTACTTTCAGGAATCAAATTTCACATTCACACATACAACAAAAACAGCATTAGCCCACGCCTATCTGACATGCATAAAAAGTAAAAATTGTGTCAAGAAGACTCCAAGATACAAGGTCTCCAAAAATGCAAAATACAACTCAAGTAAGACTTTCTTTTAAATGATTGAGGTCAGCTACGTAAGTCCTTTCCCAACTAATTGTGGTCCACCACTCAATCAAATTATTTTTTTCTTTTTTTCTTTTTTGCCATTCATCTCTATCTAATGTCTATTGGTTTCATCCTTGGCCATATAATTCCTTGATACCTTTACCTATAAATTCTTCGATCTCCCTAAATCCTTTTGCACCTTCAACCTTGATTAAACATCTTTTCCTACTTCCTAAAATGCAAAACAACAAAATAAAAAAGGAATGTTGCGAGGTAAGAACATCTAGACAAAATTAGGGTGCTCCATGGAGGAACTTGTCACAAAAAGAAAAAGTATGAAAAATCCACTTGCTACAAAGGGGATTTTGTATAGATTAAGTGGGGCAAAAAAGTGAATTTCAATCGTCATGGTTGATATTAGAAATGAAAGAGAAATTAAAGAATATTGGAAGTTGTTACTCTAAAGAGAAAAGACTGATCCAACATACATATTGAAAACACTGTAAAAATGAGATGATCACATACATGCTTTCAGGGTCTGAATAGCTGTCCTCGTCAAGTATCTTTACGGAAACCTTTGTGCCATTCCACTTAGCCACTTGATATGTTCCCTGTAAAGAGGTACACGAAAAAAGATTTCTATAATGATATTATAAATATTTGTGAAGTAATCAATAATTAGCTCAGTTCTTACAGAACATTGAAAGAGGAGATAAAACAATGACCATACCTTTGAGATCCTGTAACCTTTCCGAACCTGAAGTTCCTGTGGATTAAGCTCATACTCTGGAACTTCTCGAGGATTTACAGCCATAGGCGTCTTCCTGATTTTCTAAAAGTATGAAAAATGCCAATTTATAAGTCTCTTTACAGGCATGAAGTCTCACCTAAAAGACAAGAAAATGTTCATATTATACCGGAATTTTGGCTCCACGGGCTTTCAAAATATTGTAAACTTCTGTATTTCCGTAATATTTAGCATCAGCAGCTGCCTGTCCAGATAAAAATCACTTTCATATAATATAGCAGAGACATTAATTGTAATATCTTTCCTAATTCTCAACATCAAATTATTCTTCACTTTATTGAATGATACAAGAAATTCTTTACCAAAAAAAAAATTACGCATCCATTCAAAAATTATATTGAAAATTAATCTAAGCAACTCCTTTAAAAAATAATTTTATAAATTCCATAGTCAAACAAATCAACTGGAGCAATACACAAAAGGATAGGAATAACAATATTAAAATTAAAAAATTAAAAATACTGGAAGTACTATACCGTGCCCCCCCAGCGATCACGAGCATCAATGTTGGCCTTCCTGCTGAGCAAGAGCTTGACGACCTCGACGTGGCCTTCGCAGGCAGCGATGTGCAGCGCGGTTCTCCCGTCCAAGTCGATGCTGTTGACATCAATCCCTTCGTTGAGCAGATCCTCCACCCCCTTCATGTCTCCTCTGCACGCCATGAACAGAAGCTGCATCGTGGCGTCCAAGTTCTCCGGCACCGACAGCTCCAATCCGGCCGCGTCCCGGCTGGGGCTACGGCGTATCGGGTCCAGAGACGACTGCCTCCCGAAGCTGAACCTCGGGTTGTTCCTCCTCGGGTCCAGCGACGACTGCCTTGAGAACTGCCTGCTCAGCGTCCTCCGCAGCGCGCCCGTCGAGAACTGCCGCGATATCCCCCTCCTCAACTGCGCCGCTATGCTGTCCATCCCTTTTCACGCCAATCAATCACTGACCAGAGTTTCACGAAGATGATGGTGATGCCGAAGAACACGAAGACGAAGATTACATGTGGCGGTTGCGATTGGTTTGGGGCCGGATCGAGAGCCTTAGGGGAGGAGCGGATGTGCTCTCGATGCCGAGCCACAGAAGGGACACTCAGAGTAAAAGAGAGATCGCGCGTGTGTTTGTTTGCTAATGTCAATTTGAGATCCACGCGAATCGCTCGGGACAGAGAGAAAGGAGAGAGAGAGACAGAGAGAGCAAGAGCGCTTTTTGCTTTCCTTTCCACACAAATGGAGCGGAAAAAAAGCCGTTAATATTTTTTGTACGCTGGGCCAGACGTGTAAAACGCGGCAAACGATCCCCTCCGGTTCTCATCTTACAATTCCTTCTCTTTACTATTTTTTTAACTAACATTTTCCAAAATTCATTTCTTTAAATTAAATTGACAATAAAAAAAAATCATTTACAAACTGATAAAACCATTAATAATAGACCGAGTAATGCTATTAGTCTTCGTAAAGTCCTCCTGGAATCATTCTAAATGTGACGTGACTTTTAAAATTATCGTTGAATTTGAGATGTGATTCATTGAACTTTGATTTATTAGTGATTTTAAAAGTTATATCACATTTGGATGACTCCAGGAGAACTCTAGAAAGACTTATAGCATTACTTATAATAAAACAGTGATACTCATAATAAAACAGTGATATAATTAAAATAAATTGATAAGTAATATTTTTACCTTAATTATTTAATAAATTTTAAATTTTAAAATCAAATTATAAATAAAATTAGGGAAAAATATAAAAAAGACTCACAAACTACAGGCATTTGCAATATAGCCTAAAAAAGCCTCCCAAACTACTAGTCATTTGCTATATAGCATCTTCAAAAAGTAATAATGTAGCCCCAAAACTACCAAAATGTATCAAAAGAGTTACTTTATTTTATTTTATTTTATTTTATTTTATATTCCAATAAGACCCCTATTCTTTTAACAAATAAAATAATAAAATAATTGTAAAAAAAAAAACTAAACAATTTTTTAAAAATACAAAAAAATAAATAAAAACTAATGGGCTAATAGATACAAAAAAAAAGTTTTTTTGAATAAATAATTGTTTGGAATAAAAAATAATGTTTTTTTTTTTTTTGCATTTATTCGCTCATTAGTTTTTTTTGTATCTCTAAAAAATTGTTTGGTTTTTATAAAATTATTTTATTATTTTATTTGTTAAAAAATAAGAATATAAAAATATAAATAACATTTTTAATACTAAGGGACTTTTTTTTTTAATTATATTTTTCCCTTAAAGTGAATTTCAAGTAGTGGAAGGAATGCGTGCATTTTGGTGTGGGCACGTTGAGCCTAATACACAAAGTCAAAGTCAAAGTCATTGTAGCACAGTATACAAACTTGAAACCAACTACAAGGCTAAGGCAAGAAGTAGGAGCCGTAAAGTCAAGTCACGAGAGTGGTAATGTCTTGCAACTACCCACCCTATCTTATGTCTTGTTATTGTGCGGCCAAAAGAATCTTGTCTACGACGTGCCCTTTGTGACGTTGATCGGGACGTCGGCTAAATGTGATGCCAAAACCAGTGAGTCCACGTAATACAATTTTTGATGTGACTTCTGTAGCCAAAAACCAAAATAAAAGGTGGGTACGTACTCATATACATGAGGAATAACTTTTCTCAAGATTTTTTTTTTCTTTTTTTTTTAGAGAAAAAAATATATGAAAATAAGAATTTATTAATTATTGAAGAAAATATAATTGGATTAAATTAAAGAACAATGAATGTACCAAAAAGCGTGTGGGTAGAAAAGAAATGGGGTTATGGTCGGCCGCCCCATTACGCAAGTCGTAATAAGAAAACAACCCCATGATTACAAATATTGACTTTGGAAGTGGGAGGATACCCAAAGTGCATTAATTTCTACACATTAGGTAGTATGTACCGTACCCCACGAGCCATATCCATCCATATGAATATTCTAATACAATCCCACGACCGAAAGGGAAAATCAAAAAGCTCGTCCAATTTTTTTCATTATTTTTTTCTCTTTTTAAAGAAAGAGTTTACTTATATCCCTTAAAATCCTATTTTTACTGTCTCCAATTAAATAATTAACAGATAAGTATAAACATAAAAAATACACAAATAATTTGAACCAAAATACACTAAATTTTAAAGTAATAAAATTCTTAAAGGGTTAACCTTCTATTTTTATATTTTAGTTTTAAATTTAAAAACAAGTTTTGAGACATTAAAAACTAATTTGAGGTATTAGAAACTAGCTTTGAGGCATGTCATGGCCAATTGGGTTTGAGGCGGGTCACAACCATTGGAATTTGAGGCGTTCACAATTGGGTCTGGCTAGACCCATACAGACTATGATTTTTTTTTACTCTAATTTAGGATAGTTGTTCTCACTTTTATTTTTTTATATTTTTCTTAAATTAATTGTGTGTTATATAATAATTAAATGCTGTAAAAATGTTAGTTTACACCAAAAACATGATAGGAGGTGCTTGCTTATTATTATTATTATTATTATTATTATTATTATTATTATTATTATTATATGCCCAATGCCAATTGCCCAAGATTTCCTTGCTGGATTGGATCATATCCCAGTTATCGTTATCTTGTCATTGACCTGCCCATTCTCCATCATTAATGGCAGAAAGCTGTGAGAGGATATTTTGATATGCAGCAATTAATTGTTCAATTTGTCAATAATTTCTTTTTCTTTTTTTCTTTTTACAATGATAATTTTTTTAAAATATCACCGTCCTTTTCAGTTTTTCAGATTTTGCAATATTTTCTGGGGAATTACATCTCTGGCTACTAGCTGACAAGCTGTTCTCGGTCTATCACAACTTTCTCAACTAAACAATAATTTCTTGACCTTTTTTTTTTTTGTTTTTTTGGCAACAAGTGTATTCTCAAATGTAATTTCCTCTTCTCCCATGCTTAAATTAGAAGAGAATTCATATAAAGTCGGTTCATATAAAGTCTCCTTTCTATCAAGAGACCCCTCCTAGAGCTCCTATAATTTTTCTTACCTCCTTTTTTGGGCAAAACAAAAATTGGAGGAATCCAACCAAATACACCCTTAATAAGTAGAAAAATCCAATCAATCACCCAAAATATTTAACCATATAAAGGAGTACACAGTTTTTTTGGCTGGCTTTGTTTGGTAAATGAATGAGTTGGGGTCTCTTTTGTTACTATTCATCACAATTTTTTCAAAAAAAAAAAAAAATCAATATTAAAACATTTTAATTTTTTTACATTTTATATCACATCATTACCTTCTTTTTATTCAAATAGAAAAAATCACTACAAAACAAAAATGTTCATTTTTCCATAACACTTTTATACTTTTCTATATCAAATATATATATTCACATCAATTTACATTAACTATAGTGTCTAAATCAAAACCTTTATTAAACACCCCATACATGTGACCCCAACTTGTGACGGGACATGAAGTGAGTTTAAGCATAAGATGTGACTATCATTTTAGGAGACTCACTCAATCAAGTTATTGAAGCAAAAAAAGTCTCCTTTCTAGCAAGAGACCCATCCTGGAGCTCCTATAATTTTTCTTGGAAAAAGTTTTTAATTAAATTGGGTTATAGAATTTTTTTTCAATTCAGTTTATAAAAGTGACATATTTACTGAGCATGCATGTAAGATGCATATATTTTTTTAATAACAGGAATAAAGTTAGAACAAATTTTATTAAAAATTAATGTGTATATCATATGCTATTAAAAAAAAAAAAAAGAAAAAAAAGACATATCACTTTTATAAACTAAATTAAAAAAAATTATTCCAACCGAAAGGAAAACTATGTCAATTTTTCTTACCTTATTTTTTGGGCAAAACAAATAGGAGGAATCCAACCAAATACATGCTTAATAAGTAGTAAAATCCAATCAATCATCCAGGCTGTGTTTGCCAACAGTAAAATGGCCTGGATTTTGAGAGTCCCAAAAAAATTCATTAAAATCAACTCCAACATTCTTACTTTTTTATATTACATCAATAATTTTTATTACTTTTTAAATAAATAAATCATTACAAAACAAAAAATTTCATTTTTTTATACAAAATATTCTTACTTTTTTTCCTTATATCAATCAAATCAACTATTATTCCAAGCCATTTTATTGTTTTCAAACACAGCCCCAAATACACAGATTTTTGCTAATTACGTGTGATCCAATAACTTGTGACGGGACATGAAGTGACACTTTATATTTGATAATATTTTTTTTTATGAATAATTGGAAATTTGGAGTACATAAATATAATATAAATAATTAAACCTCACATTAATAACAACCATAAAAGTGAATTGATAATATAATATAATAGAGCTTGAATTTATAATTTTGAAATTTGAAAATTAAAATAGTAGTATCTCGACATCATTACATTAAAGACCAACAGCCACTTGTTTTCCCTCTCAGCCCCTCATGGTTTTGGAAGTACTCTTCCACTTTAGGTTGAACTTTTCAATCCTTGATTTCTTTTAGGGTTGAAAAGTTCAACGTAACTTTGAGGTAAGCAAAGTGGAAGAGTACTTCCAAAACCATGATGGGGTGAGAGGGAAAACAAGTGGCTTTTGGTCTACAACTTGATAAGAGCTTCAAGACATCTATGACACCCTGATCGTGTTTTGGAGAATGATTTGGAGAATTTAGGACGAATCTAAAGTGTAGTTTCTTGGACATGAGTTTTGTCATATTACCACGCATCCGCCAACGGCAAGGTTTGCGAATTAGCGAAAATCACAACTCATTTTTTGATTGTCAATGGTGGTGGTTAAGTGGTCTCATCAAATTTTTCAAACTCATTGAGCGTGTACTAAGAAGCTCGACTCTCAAAATAAGAATTTTCGATTATATTAGTATTAGTCGTTTTGAGTTCCATCGAAGGCTGAGTTAGACTATGACTTAGTCGAACTTGAAAGTGTACATACAATTCTCGCCATCTAGATTCCTCTTGTACGACTCCTAGTTGACAAGTAGTACTATGATTATGCCCAAGTAAAATAGTTATAATTAATCTTTCCTGCCTACCTTTTTTATTAAAAAAACACACATTTTTTTCTGAAAAATTAATCAATGGCCTAGATTTAAATAAAAGTTTGACTAGTTAAACGACCACCGTTTAATGGTGTAGAATACTACAACGGCAGGCAAGTCAATGGGAAAGATGCTCTTGGTAATACCAAGCAAGTTCAAAAGAATTCATAACAAACGAAAAAGAGGGCTGAAATATGGTGAGGCAAGGAACTTACTTAGATGGTTTCAAAAGCTATGGTGAGGCAAGGAACTTACTTAGATGCTTCCAAAAGCTAAAGCAAGAGAATTCTTCATTTTATTATGTGGTACAGCTGGATGCAATAGAACAAATAACAAATATTTTTGGGCAGAGATGATTCTTTCTTAGTGACATATCTACTTCCGACCACATCTGACAACTGAAGATAATGATCAAGGATTAAATGAAACCAACTATAAAGATAAGAATCCCAAACATTCAATCTCAAACAATAGATAGCTATGTAGCCTATGTTCATAGTCTCTGTAATGATTGTGTCAAATTCAATTTGTAGTTATCTGTTTCATTTACATATGTAACTACTTGCTCTATAAATACAAACACCTCTACTCTTATTACCTTCACCAATTTTAATCCCATCAAAATCACAAGGGACGCCTATTCCATATGGCTTCCTCAAATTGTCCCTCATTTTAAGGGTGAAAATCTCTATGGGTATGTTGATTGATCTTTCCCATGCCCACCTAGCACTATCATCTCGACTAAGGACAGTGTTACATCTACCTCTCCCAATCCTGCATTCTTGCACTAGATAAGTAAACTTTTTGTGATGCACAACATTACTCTAGGAGACAAAGAATAGCACGGCGGCTATAAACACTGTTTCTAACCACTCCTAGCACAAGGTTCTATGACCTAAACACCTAAAGTTGTTACAAATAACTTACAAAAGATCCCTTTGAATAGAATTGAGAAACTTGAGTAGCAAGAAAGAGATTGAATTCCAGAATTGTGTGGAAGTCGCGATTCCGTTCTAACGGTACTAGGTTAAACCTTGAAAACAAGGTTTCCTTTGAGCGGTGTGTCTGAACGGTCTTTATAACAAAAATTGGAACAAAGTCCCGGGTTTTGTATGTTCAAACAGATATTGGAATGCTAAATATAACGAAGCTCTTAGGCAAGTTTTATGATAGGTTTTGTTTGAACACTACTTTGAACGAACCACTCAGCTAAGTTATTTTTCTTCACTCACTCAAACGCCACTTGGAACAATCCTCTCTAGAATTCTTCATTCGAATGCCATTGAAACGGGATATACTAGAATGCCTCATTGTCTATATAGAAGCATTTGAACAACTTAAAACTCGTTTGAACGAGGACAACAAAACCTGTTTATAAATCAATTATAATACATGTTTTAATCACCAAATTTAGCCAACATAAAAACTAATATATTGCTTTATAACATATATATATATATATCCAAACATTCACTAACAACTCTGAAAAGTAATTTTAACCCATTCTCCATCTTTTCATAGGACAGCACGCCCCAAGCCCCTACATAAACCCTCCTCTTCAACTCTCAACCCATCTCCACACCGAGAAACCCTAACCCTAGAAGTAAGGAGTGATTTTGGAGGAAAAGGAGGAGACCTTGGTGGAGTTTGGCCATCATCAAGGTAATTTTTTTTTCATTTCCTTAGCTTTCATGTTGTTCTTATTATTTTCTTAAGTATCACGAGTTTTAAAGATGCCTTGATAAGTTCTTATACCCATTTTCTTACAAAGGCAAGCATGTTTTAAAAGCGTTTTGCCCCACCTTTTATTGCTTTAAGCTTGCATGTTAACATGATATGTCATTTTGCATGTGTCCATTAGGTGCCCAAAGTGAGATGTACCACACCTAGAAGTATAGGACCTCATTTGAGCTTCTGGCCGATAGTTTATACTCTCTAGCCAAACGTTCGCCCATAGGTCCGAGTATGCCACACAACTAGAAACCTGAATGTACAAGCTTAGGGTTTCGACGACCCATTTTTGTTAGATATGACTCATTGTTTCTCTTAAGGAGTTCTCTAGTTTTGCATATAACGATGTGTTCTACTTCATTATAGCAAGAATTTGTGATGTCAGAAAACTCTAGCGAGCGCACAAGGTAAGTAAATACTTACGACTACTTTCCTTAAAAATATACGATATGTCAATTGATTGAGCACACGTATGATATGAGCATGCATATATTTTGTATAAATTGGTAACTACTTTAATAACTGGTTGATTAGATGCATTGTATGACATTATACATTGGTACGTGCTGTATGATGACCATGTACTTACTATATAAATTTGATTTTATGGTCAAACATGTGTATGAATGTGATATATAAGCCTTGGATCCAATGGTTATTTCGTGACTGACGCAGCCTTAATGGGGGGTCACTATAGGATATACATCATTATTAGTGTGGGCCACTCGAGGTCAGACTTGATCAGATTGTTAGTATTATGATGGGAGCATACAATGATTGGTGCACCAACATTATATTATAGATCCCTAGAAGGGGTAATATATCAGGTATACCATAAATGATAGTTATGACTTTATAAAGCATTAATTTTTTGTATTAAAATTCTTAGGCAATTGTCATTAGAAGTACACCATTTCCTGCTAACAAAACAATACTTTTAAAGGTGTATTAACGAAGATAACACCTCTTGCAAACCTTTGCCAAATTGCACATTTATTTTTTGTAATAACTATCTCATGTCGTACCCAATTGTGAGATTTACTTACTAAGTCATTCGACTTTCACGATTGTTACATCTTGTAGGAAACCTATCTCTATAAAGAGAAGGGTGGCAAGGTTACAACTATAGACTTGAGTAAAACAAGGATCTTCATGTTGATACCAGATTTGATCAGATTATTGAATTCATTAGTTGCTCTCTGTCTCTATATTTAGGATAATACATGCTACTTATATAGTTACTAGATTTCTTAGATTTACTTCATCTTCCTATTCATTGACTCTGATTATGCTTAGGGGGGATTTCCCAGTTAGCTACATTAGGGTAATTGTCAATGACCCCACAAAACTGGTCAAGGTCAAATTTGGGGGCATTACAAATAAGGCCCCCAAATATGGTATACCAATGCTGAAGAGTTTTTAGCCATATAAAAGAATTGTCACTATGATAGAGGCATTAAAGGGGATTGCGTTTGGAAATGCACTTGTCATGGAAATGAAAACGCCTGAGATTTGGCAAAATTTACTGTAAATCTGAAACTATTGTGGACGATGATATTCAAAGATATTTTCTTATAATAGCCTGAGAGGCAATTATGTATGTCATAGATAGTGTAGCTTTAATAATATAATAGAAAGGTTGTCTTTAGGTATGTATATTGGTGATTTGATTCCCTAAACGTGAAATTATCCAAACTAATCCTTATCCTTAAAGATTTTCTGAGCAAAGGACATAGGAAAAGCAAGCAAAACAAACGAAGAGACCAACCAAATGTAATAAAGTAAAGTATAGTGCTTTGAACCAACGCTAGGCAAGCTTCCTCAAATATAGCCAAGGTTGGTAGGTAAAGAATAACAACAATTTCAGGCTGAGGAATTATTATCGCTTAGCGTTTTTGCTAAGGAATCCCATTATTTTCTTGAAAGGAAGGGCTATTTGTGAAGGATAGCTTGACAATAGCCCAGAGTGCTACTTGTTCAACAGTCCAATTTCCAAGGTCACGGAAGTGGAATGGGAGGACAATTTCAATCACCATTCATTTGTCAAGAAACCTCAGGCCTTTTTTAAAAATCTCTTCTACTTCAAGTGAATGTTGTAAACTTGAGTTTGATTAGGTTTGTAACACTTCTCTTATATATACTCAATGAGAATGCAATACAAAGTATTTCGCCAAATTATATTCTTATAAAATTCTTTTATGGTATCAGAGCACTTGTAGACATACGCCACAATCTTTTTCTACATGCTTCATCAATTTGCTCTCAATGGTAATTACTTCATCTTCTTCTTCTACAATAACTTTTTCCCCACTTACTCTTTCCCAATTCAATGGAAAGCTTGATGGCCCAAACTACCTTGGTTGGACTACACAATTTCTTTGTGAAGTTGTGTTTTTAGCTTGTTGGAGAGGCTTGTAATTGGTGATACCTTGTTGATTTGATTGTTTGGTATTAGTCTCTTTGTGAAACTTACCTGTAGATGTGCTATTTTAATAGTTATTATGTTGGGTTCTTTGTAGTTAGTTCTATATTGAGGTTTATGGCCTTTGAAAAGGTCTTTTGGTGATGTAGTATGGTTTTTTGGTTACTATCTGTTTTTCTTCTACAAACTAGTGTTTTTCTAGATTTTTATTTTTTGTTGTATAGGTCATGTTTTCAGTCTATTGGAGAGGCTTGTAATTGGTGATACTTTGTTGATTGGTTTGCTTAGTAATAAAATCACTTATTCATCAATAAAAAAAAAATGTTTTCTTGCTCGAAATGCTAGGTTTATCAATTTAAGGACATCCTTTCGCTGGTCTGGATTTGATTCTCATGTTGTAGCTTTTAGGGTCTATAAATTACATTATGTTATTATCGATCTAGAGAGTAATACATGCACAAATAAAAATCTATTTATGGGTGTTAATTTTGTAGATGGTTGTGTTCGAGATTTAGAGGTACAACTACTTAATTAGAAATGCTTATAAGCTTGAAGAATTGTATTATTCAAAATATTGAATTGAATATAATGATGGAATAGAAGTGGGATAAAACTATGCATATATTTGAAAAAATAAAGTTGTGAAGCCTCCATATATTTATAATAAAGAGTACTAGCACGTACGGCGGTTGTTATCCAATTTATAATGTACGGACAAATGTTGTTCTACCAATCAGATGCCTTTCTTTGTCGATCAATTACTAATTTATAAGAGTAATCCTATTCTTAATCGAATAGGATTTTGTCTTAAGTAAGAGTGGAAAAAAAGAGAAATAAGAGAGTGTAGAAGCTATAGCCTATATCATATAGGATTTATTTATTTATTTTAATGCCTTTTTGAAATTTGGAATCCAACTAAAAGTAAGAATACTTACGTGTCAATTAATATACCGTCCACTAACTTTATGAATGCAAGTTTGGGAGGATAGCACATCAGTGTGTCCAAGTGGTCAACACTTCAATTTGTTCTATTCAATCATTTTAACCTCAATATAGAACTATTTTGAATAATGCAATTCTCCAAGCCCATAAGCATCTATAATCGATTTCTAATTAAATAGTTGTATCTCCAAATCTCGAACACATCCATATACAAAATTAACACCTATAAACAGATTTTTATTTGTGCATGTATTATTCTCTAGATTAATAATAACATAATGTAATTTATAGACCATAAAAGCCACAACATGAGAATTAGATCCATACCAGCGAAATAATGTATTTAAATTGATAAACCTAGTGTTCTGAGCAAGAAAGCTTTTTTATTTTATTTTACTTTATTTTTATTGATGAATAAGTGATTTTATTACCAAACATACCAATCAACAAAGTATTATCAATTACAAGCATCTCCAACAAGCTGAAAACACAACCTTATAGAGATGTATACAACAAAAAATCTAGAAAAACACTAGTTTGCAGAAGAAAAGTAGACAACAACCACAAAATCAAACTAAATCACCAAAAGACCTTTCCAAAGACCATAAACCTCAATATAGAACTAACTACAAACAACCCTTAAGAATAACTATTAAAATAGCAAATTTACAGGTAAGTTCCATAAAGAGACTAATACCAAACAAACTAATCAACAAAGTCTCACCAATTACAAGCCCTTCCAACAAGCTGAAAACACAACCTCACAAAGAAATTGTATGGTCCAACCAAGGTAGTTTGGACCTTTAAGCTTTTCGTTGAATTGGGAAAGAGTAAATGGGAAAAAAGTTGTTGTAGAAGAAGAAGATGAAGGAATTTCCATTAAAAGCAAATTGATGAAGCATATAGAAAAAAATTGTGGCGTATGCCTACAAATGCTCTAATACCATAAAAGAATTATATAATAATATAATTTGGCGACATATTTTGCATTACATTGCATTCTCATTGAATATGTATAAAAGAAATATTACAAACTTAATCAAACTCAAGTTTACAACATTAACTTGAAGTATAAAAGATTACTAAAAAAAGTCTAACTATACAAGAAGACTAAAGATAATAGAAGACAAGGAGAACTAGTCAGAGTATAATACAAAAGATGTAATTGAATGTACTTAATTGATGATTGCATTCAATACAAATGAGAAAGACACGGATATCAGAGTTGTAACTGAAGTAAAACTCTTATAGCCGTTGGTGCGCTCGCTCAGTTGCAATCAAAAGTAGTTATTGGGTTACGCTCGAGCGTTATGGTGTCTGTGCTCGAGCTCACTTGCGATGTCATGTCTATTGTGGATTAACTGGATCATCAAGAGATGTTGATGCTCTAATAGTATCTACTGGAATATCTACTATGTAATTAGCAAGATCATCAGTTAGCTTACCAACATGCATTGAATTTGGTTTTTTCGAATGCTCATTGGTTTCTTGTATTGCATTAATAATTACAAATTACCTAATAATCATACAGATGCAAAACCTCTTAATTAATAATGTAAATGTTAATGACTTAAATTGTCATCTACGCTGATGACTTTAGATATGGCCATAGCTTTTGAAGTAGCTTTCTCATGATTAGTCCCACTTTTTTTTTTTTTAAATAATGTTTTAATTTGCTTATTGTCGGTTTTGGTCACCTTAGGAAATTGGGATTGAAATAATGTTAAGAGGAATGTGGGGTTACTATTTGGATTAAGAAGAAAGATAAGAAAAGTTTTCGCAGAGTCCAGTTTGCTGGAAAAATTATTCTTCCTTTTTTTAGTAGTGAAGGCCTCATATATATATATATATATGATGACAATATAACTGGCAAATGTGTGTACAGTGAAATATCTTATGGAGGATGGCCTATATCTTTCATCTAACAATGGAGGCCCTTCTTCTTCTTTGCACGGTTGACCTAACAGTTGTAATGGTGTGACCTTGCCTGGCTGTGGGCTTATTGTTGTGGGTGGGAAAGTGTGCCCCATACTCTCAGTACAAGGGGAGCATGCCTAAGTCAGACCTACGGGTGGTACGTATTGTGAATAGTAAGTTCGTACAATATTGTTGGTGTTTGTACTGTGAGACCCTCAAGGCACGTGCACCATGCAAAAAAAAAAAAATCTCTTACTACTAGTAAACAAGGCTTGGACACACGTTTTGTGTCAAATCTATCCTTTATTTTTTTTAAAATTTTATTTTAAGTAATCCAATCCTTTATTGGAAGAGAAAATCTAGATATGATAAGAAAATATCCCCATCCAAATATGATCAAAGAAAATCCCTAGAAAATCTCCGACCTTGTATATGAAATTGCACATTGCAAGCATAAAGTAAGAATCCTCAACCCTAGATATGAAACTGCATGTTACGGGCAAAAAATGAGAATGCGTTGCTCGAGGAGGATTTGGATCCCCTCATGTTGTTAATCTTGGCACATTATGCCAGATATCCCACTCCATTTCACTTCTTTATTTTTCTCCTACACATGAGGTCGCATGCACTAACGTCCATAAGAGTTCTGCTTCAATTACAACTCTGATATCCACGTCTTTCTCCTTTGTGTAAAATGCAAGCATATATTGAGTGCGTTCAATTACATCTCTTGTATTATACTCTGATTAGTTCTCATTCTCTTCTATTATCTATAGTCTTCTTGTATAGTTAAATTTCTCTAATTAATCTCTTCTAATTCAAGTTAATGTTGTAAACTTGAGTTTGATTAAGTTTGTAACACTTCTCTTATATATATACTCAATGAGAATGCAATGCAAAGTATTTCACCAAATTATATTCTTATAGAATTCTTTTATGGTATCAAAGCACTTGTAGGCATACACTACAATCTTTTTCTACGTGCTTCACCAATTTGCTCGCAATGGCAATTCCTTCTTCTTCTTCTTCTTCTTCTACAACAACTTTTTCCCAATTCAATGGAAAGCTTGAGGGTCCAAACTACCTTAGTTGGACTACACAATTGCTCTGTGAGGTTGTGTTCTCAGCCTGTTGGAGAGGCTTGTATTTGGTGATACTTTGTTGATTAGTTTGTTTGGTATTAGTCTCTTTGTGAAACTTACCTGTAAATTTGTTGTTTTAATAGTTGTTATGTTGGGTTGTTTGTAGTTAGTTATATATTGAGGTTTAAAGCCTTTGGAAAGGTCTTTTGATGATGTAGTTTGGTTTTGTGGTTGCTATCTGTTTTTCTTCTGCAAACTGGTGTTTTTAGATTTTTGTTTTTGGTTGTGTAGACTTTTGTGAGGTTGTGTTTTCAACCTGTTGGAGAGGCTTATAATTGGTGATACTTTGTTGATTGGATTGTTTGGTAATAAAATCACTTATTCATCAATAAAATGAAATAAAACAAGTTTTCTATTTCGGAATGCTAGGTTTATCAATTTAAGGACATTCTTTTATTGGTCTTGATCTGATTCTCATGTTGCGGCTTTAAGGGTCTATAATTTACATTATGTTATTATCGATCTAAAGAGTAATACGTGAACAAATAAACATTTGTTTATGGGTATGAATTTTGTATATGGATGTGTTTGATATTTGGATGTCTTAATTAAAAATCGATTATAAATGCTAATGGGCTTCAAGAATTGCATTATTCAAATTAGTGAATATGCCTAGTTTTAAACAGAAATTGAATTAAATATGAAAGCGAGTGATCGTTAAAAATAATTAAATCATTGTAAATTTGAAACTAAAGTAAGTCACGGGCACAATATATCAATTTTTAGTTGTTTAGAAAAATATTTTACTAAGGGCATGGTATCCATGCATCTACTCTAAGAATTACTCTAAGAATATAATTTAATTTGATATCTATTTTTTTAAAAATGGTTGTTTGTGTAAAATATATATTTTTTTCTATAAATAATGTTTTAAGCTGCTTGTTAACACAGTTTCCGATCACCTTAGAAAATTGGAATTGAAATAATGTTAGGAGGAATGTGGGGTTACTCATTTGGATTTGAAAGAGAAATAAGAAAAATATTCTCAGAGTCCAGTTTGTTAGAAAAATTATTCTTCCCTTTTTATTAGTAGTGAATGCCTCATATATATATATGACTACAATATAACTAGCAAACATGTGTACAGTGAAATATCTTGTAGGGGATGGCCGATATCTTTCATCTAACAATGGATGTCCTTCTTCTTTGCATGATTGACCTAGCGGTTGTACTGGTTTGACCTTGCTCGGTAGTGGGCTCATTGTTGCAGGTGGAGAAATGTGCCTTATACTCCCAGTACAAGGGAGCATGCATGAGTTAGACCTATGGGTGGTACATATTGTGAGTAGTAAGTCTATACAGTACTGTTGGGATTTGTACAGTGGGACCATCAAGGCACCTGTACCAAGTAAAGAAAAAAATTACTTGCTACTAGTAAACAAGGCTTGGACGCACGTTTTATGTCAAATCTGTCCCTTTTTTTTTAAGTAATCCAATCCTTTATCGAAAGTGAAAATCTGGATATGATTAGAGAAAATCCCCATCAGGATATTATTAGACAAAATCCCTGGAAAATCCTCAAACCTGGATATGAAATTGCACATTGCAGGCATAAAAGTGAGAACCTTCAACCCTGAATATGAAACTGCACGTTGCGGGCGAAAAGTGAGAACGTCTGCTCAAGGAGGATCTGAATCCCTTATATTGTTAATCTGTTTCACTTTTATTTTCTCAACAACGAGGTCGCAGATATGTTGAACCATGAAGTACATAAATTACTAATACCCATTTACATTACTATTACTTGGTCGAAATACCATGATGGAATAGAATAGAGATACATTGAACCACATTAGAACTATGATGGTAAAGGCACCAACTGTGACATTGGCAACATTTTGGGAAAAACATGCCCAATAATAATAATTCAAGAAAATGAGTTATTTCCAAAGGTCATAAATCTCAATATAGAACTAACTACAAACAACCCAACATAACAACTATTAAAATAGCAAATTTATAGGTAAGTTCCACAAATAGACTAATACCAAACAAACAAATTAACAAAATATCACCAATTACAAGCCTCTTCAACAATCTAAAAACACAACCTCATAGAGAAATTGTATAGTCCAACCAAAATAGTTTGGATCCTTAAGCTTTCAATTGAATTGGAAAAGAGTAAGTAGGGAAAAAGTTGTTGTAGAAGAAGAAGATGAAAGAATTGCCATTGAAAGCAAATTGATGAAGCATGTAGGAAAAGATTGTGGTGTATGCCTACAAGTACTATGATATGATAAAAGATTTCTATGAGAATATAATTTAGTGAAATACTTTGCATTGCATTTTCATTGAGTATATATATGAGAAGTGTTACAAATCTAATCAAACTCAAGTTTACAACATTAACTTGAAGTAGAAGAGATTACTAAGAGAAATTTAACTATATAAGAAGACTATAAATAATAGAAGAGAAGAAGAACTAGTCAGAGCAGGGACAGATCTAGGGGGTCGAGGGTGGGCATATGGTAGGTATATTCCTAAAAATCCTCTTTACCATGGTAAAAATTTATTTTTGCCCTTATTACGCCCTCTCTCAACCATGACTTTGCTCTCTATCCTCATGCTTAAGCCATATTATATCATTTAATAAGTTGAAATTTGAAAAAATTTAAAAACCTCAATTTTAGACTTTTAGTTTTAGAAGAATAAAGGAAGAAAATGATGAATAGTTTCAGTTTCAGTTTCATACTCCAAACGATGTGTTTTGCTAATTAAAACTTCAGACTTAAAGTGGTCTAGTGGGGGTGGGGTCCATGGGACAATCTGCAGTGCATGAAGACAAAATGCTGCCGCTAGTAAAGAAAAAAAAAAAGGCTTTGAGTTGAAAAGTTGCCGCTACTTTTCAACTAAAAAAAATCAAAATATGTTATTCAAATTTCCATTGTAGTAAATTGTAAGAAAAAAAAAAAAAAAGGCTTTCCGACTTTTCAACTAAAAAAAAGAAACTTTAAAAATATGTAATTCTAATTTCCCCCTTCAATAAACCCTAAGAAGAAAAAAGAAAAAGAAAAAAAAAAGAGCTTTGAGCGGCCGCTAGATGCAACTAACAAAAAAAAAGTGATTAAATTTTATTTTTCTAAGCTTTTAGTTTCCTTATTTTCAACTCAATAAAACTAAGCCTCAATTTTTTTTTTTCACTTTTCAACTTCAAAGAAAATTGAGTATGTAAATATGCAATTAAATTTTTAGATTTAGATTTAAATTATTCTTTTAATTTAATTGTTTTAATATTTATATTACTAATTTGCTATTAGGAATCATGATTCACCTATTCAAATTATTCTTAATAATAACTTCAACGAAAAATTAAGGTATGTAAAATTGTGAATATGTAATTAAATTTACATTGTTATTAATTTAGCTTATTCTTGATAATTGTTTTATATTTAATTATTTATGAATTTATATAGTTTTGTTTCATATTTTAATGGTATAAATATATAATTTGTAGTTATCTAAGATTGTGAAGAAAAATAACGATTCTATTAAGTTAGAATTCCATTCTAAACGACTGAATGGGAGATCAAGGAATGAATGATTGTCTAATTACTTACATTGAGAAAGATATATTCAAGACTATCAGTAATAAAAAAAAATTATGCAGTGATTCCAATGTATGAAGATTCGTCGAAGACAATTGAATTAGCACTAGTCGTGACAAAACAAATTGTAAGTTATATTTATATGTTTTAGAACATAATTACATTTTTGTTGAATTTATTCACTTATTTCGTTAGTTATATTTTTGTTCAACTTTATTTTTTGTATTCATTAAAAATAATCATGCCTCCTATAAATGAAATTCCTGGATCCGCCACTGAATTAGAGTATAATACAAGAGATATAATTGAATGCACTCAATAGATCTTGAATTCAATACAAAGGAAAAAGACACGAATATTAGAGTTGTAATTGAAGCAAAACTTTTATAGCTATTGGTGTGCTAAAGCTCAGTCGTGATCAAAAGTAGGCGTTAGGTTACGCTCGAGCGCTACGGTGTCTGCGCTCGAGCTCACTTGCGATATCATGTTTGCTGTGTGAATTATCTGGATCATCAGGAGATGTTGATGCTCCAATAGTATCTACTGGAACATTTGCTATGTGATTAGCAGGATCATCAAATAGCTTATCAACATGCACTGAATTTGGATTTTCTGAATGCTCATTGGTTTCTTGTGCTGCATTAATAATTACAAATTACCTAATTGTCATATAGATGCAAAATCTCTTAGTTAATAATGTAAATGCTAATGACTTAAATTGTTGTCTACGCTGATGACTTTAGATATGGCCATAGCTTTTGGAGTGGCTTTTTCATGATTAATCCCATACTTTTATGATTTATTTTCTCATTTCAATAAGGGTTGTGAAAGACTACAAACCACATATATACTGGATCATACTAAGTGATTACAATAGTAGGGTTTCTATAAATTGAAATAGGCTTACTACTATTTTGCGAGTAGGTGTTCAGAGGAAATTTATACTAATTTAAAATTACAAGGGCCAAACACAACAATAACAATATTAATAATAATAATAAAAAAATCAACATCATAAAAGCACTTAATAAGCATATCAAACACATGGTTTTTTGTTATCATAATAGAAAACTTTTGAAGAAGTCTTAAAAAAAAAAAAAAAAAAAAAGTCTAGCAATGCACAACCAAAAACAAATTTCACAATCGAAGAAAATTGTTACAACTTGTTTTAGAACTTAACTCATTTCCTTGAATTGTCATAATTGTGCATGTGTTATGGGCTTGTGTTAGTGCACATTCACTTTAGTAGCGCACAGCCAAACACAAGCCCATAACATGTCCTCCATCTTCTCCTTTATAGAAGTATAGGTCTGCAACAGTATGTTTTTCCAAAATGTTACCAATGTTTGGTTGATACCTCTACCATCATTGTTTTAATGTGGTTTAGTTTTATCCTACTTCTATTCCATCATGGTATTTCACTCGATCAGGTAATAGTAATGTAAAAAAAAAAAAAAAAAAAAGGAATTATCCCTTCTTCCTCACTTCTTCCACTAGTTGGGCAATCTCCTCTCGTCAAAGCTTCAATTCAGCTTCTACTGGCTTCAATGAGTTTAGAATTTTTACTGAGGCGGCATCTTCAGGATGAAAGCACTTGTGAATAATCTCCACCAACTCCATTAGTCTAGTGATTGCTACAATTGTATGATCACATTCTTAGCTACTTTTCTCATTGCTACATAGAAAAAAATAGTCATAATACAAAAGGAAAACCTACATGGGTAAAGATATTGTGCCCGTGGCTTACTCTAGTTCCAAATTTACAATGATTCAATTACTTTTAGCGATCACTCACTTTCATATTTCATTCAATTTCTGTTTAAAACTAAGCATATTCACTATTTTGAATAATGCAATTCTCCAAGCCCATAAGCATCAATAATTGATTTCTAATTAAGTAATTGTATCTCCAAATCTCGAACACATCCATATACAAAATTAACATCTATAAACAAATTTTTATTTGTGCACGCATTACTCTCTAGATCGATAATAACATAATGTAATTTATAGACCCAAAAAGTCATAACAAGAGAATCAAATCTAGATTAGCGAAAGAATATCCTTAAATTGGTAAACCTAGCATTTTCGAGCAAGAAAACCTTTTTTTTTTAAAATTTTTTTTTATTGATAATTAAGTGATTTTATTACCAAACAAACCATTTAATAAAATATCACCAATTACAAGCCTCTCCAACAGGCTGAAAACATGACCTCACAGATACCTATACAACCAAATATAAAAATTAAAAAAAAAAAAACCAGTTTGAGGAAGAAAAATGCATAACAACCCCAAAATCAAACTACATCACCAAAAGACCTTTCCAAAGGCCATAAAATTAATATGGAACTAACTACAAACAATCCAACAAAACAACTATCAAAATAGCAAATCTACATGTAAGTTCTTTAAAGAGACTAATACCAAACAAACCAATCACCAAAGTATCACTAATTATAAGCCTCTCCAATAAAGTTGAAAACATAACCTCACAGAGAAATTGTGTAGTCCAACCAAGGTAGTTTGGACTCTTAAGCTTTTCATTGAATAGGAAAAGAGTAAATGGGGAAAAAGTTGTTGTAGAAGAAGAAAATGAAAGAATTGTCATTGAGAGCAAATTGATGAAGCATGTAGAAAAAAATTGTGGCGTATGCCTACATGTGCTCTGATACCATAAAAGAATTCTATGAGAATATAATTTGGCAAAATGCTTTGCATTGCATTCTCATTGAGTATATATAAGAGAAGTGTTACAAACCTAACCAAACTCAAGTTTACAACATTAAATTGAAGTAGAAGAGATTACTAGGAGAAGTTTAGTTATACAAGAAGACTGTAGATAATAGAAGAGAAGGATAACTAGTCAAAATATAGTACAAGGAATGTAATTGAATGCACTCAATATATGCTTGCATTCAATACAAAGGATAAAGACATGGATATCAGAGTTGTAATTGAAACAAAACTCTCATAACTGTTGGTGCACTCGAGAGCTATAGGATCTGCTCAAGCTCAATCGTGATCAAAGTAGCTATTGGGTTATGCTTGAGTGTTACAGTGTTTGCGCTCGAACTCACTTGTGATGTCATGTGTGCTATGTGGATTATTTGGATCATCAAGACATTTTTTTATTTTTCAAAAAAATAAAAATTAGGGATATTTTGGTCTTTTTTTTTGTATTTTTAACTGTTAAAATTAACAGAATGGTTCTAATTGAGAGCAATTCAAAGTTTAGGGGTCCAAAGTGATATTTTAAAGTTTAAGGGGATTTGTAAAATCGTGTGAAAGTTCATGGAGATAAAGTGAAGTTTCCCTTATTAATATTATATAGAAAGACACGAAATTTTTTTCCTTACTGTCATAAAGTGTTGGGGGTTGATATCTTTTATTGGGAAATGCTAGGTTTATTCTAGTGTTCTCCTGGTGTTCTATTAATTATGATGTGCCTTTTAAATAACCGTTGAATTTGAAATTATCATTATTGATTTTTAATCTATTGATGATTTTAAAAGTCATGTCATCAATAGATTAAAAGTCAATAATGATAATTTCAAATTCAACGGTGATTTAAAAACCACATTACAGTTGGTAGAACACCAAGAGAATACTATAAGAACAACTAGCATTTCCCATATTTAATTATGATTTTCTCTCATAAACCCAAAACTTCTTGAAAATTGATATCATTAAACGACAATTAATTCAATAGCATTATGATAGCATTAAAGGCATTGCAAGTTGTGTTATTGCTCATAATTGACGCATTGTAAGATTATTCTTACAATTTTTCTTTTAGAGTTCCCACTTACTTGATTTTCACATTGATTTTTTTTTTTTTCATAAATCGCTTAAGAATTTCTTAAAAAGATAGATAGTATTAAAACAAGTAGCATATAGGCGTTACTAGTTGCAAAAGGTACCACGGAGGCGGGCTACCAGGAATCGGCCTTGGCTGCTACTCAACTTTGCATGGACCTGGGCTTGGATCAGATACAGTTTGTAGGCGATGCTAAGATAGTGGTGGATGGGGTGATTACAGGAGCTCAACGAAAGCACGAAGGGTCTTCTCCTTATTAATTTACGGACGAGTTTGCAGAACTTTTCAAGCTGAAATATAACGCATACCAACCATAACGCAAATGGCGTGGCGCATGAAATTGCAAGACTGGCGAGCAACATGTAATTTCTCAGTTGATTAATAAGATGTCTGCAAATTTTTTCTCAAAAGAAAAAAGAAGAAAAAAGAAAGCATTCAATTAGTGGATAGAGCATTAAACCATTAAAATCGATATTAATATTATGGTATCCCCATTTCTTCTCCAACTTCAATTTTGAAAGTCTCATAGTTCAAAATGAAATAATAATAATAATATAATAATAAATGATTGGAAGATGAAAAGTCTCATTTGAAAATTTTCCTATTCTCCAATTTAACGATTTTCCAACTCATGGTTCAAGCCCTTAAAATCATTACATAGATGGTCGGTTATAAAAAAGGGTCAATAAACTATAACTACCAAAACTCACTCATCCACTTACATTAATTTTTCATTTGATTATTTCATAAATTATTGGATTTTCATATATGTAGTATGACTAATTATTTGCATAGTACAAACGTTGGATCAATATATCTAATTACTATTTGAATAAAAATGGCATATTTAAAATTGTCGCCTTAGTCTCTAAATTTATTGAGTCATCAATGATCAAGAGAAAGATTATTTTCATTTCAAATGGAGATGATCTATTTAGTGCATTTAGAATGACAAATTTATCCAAAAAATTTACCTAAGAAAATAAGGAAACTTCACTTATCTCTCCCGAAGTTTGGTCATTTTTGCGAATATCTTAATGTTTAAAACCTCTCACTTTGATGTATCAAAATTTGGTTTCTCTAACTTTGCCCATTTTAAATATATAAAATCTTAATAGAATCTCGTTTTGAGAATGGTATAATTTTGAGTCAGGAGTAAAATTGGAATTGCGAAGGATTTTTTGTAGAATGGGTAAAGTGAGAGAAAATGAAGTTTAATATACAAAAAAAAATGTTTTGAACATTGAAGGGCATCTACAAAAGTTGTCAAACTTCGGAGGGAGTAAGCAGTTTCTCCAAATAACAATATTACCCTTAAATGCATTAAATGGATCCACCTGAAATTCTTCCTTCCAAGTGAAATGGCGGGGATCCGTTTTCAAATGGTCCTGAATCCAAATTGCATGATCCGACTCACCTGTTTGCCACGTCTATCTGGTACGTGTAGAGACGAGAGAGCTATAACAGTCCCATCCCCATTGTCGTTTGTGCGTTTCACTTCTCTGACTCACATGGCGGCCGTTTCGACTCACCCACCACCAATCCACGCTCTGAATCCCCGCGCAGCCTCTTCTCTCAGTCTCAGGGTCTCCAAAACCCTAGAGTTTCCTTTGAAGCTTTCTGCGTTCACATCGAAAGCTCTCAACTATGAGCCCCGGAGGCTGGCGATCTCTGCAAGGAGCGGGAGAATCGCTGACACCGCGATTTCCTCTAATGGCTCTGCTCCTTCCTCGACTCCATCAAAGTTTGTGATTGGATAGACATTCATTTTTGTTTTTATGGTTCTGTTTCATGGTTGTGATCGTATATGTGACTGTTCATCTTTGTTGCGCTTAGTTTTCTTGAAATTCTGTATGTGTTGTGCTAATTTTACTGAATTTTGCTAAATTTGATACGTTTGCCATTGTTATTAATTACACAAGTACTGTGATTGTGTCTTATATATTTAAGAGAAATGCTAGATGAAAATCACCTTTGGATTTTGATCGGATTACTTGAATATTTAACATCAATGGCGATTTTCACCGCTATATGAGGGATTGGATAGATATTCATTTTTTCATTTTTGTTTTTGTGGTTCTGTTTCATGGTTGTGATCGTATATGTGACTGTTCATCTTGGTTGCCCTTACTTTTCTTGAATTCTGTATGTGTTGTGCTAATTTTACTGAATTTTGCTCAATTTGATATGTTTGCCATTGTTATTAATTACACGAGTACTGTGATTGTATCTTATATATTTAAGAGAAATGCTAGATGAAAATCACCTTTGGATTTTGATCGGATTAATTGAATATTTAACATCAATGGCGATTTTCATCGCTATATGAGGGAGTCAGCACTTGGAGTGCATGGAGCATTTCTCTATATTTAAATCTACAGCGCAAAGTATCCAAACACACACACACACACTCAATGTGATATTAGAGTATTAGCTGCAGCTTTCCTTAGATAAAAAAGAGAAAGCTATTTAAATATTCTTTCAAATAAGCGTTAGAGGAAAAAGAGAGGAAAGAGAAAGAGTAAGCCTTTGTGCTACCCTAGATTCAGGGTAGCACTCTTGGTTCCCTTGCTTTAGGGGGAACATTGGTTCTATAAATATGTTTCAACTAGTGATCGCTCTGGTGGGTCGTACTAATCTCTCTTTCTTTCTCTCTATCTCTCTCTCTCTTTTTTTGGGTGTTAAAATTTGTTTCTAATTTATAATCCAACAATGTCCCTTGTATATGTACACTAATTCCTTTTGTATATAACAAGTGTTACTATCTAATATACAAAAGGGATAATTAAGATATGATTCATTTCAATCCTAATTTCACTTTTTAGTATCTTTGAATTGTGGTTCAGCACCACCGTAATATCATTCCACTTAACCTTATAGGATAATGGAAACGTTTCTTTTAATTTATTTTTCTTTTTGACAGGTCAAAAATATAAATGTTTCTTGGACCTTGATTGATTGTTTTGCTCTCTATATAAATTAGATGAAATGTCATGTTTTGGCTGAAATGAAACAATTAGGTAATTAAGTTCTAAGTTGTTTGTAGTATGCTGGACTTGACCTCCTTACTTGGTTACGCTACTACCTTTTGTTTCTAGATCCAGGGTGAGGGCGCACACAATTTCAGTGTTTGTTGGAGATGAAAGCGGAATGATAAATCGGATTGCAGGGGTCTTTGCGAGGAGAGGATATAACATCGAGTCCCTTGCTGTTGGTCTGAATAAAGACAAAGCACTCTTCACAATAGTTGTGTCTGGGACTGAAAAGGTGCTACAACAAGTGGTGGAGCAGCTTCAGAAGCTTGTGAATGTTTTGAAGGTTGTAAGATAGCTCTTGAATTTTTATATTGCACTTTTTGTTTAGCACATCATCTTTTTTTTCTTAATGAGACATGCATATTAGTCTATTAGGGATTATATACATATATACTAACATATTTACGGTAAGAGTTTTGTTTTATTTAAGTATAATTTATTATAGATTTCTTCACTAGTTAAGTTTTTGTCTAATATTGTAGGAAATTTAAGATGTGGAATCATATATATAACAACTGGCTTATTGAGATGCAAAATCATGACTAGCACAATCAAGCCCTAATAGTTTTCAATTTGTCTATACCTATATCTATGTCCCAATTAAATTTAATCTAAGTATCTCTTAATTTATTTATGTTTTTGCATGTAATGTTTCTTTTCCTTTTCTTTTTTTTTTTCCCTTTCTTTGTTACTTTGATGGTCTTTTAGATGATTGTTTGCATCCAAATCCCAAATCCTTAACTTTTCACTTTTGATCTCATAACTAGGTTGAAGATATATCAAATGAGCCACAGGTAGAACGTGAACTAATGCTCATAAAAGTTAATGCTGACCCAAAGTACCGTGCGTAGGTAGTTACAGAAATCTCTAAATATTGGACATTGATATTTTTCTTGAATCTGTTAAGATATTTGTGTATTTCATTTTTTTTTCCATTTTCTTCAATTACCAAACCCTGTTTCTTGGTTGATCTTCAGATCATGTGGTTAGTGGGCATCTTCAGAGCAAGAATTGTGGATATCTCAGAACACTTTCTAACCATTGAGGTGATCATTGGCAAAGTTTTACCATCCCTTTTTATACCATATATCATCTACACATTGTATGAGCAGATGAAAAGTTGAACTCTTACATATAACTTAGTTAGAAACACTTAATTTTGTGTGTGTACATGCACTTGTGCGTATGTGTAGAGAATGGGGGGTGTCTAAAGCATCCTTGGCAAATAATCGTTGAAATTAGCTATTGCTTGTTAAATCAACCCACTCAGTACTCCTGGACTGATCATCTTACTGCAACAAAGCAAGCTTAGAAATGAATCTTATGGAAATTTAGGCCTCTGTTGGAAGTTTTGCTTTATGTTTATTTGGAATTGGTACAGGTAACTGGAGATCCAGGGAAGATGGTTGCTATGCAAAGGAATTTGAGCAAGTTTGGAATAAAAGAAATTGCCAGAACTGGAAAGGTTCACAACTTCCCTTGAAACGACTTGATCGATTTGCTTTGTCATTATCCTTTTCTCCTTTTTGTTTTTAATTTTTTTTATGACACATCGGTATTTTATTTTTTAACATGCATTCCATGTGTTAATGTCTGAAATGTTACACCTAGTAGATTGCATTGAGAAGGGAAAGAATGGGTGCATCTGCTCCATTTTGGCGATTCTCAGCAGATTCATATCCAGATCTTGAAGAAACAATGCCTATTCGTACACCTCTGCAGAATACAGAACTCAATGGTGGAGCTGATATGTCTATAGGGGTATGAGCCTCCCGAAGCTTTGACATTTTTTTTTTTTTTTTTTTGGGGTGGGGGAAGGTGGAGTTCCTAACAAAAATACCATTAGTAGTTACCTGCTTTTGTTTGACAATATGGTGCGTGAGTTCAGTTTGGATACTTTGCATAGGTAACTGTGAATTTTAGAATCTGACATGGGCATGGAATTGTAATGAATGGGGCTTTTAGAGTGGGCTTTTTAAATAGATATGGGGGAAGAAGTGACAATCAGAATTAGCTGTTTATTAGTTGCATGTTTATTAGCCTTAACAAAAGAGACTATTCTAATTGATTCATAGTTATCTTTACAATGGTCTTGTTAAGCACATTGTTTAAGTGCCAAACTCAATTTTTCTATCTTTATATCCCTGTCACAAAGGTTTTTGACACTTCTGCATTTTGTATACCTGTATCTGAACCATAGTCTAGATACATTTGTCATGACAGAGTTACTAAAAGTAATGTCCTATTATTTTAATTTGTGCTATTTGTTGCTCCTTTCTTTACTTCTTTACTCCTCTCATCCCATAATGAGTGGCTCAGTTGATAAATGCACAGATTTTGAGGAAAATAATCAATTCTAAAACATTTCAAACTTTTAAATAAAAGTTTCCAAAATTATTGTCCTTGAAATGTCATGGGTGTTGTGAGAAAGTACAAAAATTAAATGTTTTAAATTTTTCATGTGGAAATATGTAATGGGACTAGCAAAGAAGCTAATTCGGCCACTAATCATGGGATGGAGGGAGTATGATGCGGGGCAAATCCACAAAAATTAACAAACCAAGATATAGAAGAAATTGGGATGTCGAAGAAATGAAATACAGCTTAAGAAGAGACGAAAGAAAAGAGGAACACAAGGAGAATAGTTGGACACTGTGACACCATTTTTTCATTCATCAAAAACTACTGATTACAATTGAAAAAGATGCTTAAATAGACTAAGGACTTAAACCCTAACCTTAACCCTAGGGCAACGCCCATTTAATACTTACCTAATGTTAGACAACCGTAATAAAATAAAATATAAAACTAAAAAGACTACATTAACCTGCTACAATTAAAACCTGAACCACAAATCTTACTAACTAAATTTAAAAGAAGACCTAATGAATCCTTGCTCTTGCTGATCCACATCAGATGTATATCAAGGTAACCTTTTATTGAGTATTTGATATATTTTTATTTCTTCATGAAGGGAGATGTTTATCCTGTGGAGGCCTATGATGGATTTGTGATCAACCAAGTTCTTGATGCTCACTGGGGTGATCTCAATGATGAAGATGTAAGATAACTTATCGTTGCTTATGATCCTTCCATCTTATTCTTCTTCCTGGAATCATGGTCCAATTTGACTGATAATTTGGCTGAGTATGCATTCCCAGCTTTTTATTTTGGAAGAAATTGTAATAGTTAGTTTCTTGATGGAAGCTAATGATTTTCTTTCTGAGAATTATAAATGGGCTAAATGGTGATAATGAAATGAATTGGTTATTAGCATTGGTTGTTTTATGTGATGCACAATAATGCTGGGGCTATTTTCAGACAAGTGGACTTCGATCACACACTTTGTCCATGCTTGTAAATGACTCTCCTGGAGTTCTCAACATTCTCACAGGGGTTTTTGCCCGGAGGGGTTACAACATTCAGGTACTCTCCTTTTTTTGTTTTGCCTTTTTCTTTTATTATTAATGAAGTGTTTGTTTATGAGGTTTAGTCATATGCTTTCTCACTTTTCCTTATTTGTTGTAATTAGAGTTTAGCTGTTGGACATTCCGAAGTTGAGGGGCTCTCTCGCATTACAACTGTTGTTCCTGGAACAGATGAATCAATTAGCAAGTTGGTGCTGCAACTCCATAAATTAGCAGATCTTCATGAGGTGAGGAAACTCAACTATGAGGAAGGATGCATTGCATCATTAAATAAGTAAATAACATGTGTAGAATCTCACAGTTTTGACAAGCATGGAAAGATTGGATATAATGCCATCTTCATGCATGCCTCCCCCCCCTCTCCCCCACTCTTGTCGCCCCCACTGAGGTTTCTATTCGTATATGGTAATAACACCCACATTAGTAAATGATATTGTTTACTTAAAAAGTGAATAAATATCTATGAGATACATTGCTTAAACTCTCAGTGTTTCCTGCTCTCTTTTGGTCACCCAGGTAAATATTATAGTTGACATTAAGGGATAAAGCTAGCCATAAAAGAAAAAGATAAACAAAGCATAAAAGATCGATTCTCCTTGGCATAGAAAAGTTCTGGGTTGATGGAAATTGCAGTGAGATGTCTTGTGTCTGGAAAAACTGGAATAGAAATCTTGGTGCCCTTTCAATCATTTGAGCTCATTTGTGGAGACCTGCTAGTCAGATAATCAGTAAATTGGAATGACTTTTCTTAATCTCATGTGAAGCATATAGTCATATACTGTCTGACTTTAAATAGATATGTAGCACATGTTTTGTGATGGGGCACCACCCAACATGTCCATGGGAAGGAACTTGCCATTGCCTCAATACGTAATTTTTTTTAATAAATATTTCTATTCTGGAATTTTCATCATTATCTAGATGTGATGTTAATCAGTTAGTGTATAAACATTTGATCTTTTTATATCCCATATTTTTAATGTTAGTATGTCTTAGGTGGGAACTAATTTTCTGTAGGATACTGTTCTAATGCTTGTATGAATTACGGCAATCATAATGGGTCACTCTATATCTGACAAATTCCAATTGGAACCATAGTCCTGATGCTTTTGTGGGTACTCACTGGTCAAGTTTGTTGATGTTTTGGACTGGCTGTGAGGAAGTCTTCTTAAAGGGCTCAGAGTTATGTCCGAGTTTTTTTTACTCCCATGGCATGATTCCTGGTGGCCCAATGGCTAACTGATAGCTTGTTGATTATTTCAGGTTCGTGATATTACCAACTTGCCATTTGCTGAGCGAGAATTGATGTTGATAAAGATTGCTGCTAATGCTGCTGCTCGACGGGATGTCCTTGACATTGCTCAAATTTTTAGGGCCAAAGCTGTTGATGTGTCTGGTCACACAATAACCCTTGAGGTAATCTTTTTAATTCCGATAGAAATTTCTCAATTCTTATATAAGAGTATCTCTTGTCCACATTTTTTTGATGCCAAGTATTTGATAGAGAATGTGGGAGTCATTGTTTAGCAGGAGTTACACTGATGAACTTACAAGCTGCATGCTAATTAGTTTTAGAATGAAGAGGTGGAATTGTTTGTTCTTTTTTTTTTTTTTTTGATAAGTAAGTGGAATTGTTTATTCTTCACATCAATTCATGCCTGTAGCTAGTTAGTTCCCTAGTAAGGAGATGGGATTGGATATTTTCATTTAGCTAATTGGTCAAAATTCAAAGTCCACAATTATGCCCTACAGTCTGCATTTTGTTTTGAAATTTTGTACTTTCAATTCTTTTTCTGTCTGCCTTCTTTAAAAAGGCATAGTTTGCAGTGGTTTTAGAGCTGTAATGACAAAGAAAATATTCAATTTGTAATTTCTTAGATATTTTATCAGGGCTCTCTCTCTCACAGCTGTAGTGGTTCTCAAAACAGGTCCAAAACTAAAAAGAACTTTTTAGCACTTGCCAAACCCACCTCTCCATAGATTGTTCATATCTGTCTCCTAATTTCAAAAGGACCATGAAGAAAGGCTATAAATCTGTCTTTTCTTGTGTCCTATTCACATTCCTATTGGAAGGTATCAGTAAGATAATATTTGCACTCTTTATCTGGGCATTTGTCTTGGTTAGTCCGGTTACAATACTATACATTATTTTGCAGTGGGTATCCTGGAAAAGTGTGGTATTTCCAGAAGTTGTCGTTTATTCCGTTCTATGTAGAAAATTTTACTTTCTGTTTTAAATGATGTTCCTTTGAAAGAGTAGGAGTGATAGAAAAATGCGTAATCAAATTAAAATAGCTAATCAAACTGAATTTAAGTTTTTATCAATACCCAAGGACGACTAGACCCATATAGAAGAAAAATTTGATGGCCTCAAAACAGATTCCTAATACTCTCTCTCTATTACTCACTCTCTTTCACACGCACTTGGGAATTGCTGCTGTCAGATTGCTGCTTGTTGCTCTCCCTTGGAAAACATCTCTGTCAGCTTGCCTTAGGCTGTCCATTCCCCTAGCCTAACTGGTAACCACATCATCATCTTGCCAGCTTTTGTCTTCGGTACTTGTTCCATTGTCTACACTTCCTGGAAATGCCTTCGTTTTCTTTCTCAATTGTTGATATCCTCTTTTTTTTTTCATTTTCCTCTTATAATTAGTACGTTCAACTTTTAGATGGGTGCTCAAATTTTGGACCTTGCCATGAAAATTAGAGTCCATTGTGATTATGTAGTAGCAGGATGTGAAGTTGTTAGTGTGATATATAGGTATTACAATATAGATGGATATCAATATGAGGCATTTTTGACTTGTTAAGAAATCCAAACGGATTAAACATAATGCTATAAGAAAGGCATTTCATATTCTATGGATAAGGCAATGGATGAACGCCTTGCCATGTACTTTAAATGGGTGCTCCTTTGGTGAAGAAATATATTGTTTAAAGCTGCAATAGGTAGAGCTTGAGTAGATACCCTGGCATGAACAAGTAAACTGATCCATTACTGGTACAGATCATTGTTTTCCTTGTTGAGTGATTTGAGGAAAATCGACAATTATGATTTTTTTGTTTTTTTACCAGTGCATAACATACCTTGAAAGGCCTTACCTTTTTTTATTTTCTATAACTTTTGCTGGTGTCGTATAAATCTAACAACTATTTAAAATTGTTGCTACATAGTAAATGTGATCCTTGTGATGAAAGATGTATGGTTCTTAAATGCAGTGTTAATGGTGTATTATCTTCCTGTAGTTAGTATGAATGAACTTTCAACTTTCTTTGTTTCTTTCAATATTTTCAGGCTTTTTTTTAACTGTTGATACTAGTACAATTTGCTTCTGGTACTTTAATAACAGCTTACAGGGGATTTGGACAAGATGGTTGCACTGCAGAGATTATTAGAGCCCTATGGCATTTGTGAGGTTTGTCTCACAATCTTTAACTTTCAGTTGTATTTTACAATTTTAGCTTAGATGCTAATGTCTCAGGAGCCTCCAATTTTAGCATTGTTGTCTGTATTTATTGTTCTATCTTAAGTTCCAAAGATGGATTCTACTAAGACCACTATGGAAATTGTGGTTGTTCTAAAAATTTCAATTTCTTTTGGGTCCACTTGAACTCATAGACTTGAGCAACTGGAAATAAATTTTTACTCATCACTTCAGTTGCATTGTGCTATTTTGGATTCTTGTTTCCATTCTTGTTTGATCTTTGTAATGTGCCTTGATGCTCTACTGCAGCTTTATGCAGACTTTTTGATGTTTTTTCCCTTCCATGTAGGTGGCAAGAACTGGACGACTAGCACTGGTCCACGAATTGGGTGTGGATCAAATACCTCCGTGGATATTCTTTTCCTGTATAATTTGAGGACTTGGGGAAGCTTCTCTTCAAATGGTGGAGAAAAGCTTGGTGAGGTATAGAAGAGTGCCATGCGCACATGGAGTATCTGTATTTATTTTGTCTGACCAAGGTAGGGTAAAATAGAACGGAGACTTCAGCCATAAGGCACTAGGGTTAAGCTTGTGTTTCTCTCTCTTTCTCTTTCTTTTGTGCGTGCACGGTTCTTCTCTTTGATTGTGTTAGGATGTCAACTGGGAGGAAATTTTGTAAAATAATGGGCATTGCAAATGCTGAAGTGGCTCTTGCAATAAGACTATAATTTGTGATAAAAAGTCTTTTCGTTCTTATCTGTTGGATTATTGTGATACTTATTTGCATTGAAATATTTGATCAAGTCCGTCCTTCAACGAGATCAAATCTTTGGAGCTTCCTCCTATAATTTGTGTTAGATATTAGATGCATGCTTTTACAGGAGATAACATTCCAATTTCCAGGGGACCTGCTTTTGGGAAATGACAGAGTCGGTCACTCTCGGGCAACTACAACAACTTGTTTTCCAACATTGCGTCCTGTAAAAAGTCCGACAAGAGCTGTCGGTGCGCTCTCAAGACCTTCAGCTATGTCTTCCACATATGCAATCTTCCCTTGATTTGAGGCAGAACCCACTCCAGAAACTTGGGATAAAGATGATCGTAATCCTGAACCAGGAACCCTTCGATGCGGATCCTTTTCACTATCAGATGCAGTAAATTGTGCACACCTTCAGGCTTGTCAAGGCAATTGTACTGCGAGATCATCCCACACACAGCAATGCAGCCACCGCTCCTCATGTTGAGTAGCACTGCATCAAGCGTCTTTCCTCCAACATCCTCAAAGTAGACATCAATGCCTAGAGGAAAGTAGCTGACAAAACAAATATAGCGTGTAAATCAATGTCTTCTGACATAAGACTCTTTGTTTCACTATCAATCTCAAAACTCTGATAAAAGCTTGAAAAAATTGTACTTGTTATTGCATTATACATTTTCACTGACCTTTTCAGAGCTGCATTCAAGTCGGGCTCTTCTTTATAATTGAAAGCATCATCCAACCCAAGCTTGTTCTTCAGTAAATCGACCTTGATAGATAAGAGGAACAACAGCAAGAGTAAAAGATGCTGGTTAATGAGGTTTGTGATTCAACCCATTATACATGTTTATCAAACACTTACTGGCAGGGACTCACCTTTTCTTTGCTTCCAGCACTCCCAACTACATAGCAACCCATTAACTTTGCAAACTGCCCAACAAGCTGCCCAACAGCTCCAGAAGCTGCTGAAATGAAGACGTAGTCTCCTTTCTTAGGAGAGCAAACCTCATAAAATCCAGCATAAGCAGTCATACCAGGCATTCCTGCATATAATTCATGCCGTTCATGTAGAGCTTAATTTAGCAATCAAGAAATATCCCAACAGAAACTGTGAAATATTGTAGGCTACTCAATAAATATCTGAAGAATTAGGATGATATATTAAACTTTTTTGTCAGAGTAAATCAAGAAGCTTACCAAGAATTCCAATATAGTAGGATAGAGGCACATCAGTGGGTTCAATTTTAGCAAATGTCTCTGTAGCAGGTGGTGTAAGAGACTATATTCTTCCCACCCTGTTATTCCCCTGACCAAGTCGCCTTTCTTGAAGTTTGGGTGACCAGGACAAAACTTTAACAACCCCATGTCCTCTGATTGGCTGCCTTGTTTTAAGTTTCAACAACAAATTCATCAATTCAAGCACAACTCCTCCCCTTAAGCTGATGAATCTATGAATTTCAACAATATCATTATGTATATAAACCATTCGCCTTTGTTGTTATATATTACTCAATATGAGATTCCATTACACGTGAAACTCCATTGATTTAAAAAAAAAAAAAAAAAATTTATGCTCTGTTTGTTTCGACTTACAAAAAACCAACTACGAGAAAGCTTTTGGAAACAAGGAGAAGCTTAAAAGAAAATGAAGAAAATGGGGTTGGAGTGACTGACCGAACCTGGCGTGAAGGAAAGGAAATAGGTGGAAGATTGGTAGTTTGTCATACGGGTTCGCTGGGAGGGATCGTAGGACAAGTAGAGGTTCTTCAGTAGGACTGTGTTGGAGGCTTAAGGAACCTTCAGATTTGCGGTGGTGGTCATGTGCATACCCGATTCTTTGGGAAAGCCAGACACGTAGTCTCTTAATATCACCTGCTTGTTCCTCACAGCTTCCTCTCCAAGACTCTCCATTCTTACAACTCGTTCTTCCTCTCAAGGACTCGGTCTACACACAATGACACAAACATACACACACATATATAGAAGGTGGGTGAAGCCTGGAGGACAGAAGGAGGGGACTACGTGTGGAGTTGGAAACGATGAATTTTGTTGTTATAAAAAAGTAGGACAGTTGGAGAGGAGTACGTGTGGGGTTGGAGGCGATGAAACTAAAAAATGAGAGTGGAAAATCCACTCAAAGCCACCTAAAACAAAACCACATGAGGCATCTATATGTCTCACCTAATTTAAATTAAGGATAAATGTAAAATTAGTCCATATGATTGGCCTAAATTACAAATCACTCCATATTAATGACGAAAAGAGGGAGAGGCCAGTATAGGCTAAGGCCTATACGAGAAGAAAGTTAAAAACTCTGTTGAAAAGTTGGTGTTAGAAGTCTGCCTCATTTTCTTAAGGGATAAATACATTTTTGGTCATTCTGCATGCAATGTCATGAAGTGGTTTGACCACCACCATTTAGCACATTAACTGCTTTTGTCAATTTTTTCTAATGACCAAAAAAAAAAAAAAACTAATTTATTATTTTTTGCTTACTCCAAGAATTAATTAGTTACTTTTTAAAGCTTGGAGAACTATTTGTTAAAACCAAAAAGAAAAAATACATTTATCCATTTTCTTTTTATAGCTCATTGTTAATCTAAAAAGTGATTTTTACTATCATGTCATTTCAATTATATAATAATTATATAATACTCTATTAAATAACCATAGAAAACATAGGTACTTCCAACTCAAATATATTCGTGATTATAGGATAAAGGGCTAGTTCTAAATTTTCTTAACATAAAAAAACAGCACACTTAGGCCTTGTTCGTTAAACAACTACACATTTTTTCATATTTTATCACACTATTTACTTCATTTTTTCCCAAAATAAAAAATATATCAAATTATTTACTTTTTATATCATATCATTTACTATTCAAATAAAAAAATTACTACAAAACAAATTTTTTCACTTTCCAATACCACATTTTTATTTTCCCATATTAATCATTTATTTTTATTTTTTTAATAGGTGAACAGTAGAAGAAGTGGGGGAATGTGTATATGGGAGAGTGTGTGGGCGTTTAACAAACACCACCTTATTAT
Source organism: Carpinus viminea (assembly GCA_013348765.1). Taxonomy (NCBI): domain Eukaryota; kingdom Viridiplantae; phylum Streptophyta; class Magnoliopsida; order Fagales; family Betulaceae; genus Carpinus; species Carpinus viminea. The sequence goes on along the minus strand of CP054671.1, from coordinate 12,130,513 downwards.
TATGGAAGCACAACTCCAAACACTTCCCCAAAAACAACCGTAGAAGGTACATTTACGGTAGATGTCCTCCAAGGGACCTAAAGCTTTTGGGATATGAAGCTGCACACAAAGTCATTCATTCACGAGCAACCACCACCACTTGTTTTCCAACATTGCGGCCAGTGAAGAGCCCTACCAGAGCTGCTGGGCTGCTCTCAATGCCTTCAGCTATGTCTTCCACATAGGTAACCTTCCCTTCTTTGATGTAAGGAAGAACCAACTCAAGATAATTTGAGTGCTTGTGAAAGAAACTGGGAGCCAGAAATCCTTCCATTTTGGCCTGTTTCATAATCAGAGCTGATAAATTATGCACACCTTCGGGGCGCTCAAGATTGTACTGTGAGATCATCCCACATACAGCAATGCGGCCATGGACCCTCAGGTTCTGTAGCACTGCATCAAGCATCTTTCCCCCAACATTCTCAAAATAAATATCAATACCTTCTGGAAAGTACCTGGAAGAAAAATCACTAGATTTTAGCCCATCAAACTCTTCATCTTGTTTTTCGACTACCCTCAGCTTTGAAAAGGTTAGTAGCAAATGGGCAGCAGTGTATTGCATTGAAAAGTCAAATTAATCCACTACCCGAACCCTGTTTTTCGACTCTAAAAATTTCAAAAGCTATATGAAGGGATGTCCAGTATTTGCTTCAGTGAAAGCCTCATATGAAATTTTATATATTCTGATTAGAACAGGTATTACTACTAACCTTTTCAAAGCTGCACCCAAGTCAGACTCTTCTTTGTAGTTGAAAGCCTCGTCGAACCCAAACTTATTCTTCAGCAAATCAACCTTATATTGTAGACAGGATAAAGGAAAGAAACAAAGCAACAAAAGCAAACAGAAAAAATGCTGGTTAATGAGTTTTTCCCTCTGGTCAAGTACAACAACTATTAAGATTAAAATTGTCTAAAGTATGATAATCAGCACGATTAGTATCAATTATCTACCGTGACTAGTGGAAATTGATATGAAGTCAATTTTGACATGAGCAAATGGCTACTCCCGTAGATTTAAACATAAGTGTTATCGTATTATGTTTGGATGCAAAAGAACCATAAATAGTAAGACAATTTTGAAAACTAATAACTATTACGTTTCTTCTTTTAATAACAAAAATGGCATAGCATCTTCATGGCTCTATACTGATCTTAGGTAAATAAAGGAGAATTTCTTTACTAGTCTTGAAATGAGTGGTGGGAATGAGTGGATACAAGAGTCTCGCATCCACTTGTGCCTAACGTGACAAAAACCATTTGCTCTAGCCACGAAGACAATGAGAGTTCTTTTTTTAGTAGTTCAAGATGCAGAATATCACCATTATAACTACTTATAATTGATAGCAGATGAGTTTGAATGATACTAATAACTAGATCAAGCACTATTCATTATAAAGAGAACTGCAGGTACTCTATTAATTAAATTGACAAGTTGAACACATAATCAGGTCTCACCTTATCTTTGCTCCCAGCACTTCCAACAACATAGCAATAGCTTTGCAAACTGTCCAACAAGCTGACCAACAGCCCCGGAAGCTGCTGAACGAAGACATACTCTCCTTTCTTAGGAGAGCAAATCTCATAAAAACCAGCATAAGCAGTCACGCCAGGCATACCTACATGCAACGAATATTTAGATGAGCTTCGAGCATCAAGAAAGATACAGCAAAATAAAATGCCCACCAAAATTAGTTGCAATAAGCGATCTATAATAGTTATAATTACTATGGATGGCTACAATCTTCAAAAATAACTTCAGCTCAGTATGCCAACAATGCCAGAGATCTAGCCAGGTAATTGTAAGAGTCCCAAGTGCAATGGCTCAGTTTTATTGTCATACTCACCAAAAGAGATTCAAAAAAAATTTAAGGTTTCTTTTGGACCAGGGGTGGAACTAGGATTTATTGTGTGGGGGAATGGATTTTTATTTTTTTTATTTTTTTAATATACTCTTATACTTAGTCCTCATGGTTTATAGCCCCTGCATGGCTGCATGTTTTAGTGGAAATGAAATGAAATGAATAAGATCCCAGATATTCCTAGACATCACCATAACTGTATCGAGGTGACTTAACAGTTAAAACCGACGAATGAGCCTAATATACTCAATGAGATTCCTTAGCATTGCATATGGCGTTATCTAAGGGCATGATAATCATCAACTTTTTTCTCCTGTTTAGCACACCAAACAGCTAGACAAAACAAAATTAGAAGTGGGAACCCAAAAGCATTAACTTACCAAGAATTCCAGTATAGTAGGAGAGAGGCACATCAGTGTTGTGAATTTTAAACAGAGACTCAGTTGCTGTAATAAGACTATATTCTTCCCACCTAGTTATTCCCCAAACCAAGTCGCCTTTCTTGAAGTTTGGATGCCCAGAATCCAAAACTTTAGACACTCCAAATCCAGCAAGAGGCTGCATAGTTTCAACACCAAGGTCATAAATCCAAGCACAACAATTGTGCCTTGACATAACACCGATCATTAAAATCGAAAGAACCAAACATTTTTAGTCATAGTCATATATAAATTAAAGCTTCTATTTGGCTAACGAACACCTTCTTTGTATTTAATTTATTCGACCCATGGTTTCAAAAAAATCTGATCTTTTTATTGGGTTCCAAATGTCAAGGTAAAGTAATAGTCAACTGTAGGGTGATCATTCATGGCCATAAAGATTCATAGCAAAAATTGCAACTTTGGTGAACTGGTACAGACTAAAACTATGCAAAAGAAAAACTGAAACTTGAATGAATTCCAGCCAGAGTATCAATAGAAACAGAATAATATCCATTAATTCGCAGTTTTTGAAATATCCATTAATTAGTTTTTATTTATTTTATTCATTTATTTTTTTCAGTGATGAAAAATAAATCAAAGAGGTTCCTTTTTTTGTTGTTTTTCTTTTCACATAAAAAGAGGGAGAAGAATCAAAACCCATCTATCATCTAGTCCTTGCCTCCAAACCCAGAATTCCATTTCCATATTTCAGGCAAACAAGTAGAGAATAACACTAATTCCCTTCATTCAAGACTCTGAATCATAACATGGGTTGAGAAATCCACTGACCGAACCGGGTTGGAAGGAACCGACGTAGCTGGCACTAATGGGCCGGTTCATACGGCCACGCATGTAGGGATCGCAGGACAAGTAGAGGTTCTTCACCAGAACCGCCTCGGAACCATCGGGAACCTTCAACTTTATGCTACTTGTCTTCACGTGCATGTCCGACTCCTTGGGAAAGCCAGTGACATAGTCCCCCAATAGCACCTGCTTGTTGCTCACTTCCTCACTTGCCATCTCCAAAACTCTCTCTCTCTCTCTCTGAGGAAAAACACAGAAACACAATTCGAATGAGAAAATGGGGAGTCGATTGGAGTAGATATATATACAGGTGGAGGTCTCCTCTGCTTTCGTCTTGTATGTGGACTTTATTAGGCGTTGTTCAATTGATTAATTTTTTTTTTTAAATAGTAAAGAGAAACATTACTAGATATGAAATAATTTGATGCAAATAATAATGATCATACCAAGTTATTTACAATCAACTTTCCATATAATTATCTAGTTTAATGGGTTATAAAATGTTTTATAATTTTTTATAAAAATACACCCAACATCTGTTCTGTTATATGGTTTTATATAAAATTAAATAATAAATTGAGAGAGAGAGAGAGCGAGAGAGAGAATAGGACATTATTCGGAAGTATTTATGATGACTCCAAGTGGTGTGGTTAGATTCAAAAGACTTGTTCATTTCTAGGAAATAAGGGAGTTTATGAGACTTTTTATGCAGTTTTTTTTTTTTGAAAAGAGACTTTTTATGCAGTTGAAAGCAAATAAAGAGGATCTGGTTCATTCAAATGTGTTGCTGTGGGTGTGACAGGGTGTCTCTGATTCATGGTGTAGACTTTACAGCCGGGGAAAGGGGAACAAGTTTCTCTTTTTCCTTTTCTTTTTCTTTTTGTACCCTAATTTTTAAGCACTTCAATTTTGTCTTCTTTTTCTTTTTTGACATGTCCACACAAGGGTAGGGGGAAGGAAGATTCGAACTTGTGACCTCCGTTTCATAAGGTGTAGTTCACAGCTGATTGAGCACTTCAATTTTGACTTCAGATACACGTTTTTCACTTTTTCTTTTTTTTTTTTAATGTCAAATTACTTTATAGGGAAAAGTTCAAATACCTACTCAAACTACCACCAAATTGATAATGTCCTTCTAAACTTTCAATTGTGACATTAATATCCTCCTCAAACTATAAAAAATTGTCAATGTTCCTTCCAATGACGAAACTACCCCTAGTAAAATAATATATATATATGTACACACTAAAACTTCTAGAAAAAACATAAAATTAAAAAAAAAATCCAAAGAGTGCAAAATAAAAAATCATTTGTATAAGAAAAAAATTTTCAATTTTCAATTTTTTTATAATTTTTTTATAACTTTTTAAATAAAAAATTCTGTTTTAAAAAAATTAACAATTTTTGTGTAAAAAATTTCATTTTTTAAAAAATTTCTTTTAATAAAAATTTCCATTTAAAAATATATATATATTTTAAAAAAAAAATCGATATTTTTAAATTACAATTTTTTCATTTTTTTTAAAAAAATTATAGGGGTATTTTTGTCTTATTGAGAAATATATAGGGGCATTTTTATTTTTTTGCTAGTCTTAGGGGGGAACGTTAACAATGTTTTGATAGTTTGGAGGAAATACTGTCACAATTGAAAGTTTGAGGAAGGGGAGACATTGTCAATTGGATGATTGTTTGCGGGGGAAACATGAATTTTACCCTACTTTATATATATATAGATAGATGTCCCATTTATGACCATTTAACTAGATATTCTCCGATTCAAATTAGATCGGAGAGAATCCTGTTATATGACATAAATATTTAATGGAAAAGGTTTAAATCACATATTTCTATCATCTATGTGAGTATGTCCATTTACACCAATTTACTGTGCAAAATCAAGGCAGACACACAACGTCATTGTTTTTCGTTTTCCTCATTTTTAAGAAAATTTGATTTAGGAAATTAAGGAGACACTAGGGTAGGGGTGGCAATTCATGTTCATTGTTGCTTTAATGAAGATAAGAGTCTACTCCTTTAATAAATGTTTCTTTGTATTTTTAATTTTTAGAGAAATGTTATGTGCTCTCATAGTGTTCTCTTAATCATACGTAAATATTATTTTAAAAAATTGAACGATATAAATAAGTGGTACTTTCTATTTGGAAGAAGGGCTTTTAAAAATAATCTACATCACATTCTTTATTTTAGAGAATGATCAATTTTTAAGAGTAACACTATTTATTTTGTAGATACAATTACAATATAATTAGAATGATGTGAATGAAAATCAGCCTTCAGATCAACCATTACTTCATATCATTCCAATTATATGACAATCGTATAGTAGTATTCTAAATATATATATATATATATATAATTTTCTTTAAGATGAAAGATGGGCAAAAATCAGCTGCTGTTCTTCATATTTTGAAGGAAAAAAAAATATTGTTTCAACGATTGGATTTGGGTGCCCCAAAGAGTCTACTCCCTAAATGATAAACCCGAACCAAAGAAGTTTGGCAAACACACGAATTTTATGTCCCATTTTGACATTTCATGTAATTTAAAGGTTAAATTCAATTTTATTACCGTTTTGTCAAAATGTTACTTGAGTTTTAAATTTGACAATTTCTTACACCCCAAAATTTTTACGTTTGCCAAATACTACATTCATTAAATTTTCACCCAAAAAAATAACGATTATGTTGCCATGTAAGCAAAGAGAAATGCTAAACATTCTAAATGTCTTCTCCCAAATATGGTTTTCAAATGATGTGTCACAATTTTATGCAATCTATTATTTTGGAAAATTTGTCACCATCTCTTAGGATTGTTACACATCATTTGGAGACCATAGTTGGAAGAAGAAATATGGGATGTGTAGCATTTGATAGTTATTTTTTGGGTGAAAATTTAATGAATGTAGCAATTTGGTAAATGTGAAAATTTTGGGAAGTAAAAAATTGTCAATTTTAAAACTCAAGTAGCGTTTTGACAAAACGGTATTAAAATTGAATTTAACCCTTTGAAGTACATGAAATGTCAAAATGGGACATAAAATTCGTGTGTTAGCCAAACTTCTTTGGTTCAATGGGTTTATCATTTAGGGACTAGACGCTTTTATCTTCATTAAGGGTAGGGGTGACAATTCATGCCATCTCTTACCAGTTATAGTAGTGTATTTCACATCATATCATAAATTTTGCTACAAATTGGGTGGACGGTTAGTTGTTTTTAGGGAAGCAATTTTGTCATTATTTATTTTTTTGACAAAAATGCTCTATTAAAACAACTAAATGGATCCCTTTCATGTCAAATGAATCATTTTCCAAATTGGGTGGGGTTGTAAGAATTTTTCAACCTAAAAAAAAATTCTAAAAATTTCATGTGTCTTGAACATGTAAAAGTACATGTTTTATTAACAAAGCATATGAAAACATGCTAAAAAAATTAAAATTAAAATTAATGCTATACACTCAATGAATTTGAAAGTTAGAGTATGTATAACAATTCTTAAAAAAAATATTTATGATTGTATCTATGATTTTATAATAATATAAGGTTAGAGTTTTATGTATTGTAATGTTAGGAGTAATGTTATAAGTCTCTTTTATATCACTCTTGTGTCCCTTCAAAAATGATATAACTCTTAAATCACCATTGGACTTATAATTGATCATTATAAGATTTTGATCAAATAGTAATTTTAAGAACCACATTATTCTTGGAGGGGCAGAAGAGTGACACAAGAACTTCTAGAATTACCCATAATGATAGAGCTATTATGCTCTAGATCTTCTACGAATAAAATTTGCAAGATTCCCAAAAAATTAAAGAAAAAAGGTGCAAGCCATTTAAAATAGGGTGCTACACAAATGTAATAAAATGGGTGTGACCTTATATCATTACTCAAAACAAACGCGTTACGAGGCAGCACGTCTGAACACAGTGCTTGTAGTCCAAAATCAAGGCACGAGTCCTAATCAAAGCAAATAAAATTACCAAAGGAAGCACCAAACTGGGACAAGAAAGTATCTCTAAATAGAACATATTTTAACTTTACAAATTTGTAATTGAAACACAGAACAAGAACTGGACGACTAGCACTGGTCCATTTGGGTGTGGATTCCAAATACCTCAGTGGATATTCTTTTCCTGTATATTTGAGGACTTGGGGAAGCTTCTCTTGCAATGGTGGAGAAAGCTTGGTGAGGTATAGAAGAGTGCCATGCGCACATGGAGTATCTGTATTTATTTTGTCTGACCAAGGTAGGGTAAAATAGAACGGAGACTTCAGCCATAAGGCACTAGGGTTAAGCTTGTGTTTCTCTCTCTCTTTCTCTTTTCTTTTTGTGCGTGCACGGTTCTTCTCTTTTGGTTGTGTTAGGATGTCAACTGGGAGGAAATTTTGTAAAATAATGGGCATTGCAAATGCTGAAGTGGCTCTTGCAATAAGACTATAATTTGTGATAAAAGTCTTTTCGTTCTTATCTGTTGGATTATTGTGATACTTATTTTTGCATTGAAATATTTGATCAAGTCCGTCCTTCAACGAGATCAAATCTTTGGAGCTTCATCCTATAATTTGTGTTAGATATTAGATGCATGCTTTTACAGGAGATGACAGTCCAATTTCCAGGAGATAACATTCCAATTTCCAGGGGACCTGCTTTTGGGAAATGACAGAGTCGGTCACTCTCGGTCAACTACAAGTTGTTTTCCAACATTGCGTCCTGTAAAATGTCCGACAAGAGCTGTCGGTGCGCTCTCAAGACCTTCAGCTATGTCTTCCACATATAAAATCTTCCCTTCCTTGATTTGAGGCAGAACCCACTCCAGAAACTTGGGATAAAGATGATCATAATCGTGAACCAGGAACCCTTCGATTCGGATCCTTTTCACGATCAGATGCAGAGTGTCTTCAGGCTTGTCAAGGCAATTATATTGCGAGATCATCCCACACACAGCAATGCGGCCACCGCTCCTCATGTTGAGTAGCACTGCATCAAGCATCTTTCCTCCAACATTCTCAAAGTAGACATCAATGCCTAGAGGAAAGTAGCTGACAAAACAAATACAGCGTGTAAAACCATGTCTTCTGACATAAGACTCTTTGTTTCACTATCAATCTCAAAACTCTGATAAAAGCTTGAAAAATTTATACTTGTTATTGCATTATACATTATCACTGACCTTTTCAGAGCTGCATTCAAGTCGGGCTCTTCTTTATAATTGAAAGCATCATCCAACCCAAGCTTGTTCTTCAGTAAATCGACCTTGATAGATGAGAGGAACAACAGCAAGATAAAAGATGCTGGTTAATGAGGTTTGTGATTCAACCCAGTATACATGTTTATCAAACACTCATTAGCAGGGACTCACCTTTTCTTTGCTTCCAGCACTCCCAACAACATAGCAACCCATTAACTTTGCAAACTGCCCAACAAGCTGCCCAACAGCTCCAGAAGCTGCTGAAATGAAGACGTAGTCTCCTTTCTTAGGAGAGCAAACCTCATAAAATCCAGCATAAGCAGTCATACCAGGCATTCCTGCATATAATGCATGCCGTTCATGTAGAGCTTAATTTAGCAATCAAGAAATATCCCAACAGAAACTGTGAAATATTGTAGGCTACTCAAGAAATATCTGAAGAATTAGGATGATATATTAAACTTTTTTGTCAGAGTAAATCAAGAAGCTTACCAAGAATTCCAATATAGTAGGATAGTCGCACATCAGTGGGTTCAATTTTAGTAAGTGTCTATGTTGCAGGTGGTGTAACGAGACTATATTTCTTCCCACCATGTTATTCCCCTGACCAAGTCGCCTTTCTTGAAGTTTGGATGATCAGAATCCAAAACTTTAGCCACCCAATGTCCTTTGATTGGCTGCCTTGTTTCAAGTTTCAACAACAAATTCATCAATTCAAGCACAACTTTTCCCCTTAAGCTAATGAATCTATGAATTTCAACAATATCATTTATATAAACCATTCTCCTTTGTTGTTATATATTACTCAATATGAGATTGCATTACACGTGAAACTCCATTGATTTAAAAAAAAAAAAAAAAAAAATTATGCTCTGTTTGTTTCGACTTACAAAAAACCAACTACGAGAAAGCTTAAAAGAAAATGAAGAAAATGGGGTTGGGGTGACTGACCGAACCTGGCGTGAAGGAAAGGAAATAGGTGGAAGATTGGTAGTTTGTCATACGGGTTCGCTGGGAGGGATCGTAGGACAAGTAGAGGTTCTTCAGTAGGACTGTGTTGGAGGCTTAAGGAGCCTTTCAGATTTGCGGTGCTGGTCATGTGCATGTCCGATTCTTTGGGAAAGCCAGACACATAGTTTCTTAATATCACCTGCTTGTTCCTCACAGGTTCCTCTCCAAGACTCGCCATTCTTACAACTCGTTCTTCCTCTCAAGGACTCGGTCTACACACAATGACACAAACATACACACACATATATAGAAGGTGGGTGAAGCCTGGAGGACAGAAGGAGGGGACGACGTGTGGAGTTGGAAACGATGAATTTTTTTGTTATAAAAAAGTAGGACAGTTGGAGAGGAGTATGTGTGGGGTTGGAAGCGATGAAACTAAAAAATGAGAGTGGAAAATCCACTCAAAGCCGCCTGTAGTATCTAACTATCTTTTTGGCATTGCTACCTAAAACAAAACCGGGAAAGTACGGATCACCCCCTGAAGTTTGGGGTGATTTTCAATTCGGCCACCGATGTTTAAAAATTCACAATGCAACCCCCACCCCAAAGTTTCAAAATTTCTCAATATCGGTACTCCGCTAGTCAAACCGTCGTTGACCAGTGGAAAAGTGGTCACGTGCGTCTCACGTGACCACTGTAGCCTTCATGATTCCCAAAATGCCCCCACCTCATTCTTTCTCACCAAACCCTAATCGTGATGATTCCAGTGATACCATGGATTACGAAATCTGGCCGGAATTGCAAATTCTTGCAAGCTTCTTTTTTTAAAAATAAAAAAAAAAATTTAATAATTTTTCTCTCTGATCTAATTTGGGCGTTCGGCGTCGGCCTTGAGGGAAGTTTGTGGTAAAGATACACGGCCTTGGGGGAAGTTTCCGCGAGAGAGAGAGAGTGAGAGGGAGACTATGAGCGAGCGAGAGAGAGAGACAGTGAGCGAACGACTGAGTAGCGTGACCCAAACCACCGGTGAGTATGAGAGGGAGACTGTGAGCGAGCGAGAGAGAGAGATGAATCGCCTAAACCGTGTCGGTGAATCACCCACTGCCAACTCCCACTTCATGCCGCTCGCGAATCGACCCCCAAATCTGTTCATCAAAAAAAAAAAAGAGAGAGAGAGAGAGAGAGAAAAAGAAGCTTGCGGATTCCGGCTAGATTTTCCTAATCATGTTGATTAGGGTTTGTGAATAACAGAATGAGATGGGGGCATTTTGGGAAGCATGAAGGCTACAGTGGTCATGTGAGACGCACGTGACAACTTTTCCACTGGTCAACGACAATTTGACTGGCGAAGTACCAATATTGAGAAATTTTGAAACTTTAGGAGGGTACATTGTGAATTTTAAATATCGGTGGCCAAATTAAAATCATCCCAAACTTCAAGGGATGATTTGTACTTTCCCCAACAAAACCACATGAGGCATCTATATGTCTCACCTAATTTAAATTAAGGATAAATGTAAAATTAGTCCATATAATTAGCCTAAATTACAAATCACTCCATGTCAATGACGAAAAGAGGGAGAGGCCTATATAGGCTAAGGCCTATACGAGAAGAAAGTTAAAAACTCTGTTGAGAAGTTGGTGTTAGAAGTCTGCCTCATTTTCTTAAGGGATAAATACATTTTTGGTCATTCTGCATGCAATGTCATGGAGTGGTTTGACCACCACCATTTAGCACATTAACTACTTTTGTCAATTTTTTCTAATGAACAAAAAAAAACTAATTTATTATTTTTTGCTTACCCCAAGAATTAATTAGTTACTTTTTAAAGCTTGGAGAACTATTTGTTAAAACCCAAAATAAAAAATACATTTATCCATTTTCTTTTTATAGGTCATTGTTAATCTAAAAAGTGATTTTCACTACCATGTCATTTCAGTTATATAATAATTATATAACAGTCTATTAAATAACCACAAAAAACATAGGTACTTCCAACTCAAATATATTCGTGATTATAGGATAAAGGGCTAGTTCTAAATTTTCTTGACATAAAAAAACAGCACACTTAGGCCTTGTTTGTTAAACAACTACACATTTTTCCACATTTTATCGCACTATTTACTTCATTTTTTCCCAAAATAAAAAATATATCAAATTATTTACTTTTATATCATATCATTTACTATTCAAATAAAAAAATTACTACAAAACAAATTTTTTCACTTTCCAATACCACATTTTTATTTTCCTATATTAATAATTTATTTTTATTTTTTTAATAGATGAACAGTAAAAGAAGTGGGAGAATGTGTATATGGGAGAGTGTCGGCGTTTAACAAACACCACCTTATTATTATGGAAGCACAACTCCAAACACTTCCCCAAAAACACCAGTAGAAGGTACATTTACGGTAGATGTCCTCCAAGGGACCTAAAGCTTTTGGGATATGAAGCTGCACACAAAGTCATTCATTCACGAGCAACCACCACCACCTGTTTTCCAACATTGCGGCCAGTGTAGAGCCCTACCAGAGCTGCTGGGCTGCTCTCAATGCCTTCAGCTATGTCTTCCACATAGGTAACCTTCCCTTCTTTGATGTAAGGAAGAACCAACTCAAGATAATTTGGGTGCTTGTGAAATAATTTGGGAGCCATAAATCCTTCCATTTTGGCTTCTTTCTTAATCAGAGCTGATAAATTATGCACACCTTCGGGGCGCTCAAGATTGTACTGTGAGATCATCCCACATACAGCAATGCGGCCATGGACCCTCAGGTTCTGTAGCACTGCATCAAGCATCTTTCCCCCAACATTGTCAAAATAAATATCAATACCTTCTGGAAAGTACCTGGAAGAAAAATCACTAGATTTTAGCCCATCAAACTCTTCATCTTGTTTTTCGACTACCCTCAGCTTTGAAAAGGTTAGTAGCAAATGGGCAGCAGTGTATTGCATTGAAAAGTCAAATTAATCCACTACCCGAACCCTGTTTTTCGACTCTAAAAATTTCAAAAGCTATATGAAGGGAGGTCCACTATTTGCTTCAGTGAAAGCCTCATATGAAATTTTATATATTCTGATTAGAACAGGTATTACTACTAACCTTTTCAAAGCTGCACCCAAGTCAGACTCTTCTTTGTAGTTGAAAGCCTCGTCGAACCCAAACTTATTCTTCAGCAAATCAACCTTATATTGTAGACAGGATAAAGGAAAGAAACAAAGCAACAAAAGCAAACAGAAAAAATGCTGGTCAATGAGTTTTTCCCTCTGGTCAAGTACAACAACTATTAAGATTAAAATTGTCTAAAGTATGATAATCAGCACAATTAGGATCAATTATCTACCATGACTAGTGGAAATTGATATAAAGTCAATTTTGACATGAAAAAATGGCTGCTCCCGTAGATTTAAACATAAGTGTTATCGTATTATGTTTGGATGCAAAAGAACCATAAATAGTAAGACAATTTTGAAAACTAATAACTATTACGTTTCTTCTTTTAATAACAAAAATGGCATAGCATCTTCATGGCTCTATACTGATCTTAGGTAAATAAAGGAGAATTTCTTTACAAGTCTTGAAATGAGTGGTGGGAATGAGTGGATACAAGAGTCTCGCATCCACTTGTGCCTAACATGACAAAAACCATATGCTCTAGCCACGAAGTCAATGAGAGTTCTTTTTTTAGTAGTTCAAGATGCAGAATATCACCACTGTAACTACTTATTATTGATAGCAGATGAGTTTGAATGATACTAATAACTACATCAAGCACTATTCATTATAAAGAGAACTGCAGGTACTCTATTAATTAAATTGACAAGTTGAACACATAATCAGGTCTCACCTTATCTTTGCTCCCAGCACTTCCAACAACATAGCAGCCCAATAGCTTTGCAAACTGTCCAACAAGCTGACCAACAGCCCCGGAAGCTGCTGAAATGAAGACATACTCTCCTTTCTTGGGAGAGCAAATCTCATAAAAACCAACATATGCAGTCACGCCAGGCATACCTACATATAACGAATATTTAGATGAGCTTCGAGCATCAAGAAAGATACAGCAAAATAAAATGCCCATCAAAATTAGTTGCTATAAGCGATCTGTAATAGTTATAATTACTATGGATGGCTACAATCTTCAAAAATAACTTCAGCTCAGTATGCCAACAATGCCAGAGATCTAGCCAGGTAATTGTAAGAGTCCCAAGTGCAATGGCTCAGTTTTATTGCCGTACTCACCAAAAGATTCAAAAAAAATTTATGGTTTCTTTTGGACCAGGGGTGGAACTAGGATTTATTGTGTGGGGGGAAGGATTTTTTTATTTTTTTAATATACTCTTATACTTAGTTGTCATGGTTTATAGCCCCTGCATGGCTGCATGTTTTAGTGGAAATGAAATGAAATGAGTAAGATCCCAGATATTCCTAGACATCACCATAACTGTATCGAGGTGACTCAACAATTAAAACCGACGAATGAGCCTAATATACTCAATGAGATTCCTTAGCATTGCATATGGCGTTATCTAAGGGCATGATAATCATCAACTTTTTTCTCCTGTTTAGCACACCAAACAGCTAGACAAAACAAAATTAGAAGTGGGAACCCAAAAGCATTAACTTACCAAGAATTCCAGTATAGTAGGAGAGAGGCACATCAGTGTTGTGAATTTTAAGCAGAGACTCAGCTGCTGTAATAAGACTATATTCTTCCCACCTAGTTATTCCCCAAACCAAGTCGCCTTTCTTGAAGTTTGGATGCCCAGAATCTAAAACTTTAGACACTCCATATCCAGCAAGAGGCTGCATAGTTTCAACACCAAGGTCATAAATCCAAGCACAACAATTGTGCCTTGACATAAGACCGATCATTAAAATCGAAAGAACCAAACATTTTTAGTCATAGTCATATATAAATTAAAGCTTCTATTTGGCTAACGAACACCTTCTTTATATTTAATTTATTCGACCCATGGTTTCAAAAAAATCTGATCTTTTTATTGGGTTCCAAATGTCAAGGTAAAGTAATAGTCAACTGCAGGGTGATCATTCAAGGCCATAAAGATTCATAGCAAAAATTGAAACTTTGGTGAACTAGTACAGACTAAAAGTATGCAAAAAGAAAAACTGGAACTTGACTGAATTCCAGCCAGAGTATCAATAGAAACAGAATTATACCCATTAATTCGCAGTTTTTTTATTATTTATTTATTTTTATTTTTTTCAGTGATGAAAAATAAATCAAAGAGGTTCCTTTTTTTGTTGTTTTTCTTTTCACATAAAAAGAGGTAGAAGAATCAAAACCCATCTATCATCTAGTCCTTGCCTCCAAACCCAGAATTCCATTTCCATGTTTCAGGCAAACAAGTAGAGAATAACACTAATTCCCTTCATTCAAGACTCTGAATCATAACATGGTTTGGAGAAATCCACTGACCGAACCGGGTTGGAAGGAACCGACGTAGCTGGCACTAATGGGCCGGTTCATACGGCCACGCATGTAGGGATCGCAGGACAAGTAGAGGTTCTTCACCAGAACCGCCTCGGAACCATCGGGAACCTTCAACTTTATGCTACTTGTCTTCACGTGCATGTCCGACTCCTTGGGAAAACCAGTGACATAGTCCCTCAATAGCACCTGCTTGTTGCTCACTTCCTCGCTTGCCATCTCCAAAACTCTCTCTCTCTCTCTCTCTGAGGAAAAGGAAAACACAGAAACACAATTCGAATGAGAAAATGGGGAGTCGATTGGAGTAGATATATATACAGGTGGAGGTCTCCTCTGCTTTCGTCTTGTACGTGGACAGAGTAAACGTCAACAATAAATTTTTTTTTTTTTTTTTTCAGACGAGGAGAGGAAAATTAGAAGAGTAATATTTTGCTTTATTAAGCGTGTTTCAATTGATTAATTTTTTTAAAAATAGTAAAGAGAAACATTACTAGATATGAAATAATTTGATGCAAATAATAATGATCATACCAAGTTATTTACAATCAACTTTCCATATAATTATTTAGTTTAATGGGTTATAAAATGTTTTATAATTTTTATAAAAATACACCCAACATCTGTTCTGTTATATGGTTTTATTAATGTTTTTTTATATAAAATTAAATAATAAATAGAGAGAGAGAGAGAGAGAGAGAGAGAGAGAATAGGACATTATTTGGAAGTATTTATGATGACTCCAAGTGGTGTGTTTAGATTCAAAAGACTGGCTCATTTCTAGGAAATAAGGGAGTTTATGAGACTTTTTATGCAGTTGAAAGCAAATAAAGATGGTCTGGTTCATTCAAATGTGTGGTTGTGGGTGTGACAGGGTGTCTCTGATTCATGGTGTAGACTTTACAGCCGAGGAAAGAGGAACAAGTTTCTCTTCTTCCTTTTCTTTTTCTTTTTCTACCTTAATTTTCAAGCACTTCAATTTTGACTTCAGATACACGCTTTTCACTTTTTTTTTTTTTTTTTAAATCTCAAATTACTTTATAGGGAAAAGTCAACGTATCTACTCAAACTATCATCAAATTAATAATGTTTCTTCAAATTTTTAATTGTGACAATATTTTTCCTAAACTATAAAAAATTATCAATGTTTCCTCTAATAACGAAATTGCCCCCAATAAAATAAAAAATATATATATACACTAAAACTTCTAGAAAAAAACATAAAACTAAAAAAAATAAAAAAAATCCAAAGAGTGCAAAATTAAAAATTAAAATAAAAATAAAAAATCATTTGTATATGAAAAAAAAAAATTAAATTTTTAATTTTTTTTATAAATTTTTTTAAAATCCAAAGGGTGCAAAATTAAAAATAAAAATAAAAATAAAAAATCATTTGTATAAGAAAAAAAATTTCAATTTTCAATTTTTTTTTATAAATTTTTTTATAACTTTTTAAATAAAAAATTCTGTTTTAAAAAATTTAACAATTTTCGTGTAAGAGAATAAAAAATTTCATTTTCTATAAAATTTCTTTTTAATAAAAATTTCCATTTAAAAAAATCGTTTTAAAAAATATTTTCGTTTAAAAAATATTTTTAAAAAAAAATCGTTCTTTTTAAATTACAAATTTTTTCATTTTTTTTAAAATATTAATTAATTTTTTATTATTATTTTAATTTTATAAGGGTATTTTTGTCTTATTGAGAAATATATAAGGACATTTTTATTTTTTTGCTAGCCTTGCGGGTGACATTGATAATATTTTAATAGTTTGAGGAAAACACTATCACAATTGAAAGTTTGACGAGGGAAACGTAAACTTTACCCTACTTTATATATATATATATATATATATATATATATATATAGATAGATGAACTATTCATGACCATTTAATTGGATATTCTCCTATTCAAATTAGATCGGAGAGAATCTTGTTATATGACGTAAATATTTAATGGAAAAGGTTTAAATCACATATTTCTATCATCTATGTGAGTATGTCCATTTATACCAATTTACTGTGCAAAATCAAGGCAAACACACAACGTCATTGTTTGTTTTTCGTTTTCCTTATTTTTAAGAAAATTTGATTTGATTTAGGAAATTAAGGGAGACACTAGGGTAGGGGTGGCAATTCATGTTCATTGTTGCTTTAATGAAGATAAGAGTGTAATGACCTAAATTTTAAAACTCTTATTTAAATAATATTTAAAAAATTAAATAATAATAAATGAATTAGAGCAATGATATATGGATTAATGATATTAAATAGCTATTTGGTGTTAAGGGTATATGTTATATTGATTATTGACTTTTTTTTTTAGTATCACTTTAATTCTCAAATTTAGCTTCATAAGTATGTTTATGGGCATAATTAAATACAATTTAGTGAATAAATTATTTATATTAATGTTTGGTGAAATCAAAAATTAATTTGAAGCTTTTTAATTTTTGGACCTAAAAAGTAGTGTCTTAATTTTCATACTGTCTAATAAAGATTAAAAGTTAAAACTACTAAGGAAAAGTAGGCTAGCCACTTTTGTTGAAAACTTGTAGTCTTCTAGTAAGAATGATCATGAAAATTTAATGAAGCAAGTGACTAAGTGTGAATGCAAGTAGATAAAATCTAATTGAGGTGGAAACTTTGTATTAGGTTTTCTCTTGGTTGAATACATCTCAACTCTTGGATTAAAAGTATGAAAATGAATCCTAACCATTCATTCTCTTATAGATAAAAGCTTGTATTTAACCCTTAGATCAAAAGTATGAAAATGAATCCTAACCATTCATTCTCTTATAGATAGAAGCTTGTAATTAACCATTGGATCAAAAGTGTTAAGATGAATCATACCCATCCATTCTCTTATAAATAGAAGCCTAAGTAAATTCATTTTTTACTTGAACTCTTTTACATTCTTAGTAAGTAAAGATAGCTTGCTCCTCATTTCATTCTCTTCCTTAGCTCTAAGTCAAAAATCATATGGCCTCAATCTTTCTATAGTGTCCAAATGTCATTGCTTTTCTAAACTAGTTATCTAGAAAAAATTTGGTGGAGTTTTACTTCAAGGTTTTCTAATAATAAGTATATAATGGAATTTATAAATTAAGCCAACCAAATTGACCAATTTTACATTTATTCCTAAATTATAATTATACATGTATAATACCAATTTTACATTAGGCTTAGGGTTAGTTTAGTTTAGGATTTTTTTTTTTTATATATATATAAAAACTTGTTTTATGTTAATTTTAAACAAAAAAAAAAAAAGGTGAATAGTAATTGGGTCTAACGGGTACCCACCATACCCGAATAGTAACCGGGTCTGGCGAGTCAACCTGCTAGACACGAAAATTATTGGGTCTTAATCAGGTAGACCCGATTAAGACCCGAACCCGATAAGCCCAAACTCATTACATGTTTTTCCGTGTCGTGTTCGTGTCGTTTTCACAGGTCGTGTCAAAATTGTCAGCCCTAATTAAAACTACTAAGGAAAAGTAGGCTAGCCACTTTTGTTGAAAACTTGTAGTCTTCTAGTAAGAATGATCATGAGAAAATATCATGAGAATTTAATGAAGCAAGTGACCAAGTGTGAATGCAAGTAGATAAAGTCTTTGAGTTGGAAACTTTGTACTAGGTTTTCTCTTGGTTGAATACATCTCGACCCTTAGATCAAATGTATGAAAATGAATTCTAACAATTCATTCTCTTATAGATAGAAACTTGTATTTAACCCTTATATCAAAAGTATGAAAATGAATCATAACAATTCATTTTCTTATAGATAGAAGCTTGTAATTAACCCTTGGATCAAAAGTGTTAAGATGAATCCTACCCATCCATTCTCTTATAAATAGAAGCCTAAGTAAATTCATTTCTTACTTGAACTCTTTTACATTCTTAGTGAGTAAAGATAGCTTGCTCCTCTTTTCATTCTCTTCCTTAGCTCTAAGTCAAAAATCATATGACCTAAATCTTTCTATAGTGTCCAAATGTCCTCGCTTTTCTAAACTAGTTATTTAGAGAAAATTTGGTGGAGTTTTACTTCAAGGTTTATTGGATAACTGTTTCTTGTGTAATTATAATGATTTATTGTTTGTATTATTTGTTCTCATCTAATTGTTTAAGACCCAATAAGCTTATGATGTAAAATAAAGTAATAAATGAATTAATGATAAGAGTTCATAGACAAATTGATTAAGGCTTATTATCTATATTTATTACATATATTATTTACTTTACAGTTTTTATATTCAGTCATTTATTTTATTGTCATTTAAATTTTAATTCATATTTTTTTGGTATGGACCATTGGTATCAAACCCTAAAATATGAATTCAATATTTATATTCAGTTATTTCTTTTATTGTTAGTTAAATTTAGTTCATATTTTTGGCGGTTACATTGGTCTCAAACTCAAATTAAATAATTTAATTAGATTTATATTCAGTCATTTATTTTATTATCATTTAAATTTTAATTCATATTTTTGGCGGTACGGACCATCGGTCGTATCCCCGAAATATGAGTCATGCGTTAAATATATTATTTATAATACTAGTTTTTATTTTAGTAATATTGGTCATTAGCCTCGTCACCAAAAACGAATTCAGGAATAAAACTATTTATAAGTAACTATCTTATATTTATATAATAAAATGAGTAAGTAAAGATGAAGTGACGGATAATAAATAAATATAAAAAGATGAGGGTCTTTAAACAATAATATTATTTGAGAATGAACTAATATGTAAATATTGTTTGTATGTATGTATTTGTATGCAGAAGTGGAGCAGAATTCTATACTAAGGAGTGCAAGTATGGATGTACTTACTGAGTATTAGCTTTGTTTTATTATCATAGGAATTCTTATTTTGTCTTATTGATGTAATTTTGTATTACAACTGTTGCATAACGTGTCTAATAATATGGGCTGATAAGATAGCCACCTTAAGAACAAGCTAGGTGGATTGCCGTGAGGAACTGTCGGTATCTCAGTGGATGAGGGTATATAACTGTCCAACATGCTTAATATATAACTAAGCTGGGGCGGTGTAGTCGCCTGCACCAACAGGTAAAACTCTAAAGTGTGAGGGACATAATGGACGTAAACAGGCTGAGAGCTTATGACAAGAGGTTTGAAAAAGATTATCATAAAACACAAACTAATATGTCACTACGCTGCATTCGCATCTCATGCATCATTATATATTTTATTCCTTAATCTTACTTTGTCTCAAACTAGTCTTTTAGTCTTTATTTCTAGGAAAATAGATTACTTACTTGTTTATCTATGTAAACATGATAACGCCATATTTACATAGACCTTGATGCAGGAATAGAGAGTGATGACGATGATCCCTTTATTGGTTTTGATGGTTGATAGATCATCTGCTATGAAATTGATACTTATTCTATGAAGCAAGTCTCATTTATGTTAATTGCTTTTATTATCTATTATGATGTGTGTGAACTCAACAAATATTACTATACTAATTGGATGTCTTCTATGGCATATATTTAATACACTTATTGTGTACATATATTGTAATGAAAACCATATTTCTATTTTCATTAAATAATATATTATCTTGAAGTATTTCAGTCAGCTCAATTGTGTTGTGCAAATTATTCCTAAGCCATAGAAAAAGAAAAAAAATATATACATATTCCATCAGGGGCAGAGGGAAGCGGGGTCGAGAGGGGTCAAATGCCCCTCCTCACCTCTCAAAAAATTTCCTTACTCAAGTAGGATTTTTTCAGATGTCATAGGTTACCCACTCTCAATCATTCATTAAGGGGCAATTCTTTCTCAAGAGAACCGGGATTCATGAGACTAATTTTCTTTCAGTTCAGAAATTTTGATAATTAGGTCAAGCGAATGTGGAAGAAGAAGGTTGAAGACAAAGTGTGTTTTTTTCTTTTTTTTTTTAGGCAAAACGCATAGTTTTAGGTTTTGTTTTATTTACCAAAACAAACCGTTTTACTAATGTTGGAAAGAGCTCCTATAGCGTAGAAAAAACAAAATTGTTTTAATAAAGCTTTAATTAAGCATAACTGACACCTTTAAAGGGCTCTTACTTTAATGTTGGACCCTTTTTTTTTTTTTGGGGGTAAAGAATGCAGCACTTTAAAATTTTTCATTTCTTGTTTTTTTTCTATTCACACCGACTTTAAACTTATTACCTAGGGTATATATATTTAAAATCTAGACCTTTGGTAATTTGCGAAATCCTCTTTTCAAAAAAATAAAAAATAAAAAAAATTGTGAAGTTCTAAGAGCATCTCTAGCAAGAGCGGCTAAAATAGTCGCTCACTATTCACTTTTTTTCATTTTAGCTACTAATTTTTCACTACATACTCCAGATGATCTATTTTAACCCTTCATTCTAATTAAATATTATTTTTTAACATTATTTTATTATTTTTTATCTTTTCATTTTAACTCTTCCTTTTTTCTTTTTTTGGCATCTCAAAGAACGTTCTGGAAATTGAAACCCATTCTATTCCTCTTCCCCATCTCTCTCTTCCATTTCGACGAAACCCATTTCTGGAAACCCATTCACCTCAGCAGCACCCACCTAT
This sequence comes from Carpinus viminea, assembly GCA_013348765.1. NCBI lineage: Eukaryota > Viridiplantae > Streptophyta > Magnoliopsida > Fagales > Betulaceae > Carpinus > Carpinus viminea. The sequence continues at coordinate 12,109,187 of CP054671.1, read as the reverse complement.
TTTTCTTCCCCCTCTCTTCCTCTTCTCTTCCTTTTCTCTTCCTCTTATCTTCCTCTTCTCTTCCTTTGGGTTTCGTCGAAATTCACCGGAATGGGTCTTCTCATTCTCCTTCGACTTCGACTTCTCTTTCACCGGAATGGGTCTTCACCGGAATTGAAGTCTGGGTCCAACTTCAACTTCTCGTTTGCCTTCGACAGCAGCAACTTCTCTGATCTCCGAAGACCAAGAGCAAGAGCAAGAAGCAGAGCAGAGGAAAGACAAAATACAATAAAATAAACTTAACAGGTGCTACAGTGGTTGTTAAATCTGAAAGTTTACAGTAGCAGTAGAATGGAAACTTGTAAATTTAACTGGTCTGTTGGAGCATGAAAATGGCTAAATTTAACAAAAAAGCTAGTGTAGAGCCTCTGTTGGAGATGCTCTAACTAACAATACTTGATAAATTAGAAAATTAGAGATTTTTATTTTTAAAAAAAAAATCAAAGAATTAGATTCTTAGAAATCACGTCTAATGAAGGTTACTGGTTTGAATTCCTTATCTCTTTCTTGTTTCTTGTGTAGACATGCCGAAAAAAAAAAATCTAAGAATTAAAAGCTGTTTAACAACTTAAAATTTCATCAATTTGCGATTTTTAATTCAATATTTCTTCCTATCTAAGCCTTCAACAATTCAAATTAATTTTTTCCCTACTTTTTCTTGAAAAGTATTTGGCTATGTAGTCAAACTTTTACATTGTGTAAAATTGTTTATGTAACTAAATAAGAGATCAATGGATAAATAATTGTCTGGTCACATATATTGAAAATGATATACTCAAGATTATCAACAATTAAAAAAAAAAATTATAATGATTTCAAAATATGAAGACTCGTCAGAGACAATTGAATAAATTAATGCCAAGTGTGAAAAATTAAATTGTAAGTTACATTTATATGTTTTAAACAATAATTAAATTTTGTTTAATTATTTTTATATTTTGTTTATATATTTTTATATTTTTAAATTAGTTTTGTTCGACTTTAAATTTCTTTTAGACAAAAAAAAAATCATCTTGACCCTCCTAAGCATAAATCCTGGCTCCGTCACTGTATTCCACTGTAAAGTTTGTATTTTTTCAAGTTACTAGTTCAAATATCAAATGTCGGGGCATTACAAAGAGCACCTACTTCTTTAATAAATGTTTCTTTGTGTTTTTTAATTTTTTAGAGAAATGTTAAGTGCTCTTATGGCGTTCTCTAAGTCATATGTAAATATTATTTTTTAAAAATTGAGCGAAATAAATAAGTGGTACTTTCTATTCGGAAGAAGGGCTTTTAAAAAATAATCTACATCACATTCTTTATTTTAGAGAATGATCAATTTTTAAGAGTAACACTATTTATTTTGTAGATACAATTACAATATAATTAGAATGATGTGAATGAAAATCAGCCTTCAAATCAACCATTACTTCATATCATTCCAATTATATGACAATCATATAGTAGTATTCTAAATAATATATATAATTTTCTTTAAGATGAAAGATGGGCGAAAATCCGCTGCTGTTCTTCATATTTTGAAGGAAAAAAAATATATTGTTTCAATGATCGGATTTGGGTGCCCCAAAGAGTCTAGTCCCTAAATGATCATAAACCCATTGAACCAAAGAAGTTTGGCTAACACACGAATTTTATGTCCCATTTTGACATTTCATGTAATTTAAAGGGTTAAATTCAATTTTATTACCGTTTTGTCAAAACGCTACTTGAGTTTTAAATTTGACAATTTTTTACACCCCAAAATTTTCACGTTTACCAAATACTACATTCATTAAATTTTCACCAAAAAAATAACGATTATGTTGCCATGTAAGCAAAGAGAAATGCTAAACATTCTAAATTTCTTCTCCCAAATATGATTTCCAAATGATGTGCCACAATTCTATGCAATCTATTATTTTGAAAAATTTGTCACTATCTCTTTGGATTGTTACACATCATTTGGAGACCATAGTTGGAAGAAGAAATATGAGATGTGTAGCATTTGATAGTTATTTTTTGGGTGAAAATTTAATGAATGTACTAATTTGATAAATGTGAAAATTTCGGGGAGTTAAAAACTGTCAATTTTAAAACTCAAGTTGCATTTTGACAAAACAATATTAAAATTGAATTTAACCCTTTAAAGTACATGAAATGTCAAAATGGGACATAAAATTCATGTGTTAGCCAAACTTCTTTAGTTCAATGGGTTTATCATTTAGGGAGTAGACGTTTTTATCTTAACTCACTTTTATCTTCATTAAGGGCAGGGGTCGCTTTTATCTTCATTAAGGGTAGGGGTGACAATTCATGCCATCTCTTACCAGATTGTGACGAGTGTATTTCACATCATCTCATAAATTTTGCTACAAATTGGGTGGACGGTTAGTTGTTTTTAGGGAAGCAATTTTGTCATTCTTTATTATTATTATTTTTTTTTTGACAAAAATGCTCTATTAAAACAGCTAAATGATCCCTTTCATGTCAAATGAATCATTTTCCAAATTGGGTGGGGTTGTAAGAATTTTTTCAACCTATAAAAAAAAAAAAAATCTAAAAATTCATCTCTACATGTTTTATTAACAAAGCATATGAAAACAAATGCTAAAAAAATTAAAAAAATAAAAATAAAAATTAATGCTGTACACTCAATGAATTTGAAAGTTAAAGAGTATGTATAACAATTCTTAAAAAAAAAAAAAAAATTCTGATTGTATCTATGATTTTATAAAAATATAAGGCTAGAGCTTTATTCATTGTAATGTTAGGAGTAATGCTACAAGTCTCTCTTGTGTCCCTCCAAGAATGATGTGACTCTTAAATCACCGTTAGACTTATAATTGATTATTATAGGATTTTGATCAAATGATAATTTTAAGAACCACATCATTTTTTGAGGGACACAAGAAAGACTTCCAGAATTACTCATAATGATAAAGCTATTATGCTCTAGATCTTCTACGAATAAAATTTGCAAGATTCCCAAAAAATTAAAGAAAAAAGGTGCAAGCCATTTAAAATAGTGTGTTACACAAATGCAATAAATGGGTTTGACCTTATATCATTACTCAAAACAAACGCGTTACGGGTAGCACGTCTGAACACAATACTTGTAGTCCAAAATCAAGGCACGAGTCCTAATCAAAGCAAATAAAATTACCAAAGGAAGCACCAAACTGGGACAAGAAAGTATCTCTAAATAGAACATATTTTAACTTTACAAATTTGTAATTGAAACACAGAACAAGAAGATGGTTCATAGAGTACATATATTGCACAAGATCATACTTCATAGAAACGAATGGGTCTCAAAATCTACACAGCAATAACAAAGGGCAGCGACAAATCAATCCACACATTATAACTGACCTTGGTATGGGTATAATACCATCTTTGCCAACTCTTATTAATGGTCTCCCCTTGATGAGGCTCAGTCCAACAATACCATCAAATAGAGCTCAAGAAGACGCAGTATTGGAAGTGGGAGTAGGGTTAAATGCAGCCTGCTCGCCACAAGAAAGCACCTCACTGGGACCTGCCTCCTCTCGGCCGACCCCCATGAGGTCGAGGTAATATAGGTAATGGGAAATGATTGTGTTCATAGCATCAACATCACCCTTGCCACAAAGGAAATCGCCGTAAAGTATGTTCATTGTGGTACCAAAACCAGGAACACGCTTAGACAAAGTGTCATTCTTAGTGGGCTTCCAGTTGCCAACAAAGGCATCATGGGCCGAAGGCTGTGACTTCTTGATTGGGGTAATCCACCTCCAAATTGCAGCCTGGAAAGCAAGGGTAGCATTCTGCTCAATGTATTCTGGATGGCTCAACAGATCTACTTTCAAAGCCTCTCCGGCTGCCCCATAGTTGTAGTTCCTGCGGTAACAGCATCAATGCCAGATACTTCATAACATGATCAATTATTTTAACTATCATTATTTTTCCTAGGAGTTAGTCCATATATCTATGTAAAAAAGACAGGCAAAAAAAAAAAAAAAAGTGAACTATCAGTGAAATGAAGCATCATCTTTGAACTATAAAACAACTCTAACCAGTGTATGAGCCAGTTATCTAGTAAAAGATGCTTCATTTCATCAGTGAATATGCTTAGAATGACAATCAACAAAATTATGTACTACTAGTATACAATCATCAACACTTCATATTCAGTAAATTGCTTCTTTAGCTGACTAAAATTCTTTAAAACCATAAAATTTAAGTAAACATTGAAAGATTAAGGCAAAAAACAAATGAAACAGCTGGAAAAGAAAGTGGGTTCTAAAATATAAGTACACAGACCAGTAGATTGGCAAGGCACCTCGGCCATAGTATTCAGCTCCAGGAGTACAAGGGTATGTGTATTTGTAGGTGTCGTCGCAGTATGTCTGGCTGGGACTCATTTCCTGTTGTAGCAAAGCCCCAGGCCAAGGGTCCTCCTGTCGCCACTCCATAACCACCTGGTGATAGAACCCTCAGTTATATACACCAATTTTACCATCAATCAGAATATGTCAACAAACAAAAAGCTCCCAAGTAACTGACTTCAATTTCCTCCAATCCAATACAATCAAATCAAACACTAAGGTAATCGAATTCTAAGATTTCCTATCTATTAAGTAGATACTGACTTCCTCCAATTAATAAAAGGAAAACACACACATACACACATAACAGACAGACAGAGAGACAGCCAATCAAGTCAAACACCCTGGAAAGCGAATCACCTCAAAACCCACTCTAAAATTTCTATCTATTAAGTCAACACCATTTCCTCAAACTAAAATAGGAAAAACAAATACAAACACATAAAGAGACAATCATATCAAACACCCAGATAACTGAATTCCCTCAAAACCCAATAGGATACGGTACTAGTAATTGCAAGGAAAAAAAACACACACACACGCAAACACAGAGAGAGAGAGAGAGACAATCAAATCAAATCAAACAAAACACCCACTCTGAATTTGCACATCCCATTTCCTCCCAACAATATAAGTAACACACGGACACACACTGAGACAGAAAGCCAAATCGCACACCCAGGTAAGCATGTTAGAAATTATTCAAGCAAATCCCCTCAAAACCCCAATAGAATAAACAATAACAGTAAGAGTAACAGTACTTACAAGAGGTCTTGGCGCCAACATGGCCGAGGAACGCGGCGATCTCCATCATCTGCATGTGCTTGCCGCCGGTAGTGCCGAAGCCGAGGGGCTCGTAGAGCGCGGCGGCAGTGATGAAGGACTGGTAGTCCCAGAAGCCGACGGCATGTGCGACGGGCGCGTTCCTCTTGGAGAAGAGGTTCTCGAACTGGTACGTCTGGAAGAAGTCCGTGATGGTCTCGTTGCAACAGTATATGGACCACCCCTTGCACTCCCACCCTTTGTCGCACATCTTCTTCCCCCTCACCTTTTTCACCTTCGTCACCGTGTTCTCATCACATTCCACCACACTCGCCACTATCACCAAAACCAACCCCACAATTACCACAATGCCCTTCCCCGCCATCTTCATCCGCAGTAGAGAAAACTCTACGCTTTGATTCGCAATGCCAGGGATGGATGGATGGAAGGAATGAAGAAGAAAAATTGTCTCAAGTGTGTTGGATGGGCAGTCTTTTTCTCTTCTTCTTTTCTAAAGAAATGAGTGGACCAAGGTAGTACTTAAATCACCTGCAAGTTTCAGGATCGGACGGTGGATCTTTGGGAGAAGTTGTTCGGTGTTTAAGTTAGATCACCAGGCTGTATCTGTGGGGATGACTTGAAGCTCACCCACCAAACGATTCCACCGACAAAAAACCATGTTAAGTTTCCAGTTGGGCCTTCGGCTACTCTGCTTTGGCCCATCAATTGAAGATTTTAGTTTGTCAAAGTTTTTTTTTTTTTTTTTTTTTATTATTATTATTATTATTATTTTAGTTTGTCTTATTATTATTATTATTATTTTCTTCTGTCTTTTCCAACCTTCCAACTCCTAACCTAGCGTGGCAATAATTTTAAATACTCAGATTTTATTTTATTCTTGTAATATTCTAATGTAACAATAATCATTTACTCTTAATTTTTTTTAAAAAAAAGAAATAAAAAAATAAAGATTGATCCGAGAACTAATGGATATTGACGTATCAACCTAATGGTCTAATAGAATAGGAGTGAGATAAAAAGTTAGTATATATAATTAAACATGGTATGACAGAAGCAATAAATAACATGCTACGAGTAAAATGTTATAATTTTAAGTAGTCACTTATCACTATATTATTCGTGCTAACGTGTTTTAAGTGGTCACATAATGTTAATTTTGGTTAAAAATGTTAAGTGTAAGGACCATTTTTATAGAGAAATAAACTACAGAAATTTATTTTATAAAATTCAAACTACAAGGGCTGATTATAAAGATGCAAATCACATCAATAAATAATTTTGCATTGCTACCTAAATTCCTAATACATAGCTTTGTCGTATTATATATGGTGTTAGCATATTTGTGCATTTAAAATGCATGCTTGCCGACAGCATGGATGTTAACGCTGTCGGGAGCCATGAACAGTAGACAACCGAATGAGGATTTGACGTTAGAGGGAAATACCCAACAGGATTTGGAACAACAGCAATGGCTCTCACTTCTTCAGATGATGTCTCCTAACTTTCGTTGATGAATGCAGGACAATCTTGTTGAGAGATAAAACGATTATAATGTTTTTATTAAGAGTAAATTAATCATATATATATATATATGTTAAATTACTCTTAGAAGTGTATTAATATTGCTATATGTTGCATGAACTATTTTTATTATAATACTAAACCGGTTTTTTAAGGCACAATTTGTGAACCGGTTTTTTAAGGAAAAACCAGTCATTAATTGGCGTTATTATTTCAAGAGTTTTCTATATATAAATTATTTAATAAATTAAGTATTATCAATAATATAAATCAAATTATAATGTATTAACACATTTAGTCAATTTAATGTGTATTAATACCGATAGGAATTTTTTTTTTTTTTTTAAAAAGTGGTTATATATATAACTGATTTTTTTTCTTTAAAAAATCAGTTATTAATTGCGTTAATTATATCTATATATCTATATGACATCATTCCACATATCATTAATTAACGTCATTAAATGCGTTAACTATATTATAATTAATATATTATTCTTGCTATTTTTTTTCTTTATACTATTCATTTTAAATCATATATACTTATAAAAACAAAGATTTAATTTTTTTATTTAAAGAGTTCCTTTTAACTTATAATGAAAATTCTTCAGTGTACGGGATCTACTTGCATGCGATCGGTGTTTATTTCCCTATATTTTATTGTTTCTTTGCTTGTAATAAGTTATATCTCGATCGGTCTACTTTTGGGTGTAATGCTTGGTCCATATCTTTGGGTTATGGATGTAACCATTATCCTACCTATCGGGTCGAGGAGGACAAGTGTTGGCCTGAAGTTTTTTGTGACGTCCCACATCGCCTGGATATGAAGATAGGGATGTGTTTATATGTATACTTACGTCCTTAATGACAACATGTTTTAAAGCCGTGATAGTCATGATCCTATAAGAACTCTGCAGTTAAGCATGCTTCTGCGAGAGTAGTACTAGGATGGATGATCTTTTGGGAAGTCTGGTTTTGGGGAGCAAAAAACGGACATTATTGTATGTCATTGGGGTGAGGTGTTACAAATGGTATCAGAGCCATTGTCCAGCCTGAGATAGGGAGAACGTGCACAAGCCAATGAAGGTCACTAGCGGGTACTCGCTGGGACACCAAGAATGAGTTTAATCTTATGAGGGTCACCAACGGGAACGCTAGGTCCTAAGAGGGGGTGATTGTGACGTCCCACATCGCCTGAGTATGGAGATGGGGATGGGGATATGCTTATATGTATACTTACGCCATTAATGACAACAACGCGTTTTAAAGCTGTGATAGTCATGATCCTATCAGAATTTTGTAGTTAAGCATGCTTCTGCGAGAGTAATACCAAGTTGGATGACCTTTTGGGAAGTCTGGTTTGGGGGAGTCAAAAGCGGACAATATTGTGTGTCATTGGGGGTGGGGTGTTACATTCTCAGCCCTCAATATCAAGGAATAAGTGTTAGCGTGAGATTTTCAACCCTCAATGTTAAGGAATGAGTGTTAGCTTGGGGTTTTCAGCCCTCGGTGTCTGAATTGTAATATGTCTTATTTGACATTAGTATCTTTGTAGTTTAGCTACGGATACTTCAGGGTACGTCTTGTATTGTAAGAGTTTTACTCTTGATTCATGAATGAGACTAAGATGAATTTTTCAAAAAAAAAAAAAAAAAAATTATGTGTTTAAAATTTAAAATTAACGTAAAAATCAATCATTAAATTAGCGTAATTAATGACTTTCAATTATATTTTAAGAGTTTTCCATATATAAATTATTTCATAAATTAAGCATTATCAATGTCCAAATCAAATAATGAAACAATAATACACATAAAATCATATATAATAGCCAAAACCTTCTTTTGAAGTGTTTTCAAATTGCGACATATGGCGTAAACTTTTTTTTTTTAAAAAAAAAAAGACTAATCAATTTTTTAACTCATTATTTTAAAAACCGACATTTAAAAATTAACCAGTTAATATTTTTGTTATCTCTCTATCTTTCATTTATCCTCTCTCTCAACGTCTTTTATTTTTTTTAAGTCATTCACTTTCATAGCTTGTGCTACGCACATGATTCTTCATTCACTATATTTGTATGATTTACCCGAATTTATATGTTGAGTAATATATTATTGTATAACCTTTAGTATATCTTTTTTATTTAAAATGGCATGATTATTTTTTATTTTTTATTTTTACAACCTATAAAAAAAAGTTCGATAAAAATGTGTTTAAATTTTGAAATTAAATTATAACAAAGAATCTCGTATACTTTTTCTATAACCAAAGTACTTTTTCGAATGTTTATAATTTTGAGTTTTATTTATATTGAAATTTAATAAGTATTACATCAACAATATTAGAAATTCTTTCTAATTTTATATTAATGTTTTGATTAAGCAAAATTCAAGTTTCTTCTTATAATTATGAAAAGTAAATTTCATAATATTTATAAAAAGTACAATTATAATATAACTCTGAAAATCCCGCGCGGGTTATAAGCTTGTATACATAATTGAGCACAATTCTGACCAAAAAACCTAAGTTAATGGGTTAAGGTTCACTTAGGTATATTAAATACTATTTTCTTTTATATAATTTCTCAATATGGGACACAACATTCACAAATGCACTTACAACAATCTTTCATTCACTTGTGAGTCTCTTCACATTGACCAAATTCTCCCTCGTTTGTGAGTCTTTTACATTTTCAAGAGTATCTCACATAAAGAGTTGTAGATGACAGACACAACTCTAAATCCGATGCATTCAAACACCCATCCCAGAAAGGTAACCATGACTATGATACCATTTATTAGGATATATGATTAATTTCCTAACAAATCATCAATAGGAAAAAAAGGGTTGAGACATGGCAATATTTTCATCTATTACAATGTTAAAATTGTTAGACTAATGACCTTAAAATTAGGGATTTGATGAATATTAGATTAGCCTAATTTTAGGGATTTGATTATGATTTGATTACCCTAAATTAGGTGATTTGATTACAATTACATTTATATGTAAGCTTTATAAATAGAGCATTCTGTATTGTAAACATTCATTCAATAAGAAACTAATCTAGCCCTTTGGGCTTTATCTGCGGATGTAAGTCATTGATTGAACCATGTTAAAATCATTTTGTCTCTATTTTATTATTTCTGCTATTTATTTATTTTTCTATTTGATTATGAATTTCTTCAAAAATCATATTCAGTCAACTGATGTTTTATGTCAACAATGGGCTTGCTCAACTGGGTGATCGATATCCCGATTTGCTCTTTTCTTTTATTTGATTAAGTTTAACCACATTATGTAGGTCTTCTATTATGATTGATTAGGCTTAATCACATCTTCTAGGTTTTCTTTGAATATCTTGTATGTAGGTATATCAGACGAGCATCTCAGTGGTCTTCACACAACACCTCATGTGTACGCACTATAGATGGAATTGCAAATTAATGTATTTTGTCACTGAATTTGGCAATTCAAAACCCAACCCAAAAAAAAAAAAAAGAAAAAAAAAAAGAAGCAAAAAGTTCAATAACCAGAATTTCCATCCTGTCAGATATGTCTGTGGGGAACTTTCTAAAATCATTGATCAGTGTTTATTGACATGTCCCCTGCTATAAAACAGAGGTTGCAGCAAAGAGATTGGGTCCAAAATTAAAGGGTAATTTGAAGCTTAATGTCTCAAGAAATTTCAAGAGAATTTTGGATTTACCAACAGAATGCTGTGAAGTGTCTAACCAGAGGCAAAGAAGTTACATATCATTCAGGGAGAGAAAAACATTTTACAATGACTATGAATCTTCACAATTTCCTTAGAACGAGCAGGCTGCCACTCCCAATTTCTCCCACGCAAAACACTGGCCAGCTTAGCATCTAAAGAACTTCTAGAGTCATATATCACCCTATACTCATATTTATCATCTCTTTCAAAGTACTTTTATTGCTCTTCAAAACCTTTTTCTTCAATTTATCATTAGAATCAGTTTAGTGCAGGAATAGATTTCTAATCTCTTGACAAGAATAGTATCTCTGAGGGTATTCGGGTTTAAATTCATTTGTGCATAATGCAGTTAAACTATAGATCGAATATGAGATTCATTGTATTATATAGGAGGGTGTACAAGCTATTATAGTTAGTGATTATTGTATAAAACAGTAAGTAACCACACGGCTTTAGGCGGTGATTGAATTTTCGTAACTGTAATCTTACCATCCTAAGAAATTAGCGGTTTTGAAATTACCGCAAGTTAGCGTTTTAGGGACAGTCGAAGGCGGCTTTAGGGGCAGGAGGAATTTTACCTTATATTATTATATTGAAACTATTAGAATTTAACATATGCTATTTGTGGATGAGAGAAAAACGTCAGGCGAAGAGAAGAAATGTGCAATTTCTTAGTGGTGGGGTTATGATAGCGGCTATGTGGTTATTTGCGGTTAGTAACCTTCCCGCTTGTACAACCTTGGCATCATGAATGCAAATTTGTTATAACTTAGTGCATACTAATTACACTGATTTGGTGATAGCAACTTTCTAATGCGCCTCCAACCAATTTGTTATCCTTTCTTTTACTGCATCAATAATTTTCTCCAACAAGGATGATCCTTCAGAAAAGAAAAGAACAGAACAGAAAAAAAACGTAAAAGAAACTTCGCATATTGATGCACACTTGTCACCCTTATTTATATATATAAATAAGAAAGAAACTATACTCCATCATAGCCAATATAAGAAAGTACAATGAAGAGTTCATACAAATGAATAATGACTTGACAATGTGTGAAAAGCATATGCACCTAGCCCCACCACAACATTGATTTATTTACCATTCCTCACAGAAACTAGGAGGCTGAATGGTCACTCAGAACAACTAAAACTACTTGTTTTCCAACATTGCGGCCACTGAAAATTCCTACGAGAGCTGCAGGGCCACTCTCGAGGCCTTCAGCTTCGTCTTCCACATACACTATCTTCTTTTCTTTGATGTAAGGCAGCACAAGGTCTAAGAACTTGGGAAATAGGTGATAGTAATCATACACAGTAAATCCTTCCATCCGGACACGCTTATATAGAATGGTCAACAAATTTCTTATGCCTTCAGGCTGATCAAGATTGTACTGTGAGATCATTCCAGCTACAACAATGCGGCCGCGGAGTCTCATGTTGAGAAGCACCGCATCAAGCGTTTTGCCTCCAACATTCTCAAAGTAGATGTCAATGCCTTCAGGGAAACACCTAACAGCATTTGGAGGAACATCAATGTCTCTCAGTTCTTGACATGAAGTAGCTATTCATATACTGATATACGGCAACATTGATGTCTCCTAAAATTCATTGATGAATGCAGGGCAATCATCTATACGAAAAGGGTTAGCCATGGCAATATTTTCATCTATTATGATGTAAAATTGTCTCCTGTTGACCTGTTCCATTGTTTTGTTTCAGATTACTTGTATGCATATTGAATATGTGCTGACCTTTTTAGAGCTGCATCCAAGTCGTCCTCTTCCTTATAATTGAAAGCCTCATCGAATCCAAACTTGTTCTTTAGTAGATCAACCTTGTTCAACACAAAAGCAGGACATCAATAGATGTTTCATGTTTACAATAGACTTGCTCAACCAGCAATCGATATCCCAAAAGAAACAAAAATAAAAAAGGTAGAAAAACATGAAGCAAAAAATTTTATTAACCAGAATTTCCATCCTGTCAGAGTTGTCTCTGGGAAATTTCAAGAATTCTTGTACTTTTCCTTTTTCTTTTTAAAATTTTTAATTTATTATTATTATTATTATGCAGGAAAAGATCGATGCCGATTACAGGGGATACCTTTTCTTGGCTTCCAGCACTTCCAACGACATAACAGCCCATGAGTTTAGCAAATTGGCCAACAAGCTGACCAACTGCGCCAAATGCCGATGAGATAAACACATATTCTCCTTTCTTTGGAGAACAAAGTTCATAGAAGCCAGCATAAGCAGTCATACCAGGCATACCTGTGCGCAAACAATAACATCAGGAGCATTCAAGTTTTCAACATTTCATGACAAGACAAATAAAACCATTAATTTTCTTCTGAAGACCAAATCTAAACAGGTCATAAGATTATGCAGTAAAACCATTGATTTTCTTCTGAAATCCAAATTAATCTAAACTTCATCCAACTATGAGCAAACGACTTAATTATAATTACCAAGAAGTCCAGTATAGTAGGAAAGGGGCACATCAGTGTGCTGGATTTTGAAGAGGCTTTCAGTCATTGTGATGAGACTGTATTCTTCCCATTTGGTTACCCCCCAAACCAAGTCTCCTTTCTTGAAGTCCGGGTGCCCGGAATCCATAACTTTAGCCACTCCATACCCAACTATTGGCTGCATGTTTCACCAACAATATAATATATATGTTAATTAAACCAAGCAAAAGAGCTGCAAATTATTATATATACATGAAAGAGAGAGATAGCGACCGAAGCATAAGTGAGAGAGCTTACTGAATGAGGGGCAAAGGAATTAAAAAGGCGATCTTTGACTTTTGCCTTACTGCCACGCATGTAGGGATCGCAGGACAAGTAAAGGTTCTTCACCAGAACTGCATTTGAACCCTCTGGAACCTTCAAGAGGATGGTTCCAGTGCTCAAGTACATGTCTTCTTCTTTGGGATTGCCATCTATGTAGTCTCTAGCCAGCACCTGCTTGTTCCTCACTTCTTCACCATGATGATCACCCGCCATAATTACTATCCCTTTCCCTCTCTCTTTTTTCTCTACAACCTGTTGCAATGCAATGCAGCATCCATGGTTCTCTTTTTATAGGCAAGAAGATAGTCATCAAGATCAGGCCCATATATAAATGATATTCAAATCAAATGTGAGTATTATTGATGATGGAAGAAACCCAGATTGGACTGTTATATAATAGTTTAATGCAAACACAGATTGACTTCAAATTTGGCAATCTTCTGTCCAAATGTATTATTCTCGTTCGGTGCAATTTGCAAACAAGAGACGAGCACAAAAAATGTACAAATATATAATAGAGTAATGCTGAAGTCCTCCATTGTCTTTTGACCTGCAAATGAGTTTCATTTGGATACAGCAGTCGTGTCTAGCCCTCCAAGGATTATACAGGTTATGGGGTGAGAAAAGATCTAGAAAGGTCAAATAAAAACTTGAATGTTAAAGGAAAATAAAAACGTTCGTAGAAAAATTTTCATTCAACAAAATACACCTTCCGTGTGTTATCTCATGTTTTTTTCCAAACAATGTACAGATCATGTATATGGCCATCTAAAGGACTAGATGCATGCATGAGAGTGTTGGACAGCAAATCGAAACTCGAAAGAGAGATTACACAATTTGTTTGTTTATGAATTTATTGTTAAGTGGACAGAAATCATTAGGTTCATTGATTAAGATCAATTATTAAAGGGGTTGTGGATATATGAATGAAAAGAAAAATGATCAATAATTCTGTTTCCGAAGGCCACTTGTGTTAGAATAATCAATAATGTTTCTATATATTGCTATATATGCATAAGATAAGAATTTAAATCATAAAAAAAATAGTATAGAAATGACATTTATCTCATTATTTAATGCAATTAATGATCACTGGAAAAAAAATAATATAATAAGAGAAATGTTAGATACTATAATTCTATCTAATATATATCAAAATATGATGATGTAACACTTCAAATCAACAATTAAATTAATCCTTAGTAAATAAAAAAAGGATCCAATAATTTATTTGAAGTAGCACACTAACATTGTTTAGATGAATGTTGAATAGTTTTATAGTAGGAAAAAATACATTTAACCACATCAAAGTTGGAACCCTCTAAAGTTTAGACTGTTGGTAAGTTTGTCGATCCATCGGTTAGCCTTTCTCTGTCTTCCTTGACATACGTATGTCGCACTAGAATTTTAGCTGATGAAATCCCCAAAATACCCCTAAAGAACCAAAACTAAAAAGAAAAGAAAGAAAGAAAATGGGTGAAGGTGGGGATGGCCAAACCATCCCCAAGTGGACGAATGTGAGTGGTTGAACCCACCCCCATTTGACCGAAATGGGGGTGGCCAAACCACCCTCAAGTGGCCAAATGTGAGTGGCAGCGAACCATTCCAAACCATTTGGGGTGGTTTTGAACCTCCCTTCCATTTTTCTTTTTGAAATACTTTACTTTTATGGGCATTTTGGAGACTTTATTTCCTAAAAACTCATGTGCAACCAATATGGGACATTTTCCTTATGGAAAGATGGAAAAGGCTATTGGATAGACAAACTTGTCAATAGTTGAACTTTAGAAGAGTGTATAGTATTAGATGTTAGATGAAAAAAAGAATTAGAGTAAAAATTAATTAGATGTTCTCTTTTATAGTGTTTGACCAAAAATTAGAGTAAAGTGTATATATATGTTCTCTTTTAAAAGTGTATTTCCTATAAAAGGTGTATTTCCTAAACATTGGATTGCCACAGCCGACGTTGAGACTCAAACTTTTGATCAAAATTGTATAATTGAGAATTCTATGGAAGATTTATACGTTACAGCTGGTCTAGGCGTTACCGTGGAGCTCACTTCATCATATGTGTAATTTAATTTGTTGAATACTTTGATGAGGTGAGGTAGGCGGGGACTCGGTGAAATGGAGAGATCCGGCTGGATCTGGATCCCTTCTAATTGGGAAGAAATTTGAGATTTTCTAATTGTTAATCATGATCTTTCATTTTAAATTTAATGGTCTATAAAATTATTTAGACCTTGGCAAAACAAAAGTCAATATTTAATACTTTGGTTATACAAAAAGCTAGTATTTTATAGACCATTGAATTTAAAATGAAGGGTTACGATTAACAATTGGAGAATCTCAATTTCTTCTAATTGGAGGAATTTCAATTTGATTGAGTTAGTACAACTTTAAGAGGGTAAAATAGTCTTTTAATTTTTAAGACCATTTTGCCCTATTATTTTGCCTCCTTTGGTTCCTCTTCATTTCCTTTGAAATTGAAATGATTCTTTTGAGACTCATGGTAATGCTATAACCATTAAAGAGTATTATTTGCAGTCTCATCAAAACTAATTTTTGGTTATTTTTGTCAAGTAATTTGGTGAAAATACTTAAAATTCTATTTTTGCAACGTCACAACTTTAATGAAAATAAAATAAAAATAGTGTTTCACTAACCAATTGAATAAAAAATAGTTTATCTCTCTTCATTTTTCTTTTTTGTTTCTCTCTCCATTAATAGTTAGAGAAAGAATAAATAAATGTTTTAAAAATAATATTTAAATTGAATAGTAAAAGTTGGTTGTTAAAATAATGAGGCTACTAGAAATGCTATGAAAAAGTGAGTTTTTAAAAGGGAAATGTTATGTGTTCTTCTAGTGTTTTCTTAGTGTCTTCCCAATTGTGATTGACTTTTAAAATCATTATTAAATTAGAGATTATCATTATTGATTTTTAATCCATTGATATTTTAAAAGCCATATCATAGTTGGGAGGACACTAGGAGAATGCTAGAAGAGCACCTATTATTTTCTTTTTTAAAATAGAGATAAGTATACAGTAGTGAGTACTATTCACTCAGTAGTGAGTACTATTCACTCACCAATCAGATAAAAAATGGTTTATTTCTCCCCTTTTTTCTTTTCTATTTCTCTCTTCTCCTTTAATTTAGTAGTTAGAGAAAGAATAAACAAATTTTTGAAAAATAATATTTAAATTGAATAATGAAAGTAGATTATTAAAATAATGAAATTTGTTGGGGGTGTTTAAAAATTGAGTAGTTAAACTAGAGAAAACGTACTTTTAGTTATTTTGGTTAACAAAATTTGGTGAAGACTACTAATCTTGCTCTAAGGAGGATTATAATTTTTACAAAGTTATTTCATAAATGATGTAGCTTTTAAAATAACCAATAGATTAAAATTCAATAATCATCACCTTAAATTTAATAATGATTTTAAAAGTCACCATCACATTTAAGATGACTCAAGTCCCCAAGATATAGCTCAATCGGTTAGGATCGGACCATGCCTAATGAAACGGAAGTCACTAGTTCGAATCCTCCTTCTCCCTCTTGTGAGGACATGTTAAAAAAGATGAATCAAGAAAACTCTAGTCTACTTTATAAAATTACTTGGGATTCAAGCATAAGAAGCAAGAAATTGTTGTAGATCCAATGACAGAAACAAAGTACACCTTTTGACATTCTTTCTAATTATACTTTGTCCTTCAAAACTACCATCATATTTGTATTTACACTTTGAAATTATGACTCATTAAAACTAACTCTTTTAATCCATCATTTTGTAATTAGTAGGTCATTCAACATTTTAACCCAAGGGTTGATGCCCAATTACCAATGTAGACTTTAGGGTTGATCTTTGATGCACGATTATCAACGATGTCATTCAATAGTCGACGCTAATGCATGGTTATTGGCTAGGGTTGACACATTTGAATTTCTTAACAACAAAAATAATTATAAAAAACATTAGCATCGACTTGAGAGTTGACATTGATGCCTGATTATCACAATCACTTTCTTAAAGAAATAAAATTATACCTAATAAATAAACAAAAATTGTGCAATTCTAAGCTTTTTGTTTTATTTTTCTTTTTAATGCCACGCTAATGCGTAAGGCTTTGTTTGTAAAAATTGTCCGTAAGTCTAGCATTTCTCTATATGTAATAGTGGAAGCATTATGGGAGAATGCTGAAATTCGACAAGTGGCACATATGAATAGTTAAGCGGTGAGTTTAATGTTCACATGTTTCTCTCTCATCGTCGACACTCTCGTCACTCTCTCCAAATGGACAAAGGCAAGTGGGAGTAGGTGGGAAATGAGAAAGAAGGAAGAAGAAAACAAAAATGTTCTTGATTTTTTAATAAATTATTATTATATTATCATTCATTATTATTGGAAATGCTGCCCAATGTCCACTCTTTTGTTAAATGGTGTGAAAAACGCTAAGGGCTCCAAACAATTGTTATCATAATTTATGCGGAATTAAACTATGAAGCAATAAATAATTTAATCAACAAAATATCAAAAGCAATAAAGAAGGCACATTAGATATTTTGGTTACGAAGAGGAAACCAATTAGAGCACTTCTCTAATTGTAAAACCTCTCCGGGATAAACCTGTGAAATCAACTAAATCAAGAAAAGAAAAGGATTACAAGATGTTCATACTCACAAAACCTTTTGACACGATCTTGTATAAGACAAGTGACCCACTCGTCTTCTACCGCAGTAGCCCTTTCCAGAGACAGCTGGCACAATCCTTCTACGTGATTTCCTTTCACCGGAACTCCGGTTGACTTCACTTCAACAGACGACGAACAATGATGAACATTAAACTAAACACTCCAAGAAAGAGAACTTAAACTCTCAATATCAAAGGCTCTCTTGGCACACGACGGCAAATTCTAGATGTAGAATTCGTAACCTAAACAGATCTGTAGAGATCTATTTATAACACCTAAAGACTTCTAGTCTCAATAGAACTCAAATACAATGTATTTTAGACCTTGGGCAGTCGAACAGGCCGTCCGAGATGCTAGGGCAAATGCACTTTCTCCTTTCTTTTCGGCGTTCGGAGGCGTCGGACGGGCTTGACGGACTCGAATGAATGAGCGGAGCACTCGGGTTTTAGTACTGGAGTTCTTAACTGCATCACGTCCGGACGTCTATGAATCCCGTCCGAACACTTGGCTCTTTCTTTCCATTTTGCTCACGAACATTAGCCAATACTTCAAACTAACAAACTCCCCTTTGGCAATTTCGGAACAAAATCATCTCCCCAACAAACTCCCCTTTTTGTCACAAATTGACAAAATATTTCAAATTTCAAACACTTAACAAAAAACATCAAGGCATATGTGGAAAAAAAACAAAAAAAATAAAAAAAATAAAAAAATAAAATTCATGATTAACCGATGAAGAATTGCATGTTATAACACAAGATCATGAAGAAGAAACTCCCTAAAAAAAATACCAAACAATCAACAAGAACCATTTAAAAAATTTCTCCCTCAAAAGTCAAGAAAACACACAGGATGCATACATCACAAACTCATGATTTCAAGCAATGAATATTCCAATTTATCAAAAAAATTTAAAATATACATGAGAGTTATATAAAGCATGAACACTTTCTGTTTAACAAGCAATGCCAAGAATTCCATTCAACCCATGCTTGTGTTGTGTAAGCCAACCATTGAAATAAAACAAATTTATAAGTTGAGTAGGAGGTTTCACTACAATAAAGGTTTTAACAAACAAATCAAATCAAAAGTCAAACCTTATCATACTAGGGCCTAGCCACTCTCATCCAATGCATTCTCTTGAAACAAAGCAAGCTTGACACTGTGAATTTAATTCCTTTGGAATGTATTCTTTGAATATTTTATTTCACTTTTTTTTTTCATGAGAAGGTGTCTTGAAACATTTAATGCTTTGAGAAATGCAGAATTTATAAGCCCTAGGTTCAACTAGCG
This sequence comes from Carpinus viminea, assembly GCA_013348765.1. NCBI lineage: Eukaryota > Viridiplantae > Streptophyta > Magnoliopsida > Fagales > Betulaceae > Carpinus > Carpinus viminea. The sequence goes on along the minus strand of CP054671.1, from coordinate 12,089,993 downwards.
ATGGTCAATTTGATAGATACAACTAGTCAAAACCTCATATAGTTACCTCACACAACTCATATTAAAAAAACTCAATTTAAGCTTAAGTGTGCACAAAAGTTTAAAGCATGAACAAAGCATAAATTTAAGCTTAAGCTTTAGGTAACCAGAAAAAATGTCCATTGAAATAATATGACAACTCATGCATATTGAAAACTTTTTAAAACACAAGGAATTAAATCCATGGAAGAAACATGAGCACATAATGGACACTCAAGGTGCATCAGACAAGAGAAGGAAGAAATAAAATAACCAAATTAGAATATTTTTGTCTTTTGAATTTTTTCAAAATAAAATGCACACACAAAAAAATAAAATAAAAGACAAAAAACAAAAAAAAAACAAAACAAAACATGCTCTAGGATATTCAAAATAAAACAAGACAACCAATCCTAGGCATGTGGGTGACTCACATAATCCAAGGTGAGATCACCACCACTCCCCCTCAAGGAGTGAGTGGTATTTTCCTTCTTAACCCAAATTTTCTTCGTTTTGGGAACAGAAGTGTGACTCTTAACCAAGTCATTTAATTGGGTGATAACACCTTCACCATGTTAAATAATTCATCATGACTATTTCCAGCGAAGATAGTCTCTTTTGACTCATGATTATTCAGCTGAAAACAATTTGGCGAATATGCCCAATCTTACCACAATGATGACATGTAGGAATGAACCTTTGAGTAGGTTGGTTCCTTGGCATATGAGCACGTCTCGGTGTAGAACGAGACACATAGGAATCGATTAGAATTTCCTTACCTTTCTTACCTCCACAAACCGGAGGAAGCATTTCCTTCTTCTTAGCCAAGTTTTCTTCTTTACAGGGTTTTACAAAAAATCAACTTTGAAGGAGAAACAACATTAGTAGAAGAAACAACAGATTTATCAAAACCCAATCCAGTTCTATCAAATGAATGTTTACGATTATGCAACATGTGATTAAGTTTTCATTAGAGAACGTGTTCGATGATTTCTTGAATCATTAAGATCATTCTCTAAGGATTTCACTTTGGCAATCAAACTATCATTTTCAGATTTCAAGGTATCATGAATAGCATGTGAATCATTCAAGGTACTAGATGCTTTATCCTTTTCAAGATTAACTTCTTTAAGTTTCGCAAGGTTTGCTTATTCAACTTCTTCAAATTATTGTATTCCAAAAATAGAGCATTATAAGCATTTTGTAGATCACCTTCCTCTTCCGATTCATTGTCACAAATACCATAATCACTATCTAGAGAGTTACACTCACTAGCCTCATGCTCACTCTCATAAGAAACCCCAAAAGCTACATAATTAGCAACATTTTCAGCTTTTTCTTCATTGTCCGACTCATCACTTTGAGTCACATTAAAAAGCCTTACCGTTTGAGTTTCTCAAATTTCCACAATTTGCGGATGTGTCCAATACCCCACATTCATGACACTTAGGACCACTAGGAAATTTATCCTTCGATCAACTGATTCCTATCTTGGAGGTTATCTCTACCATCATGCCTAGAATTTTCAGGATTTCTTGAATTTCTACCCTTAAAATTTCCATTTTCGGTTTGAAGAATTTTGAAATTTCGACTATCATGGCAATTTCCTCCTCATCTCCTAATCCTCATCTGAACCTCCAGTTTCTCCTTACAGCAGTTTTGGTCTTAAGAGCAATATTTTTGAGTTCTTTGGTTGAGGCAACAAGAGCTCAAAAGTCTGAATTGACCCTACAAGTTCCTCTACTCTCATAGTATCCAAGTCATTTCTGGTTTATGGCAGCAATTTGGGGCAAAACCTAGTGGGTAAGGATCTCAAAATTTTCTTGATTATTTTTGCATCGGACATTTTCTTTCCAGATTTATAGTATTGTTTCTAATACTCTTGAGCTTAGAATAGAATTCATCAAAAGTCTCATCCTCTTGCATCCTAATCTCTTCAAACTTTGAGACTAACATCTGAAGTTTTGAAGCTCTAACAACCTCGGTTCCTTCATGAGTTATTTCTAAGGTTTCCATGCTTCTTTAGCTATTACACATCGAGAAATTCTTGAGAATTCTTCCATGGAGACAGTGTGAAGATGGAATGTAATGCTTTGTCATTTGCGGAGGAGGCACGATTTTCAAGAGTTGTCCATTCAGCCATTGTTTTATCCGGAATAGACCATCCGGTTCAACAATATGCCAAACATCCACAAATTTAAGATATGCCCTCATACGAATTTTCCAAAGCGTATAGTTTGATCCGTCACAAAGACGGAAGAGAATTAGGTGCAATAGTATAAGACATTTTGAGGCGGAGTCTAGGATCACACTCAAGAAATTAATCCCTCTGAGTGAACGCTCTCGATATCAATTGAAAAACGCTAGCGAGACTCCAAACAATTGTTTATCACAATTTATGGAATTAAACTATGAAGCAATAAACAATTTAATCAACAAAATATCAAAAGCAATAAAGAAGCGAACCTGAGATATTTTGGTTACGAAGAGAAACCAATTAGAGCACTTCTAATTGTAAAACCTCTCAGCAAACCCATGAAATCAACTAAATCATTAAAAGAAAAAGGATTACAAGATGTTCATACTCACAAAACCTTTATGACACGATCTTGTATAAGACAAGTGACCCACTCGTCTTCTACCGCGAGCCTTTCGAGACAGGGCACAATCCTTCTATGTGATTTCCTTTCACGGAACTCCGTGACTTCACTTCAACAAACGCGAACAATGATGAACATTAAACTAAACACTCCAAGAAAGAGAACTTAAACTCTCAATATCAAAGGCTCTCTTGGCACGATGGCAAATTCTAAATGTAGAATTCGTAACCTAAACAGATCTCAGAGAGATCTATTTATAACACCTAAAGACTTCTAGTCTCAATAGAACTCAAATACAATGTATTTTAGACCTAGAAGCTACGGGCCGTCCGGACGGTAAGTGGGCTCGTCTTGGACGAGCTATAAAAACACGGGAACATGAGTTCATTAATGGGGTAACATTGGCCGTTCGGATGGTGCTAGAAATACTTTCTCTTTCTTCGTCGTCGGACGGGCTGCGAGCGGCGAATGGAGCACTCGGGTTTTAATCTTTGGAGTTCTTAAGCGCATCACGTCCGGACGTCCTATGAATCCGGCTTGGCTCTTTCTTTCCATTTTGCTCACGAACATTAGCCAATACTTCAAACTAACACGGTGAGTTTTCTTTTTCTTTGTTTCTTCTTATCTCCGCCAAGTGTCCAATACGGTGAGTTTAATGCAAAAAAAAAAAAAAGAAATGATGAGTTTCATTCTTCTTTAGAAAAATGTAACGAAAAAGTGGGTTTTCAATTTAGAAAGCTCACGCAAGGCCACCAAGGTTTCCATGATCATAAAGAAATTAAAAAAAAAAAATGTCAACCTTGAAATCCGGATTTGTTCCTGGAGCCAAAATATTTATGCTATGCGTGCCAAAAGGAATGAAAAAAATAAAAAAATAAAAAAGTGGCGGGATGATTGAGTATTGATTTGTGGGTTTTGTTTCTTATTTAGATGGGTTTTTAACAATTCCTTTGGTGGGTTTTGTTAAAAGAGTAACCATCTCTCACGGCCGATCTGATTTCTCTTATGTAGGAAAAAATGGAAATTATTTTTCTCTTAATCTTCTAGGTTGACCATTAGTTGAATAAGGTCTCTAGGCTTCTTGTTTTTCACTAGCTAGTATGAGATTGAGGGGTGAGACCCAAACCCAAAGGAAGATAAGGCGACTTTCCAGAGGTTAAGCTATCTTCCTATATATGGATTGCTGCTATCTGCTGTTAGTTCTTGACAGAGGGAGGAACGTAAGGGCTAACATGCCTGTAGTTTATCTTTTGAGAGCTATATGTTGTTAGATGAGTTTCGTGAATGTAATGTACCTCAATGGAGGGATAGACGGGATTTGAGTATAATCTTAAGATTGTCTCTCACGCTGTTTGGCTGATCTAATTTTCCTTAGATATATTTTCATGGCTTCTATTTCACGTAGAAAAAAAAAAAAAAAAATTTCATTTAATCTTCTTGGTTAATTCTTATAAATTGAGGTTTTAAGTTTTCTGTAATTGAGGTAAACTATATTGAAGTAACGTTTAAAATTTTGAAGATAAATTGATGCTCTTAGGTTATGAATTTTAAAGCATTGAGGCATTAGTAGATATTGAATTATGGTTTTAGTTTCATGCCAAAGCCTAAGTAAAGTTTTCTTTCACTAGGTAAAGATGATGAACGAATATTTTTGAGGTAATTTGAAGCATAGAGATAAAAATTGAAAGATAGTATAAGATAGTGATATGATCTAAATCTCCTTATAAAGTATATATATGTTTGATGATATTGAGATATTTGAGGAGGTTGACAATGTGAGATTGTGCATATCTAGATGTTCTATTGAATGTTAGGAAACCTATTGATGTGATTGATTGGTTAAACATATTATATGTTTAAAAGAAGTTATTATGATGACAAAATGATTACTGATTGGGTACTGAATGAGTACATAATGAATTTAGAATGAAATGTTTAGAGTGAAAGCTCCTTATGATATTTACAAACCTATGTTAGTTAGATGGATGATATATGATTGTGTACTTTGATGTCTTGATGAATGCTATGAAATCTACGATGATTAACTTTGATGTCTTGATTAATATTACAGATCAAATGTTCATTAATAGGAAAAAAAAGAAGAAGAAAGTTGTTGCATAGCGGATGTGATGCTCAAAGAGACTAGCTACTTTTGTGAAGATAAAACTTAGTATGAGTAAAATTATATATATTTCAAATTTATTTGTTATTAAAGGGAATATTTATTTCAAATAAGGTACTTGGCTAGAGCTTTAGCGGAAAGATGCGCGACACTCATATACATTGACTTGGAGCTTTTTTTGTTGTTGCTGGAGACGGGCGATAGTCTTCTCCATTTCTACCACCTTTATTCCCAGGTCCTTTGCATACGACACCACTAGTTTTTTCAGCTCATTAGTTTCCTGCTTCAAATCCACGTGAAAGTATAATTAGGCATAACAATGGGTTGTGCTGTAGGAGCAACATTTAAGTCAATGTTGTTAATAGATGATGATGATGCTATCATGTTTAGGAGAGTAAGGAAAGTATTTGAGAATACGAAGAATTTGGGAGAGATTAAATTTTGGGAATAATGTGCAGGGAGAATAGATTTTAGAAAGCTTAGAGTTGTAAGGTATGATAGTGCTTCGGGAAGAAGCATGCTTGTGTTTTTAATAAAAAAATCACTTGAGGTAATTCGACGATAAAAAGAGCATCTGACGAAGACCTCAGGTGGCGAAGGATTTTTTGTCCAAAAATCCTGTTGATTTTAGATCATGTCTCCGTCATAGATTCGATTGGCACCTTTTTGCCCGTCGAACGACTTTTGGCTATCATTTTTCAAATTTACTATTTAATCAACATCTTTGAAATTTGTCTCTAGAATCCTTTCTATAAATTCAGGTCCCTTCTAAGTTGAAATGCAAGTCTTCTGATTAAAGTTTTCGCCTATGATCTTCCTATAATATTTTCTCATGTACTGAAACTCAAATTTTTTTCGAGTTTGAGTTTCTTCTCACTTATCAAAAGAAAGATGCAGCATTATGAATTAATTCATGAAACCCAACTTTTAATACTCTCATAGTAAATCATTGAAGCAAAATTATCCTTGATCATGTCCTGTAAAAGCAAGATTATCCTTGATCACGCTTCTCAGACTAGATATTTCTCTCTTTCCTTAGTGGTCTTACATGACAAAAGATAGAGAACACTCGATATGTGTGTCCCAAATGTCTTTGAAAAAAATCACATACATATTATGTCTTGAAATGCTTTTCAAGCCCTTATATTTGCTAAACAACAAGACTATCCGTTCCTTTTCTTCTTTTTCATGACCTTGCAAGACCTAAGAGAGAATATATAATATGGGTACTTAGAACTTCCAACTTAGAAACTTACCCATATCCATCTTTACTTACATCAATTTTATCTCTAGAACGTAGTAAGACACAACATGTATTAGTCAAGAATGAAAGATGATCTAACATTTATGTAATAAATGTATTTTGATTGAGTTAGAATAATATTTACAAGTTTCTTTTGCCAATTTAAGATTCTTCAAGTAGAAAGGTTGAAGTACATAAAGAATTATTTTATAAGACTATTAGAATAACAAGTTAGAGGATGATTAAGAAGGGTATTAGAAAGATTAGATTAAGTATGATGAGTATGTGATAATAATGCTATTAAATAATTACAAATTGTTGGAAGTGTGTTTTGAGCGTCGGTACATAGACATATGACCTATGAACTATATATATAAATATATATATTTGAATATTTGATAATACAAGCTAGATTTTCTTATAAAAGTGTTTCAACATGCATAATAAGTGAGCCTACACCTTTGACCTATATATTATATTTGAATATTTGATAATAGAAGCGAGATGTTCTACTTATCACTGCATCACTATTGTAACTTTTGACCCATTCTCTTATAGTTTATAAGAGCATTCACAGCAGATTTTTCAAATTTTCACTTCAAAATAATAAAAAGTACACTTTCTATTATTTTAACAACTCACCATTTTACAACACCAATTTCAGCCTCTTTATTTTAACAATTCACTTTCACTATTTCATTAAAATATTATTTTTCATAAATTTGTTTATTCTTTGTCTTTTAAGGGTTGAGGACCGCTGAGGGGAGCTCCACACCACGCGCTCTCCTCAGTTCCCTGGCCTACAGAACCAATGTGGCCTGTGGCCTGCACTCGAGTTCGACGGCACTAAGCTCGTCTCCGGCAAGTGCTTGCCGGTGTCGAAGACCGACAACTTGGCAGTGCGTTCGATTAGGGCTTTGTTTGAAGGGAAGGTGAGATTGCCATTGACGAAGGTGAGGAAGGGTTTGTGGTCGTCGTCGATTCGGTGGAGGGGGTTGTTGGAGAGCAGTGCCGGAGCTTCGTCGACAGACTGCGAGTGGAGGAGCTCTATGGCCTGGTTCATCGGGAGTTCAAGAAGTGTAGTGAAGGAGCTGGCGTTTTCCAGCGGTACGGTCATAAGCCGCTGGATTTCCTCAAAATTGGAGGAATTCAAATCCATTTTCGTTAGGTTGGGGTTGGTTGGAGTTGGATCCGGCCAACTCACCTCCTTGGCGAAGAGAAATGGCGTTGAGAGAGGAAAAAAAAAAAAGAAAAAAAAAGGAGGGCCGTGGAAAGAAAAAAGGAGAGAGAAATGAAAAGGAAAAAGGAGGAGAGAGAAAATATAATTGTTTAATAAATAGAGAGGGATAGTAATTATTAAGTTTGAAGGTTTACCGTTTATAGTGTTAGTTTTTTTGTTAAAATGAAGAGGCTAAAAAGTGGTGTTTTAAGTTGAAGAGCCTGCAGTGAGTGCTCAAAGACCTACCATCCTTATCCCTTGGTTTTGAATTATTATACCTAGGGTCCTAGACACTATTAGAGCCTCTATTGTCTCACGCAAGGCCACCAAGGAACTCCATGATCATTAAAAAAAAAAATGATAACCTTAAAATTCGGATTTGCTCCTTGAACCAAAATATTTATGTCATGTTGGGGCTCTACTTGAAGGCTAGAGGTGCAAAAGTCTCTGCTTTAAATTAATGACCCTCTCTAACTACACTCAAGCCATAAAGATGTATGGGGAAGAAAGTCAAGCTGTTTGGCCGATATAATTTTCCTTTGAGTACCTTTTCATTTTTGTTTTCTTTCTTTGTTTTCTTTCTGTTTTCTTTCTCGCTGCCATACTGGGGTTCTACTCGTATGTATAAAAACAAGAAACTATACTCGATCTTAGCCACCAATATACGAAAGTACAATCAAGAGTTCATACAGATGAAGAATGTCTTGAAAGAAAACCAGTCTCGACTTTTGACAATGTGTGAAAAACTGAAAATCATATGCACATACCACCACTACAACATTGATTCATTTACCATTCACCATCAGCCCATCTCTCTCTTACATTCCTCACAGAAAGTTTGAATCCTGGATTTCACCACAGTAATACAGGTGGTATACTAGTAGTAGACATAAAAATTGGAGGCTGAATTGTCACTCGGGAGCAACTAAAACTATTTGTTTTCCAACATTGCGGCCACTGAAAATGCCTACAAGAGCTGCAGGGCCACTCTCGAGGCCTTCAGCAACGTCTTCCACATACACTATCTTCTTTTCTCTGATGTAAGGCAGCACAAAGTCTAAGAACTTGGGAAATAGGTGATAGTAATCGTACACAGTAAATCCTTCTATCCGGACACGCTTGTATACAAGTGTCAACAAATTTCTTATGCCTTCGGGCTGATCAAGATTGTACTGCGAGATCATTCCAGCTACTGCAATGCGGCCGTGGAGTCTCATGTTGAGAAGCACTGCATCAAGCGTTTTGCCTCCAACATTCTCGAAGTAGATGTCAATGCCTTCAGGGAAATACCTAACAGCATTTGGAACAACATTAATATCTCTTAGTTCTTGAGATAAGGTAGCTTTTCATATATATATATTGGAAAAGGGTTGAGCCATGGCAATATTCTGTCCCATTGACTTGTTTCGGATTACTTGTATGCATCCATGCACATTGTATACTGACCTTTTTAGAGCTGCATCCAAGTCATGCTCTTCTTATAATTGAAAGCCTCATCGAATCCAAACTTGTTCTTTAGTAGATCAACCTTGTTCAACACAGAAGCAGGACATCAATAGATGTTTCATGTTAACAATGGACTTGATCAGCTCAACCAGCGATCGATATCCCAAAAGAAACAAGAAGAAAAAAGGTAGAAAAACATGAAGCAAAAAATTTTAGTAACCAGATTTCCATCTTGTCAGAGTTGTCTGTGGGGAAGTTTCTAGAATTATTGACCAGTGTTTATTGACATGCCTCAAGTTTCATGTCCCCTGCTTTAAAACAGAGGTACAGGCATGCATGCAGAAAAGAGATTGGGTCCAAAAGGGCAATTTGAAGCTTAATGTCTTAGAAATAGTAAGCAAATTTTAGATATATGAACAGAATGCTGAATTTGCATGTGATACCTTTTCTTGGCTTCCAGCACTTCCAACGACATAACAACCCATGAGTTTAGCAAATTGGCCAACGAGCTGACCAACTGCGCCAAATGCTGATGAGATAAACACATATTCTCCTTTCTTTGGAGAGCAAAGTTCATAGAAGCCCGCATAAGCAGTCATACCAGGCATACCTGTGCGCAAACAACAACATCCGCCACTTATACGGAGCATTCAAGTTTCCAACATATCATTGACAAGACAAAGCGACATAAGAAACTCATATATATTATGTCTGTGTTTCTAACTGGAAAGAATACGACTCCAAATCTGAACAGGTCATAACTATATACGTATTCTTCCCATTTGGTTACCTTTACTTGTCCTGTTATCTTAGATTTACGAATAGATTTGCTAACTCCACAATATATATCGATATGAGCGTTTTCAATCACATAAAGTATCAATTATCCGTTAACTCTTTAATTGAGGGTTTCATTAGTTGAGATATGCCAACCCTGTGTATCATTATGCAATAAAACCATTAATTTTCTACTGAAATCCAAGTTGATCTAAACTTCATCCAATCATGAGCAAACGACTTACCAAGAAGTCCAGTATAGTAGGAAAGGGGCACATCAGTGTGCTGGATTTTGAAGAGGCTTTCTGTCATTGTGATGAGACTGTATTCTTCCCATTTGGTTACCCCCCAAACCAAGTCTCCTTTCTTGAAGTCCGGGTGCCCTGAATCCAAAACTTTCGCCAACCCAACTACTGCATATTTCACCGACAAAATAATATGTTAAAACATGCAAAAGAAGAGCAACTTTCCTCTCATATCCACATAGAGTACTGAAAGGAAGGAGCTTACTGAATGGGGAGCAAAGGAATAAAAAAGGCGATCTTGGACTTTTGCCTTGATGCCACGCATGTAGGGATCGCAGGACAAGTAAAGGTTCTTCACCAGAACTGCATTTGAACCCTCTGGAACCTTCAGGAGGATGGTTCCAGTGCTCAAGTACATGTCTTCTTCTTTGGGATTGCCATCTATGTAGTCTCTAGCCAGCACCTGCTTGTTCCTCACTTCTTCACCATGATGATCACCCGCCATGATTACTAACCCACCCTTTTCCTCTCTCTCATCTCTAGGTATCTCCTTTTATAGGCAATTAAGAAAGTCATCAAAATCAGGTTCACAAAAGAGATATTCAAATGGGGGTATCCTTCCTGATGAAAGAAACACAGATGGGACACTTGGAGTTTAATACCAACACGGATTGACCAAACATTTGCCACATGTCCAATTATACTATCATTTCTAAATAATCAGATCATTAAGTTTTAGATGATGGGTTTTGCAGTGATTAAGATCCATTAATATAGATTTTCACTTTTTCGGAAGGCCAAGTGTTTGAATTGCTATGTATAATATAAGATTTTAAATTAATAAAAAAATGGCATTATCTCATAATTATGTGTTGCAATGATCACCGGGAAATCGTAAAAAATGGATAATGACTGGCACAGCCCCTGGCTGGTGAGAAAGTTCAAAATTGTATAATTGAGATGTCGTGGAAGACTTTTATAGACGGTTCAGGCGTCATGGCTCACTTCATCGTATATGTTATTTTATTGTTGAATCCTTTGATGAGGTGGAGAAAGGTCGCGTAAGAAGGGTTTTTTTTAAAAAAAAAAAAAATTCTATTGGGGAAAGTGAAAATGAAAACTACAACAAGATTAAAAAAACAAAAAACAACTTATAGCCAACTAGAAAACCATCTTGTGACAAAGTAACAAAATAAATGAATCAAATAAATGACTCTCCTCGTTAAGAAAACTAATGCAGCTACAAAAGGTTATTGTAAGTAAAGGCAAAGACAAATGACTCCGAAAATCTTTACAAGAGTAATGCTACACATTTCAAATTTTCTTTTTAAAAGTTAGTTTTCAAATGATATGTCACAATCTCATAAGATTTATAATTTTGAAAGTATCTTACCAACTTATAGATGATAACACATGATTTAGAAACCATCTTTAAGAAGAAAATTTGAGATGTATAACATTTCTTTCGCAAATAATACAACAATATAATGGATATCGAAAAAGGCTGGATCAGGGTTACCGACAAGCAACCACTAGTCACCACAGCAAAAAAGAGCCAAAGGAAAAGTCTCCACCTGGCCAGCTTCCACAATCTTCCGCTTAGAGTTGAAGGGAGAATTTTATAATATCTTTTCATATAATTGTGATTGTAATCGAAACTACTTTGTTTGTACATATTGTATTCATTTACCACATTTTCCCTATAAATATGAATCATTGCTCCTGTAAACATGATTAAGAAATAAGAGCAAACATGTAACGTCTAAGGCTTTAATTTAACTTATGGTTGTAGCCTTGTACATAAGTTATAAATCAAACCATGTAATTCTTATGTGTTCTCTCTCTTATTTCATCTATCCATTTCATTACGTTTTTCTTCAACCAAAACACATGACAATATTGATTTAAATTTCATACATGCAAACATCAAACCATTTATTAAGCATAAAACGTCTTATTCATATATATATATATATATATATATATAGCCATATACATGGTACAGAGTTTTCCTCATACATAGGACTAGGAAGGCCACCTAGCTGACATGGTAGCATGATGAACATATATAATATAACATTAATGGATGGCTGAATTAATTATTCATGAGCAACTGCAACTACTTGTTTTCCAAAGTTGCGACCAGTGAAAAGCCCCACAAGGGCAGCTGGACCACTCTCGAGCCCTTCAACTATGTCTTCCACGTACACTATCTTCTTCTCTCTGATGAAAGGCAGCACAAGTTCTAAGAACTAGGGATATAGGTGATAGTAATTGCGATGTGTGTAGCCCTTCATGTGGATCCACTTAAATCCGATCTGCATCAAATTTTTAATGCCTTCGGGCTCTTCAAGGTTGTACTGTGAGATCATTCCGCACACAGCAATGCGACCATTGTGTCTCATGTTGAGAAGCACCGCGTCGAGCATTTTGCCCCCAACATGCTCAAAGTACACGTCAATGCCATGAGGGAAATACCTGGTCACGAACAAAATTTAGTAATTTTGCATTGTTTTTTTGTTTGTTAATTAGTGCTTGAAATATGTTGTCATTAATACAGACCTTTTCAAAGCTGTATTCAAATCGTGCTCTTCCTTGTAATTGAAAGCCTCATCGAACCCAAGCTTATTCTTTAATAAATCCACCTAATCGATCAAGAGTGGTGCAGAGGAAAAGATAAGATTTCATTTTCAATATCCAAAAATAAAATAATGCAAGGAAACAAAACTATTAATTGTATGATACATTTTAAATTGCAACCATTGAGTACCATATGTATATACATATACCTTCTCTTTGCTTCCAGCACTTCCAACAACATAACAACCAGTCAACTTTGCGAATTGTCCAATAAGCTGACCAACTGCCCCAGATGCTGCTGAAATGAAGACATATTCTCCCTTCTTAGGGGCACCAACCTCATAGAATCCAGCATAGGAAGTCATACCCGGCATACCTACGGGGAAAAGAATTCATGTCGCCATCGTTATGTCTCACATGTGTATATAACTACCTTTTAGCAAACTTTCTTTATAAGCGGCACATCATCATACCTAGGATTTATGAAATATTGTCAAATTTAATTTATGAAATGAGATAATTAATTACCTAGGATTCCAGTATAGTAGGAAAGAGGCACATCATCATCATGAGTGTGCTGGATTTTAATGAGGCCATCACTTTTGGTGATTAGGCTGTAATCTTCCCACCCTGTCATCCCCAAACCAAATCCCTGCCTTAAATTCTGGATTCCCAGAATCCAAAACTTTGCTCACGCCATACCCGAATATAGGCTGCATGTTTTCACGAAAAATATTGGTCATGAATATCAGTTATACATATATATCAACATTACAAACCAAAAATATATACAAGCAAAATGGGATTTCCTTAAACAGACTTACAGAGCCAGGGGTGTAGTAATCGTACGCATCATTACTTTGAACTTTCCTCGTGACGAATTGCTTGAGAGGATCAGGACCTTGAACTTTCCTCATGAAGAATTGCATGAGAGGATCGCAGGACAAGTAGAGATTCTTCACCAGAACCGCCTTTGAACCTACAGGAACCTTCAACTTTATGGTACTAGTGCGCAGGTACATGTCTGATTCCTTGGGAAAACCAGTGACATAGTCCCTGAATATCACTTGCTTGTTGCTCACTTCGTCTCCAACTACGCTTGCCATTTTCCTTGTGATATGGTTGTTCCCACTCTTCTCTAGCTACTATCTCTTTTATAGGCAAGATAGTCGTCAAAATCAGGTTCATAAATGAGATATTCAAATGGGAGTATCCTTCCTGATGAAAGAAACACAGATGGGACACTTGGAGTTTAATACCAACACGTATTGACCAAACATTTGGCACATGTCCTCTAAATAATCAGATCATTAAGTTTTAGATCGATGATGGGGTTTTGCAGTGATGCATCGTCTCATTATGTACGTGTTGCAATGATCACTGGGAAATCGTAAAAAATGGATAATGACTGGCACAGCCGCCGGCGGTGAGAAAGTTCAAAATTGTATAATTGACAAGTCGTGGCAGATTTTTATATATAGTCGGTTCAGGCGTCATAGCTCACTTCATCGTATATTATTATGTGTTATTTTATTGTTGAATATTTTGATGAGGTGAGTGTTGATATTTGAGAATACTTCCCCTAGTTGGATTCCTTATTTGGTGTCGTGGCTTTATTCTTAAACACACCGACTTTGACTTCTTGCCCCGAGAGGTTTTGGACTTCTTCTCTAAGTTGTATTACAGTATTAGGAGTACTATTCTGTCGACGGTGCTGTGCGGCAAAGTGTAGAGCAAAAACAAAGTAATATTTACTTTATATTTTTGGTGTACCAACAATAGAGAGAAAAGTGAGAATAAGAAAGAGAGCTTTTCCCTTTTGTTTTTATTTTTCTTTGGGCAAGGTGAGAATCGGGTATATTTGTAGCTTTGAGTTTGAGTGGTTTTTTTGATCATGTTGTTTTCTTGTACTCATTAATGGATTTTTTTTTTTGTGTCGTCTTTGCTAGTGAATATATGTTTGTTAAGTCAAATTACTTAAATCTTTATATAGTGTGTAATTGCTTATCTTTATTATTCCGCATTTTTTGTAATTTTTACATCTAGCTCACGGATCTTGGAAAATATAATTAATTTTCCTATAGTGAGAAAGGTGAACCCACACATCAAAAGTTTTTTTTTAATTTTTTATTGTGGAGAAGGAAAATGAAAACTACAACAAGAAAAAAAAAAAAAAACCCTTATAGCCAACTAGAAAATGTGATTACAGTGTTGTGACAAAGTAACAAATGTAAGAATTCTTTATAAACTAAGGCTAATTAATAAATAAATTAGCAGCGGAATAAAACAATATTACCTCTAGCTATTGCTTTAATCACCCCCTCTTAGGACCTAGCGTCCCCGCTGGTGGCCTCATAGGATTAGCCCACTCTTAGCATCCGTCCTAGCGAGCATCCGCTAGCGACCTTCATGGGCTTGTGCACGCTCCCCCCATCTCAGGCTGGGCAATGGCTCTGATACCATTTGTAACATCCCACCCTAATGACACACAATATTCACAATCACCCCCTCTTAGGACCCAACGCCCCTGCTGGCAGTTTCATGGGATTAGCCAACTCTTGGCATCCGTCCCAGCGAGCATCTTCTAGCAACCTTCATGGGCTTATGCACGCTCCCCCTATCACAGGCTGGGCAATGGCTCTGATACCATTTGTAACGTCCAACCCCAATGACACACAATATTATCTGCTTTTGGCTCCTTTAAACCAGACTTTCCAGGAGGTCACCCATCCTGGTACTACTATCGCAGAAGCACGCTTAACTGCGGAGTTCTGATGGGATCATTACCATCACGGCTTTAATACCTGTTGTTGTCATTGAGGGTGTAAGTATACATATAAGCACATCCCTATCTCCATACCCAGGCGATGTGGGACATCACAGCATCAACCCTACTGAGAATGGGTAATATCTCGGGTAGACCATACTGTTGAATTATGACTATTATTTACATCATATGCATATATCATTACTATATATATGTCACACATAAATAAGCTGTCATGATTGAACTGCTTTTGCTTATTAAACATCTAAGTTCATTACTAAACTGACATGGGTATTATCTGCGTTAAAAATCACTAAGTCTTAGACTTACCCTTTTTATTTATGTCTTTCCCCCGTCATTACGATTAATTGCGTGGTTTAACTGCACTAGACGAAGATGCCGTTGGAGAATACTTGGGTGATTGCTCAAGACTTGATACGGGTGATTTTTGAGGATATGGATCCTGTTTGGCTTAGGGCGATGCGGGAAGTTAGAGGATCTGCTCGTGCAGACATGATAGAGATTTTGATATCATTAGATCTACTTAAGCTTAAGTCTAGGTTTTGATCTGTTGATCTTTTGTGAACTATGTTGACAGTTATTTATTTTCCTACCGATGGTCTGATGACCAATACATTTGATGACTATTTATAATATTATGATGATAGTATTTTATCTCTAGTATTGCGATGTTTTATTATTATCTTTTAATCTCATAGTCTTGGTAAAGTCTTCCTGCAGTTTTCTCATTCTGACGAGGAAAGTGATTTCTCGGAGGTCGTTTCTGGAGGGACATAGTGAGATGGTGCACCGTGGGATCAATTACTAACTAATTGATTTGCACATCGACGGGCGTTACAACGTTGGAGCACATGGCAAGGGGCACGAGGAAGATCCAGAGATGGTGGGTGGCATAGCGGGCGGAGGAGATCGGTGAAGAACACAAAACAAGAAAATCGAAGTCTTTAGATGAAACCCCAAAATCAACACCACGCGGCAAGACAACCAAATCTATGAAATCAACACACGAGATCCCTTGAGGACAAAAGGAACAAAAGGGAAATGGCGGCAGGGAAGGGAAAGGGAGGAGGCAGCCTAGGCCAAGGACATCAGGTAAATTGCTAGCTCTTGGAGCAAGAACAGGTGAGGGGGGGCTTACTTGGGTGCGGCACTAGGGAGAAAATGAGAGAACCCTAGAGCCCCTCTTTGTTTTATATAATATTGATTTCAATTGCGTGCATGCAAACATCAAACCATTTATTAAGCACAAAACATCTTATTCATATATATATAGCCATATACATGCTACACAATTTTCCTCACACATACTAGGGGTGTAAAAAAATATCAGGGAACCGGAATCAGAATCGGGGACTGGGTTCCGGCTCTGGTTGGGAAAAATAAAAAACCGGGTACCCCAGTTCCGGTAATCGGTTTTTGGTACTCGATTATTATCAGGTTACTGGGAACCGGGATAATTTTATATATATTTGTATATTTTAATTTTTTTTTTTTTTTAAGTTTAGGAAGTAGGAACCCATTTAAAATGATTTCTAGGGAATTTTAAAAAATTGAATTTTTATTTCTAAGGCCCATATAGGCAAAAACATTGATTTCTTAGGATTTTTGGGTTTTTTTAGGTTTTTTTAGGTTTTTTTTTTTTTTTTATAGGAATAATCTCACAACAAAGTCTAGTTAATTTGGACAAAAAGGCTACTAAATTTTTTTAAAAAATAGGCAAACTATATGCAAAAAAATTGAGCTTCTTTTAGGCTCAACACCTAAAATAAGTCCAAAAAACAATTTTCCTAAAAAAGGGGTTACCGAACTTGGTACAAACTGAACTGGCTGGTAATTGGGACCTAGTTCCTGGATCCAATTGCCTAAAACCAAGAACCGGATACCCGGGTTTTAATAAAAACTGAAAAACTAAATGGGTTGATAGCCACATTATTTTGAATGGACTTAATATGGACACAAAAGAAACTTTTAGAATTACTCGTTGACACCTAATAAATAGGACTAGGAAGGCCACCTAGCTGACATAGTGGCATGATGAACATATATAATACAATATTAATGTATGGTTGAATTAATCAGTCATGAGCAATTGCCACTACTTGTTTTCCAAAGTTGCGACCAATGAAAAGCCCCACAAGGTTAGCTGGACCACTCTCGAGCCCTTCAACTATGTCTTCCACGTACACTATCTTCTTCTCTCTATGAAAGGCAGCACAAGTTCTAAGAACTTGGGATATAGGTGATGGTAATTGCAATGTGTAGCCCTTCATGTGGATCCACTTAAATCCAATCTCCAGCAAATTTTTAATGCCTTCGGGTTCTTCAAGGTTGTACTGTGAGATGACTCCGCACACTGCAATGCGCCAATTTTGTCTGATGTTGAGAAGCACCGTGTCCAGCATTTTGCCCCCAACATGCCCAAAGTACACGTCAATCCCATGAGGGAAATACCTGGTCACGAACAAAATTTAGTAATTATGCTTTTTTTTTGGTTAATTAGTGCTTGAAATATGTTGTAATACAGACATTTTCAAAGTTGTACTCAAATCGTGCTCTTCCTTGTAATTGAAAGCCTCATCGAACCCAAGCTTTTTCTTTAATAGATCCACCTAATCGTTCAATAGTGGTGCAGAGGAAAAGATAGGATTTCATTTTCAATACCCAAAAAATAAAATAATACAAGGAAACAAAACTATTAATTGTATGATACATTTCAAATTGCAACCATTGAGTACCATATGTATATATATATATATATACCTTCGCTTTGCTTCCAGCACTTCCAACAACATACAACCAGTCACCTTTGCGAATTGTCCAATAAGCTAACCAACTGCCCCAGATGCTGCCGAAATGAAGACATATTCTCCCTCCTCCGGAGCACAAACCTCATAGAACCCAGCATATGCGGTCATACCCGACATTCCTATGGGGAAAAGAATTCATGTTAAGATTCTTATGTCCCACATGTTAAAATGTTGATTAAGTGATTAAATTTATATTTTCTTATAAACTCAAGCTTTTACGATAACCGGTAATTTAACATTGGTTAAGCTTAATCTTAACAATATGTATATAAGTTTTTGAGCATTCTTTCTTGATAAGTGAGTTATTAATAATGAGTTCTATTCAAGTTTTGTATCAACTCACATCAGTAACCTCGTGTGTCACTCACAAAATATTGTCAAATTTATTTAAAAAATTGAACTGATCAATCTAAGCTTAAGTTGTGAAATGAGCTAATTACCGAGGATTCCAGTATAGTAGGAAAAAGGCACATCATCATCATGA
Source organism: Carpinus viminea (assembly GCA_013348765.1). Classification (NCBI taxonomy): domain Eukaryota; kingdom Viridiplantae; phylum Streptophyta; class Magnoliopsida; order Fagales; family Betulaceae; genus Carpinus; species Carpinus viminea. The sequence continues at coordinate 12,071,664 of CP054671.1, read as the reverse complement.
GTGTGCTGTGTTAGTTTGAAGTATTGGCTAAGTTTCGTGATCAAAATGAAAAGAAAAGAGCCAAGCGTTCGGACGGGATGCAATCAAGTACTTCAATACTAAAACCCGAGAGCTCCATTCGCAGGCCCGTTCGCATCCCGTTCGCAGCCCGTTCGGACGCCTTCGAACGCGCCGCGCCAAGATTGAAGAATGCGACGTAAGAAAGCGATGGAAACCTAGAAATTTCCACATCAGGAATAGTGACCGTCCGAACGCCCATCATGACCGTCCGCCTAACGGCCACTATTCACGAAGCCCATCATCCATGTATATTGAAGTGACCGTCCGAACGGCCAATCTTCCCGTTCGGACGCTACCTACCTATAACAGTTTTATTTGGATTCTAACTGTGTCCTAGGTTTAGGTTTTGTGGGGCTATTATAAATACACCTCTATAGAATGTTAGAGGTACGGATTTTCACCCCCAGAGAGTTCGTGAGAGGCTGTACTTAAAGAGAGAAATATTGTGAGCCTTGTTGTTCCTCTTAGAGGATATTTGTTAGTTTGTTTGTGAGCGTAAATTGAGAAGTCTATCGGAAGGATCCGGTAAAGGAATCACGTTGAAGAAGATTGTGAGCAAGGAGACGAGTTGGAGGCTTGTCGATCTTACAGAGCCAAGGTCTTGCAAATGGTTGTAAGTGTTCCTAGTATCGTAATCTCGGATAATTTTCTGATAGTGATTTCCTGGGTTTGGCTGCCCCGGAGAGGTTTTACAATTAGATCGGTTTCTAATTGGTTTCCTCTTCGTCACCAAAATCCTTTGTGTCTGATTGTTCATATTTTGGTGATTGCTTGCTTAGATTAAATATCCGTTAATTCCGCATAAGCATGATATTTTATACATTTAGCGTTTTTCAATTGGTATCGAGCAGTTCACTTTGTTTGGATTAAATTCTAAGTGTGATCCTTGTTTGTTTTCTAACATGTCTCAAACCCTTAATTACTGTGCCTAATTTTGATGGAACTAATTATGGCTATTGGAAGTCCCGTATGAGATTTTCTTAAAGTCAATAGGCGTTTGATGCATTATTGAATTTGGATTTCAAGCTCCAGATAAGCCGACACTGAATGGTCTATTGCTGAAAACAAATCTCGTGTGGCGAATGACAAAGCTATGAATGCATTGTTCTTAGCAATTTCACAAACTGAGCACTCTAGAATTTCAAATTGTGATAGTGCTAAAGATGCTTGGGAGATTCTAGAAACTACTTATGAAGGAACAAATCTTGTTAAAGCTACAAAACTTCAAATGTTAGTTTCTAAGTTTGAAAGAATTGAAATGTTAGAAGATGAGACTTTTGATGACTTCTTTGGTAAACTTAGTGAAATTAGAAACTCCATGATAAATCTAGGAAAGAAAGTTTCGACACTAAGATTGTGAGAAAGGTTATGAGATCACTCCAGATAGATTCAAAATGAAGGTAACACCATTGAGTCATGCACTTGATTTGGAGACCTTGAGGATAGAAGAGTTAGTTGGTGCCTTACAAACTTATGAGTTTTCTTTGTCTAAACCTAGGAATCATAAGGATCTTGCCCTTAGAACTCTTAGAAAGAACTCGATGAGTCATCCGATGAGGAACCAGATGAGAAAATAGCATTGGCAGCTAGCGGTACCATAAGTATAGGCATCGATTTCCCAAGAGACTTGAAAAGCTAGAAGAGAGTTACAAGGATAGAAATGAAAGAGACCCACGTGGTCCAAAATGTTATGAGTGCTCGTTATGGTCATTTGCAAGGATTGTGCTAACCTCATGAGTAATAAACCAAAGGATAAAAAGGCTTTCAATATTACCATGAGTGACACGATGAGGAGGTTCTGATGATTCCCTAATTATGTAGCTTTTGAGATTTCCTATGATTACGATGATTCTAATCAATCGGATGATAAGTCTGCTCGATAATGAATCAAATAGGGTTAGTGATCTTCAAAACTCCTTTGACAATTCAGGAAAATTTTTCTACAATTAGAAATTCTAACCTAAAACTTGTTAAGGATGTCAAGAATCTTGAACTTGAAAGGGATAATTTGCGAAAGAATTGAGTGATTCACATGCTGTTTGCAATTCTCCAAATCTGAAAATCATGTGTTAATTGCTAAGAATAAATCCTCCAAAATGATCGATTGAAACTAGAAATCACTTGAGTACTTTCTCTAGTGAAAAGCTTAATCAAATGTTGCATGCTCGAAGCGCTCTAGTGAGATCCGGTTAGGATTTGATAAAACGCATCTTGTTCTTCTAACCATGCCTCGCTTCAAAGATTGTGTTTGTTAAACCATTGAAGTAGAAAAATCTTGGTGAAGAAAAGCCAGCGATTTGCTCAACTCGACAAGGTAAGAAAGGTAAGAAAACTCTCTTGTATCTCATGCATCTTACCCTAGGCCTAGAGTTGCTCAAAGATTTGTCCCTACATGCCATCATTGTGGAAAAGTGGGTCACATTCGACCTCTTGTTTTAATTTGAAAACTCATGTGCGTAAGAATAAAATTCAGATATCTAGGATAGATTGTGAGGGTTTGGTCACAATGATGAAAGGAGTGCTATCTAGGTTAGACTTGTTTGAAAAATTCATAAACCTAGACCTAAGATCACTCAAGTGTGGGTTAGGAAGGATGATACCATTCACCCATTGAGGGGAGTGGTAATGAACTCACCTTATTTTAGGTGAGCCAATAACATGCCTAGGATTGTTTTTCCTGCTTATCCTTGAGATTCCTAGAGCATGTTATATTTTTTTGTTTTTGTTTAATTTTTTGTTGTGCATTTTTTTGTTGTTAAAATTTTTTCAAAAGACAAAAATATGTTTAGTTAGTTGTTTTCTTCTTCTTTGTCTTATGCACCTAGATTGTCCATTAAATTCTCATGTTGCCTTTGTGGATTTAATTCCTTGCGTCTTGGAATGTTCTTAGTATGCATGAGATGAACTTTTGTTAAATGGACTTGTTATTGTGGTTACCTAAAGCCCGAGTTTACAAGTACGCGTTTTGCCTATGCTTAATTTTTGTGCACATTTAAGCTTATTTTTTTGGGTAACCATATGAGGTTTTTGACTAGTATTTGTTTCAAATTGACCATTTGCTAGTTGAACCTAGGGCTTAAAAATTTCCTGCTTTCTCGGTTGTGATAAGCACTACATGTTTAAGGACACTTTCTCATAGAGAAAAAGAAACAAAATAGTGAAACAAATGAATCAAAAGATCACATTCCAAAAGGAATTTATTTCACTGTGTCAAACTTGTGCAAATTGTTTTACAATGAGAAATGTATAGGATGAGAGTGGCTAGGCCCTAGTATGATAAGGTTTGACTTTTGATCTGAGATACTTGTCAAAACCTCATGGTGGTGAAACTCCAAGTTTTTGATGGCTCACACACTACACACAAGCATGGGTTGGATGAAACATTTTTATTCGGCTTGAGTTAAACAATTTCAATGTCTGGTTGTCACTTCAAATCTCATGTATATTTTGTATATTTGGAGCATGCTTGGGTTATTCATTGCTGAATTTTCATGAGATTTTTATGGGTGTATCATGTGTGTTCATTTGACTTTTGAGGGGGAGAAACATGGTTTGATTTCCAGTTTCTTGTTGATTTTTGAGTCACATATTGAGGGGGAGTTTCTATTGTTCATGATTATGCATTATCTCTTTGCATTTTTATTCATGAGTTGAGTTTATTTTTTTTGTTCCACATGTGCCTTGATGCGTTTGTTAAGTGTTTCAGGAAACATGTTACCTTTTGTCAATTTGTGACAAAAAGGGGGAGTTTATTGGGGGAAATGATTTTGTTCCCGAAATTGCCAAAGGGGGAGTTTGTTAGTTTGAAGTATTGGCTAAGTTTCGTGATCAAAATGAAAAGAAAAGAGCCAAGCGTCGGACGGGATTCATTGCGTCGGACGGATGCAATCAAGTACTTCAATACTAAAACCCGTTTCGGACGCCTTAACGCAGCCGCCAAGATTGAAGAATGCGGCGTAAGAAAGCGATGGAAACCTAGAAATTTCCACATCAGAATAGTGACCATCGAGCGCCCATCATGACCGTCGAACGGCCACTATTCAAAGCCCATCATCCATGTATATTGAGTGACCGTCCGAACGGCCAATCTTCCCGTCCGGACGCTACCTACCTGTAACAGTTTTATTTGGATTCTAACTGTGTCCTAGGTTTAGGTTTTGTGGGGCTATTATAAATACACCTCTATAGAATGTTAGAGGTACGGATTTTCACCCCAGAGTTCGTGAGAGGCTGTACTTAAAGAGAGAAATATTGTGAGCCTTGTTGTTCCTCTTAGAGGATATTTGTTAGTTTGTTTGTGAGCGTAAATTGAGAAGTCTATCGGAAGGATCCGGTAAAGGAATCACGTTGAAGAAGATTGTGAGCAAGGAGACGAGTTGGAGGCTTGTCGATCTTACAGAGCCAAGGTCTTGCAAAGGGTTGTAAGTGTCGTAATCTCCGGATAATTTTCGATAGTGATTTCGGGTTTGTCCGGAGAGGTTTTACAATTAGATCGGTTTCTAATTGGTTTCCTCTTGTCACCAAAATCCTTTGTGTCGATTGTTCATATTTTGGTGATTGCTTGCTTAGATTAAATATCCGTTAATTCGCATAAGTGATATTTTATCTGTTTAGCGTTTTTTCATGCTGGATTTTAATGAGGCCTTCACTTTTGGTGATTAGGCTGTAATCTTCCACCTGTCATCCCCCAAACCAAATCCTTCCTTAAATTTTAGGCGCCGAATCCGAAACTTTACCGCCATACCGAATCTGGCATGTTTTCACCAAAAGTATTAGTCATGAATAGCATTTATACATATATATCAACATTACAAACCAAAAATACAAGCAAAATGGGATTTCCTTAAACAGACTTACAAAGCCAGGGGTGTAGTAATCGTATGCATCAGACCTTGAACTTTACTCGTGAAGAATTGCATGAGAGGATCGGGACAAGTAGAAATTCTTCACCAAAAATCTTTGAACCTTCAGAACCTTCAGTTTATGGAACCGGGTGCAGTACATGTCTGATTCCTTTGGAAAACCAGTGACTTCGTCCCTGAAAACCAATGTCGCAAGTCTTCTCTACAAAATCCTCCTGAGATTCCACATCCTCAAAATTTGATAAAAAATTTATCATCAGTTCTAATAGTGAGCTAACACAAGCTCTAAGTCCAAATAGGCTTAAAATAGATTTTCTGCCTGACTTTTGAATGTTCGGACAGCTGGGAAGGTCGAACGTTCGGACAGGGAAGGCCAAAAGTTCGGTGATGCGTAGAAACTGCATTTCGAATAAAAACGCAATGAAACTACTCCTAAGCAAATCCTAAACCATAATAACACATCCATACACAAGAAGTTAGGTCCAAATCGTTAGCATGCTAATCCATCGTTAAACTAGTATGAAGGCCAACAAAACCATCTAGAGCCTGAAACCTACAAGCTATGCAATGAAAAACACCTAGATAACATAACAATAATACAAAGAATGAGTTAAGATGAGAAAGTTACCTCCTTGAAGATAAAAACCACCAAGAGTACCTATTTTCCACCAAAATCTCTCACACACTCACACTAGAGCAAAACTGATTGGAAAGGGCTGGAAATAGTTTGAGGGACAAGGGGGGGTGAGGCATATATTGGAAACAAAAGCGCTAAGGATAAGGATAAACTGATTTTCCAAGTCTATGTACAGTTGAACGTTCGACATACTATGCTCACGTTCATTGTATTATATTACCCAACAGTCATAGGGTTTCAAGTTGAACGTTCGGTGGTCCATGCTCGAAATGTTCTTCACTCAGGTTTGGCTCGAACGTTTGGCTTTCCCACTAATTCGAATGTCCGGTACGGTGAAACATGAAAATATTTAATAAGTCCAAGGCCTCATACTATACGATATGAGAACCAACCCTAGCATTCTTAAATCATAATTAGAGCATACTTAACCCTAATTTTTATTTGTGGCATTACAATTACACAAGCTATCCCTTATTATACTTAAATAGAAGTTAGGGATGCAACCCTGAAAAAATTACAAAACTAGCCTTTATTAAAATAATCACAGTCTTGCTCAGTGAGAACGACGTCACACTAGTGTCAAGCAAAGTTTCTCTACAACAATTAGTCACAATCTTGCTTGAGCCAAGGTTGAATGAAAATCCTATCGCAATCTTGTTCGAGCAAGAGTCAAATGAGATTTTCATCAATCGGGTTTGACCGAGTAAACATTGAAACGAAAATGTTTTTGCAGGCACAAAATTGTAGTTATTTGAATTAGCTTTCTAATTTACGAAGATTTCCTTAATCTAGCATTAAGCTCAAAATATTTTGCAATTTTACCAGACGGTGTGCTTGGTTTTTTTAAAAATGCATTATGAGAGTGTAAGATTATAAAAGTTGAGATGATTGTGTTGTAAACCACTCTTCCTTGTCGGAATGTCTGTGAATCCATGCTTTAATGTTGAACCACGCAAATTAAATACTTTTTTTTTTATTAAACGGAATCCATAATTGTGTCATTCATAGAAATCACGAGCATAAAGCTCTTACAAGCAACCATAGCCAAAGCTACGAGGTTATAAGCGTCACAGATGACGTATTACATTCCAGACCCAAAACCAATCCTTTAACCCATGACTAATCTACATATTAAAAAACAGATCTGTGCCAAATAGATTCAAACTAATGCATAGGTAGTGCTTATTCCTCAGAACTGAGAGTAGACAAACCCCCAACCAAAACTCTTCATTCTCAACCCGAAAGCCAGGATAACATTCACATCTACAACTCAAAGGTCTGGACCATAGAAAATAACCCAGAAGGCATCACGCATGCGGATCGAGAGGGGCAAAGCCTTATTACAAGCAAAAAAAAGGAAATAAAAGCATACAAGGAAATAAAGGGACTAAAATAGAAATACAAACAGAATAAAAACCGGAGAATCACACTAAGCGAGTAACGGCAGGAAGGAAGGCGATCACGTCGTTAAAATCGATGCGAAAGGTGGCGTTGGAGCTTATCTCGGGGAGACACTGACGGATGGTGGGCGGCAGAACGAGCATGAAGGAGATTGGGGTTGCACACAAAACAATCGGGGGGGGAGTTTGAGTGAATCCCCCAAGACCATCACCAACAAAATGTGACAAACAGAAATGCAACAAAAACACATACGAGAGATGGATCCAGGCAAAAGGTACGATGGGCACTAATGCATTGGGTTGCAAGGTGATGGAGCATGTGTTGAGTGGACCAAGCAACAGGCGGTCAATTGGGGGATGACACTAATGAAGCCAAATGTAGACGGCATTCCAATGGCACCCTATTCTCCCCTCCAACGCACTCTCTACAAATGTAGACGGCACCCTATTCTCTTGCTTGTGTTTTTGTTGTTCTTCATTTTCTACACACCTTATTTACTTGTTTACACTTGGTTTTAATGTGTGATTGATGCATACCAATTCAAAAACCTTACATATATATTCATTAGAATTTCTATATGTAGAAGGAAACATACTACCTAACAAATAAGATTACGTACATTATTTGGAGAAAAATACTCTTTATTGTTTTCCCTAAATAGAGAATACATGAAGGTAATTAACATTTTATTCTTCCCAAATGAGTATACTTTATTTTGCCAAAATAAACCGTGTTGCCAATTAAGTTGGATAGTAACAAACAACAACGAACATGTGCAAAAGACAGGTTATAAACTATTCATGAGCAATTACAATGAGTCGTTTTCCAACATTGCGACCACTGAAAAGTCCAACCAGGGCAGCCGGGCCACTCTCAAGGCCTTCAGCTATGTCTTCCACATACACTATCTTCTTTTCTTTGATGTAAGGCAGCACAGTCTCTAAGAACTTGGGATAGAGGTGATAGTAATCAAAACTGCAAATCCTTGCATATAGACTTGCTTGTATATGAGATTCATCAAATTTTTCACACCTTCAGGCTCATCAAGATTGTACTGTGAGATCATTCCACATACAGCAATGCGGCCACGAATTCTCATGTTTAGGAGCACTGCATCAAGTGTTTTACCTCCAACATTCTCAAAGTAAATGTCAATTCCTTCTGGGAAATACCTGTTCGTGGTCATTTGAAGCCAGTATTAACCCAACATTAAAGCTATTGGTACGAGCTAAAACTTTCTTTAAGCCAAATATCTTTGCAATCATTTATGATAATATATATGGAGTCAAGTAATGGCCCCATCCAGTTTGTCAATATTATTACTCAAGCTAGCTTTAGATCAAATTTAATTAAAACTAACCTTTTCAAAGCTGCATCCAAGTCAGGCTCTTCCTTATAGTTGAAAGCTTCGTCAAAACCAAATTTATTCTTCAAAAGATCAACCTGGTTTTTAACAGAAGACATATGAGTTTATTAATAGAAAAAGGAAAGAAAGAAATAAAACACGAACACACACACAGATATATATATATATATATATATATATATATTACAGCAATAGAAAGGGGTACCTTCTCTTTACTTCCAGCACTTCCGACAACAAAACAACCCAACAATTTTGCAAATTGTCCAACAAGCTGACCAACTGCACCAGAAGCAGCTGAAATGAAGACATATTCTCCTTTCTTAGGAGAACAAACTTCATAGAAGCCAGCATAAGCAGTCATACCAGGCATACCTACATATATATGAAATGAATATGTTAGATTTATATACCAAATTAATTAGCTTCTAACCATTGCATACGGCATCACTTGTGTATATCAAAAGATGATGCTAATTTCCTACATATCATGTTTTTAAGACAGCCAAACAAGGACAAAACAGAACCAGAAGCACTAAGCTTAATTACCAAGAATTCCAGTGTAATAGGAAAGAGGCACATCTGTGTGTTGAATTTTAAACAGAAAATCAGTTTCCGTAATGAGACTATATTCTTCCCACCCGGTCATTCCCCAAACCAAGTCTCCTTTCTTGAAGTCGGGATGCGCAGAATCCAAAACTTTAGCCACTCCATGTCCAATAATGGGCTGCCAATTAGTTCCAAAATCAAGCTCGTAAACATCAACCCGAGAAAAAAAAAACAATAAAACTCAAGTTTCTAAATATTGCAGTACTTGTATATGATCATATATAGAACTTCAAAATAAAATCAAAATAAGGGTCAGAGAATCCACTGACCGAACCGGGCTTGAAGGGGGCAATGTAGGTGGCCTCAATGGACGTCGACGTGTTCGGCCTCATGAGGAACTGCATGTAGGGATCGCAGGACAAGTAGAGATTTTTCACGAGAACAGCATTGGAACCTTGGGGACCTTCAGTTTAACGGTACCAGTGGTGACGTACATGTCTGATTCCTTTGGAAAACCACTGACATAATCCCTCAATATCACCTGCTTGTTGCTCACTACTTTCTCTCCATCAACGCTAGCCATTGCTAAGCTCACACTCTTTCTCTCTCTCTTTCTTTCTCTGTGTTTCGATAGGAAGGTGTGGGAGAACTGAGAAGAGGTGGGATTTTATAGTAAACGGATTTCATTGCTTGCGTCACTGCTTAGGTTGGTTACGTGAAATTTGCGTCACATTATATGTCACTGAGGATATAGTTGGTGTGTGAGGGGCAGTCAGCAGTGACGACCCACTTGAAAAGTCCGTCATAGACTTAAATTTTTTAAAGCAATAGAAACGGGACTCGTGCTTTCATTGTTTATCATTTTACTCCTTTCGTCTATATATATTCAAATAAAAAAGTTAACACAATATACAAACAAAAATAAAGCAAAAAAAAAAAAAAACACGAAAACAAAAAAAGGTTTAGAGGACTCACGCACACTTGAAGCTTTTCCCGGCGTAGCTTCTGTTGCTGCTCACATCAACCGAGTTTCTCTGGAGCACTACACAGCCTGGTCCTCTAAGTTGCATCCTGTCAAAGAAGCTTGGTCCAAACCTCCCACAGGTTTCTGCAAAGTCAATTTTGGCACTGCCACCTGTGAGGCCTTCTCCACTCAAGCTGCTGTCTGCAGGAACTCTGAAGGTCAGATCATCAAAGCAATTACTCAAGTCAGCCCCCCTTGCAGTCCAGTTTATGGGGAATCTCTTGCAGCCAAGTTAGCAAGTGTCCTGGTCACTACACTAAAGCTGGATGATTCATTTTAGGAGTTTCTCAAATTGTAATTTTATCTTTAAACAATCCTTCTCTTAGCATTGATTGGCATATTGATCATGTAATTTTAGATTCTCTAGCTAGCTTTCAAGTCTCCTCTAATTGGGAGGCGAGAAAGATCAACAGAAGTGCTAACTTCTGCGCCCACTATGCGGCATATAGGGCCGCGGCAAGGGTTATCCCAGGCTGCATTCCCTCCTTTTCTCCCCCTAGTTCTATCCAAATTTGTAGTGGAAAAGATCCACTCCCCTTTCTCCCTCCCTTGTGAGGGTTTTTGTTCTCTCTTGGTGTTCTCACTTTTATGAATGGTCGGTTTACAAAAAAAAAGAAAGCTTTCCTGCCCTTCACATGTTCTTTTCTCTCTCTCTCTCTTTGTTGCTCTATGTGGTGCTCAAATGAAGGGGAAAAGAAAATGAACTACCCCCATCGATTTTTTCATGTTTTATGAAGCTTAAGTTGCATGCTCAAAATTAGTTTTATTTGAAGAAATTTGTGGACCTAACTTATCTCACAAATTTAAGTTATATTTGCATTACCTACTCGAACATGTGTGACACTACCACATGGATATGCCATTTTGATTGAGTGGAGCATAACTTCTTTCAATCAAACTTGCACATGTATGAATTATTTTAAGACTAACACATGCAGTAACACCAAAATCTAATACCCTAACTAAATCAAACGCCTATGAGCCCAATTGCACTCTATTTAATTATACCATAATTTTTCTTTATTTTCATTATATTATATAATTTTTTTTTTGAAGTTTTATTTATTTTTAAGGGCAAAGTCCACATAATTGACAATGTTCCCCCAATGACAAAACTACCCTCAGTAATTTTTTTTTTAAAAAAAATACTAAAACTTCTAGAAAAAACCTAAAACTTAATAAATAAATAAAAAATCCGAGTGGCCAAATTTAAAAATTAAAAAATATATATATCATTTTTATAAGAAAAAAATTAAAAATTTTCGATTTTAGTTATAAAAAATTGAAAATTTTCGCTTTTATTTTATTTTATAATTTTTAAATACAAACTTCCGTAAAAAAAATAAAAATTTAGGTTTGAAAAATAAAATTTTCGTTTTTAAAACAAATTAAAAAAAATCTCTTTTTTTAAAAAAAGAAAAAAAAACTAAAATTTCCATTTAAAAACAAATTAAAAATTTTTGTTTAAAAAAAAAATCTAATAGTTAAAATTATCCTTTTTTTTTTTCAATTTATATATAGGGATATTTTTGTCTTATTGAGAGATATATAGGGACATTTTTATCTTTTTATTAGCCTTGGGGGGACATTGACAATGTTTTGATAGTTTAGGAGAGACATTGTTGTATATACAATTGAAAGTTTGGGAGGACTTTACCCTATTTTTATTTTTATTATTATTTTTATTATTATTATTTTTATAAGCAGGGTGCATGCATACTGTTAGAGATCTTCCCAAATCATGGACCAGGTAGTACCTCAACTAATTAAGGCAATGACCAGAAATCAATGTGTGCATGAAGCTGATCAAGATCATATCACCATTTAATTAAAGATGGAAGCAATTAAAAGCATAAACGTCTCCTTGTAGATGAAGCTGAACGATGGTAATTGTCCCTTAATGACAAGAGTAAGCCAATGTCATGATTATTCTTCCAATTCCATCAGTTAAAGTGGTAAATGCACAAAGACACCAATGCATTGATCACTGCCACTAAATAAATTCTCTTTATCCATCCCTTTCCAGACTATACACTCATTATATATTATCTATATATATAGGATTATTTATAGGAAGATATTGCACACACTAATAGTACTAGATAAACTCCCAACAACAGCACATACAATAGGACATGCCTAAATTATTCGCGAGCAACTAAAACTACTTGTTTTCTGACATTGCGACCACTAAAAAGACCAACCAAGGTGGCTGGACCGCTCTCAAGGCCTTCAGTTGTGTCTTTGTTACGAGCTTGAGTAAGGGACCTTATAACTGGACCTTGGGTACGTAGGAGAACAAGAGGAGTCCTGTGTTTCCTACCTATAGTTGCTGGAAATAGGAAATAAGAATCGTTAGAGAGACCCCAAGACCTCACAACACAAAGTGTTGATTTTGCTAAAATATTCTCTACCTTATTTCATGACTGAAGAGCCTTTAAATAGGCTAAGCATTACAACTTAAAATAGGACTATTTCTCCTATTACTCATAGGACTAGGAGATGAGTCATCACATACGATGCTCTTATTGAAATAAAAAAACTACGAGGACTAGGACTCTTAAACCGACTTCTACTAGGACTCACGTGGCAAAGGATTAAAGCTGGGATATATCCTAACTTGAGGAGGATTATAACATTCCTCCCCTCTTAAGAATACCCTTGTCCTCAAGGGTAAATTCTAGAAACCGAGAAACAAAGTCAGCCTTGTTTTCCCACGTTGCATCTGCTGGAGAATAACCGACCCAGTGAACAAGAATCTTTTCGGTCCCCTTTCTCCTACGTTGCTCAAGGACGGTTTGAGGATGAATCCGAGGACTGAAATCTTCGGTAAAGCTGAAGAAACAGGCATGTCTTGACCAACATGAGGCTTGAGGACTGAAACATGGAAGATTGGATGCAGCTTGGATTCCGTAGGAAGATGGAGCAGGTAAGCAACATGTCCAATCTTTTCAGAACCTTGAACGGACCGAATATTTGGCAGCAAGCTTGGCATTACTACGACGATCTATTGAAAGCTGTCTATACGGCTGCAATTTTAACTGTCTGTCCTTATGATGCTTATTGTAGACCTGAGACATATGTTGTTGTGCATGCTATAGACGTGATCTAGCTTCTTTGAGTAACTGGTCTCGCTCCTACAGAGTTCTTTCTACTGATTCCACTTGTGCTATCCGTTGACATAAGATAGTAAGGTGGGTGGAGGCCTCCCATATACCAATTCAAAGGAGTCACATTACGTGCTGAATGAGTGCTAGTGTTATAGCAGTACTCTACCCATGGCAGTCACTGGACCCACCTTTGGCTTAGAACTTGTGAGACACCTCAAATACATTTCCACCATTTGATTAAGCACTTCTGTTTGTCCATCAGTTTGTGGGTGGTAAGCAGAACTAAAGTTGAATTTAGTCCCATGGAGGAAATACAGCTCTTTCCAAAATTGACTTGTGAATGTAGGATCACGATCACAAACAATGGATTCTGGCATGCCGTGGAGTTTAAAGATATTCTCGAAATATAATTTAGCAACTTGAGTAGCTGTGCATGGGTGACTTAACGGAATGAAATGACCATACTTAGTAAACCAGTCAACTACCACTAGTACCCATTAGACTTAGGAAAGCCATCAATAAAGTCCATAGATACTTCTGCCCACACTTTGGTCGGAATTGGTAATGGTTGTAGTAGACCGGATGGTTGTGTAGTTTCCGTCTTATGCCTTTGACATACATCGCACTGGCAGCTAAACTCCTTGATGGACTCCTTCATGTGGGGCCAATAGAAGACTGGTTTTAATCGCTTCATAGTTTTAAAAATCCCTCATGTGTGCCATCATGGATTTCAGCAAGGATGGGCCTAATTAAAGAAGATCCTGGGAGTAAGTAAATGCGTCCTTTAAAAAATATGAGACCATCTTTATACTTCCATTGCCCTATGGCTTCGCCTTCTTGGATGCGATTAACCAAAGCTTGTGCTTCTGGGGCTGCTTGAGTTTCAGATCGAATGGGCTCCAAGTTCCCCAGAGTTCCGACTCTGGACAAGGCATCTGCAACAGAATTGTCTGTACTTGATTTCGTAATCATACCCCATCAATTTTACAAACCACCGTTGTTGAGCCGTAGTGGAGATATTTTAACCCAAGAGGAATTTGAGGCTCCGTTGGTCAGTATGAACAATGAACTTTGAGCCCAATAGGTAGGGTCGCCATTTTTGGACAGCAGCATCTAAAGCCATCATTTCCTTCTCATAGGTGGAGAGGTCCAATTCACAACCCTTGATGGCCTTGATAAAAAAAGCGATGGGCCTATTGTCTTGTAATAATACGGCCCTAATGCCAGAGCCAAAGGCGTCACATTCAACAACAAAGGTCTTGAGTCATAGCCTGTTTCAATGCCAAAAAAGCTTCATCAATTGTAGGAAACCATTCAAATGCGTCTTTCTTTAACAAATCTGTCAAGGGTTTGGCAATGACACCATAACCACGAATAAACTTGCGGTGGTATACAGTGAGTCCCAAGAATCCCTTTAAGGCCTTCAAAGTGATGGGATGTGGCCAATCCAAAATAGCTATGATTTTTTCCAAGTCCAATGCAATTCCATGCTGTGAGATTATATGGCCTAAATAACAAACTTTAGATTTGCCAAAATGACACTTCTCTCTTCTTAGAAACAACTAATGGGCCTTCGATATTTCAAGCACGTGGGCTACATGCTCCTGATAGTCAGCCCGTGTCTTACTATAGATTAAAATATTATAAAAAAAAAAAAAAAAAAAAAACTAGAACAAATTTGCAAGTTACCTCCCAAAAAATATCATTCATGAGGGCTTAGAAGGTTGACTAGGCATTGGAAAGCCTGAGTGGCATTACTAAAAATTCATAATGGCCATGATGGGTTCAAAATGCCATTTTTTCCACATCCGGTAAGTGGACCCTTATTTGATGATATCCTGAGCGCAAATCCAATTTTTAGAAGATTTGAGTTCCATGTAACTCATCCAACAACTCATCTATAACCGGAAATAGGAAATTTGTCCTTCACTGTTATATGATTAAATGCCTGATAATTGACACAAAGGCGCCGAGATCCATCATGCTTCTTAACCAATAGTACTGGGGAAGAATATGGACTAGCACTTGAATGCACAACTCCTGAATCCAGCAAAGCTGCTACTTGTTTTTCAATTTCATTTTTTTTATAAAATGGGTATCGGTAAGGGCGGACATTAATAGGGCCTTGATCAGATAGAGTTGGGATCTTGTGATCATGGACTCATGTGGGGGGTAGCCCCTTTGGTTCTTGAAATAGCATGCCATACCTATCTAGTAGTCCTTGAAATTCAGAAGTCAACTCTTCTAACTAACTTGACTTTCTCCTAGCTTGATGGCCCACATCTGTAAAAACATGCCCCATAGTCCTCGCAGTGCCTTAATGGCCTTGGGCCCTCAATGTATTTTCACATAGAGAGCTGCTGCTGTCCGGTTGTGACAAAAATCAGGGGGTTTTTGTCACCACTAGAAAATTGCCACCTAACTCAATCTTATCAAACTTAAGTTTACATGATAAACACAACTACACACTATTATTACCAAACCCACCTTTCTTCTTTATTTCTCCCAAACCCAGCATCACACGCTTCTTCCCTGGTTTTTCTCTTTTTTTCTTCTTCTTCTTCTTCTCCTCACCCCTCACGCCTTCTTCCCTTTATTTTTTCTTTTTTTTCTTCTTCTCCTCCCTCACCTCTCGTGATGGCACTCACGTGACAGTGACTTGACGTGACCCACCATTCTGGCGAGACCCACGCTTTGGGTCTCGTGTCTGAACCCGATCCGCCTGAAAACCAAGAGCACCCGCTTCAAAACCCGCCTGAAAACCGCCATGACCCGCCTCAAATCCGTTTCTAATGCCTCAAATTCGTTTCTAATGCCTCAACTTTTTTTGGATTCACTAAAGCCTAGGGGTGAAAGGTTAACCTTAAGGGGAATTTTATCATCCTAAACTGGAGAAGACTACTGTTGGCACCGGAGACGCCATTTTTTCTTTGTTCTTTGCCTTTCTCTCTTCTTTCATTTTTTTTCTTCATTCGGTGGTTCTAATCGTAGGCTATGTTTTTGCAATTTTTTTTGTTTTAACTGAGGTGTCTTGCTCTTATTGGTGGGCATAAAATGGGTCGTTTATGCCACGACCGAATTGAAGATAAACTCTTTCACATATTGCGTGTTCCCCTTTTGAGTTCAACTGTAACTCCCTTCTAGATAAAGCTCATCTACAGCCTTGAAAAATCCCAAAGTATGGGTCCTAGTGACTTGAGCCATATGGCCCCCAAAACTGCCTCACATCCGTCAATGGGTAGAATGTAGAAGTCTACCTAAAAGAGAGCCTTTCCCAAATGGATAAAGACGCCCTTGCAAATTTCCCCACTAGTCATCTTCTCTCTGTTTGCCACCACGACATCAAGATTCCTCTCCTTCACCAGAATCAAGCTAGCCCTTGTCGCAGCAACTAGACTGAAGAAGTTGTGGGTGCTTCCACTGTCCACGAGCAACACCACCTTGTTGTGCCCAATCCATCCCTTCACCCTCATTGTGTGTGGCCCTTGCAATCCAAAAATTGCATGTAGAGAGATGGCAGGTACATCTTCCTCTCCTTCAATTGAGAGCTCCGGGGTTCCCGTCTTCAATTCGTCCAATGCTGGTCCATCTTCGGTAGTGACTACCTCCATCCACAAAAGCTTTGCACACTGGTGGCCTGGTATATATTTTTCATCATAGTTGAAGCAAAGATCCTTTTCCCATCGATCCTTGACCTCCTCTGCTGAGAGCCTCTTTACTTGGGGTGTTCGACCTCGGGTTACCACCGATAAAGGCATGGGGGGCTCATTCTTGGGTCGTCGGCCGTCCGTCAAAGTAGATCGGCGCAAACCTTGGTTCTTGGCCTCGTATAACCTTGCTAATCCCACTGTAGCCGTGAGATTGCTGGGTCTTGCTGCCTGCACCTCTATTTGTATCGTTTCCTTGAGCCCACTATGAAACAACCAAGTTGGTGCTCCGAAGCCAATTTCCCCACTCGACTTAATAGTCGTTCAAATTGCACTTGATAGTCACAAATAGTTCCAACCTATTTAAGTTAGGAAAGGTCTCCAAAAAAATCTTTAAAGAGACTTGGTCCATACAGCTGGTACCATAGCTGTGCATCTCTGTCGAGATGATAGGCGGCTAGCGGCAGCTTCTCCTCTTCAATAGTACCATGAAACTCAAAAAATTGCTCGACCCGACAAACCCAACTTGTTGGACCTTCTTTCCACCGTATTTAGGAAAATCAAGTTTGGCAATCTTTGGGGCTATTAACCCACTCATCCCTGCTGCTGTTCTTGTGCTCCTTTCCCCTTTGTTTTTGTTTTGGTTGTTGGATCCAACCTCCATGCTAGAACGACGGTCTTCTGATAATTGCTCAAAATGGGTAGTCATGGCAGTTAAAAGCTCACGAATATCACCAACCGTAGTTTCAAGGCGCTCCAACCATTGATCCGTATCAGATGAAGTTGAGGCAACCAATGTTGGGTCTGATACCAAGTTGTTTCGAGCCTGAGTAAAGGACTTCGTAACTGGATCTTAGGTACATAGGAGAATAGGAGGAGTCCTGTGTTTCTTACCCATGGTTGCTGGAAATAGGAAATAGGGATCGTTAGGGAGACCCCAAGACCTCACAACACAAAGTGTTGATTTTGCTAAAATATTCTCTACCTTATTTTATAACTGAAGGGCTTTTAAATAGGCTAAGCATTACAACTTAAAATAAGACTATTTCTCCTGTTACTCATAGGACTAGGAGATGAGTCATCACATACGATGCTCTGACTGAAATAGAAAAACTATTAGGACTAGGACTCTTAACCGACCTCTACTAGGACTTATGTGGTGGAGGATTAAAGCTGGGATATATCCTAGCTTGAGAAGGATTCTAACAATCTTCCACATACACTATCTTCCCTTGTTTGATGTAAGACAATACAGTGTCTAAGAAGTTGGAATAGAGATGAAGGTAATCACAAACTGTAAATCCTATCATGTGGATTCAGTTGTATAGGAGATGTAGGGCTGTAAACGGATCGGATCGGGCGGGTTTCGGGGTTTTTTTTTTTTTTTCAATCCGACCCGCATGTGGCGGGTTTTGTAAAACCGGACCCGTAGCCCGCTCAAAACTGATATATCCGTCGGGTATTCGGGTACTGCGGGTCGGGTTTCACAGGTTGTGCAGGGCGGGGCGAGTATCCACCTGCAGGCTTTTTTTTGTAATTTTCTTTATTCAATTGGGTTAGGCCCAATGGTATATGAGCTTTTTTTTTTTTTTGGTTCTCTTCACTTGATAATGTCCATATTCAGGAACGTACTGCAATTATATCTAACCCATTCTATTGTAGAATTACCTTTTCTATTGACATATACATAATGGGTTTTCTTCCTTTTTTTTCTTTTTTTTTTTTAAAAAAAAATCAGATATAATTAGAATGTAAACAAACCCAACAAGGAAAACAAAAAAACCTGCTACATCATCAGAGTCAACAAACCCAACAAGAAAGACAAAAAAACCTGCTACATCATCAGAGTCAATAAACCCAACAAGGAAAACAAAAAAACTTGCTACATCATCAGAGTCTTCAGAGACGGTGCATGTTTCTGGTTGTTTTAAAAATAAAACAAACTTAAAGGTTACAAAAAATCCAACTTAAAGGTAACACGGTGTGCATACTTAAAAGTTACAAAATCAAGCTTAGAAGTAGGAACTAGGAACCAATGCATGAGTACTGAACCAAAATCCAAAAAATAGCAACCTGCAGAAGTGCAGAACCTTCAAGTCACTAATCAATGTAATCATCCTCAAGGCCACTGTTATTGCTGTTGTTCTTCAAATTAATTTTTACAAAGAATGCAACAGAAAAATAATTACAATCACAATACAAACCAACAAATGAAATTAGTAGCAAAAAAAAAAGCATTATTGTGATAGAGATTAGAGAGCTTACCAGCATCCAACTTATAACTTTCCTCATTGTCATCCATTTTGGAGTCATAATTTAGGGGCTTTGATCTTAACCAATTTTGTGAACATACCAATGCTTCCACCGTTCTTGGAGCCAATGAATTTCGAAAAGGATTTAATACATGATCTCCGGTACTAAAAGCCGACTCGGAAGCAACCGTTATAATGGGAATGGCCAACACATCTCGTGCTATTTTGGCAAGTATTGGAAATTTGCTTGAGTTCATCTTCCACTAATTTAAAATATCGAATTTCGCATTTGTGGTTTCAACATTTTCCATCAAATACCGATCTACCTCTAATTTGTTTCCAACATCACTTTTAGAAGTTAGGTACTTATGAAACTTATTCATGAATTGAAGTGAAAGGTTATCATTCTCATTTTCTTCTACTTTCATTGAGGAATCTTGAGGTAATTGACTACCATGTCGAACTTGAGTTGAACTCTCTCCAACGTTGTATTGATCATATAATTTGATTATGAGTTCCTTCACTCTTGTAGTCATATTAGTTGCTTGTTGGAAGGTAAAAGCTTTTTTGAACCAAAACTCTATTAATGCCAATTTGGTTCGGGGATCAAGTACAACTGCAACAAATATCATCCAATTAACCTTATTAAGATCCCCTCAATACTTATTGAACTTCGTCTTCATTTTCTCCGACATGGTACTCAGTACATGATCACCATTCTCATTATACTCATCTAAATGCATTTGAATACCACAAATTTCTTGAAAATACATATTAGATGTTACATACAAAGACCCCGAAAGAAGCAATGTGGCATCATAAAAAACTTTTAGAAACTTGAGGAAAATCCTAATACGATGCCAATCATCAAAAGTAGGAGGTCCCAAACCTTTTTTACCTTGCTTTTCCTCACTCAACGTAAGAGCAAAGTCTCTATCAAACTCTTTCATAAGTACAAATGCACTTTCACATTTTTCAGCACCTTCCAACATCTTATATGTAGAATTCCATCTAGTTACAACATCAAGGCACAACAAACCCTTGAAGAGAATTTTTTTCCCTTTCCACACAACCCTTAAACTTCTCAAATCTTGAAGGTAAAGACTTTACATACTTCACCGCATTTCTAACCTTCAAAATGGATTCATCAAGTTCTTTCAAACCCTCCATCACAATAAGATTTAATGTGTACACAACACCTCACGTGTATAAACTCATTCTCTTCTATGGCACTCTTCTTACGACTAGTTCTCGCCTTTAAGTACTCCAAAGCGGCATCATTGCAACTAGCATTGTCAACTGTGATAGTAAAGATAGAACGAATACCCCACTCAAGCATACATGACTCAATCTTCTTCCCAATGGTCTGTCCTTTGTGATTAGAAATTAAACAAAAGTTTATAATTCTTTTATGTAAGTTCCAATCACTATCAATAAAATTGGTTGTGATACACATATAATTAAGGTTCTGCATTGAAGTCCAAGTATCAGTGGTAAGACAAACTCGAGCATTGCTTTTCATGAACATTGCCCTTAACTTTTCCTTCTCAGCCATGTATAGGGAAACACAATCCTTCATCACAGTAACACGAGAAGGAATTTTAAACCTAGACTCAACCATATTCATGAATTCCTAAAACCCTTCACCATCCACAAACCTAAATGGCAACTCATCCACAATTATCATCTTAGAAATTGATGCCTTTATTTTTTCAGCATTATATTTTGTAATCACTAAATTTCCAATAGATCCTTCTCCCACTGCCATTTGTTCACCCTTCTTAACCTCAAAACTCAGCTTTGATTGTGTCTTATCACTTTTATCAAACCTACCGGGATATTTTTTGCAACTATTCTTCAAATGGGATAACATGGACGAAGTGCCTAGCCTTTTAGTGTGACAACTAAACAGTTTGTTACAATAGTTGCATTTTGATTTAGGATCCTCGGGATCACCATTCTCTACCTTGGTAAAATGCTCCCAAACCATTGATGTTTGCTCACATTTTTTAGGTTTTTGTGGGAGAGTTGAACTAGGATTTTGAGTACCAACAATTGATAAAGATCCAACATTATCATTATCAGTAGAATCCATGATTCTACAATAAGTGGGAAAAAAAACATAATCAACAATTTATAAAATAGGGAACCAATAAATTCAGAAAATGGTATCATAGATCATCCAACACAACCCAACAACATTAACACATCTAATAAGATTATCAGACCAAAAATATTAACTCCTTAACAGTTAACAAAAAAATTAACAGATTACAGATCACAAAAAAATTAACTACTTATCATAGATCACAGATCCAACTCCTTTGACAGTTAACAGCATATGGAAAAATCCTAACTCATTATATTTCGCAATAACTAACGACTCAATGGGATTTCATTACCTGAGGCCAATGGGTGTAGATTGAGTCACTGAGAGAGCAAAAGCTGCAAAACACAACGATTGGTAGCCGGTGGGAAACAAGAACTCTGATAAAGAGAGAGATAATGAATTAATGATGAAAAAAATGTGGAAAATCCTTGAAAGGAAAATAAGAAGGGTAGAAGCTACACAGCCTGCACGACGGCAAGCTGGAGAGAGAGAGAAAGAGATGACTACTTGCACAGGCTACACGAGAGGAAGAAGTAGACTAGAGGTTGGAGGGATTGTGTGCGTGAGAGAGAGAGAGGCACAACAAAGGAGAGTTAGGGATTGTGTTGTGTGTGTGAAAGTGAGAGAGGCAGGTGGCTACGTGTGTGAGGGTGAGAAAGGTAGGAGATTTAGGGTTTTTAAGTTTTAGGACATTAGCATAGCGGGGCAGGGCAGGGCGAGTCGGGTACCTCGGGAAATTTTATTTATGTAACCCGAAACCCGCCCCACCCCGGCCGGGTTTGGGAAAAATGGACCTGTATCCAATAAAAATCATGGAAAATATGCGATTTTCGGGGTAGATTGGGCGGTTTTGAGGGTCTGGCAGGTTTACTTACAGCCCTAAGGAGATGCATCAAATTTTTCATGCCTTCATGCTTGTCAAGATTGTACTATGAGATTATTCCACATACAGCAATGTGGCCATGGGCTCTCATATTTAGAAGCATTTCATCAAGTGTTTTACCCCCAGCATTCTCAAAGTAAATGTCAATCCCTTGTGGGAAGTACCTAATCATGATGACGAATAGAACCCAATAAGATACGTGTGTGTGTTTTAAAGATCAAAATTATATTCATATACTAAAACCAAATTTAAATGCATCAGAAACTTGAGAAACTCTCATTGACGACCTTTTCAAAGCTGCATCCAAATCATGCTCTTCCTTATAGTTGAAAGCATTGTTGAAACCAAACTTGTTCTTCAATAGATGAACCTAAATTATAACGCACAGAAGAAGAATTAGTGAGTCTTTTCATGTGACTCCACTCCACAATCACAAAAAGCCATGAAATCTATGGTTTTAATGATAGAGAACAAAGAAGTAAATTGAATTAATACACCTTTTCTTTACTCCCAGCACTTCCTGCAACATAACCCAACATTTTGGCAAATTGTCCAACAAACTGACCAACTGCCCCAGCTGCTGCAGAAATGGAGACATATTCTCCTTTCTTTGGAGAACAAACTTCGTAGAAACCAACATAAGCAGTCAGACCAACCAAACCTGTTTGAAAAGAAACAAAATATAAACCAATGAAACCAACTCCTGGAGACATAATCATCTTCTTCTAAATTTAATCTCAAATCAATCAAAACTTCATAGAATTGAATGAGCAAACAACGTACAGAAGTCCAGTATAGTAGGAAAGGGTACATCAGTGTGCTGGATCTTATGCAAGCTTTCGATAGCTGTAATTAGGCTATACTCTTCCCATCTAGAAATCCCCAAACAAGGTCCCCTGCCTTAAAGTCTTGGTGCCCAGAATCCAAAACTTTAGCCATTGCATACCCAATTAATGGCTGCGAGTTTCCAATAGGACATGACCATTAGAATAAAGCAACT